>JAKOOJ010000005.1:23403617-24603617 GCA_022577455.1 Arizona elegans
GAATGTAGAAGTTACATTAAACCTGATGAACCTGAAGAACTGCAAATAAAAGTATGCATTCTAGTTCAAAGGTGTATCAACCTTGAGCATGTGTGCAAAACGTCCATTGGAAAGTATGAGTTGTTGTGGCTTCTTGAAGAAAAAATTTAAAAAATACAGAATTTAAGCTTATGCACTGCTGCTTCCTTCATTATAATTCTAAAAGCTCATACTGCTACCTAAGACAGCAAGTTGAGGGACTGATTGCTATCTGGCAAAGGAGATCACCATTAACTCATAGAAGGCTTTTGCTCAGTTAATCTCGGGCTGAGCAAAATAACTGCATATGGCTGCATAAAGAAAACAGGATAAAGCAAGCCCAAACTCTCATAGGCTATAAGATTACAATCACAAAAAACATACCCAGCTTAATGATGACATTAGCATTAGCTGTGCATGATCCAATACTATTTTATTATAACAGCTAACATAATTTATGAAAGCATTATTTTTGCTCTGTATCTTTGAATTGAAAAAAAAAAGGTCACAGAACAGAACAAACTATCCAAACTAAATCAATGACTGCTAATTTAAAACATTTATGAGCATCACATTTGCAAGCGTATGATGGACTCCTTGCGGCTTTCCTTTCCACTGGCAACTATACTTCAATAATCATGCAACTTATTGGTCGCTACCTATCTGGGAGCACACGCTGGTTTAATTTTCCAGCTCAAAATCAGATATAGTTTTCAGGAACACATGTTCAAAATCGTCTTCTTAATGGCTATATAAGTCAAAGAAGATTTAGAAAAATGCTGTAAGGGTGAAACAGACTAGGCTTCAAATAAGAAAATGATTTAATGAGAGTTCGACATTTTCCATCTGTTTCATTGCTTTATAGATGTTTAAGGTCCTTATTTAGAGACTATCCAATCAGGCACACAAGTATGTATTAGGTCAGGAGTGTGCAACTCAAGGCCCGGGGGCCATATTGGGGTACTTAGATCTGGCTCGTGGGGCCACCCTGGAAACAGTGAAGGATCAGTCTGCAATGCTTCTGCCAGAGAAAATGGCAGAGGCTCCATTTTTCCTTTTTAACCCTTTTGTTTCAGGTCTAACATAAGGTTTGTTAAGTTCCATATTTCAGGATTTTGGGTGAGAAGATCCAAAATCTCAAGACTTCACAGCCAGTTCAGTCTTTTGCAGTGAGATCAACAAGGATACACTACAGGAATTCCAAGAATGCTATTTTATTGTTGTAGGATGTAATAATATAATTTTGAAAGATTGTCCTACTTTGTTCCATATTGTACTAAACAAAATCAAGATGGAGTTATTTTCAATGTCTTTCTTCAATGTCTGTACAATTTTTTTAAAATTATTTCATAATACCATGTTTCCCCGAAAATAAGACCCTGTCTTATATTTTTTTGAACCCTGAAATAAGCGCTTGGCCTTATTGCCATGCGTTGAAAAACCCGATTGGGCTTATTATCAGGGGATGTCTTATTTTGGGGAAAACAGGGTAGCTCTTTCATACATTCTCCAAAACCATCTCTAAATTCCTTTACACATACCTCTGTTGTAAAATCAACACAATCAACATTGCAAGTTTCCAAAAACTGTTTAGTAGACTTGCTGACTATTTCATTTTCAAGATGTTTTAAAAAATCAAGGGAATTGCCTCTCCTAGAACTGATCCTAACCAATATGGTTGTTGAAAGTAGAAACCGCTAATGTTTTGGAGGAAGTAACCATGTAATTTTGAAGTTCAAGTTAATACACAAAAAGGAACTGAAATATAGTTATACGTGTACAATAGACTTCAGTAGAATCAATTTCAACAGCTCAAGAGAAACACTAGCCTATAAGCATTGGATTTTTTTAAAAAAGTACGAAGATAGAAGGATGGGAATTTCTCAGAAACAAAATACTAGAAATACAGTTGCACATTGTTTCAGTAAAAAGAAAGGGGTGAGTAAGCGGATAGAAGAACATGCTAGGATAGCTATAACTGGCTGGAAGAGGGCAGAACTTCTGAATTTGAACTTGCTTGTCTTCTACCCAAAATCAAACAGTGTCCAAATCAACCCAAGCAAAATAATTGAAGAAAAAAGGTGTTGGCAACCCCAGGTAAATGAAGGAATCTCCTTAAAAATTACCTAGTTATCATGAACTAGTTTAGATTTCTAGGATTTACAATTACATACAACAATAATCTTTGAGAAATCATGGAAAATTGGTAGAGTTCAAGATTTCACGTTTTATTGCTGAATACTATTTCTCCAGTGCATGAAGCTTTCTCTTTCGGTAACATTGACATGCTTTCATTCTGTTATTTCTTAATAACATTTCTCTGAGGCATGTAAAATCAGCATTTTCATGAGATCCATATTTATGCTTATAACCTGTCCCTTCTGTATGGTCAGAAAGAAAACCATACAGAAGGAACAGGTAAGAAAACGTGTCCACGCTCACTTAAAGTTCTGTATCACCAAGGTCCCATGGTCAATTCATCTCTTTGCCTAATCCTTGTTGTTATTGTTCTTAATTGCGAAGCCATGTCCGACCTTTTGCGACCCCACAGACAACTTTCTTCCAGGCCTTCCTGTCCTCTACCATCCCCTGGAGATCATTTAAGCTCACGCTGATTGCTTCAGTGACTCCATCCAGACACCTCATTCTCTGTCGTCCCCTTCTTCTTTTGCCCTCAATCTTTCCCAGCATTGGGCTCTTCTCTAGTGAGTCCTTCCTTCTCATTAGGTGGCCAAAGTATTTGAGTTTCATCTTCAGGATCTGGCCTTCTAAAGAGCAGTCATGGTTGATTTCCTCTAGGACTGACCAGTTTGATCACCTTGCAGTCCCAGGGGCTCGCAGGAGTCTTCTGCAGCACCATAGTTCAAAGGCCTCAATTCTTTGATGCTCAGCCTTCCTTATGGTCCAACTTTCACAGCCATACATTGCAACTGGGAAAACCATAGCCTTGACTATATGCACTCTTGTTGGCAGGGTGATGTCTCTGCTTTTTAGTATGCTACAAACCAGAATAATATAATGCAATTCCTGAGGTCACATAACATTCTTCTTCTTGTGCCATATCCATAATCAGACATTGGTGATCATGTTGGCAATCCTACTTTTATCAACAGGCAGATGAAAAAGTGCTGCTGAGTTTTGTTTAAACCAGTCCCTTAGATTTTGAAGTCATGATGTTCTTCTTCTGCCTGACCTCTTTGCCTTCAGTCTTTCTCTGGAGAATTAAGTGAAGTATGGTATATTTTTCTGGGTGTCACATCACATATCCAAGATATTCTAACTTTCACTTTTTAATGGTTTTGATGATTTCCCTTTGCTTTCCCAGGCGGCTTATCACATCCCCATTTCTGATTTTGTCAACCCAGCTTATACGTAACAGCCGTCTGTAAATCCACATTTCAAATGCCTCTAGTCTCTTCAAGCAGCTTTCTGTCAGAGACCAACTCTCCACTCCGTAGAGCAAGATAGAAAAGATGTAATATCTGACAACCCCGATTTTCAATCTTAGGCTTATGTTGTGACTGCAGAAGACCTAACATAACATGGCACTCCAAATAGACCATAATTCTGAAAATCGGTAGCACAACAATCTTTATGAAGAGATATCTAAGAGGATCTATCAAATATGAGATTACAGATGCTTTATCATGAGAATTATAGGATGTCTGGCACTTCAAAGTCACCTGCCTTCCTAAGTCTTTGGTACTGTAGCATTCCTGCTGTTTGTTCTCCATGTCCTTCTACTCTCGTTTAATTAAAGATGTTCCCTGCTTTCTCCATCATCACTTGCATGACAGATGCAAACAACTTTGAAGATTCTTGTCATCACTATCAACCTAAAACCAAAGCTGACTGTTGACCATAAGCTTTCTTCCCTATAAAACTGAATCTGCACTTTGTTTTAATGATTTGCTTTCTGGGGTAAGAAGCACTGCACTCAGTGACAAGAAACAGTCTTATAATGTCAGGCAGCTTAATTACTATGGCTGAAGCATACTGTGATGTAAATTGGTGGTGCTGAGATTAACAACATGCCAGGTCTCTAGAAAAAAAGGAATCATTTCACTTTTTTTCTCTTTTGGAAAGATGTGTTACTTTTAGGGGATAGTTTGACTTTTTTTGCAAATAATATTACTATAAGCAAACTTCATAAATACATATTATCATGTATGTATTTGTAATTTAGACTGTTCTTTTCTGTTCTGAGTATCAGCATTCAAATAAAATACTTTTGAGTATATACTAAGAGTTTCTTGGTTTGGTAATTCTTGTTGGGTAATTCTTTTTGGCTGTTGTTGAATCATTTTATTGACTGAGTCCTCAATAGCAATTAATCACAGGAAATGAAATAGTGCTGTAGTTACTCCTAGGATATCTGCAATTGAAACTGATGAGAAATCAAACATTTATTAGGAACAAAAGCTGCCATGGTCATATAAGTCACATGAGGAAGGAGAGAGTTCTCAATGAAAATATAAATTGAATTTGTAGAATTCAAATTCAGGGTTTGAATTTCTGTAGGTTCTGAATAGAGGAGAAACTGAGGTAAATGTTTGGCAAAATGGAGGAAAAAAGAAGCTATTAAAGAAGCTATTAAAAACTGGGAGAACAGCCATTCTTTTTAACAGTTCTGGAATATTATCATGGATGGAATGATAGGAATCTCTAGGAGGGTTATTAAAACAGAAGAAGCTGCTTCTGCCTGGGTCTATATGGAGTCTCCAAGTCCCTATATACTCAGGCAGTTTTGATTGATTTTCAACTCAGGTGACCTCATGGCTAGGGAATAGGCTTCTTATAAATAGAATAGAAACAATATTCCAGGAGATAGAATATTGATCTTCTTTTCAAGATCAACAATACCCAGGAACATAAAACATTAAAAAAAAAATCAGATTGTTGAGCTGACAAAAAGGAAACATCTCCAAATATCTATTATTTTACTTTTTGTGTGTGTTGCTTCAGTGATGATTCTAATAATACTATAGCATAAAGTGTCTAAAAACAGACTACAGTATAACATTGTCTATCTAGTATGTGACTCTGTGTTTCTATTTCTAAAAGCTATAAAAGAAAATTTGAGAGCATTGTAACTTAAATCTGAAGGGAAGGTTTGGAAAAACTAAGCCAATTACAAGCTGACTCAAATTCCCATTCATAAAGGTAAAGTTTCCCCTCACACATATGTGCTAGTTGTTCCCTACTCTAGAGGGTGGTGCTCATCTCCATTTCAAAGCTGAAGATCCAGTGCTGCCCAAAGACATCTCCATGGCCATGTGGCCGGCATGACTAAATGCCAAAGGCACACAGAACGCTGTTACCTTTACAGAAAGGTGGTCCCTATTTTTCTACTTGCATTTTTTACATGCTCTCAAACATGCTCTCAAATTCTGCTAGATTGGCAGAAACTGGGACAAGCAACGGGAGCTCACCCCATTACGAGGTACTAGGGATTCGAACAGCTGAACTGCCGACCTTTTGATTGACAAGCTCAGCATCTTAGCCACTGAGCCATCACATCCCTCATTCCCATGCATAGTTCGATTTAATTTTCAGTGAGACTCTTTTTGAAATTCCAAGTGTTCTCAGATATGCAAGAAAGACATCCTAGTTTCACAAAATGTTGAGTGATATTTCCCAATATTAACTTGGCATTAACATTGCCAAGTTTCTTATTTTAGGTAGAAATAGCAGTAGCACTTAGATTTATATATTCCCCCACAGTGCTTTACAGCACTCTCTGGGTAGTTTGCAATGTCAACATTTTGCCCCCAACAATCTGGATCTTCATTTTACCAACTTTGGAAGGATGGAAGGCTGAGTCAACTTTGAGCTCATCAGGAATGCCCATAGGACATTTTTAAAAGTTCTACTGCATGGCTAAAAACCCAAACTATCCTTCAATCTTATGCTGTTGTGTTGTTGGGATTCATTTTCTACTTTATAAGGCAAAACTGGAACATTTAAATCTGATCTTCCAGAGGTTTACGTTCTTCTGGAAAAGAAATAATGCTTGCTTCCTTTAGAAAGGCCATGAAAGTTCTCATTCAAGTTGAGGAGATATGTTCACCCATGTGTAATACTATATCTTTTGCAAGTTTGACCTTTTCAACATTCAGTGCCTGACTGATAGCTGTCCCCTTGATTTCTCTAAACAGGATAGCTTGTTAAAATGGAACATTTTATGGCAGCTCTAACCAATTAGACTGGAGAATACTGAAAAGGTCATCTTAGGAAAGAATAAGATGCCTACAGTGTGATGGCATGCAAAAATTTAGCCCCTTCTGGTCAAACTGCATGTTTCAGTAAATACTTAATTGAGCAGAAATTGACCCAACAGCTTTCTGCAAATTTGAATATATCATTACTTTTTACCTGAAGTTGCTTTTAGACTTAAAGTAAGAAAATGGTGACTATGTCAAGGGTAAACTCTGAGAAAGCTTTTTTTAAAAAAATGGTACAGACAAACAATTTTGGTCTTTCTTGTGGTTTGGGAACCACAGCTTGTATTTTAAAAAATAATTTGCTTATTTCCTACTTATTACTACTTATTACTAAACCTATGCTATCTTAGGTAATACCTATACTAACATCTACTGTATGTCTTATCCCCAGTCTATTCTTCTCTGTAGCTATCCCCCAAAGCAGTGGTGGGTTTCAAATTTTTTTACTACCATTTTTATGGGTGTGGCTTGGTGGGCATGGCATGACTTGGTGGGCGTGGCTTGATAGGCATGGTAGAGGAAGGATACTGTAAATCTCCATTCCCTCCCCAATCCAGGGGAAGGTTACTGCAAAATCTCAATTTCTTCCTGATCAGCTGGGAATTGGGAGGCAGAGAATAGATGGGGATGGGGCCAGTCAGAATTTTTACTACCGGTTCTCCGAACTACTCAAAATTTCCGTTACCGATTCTCCAGAAGTGGTCAGAACCTGCTGAAACCCACCTCTGCCCCAAAGTCTTTAAACATCTTCAAGTTCGCTTCTGTTACTGTTGGCTCTGTTCTAAACTGCTGGTGAAGCTTTGGGTTGACAATTTTTCGGTCTCTACTGAATTGAGAAAAGAAAAGTACTTTACAAGCTTCTGGCTAGCTATAGCTTCACAAAATTGCTGCGGGAGTGGTGAAGCTTCTGAGCTCTGCTTCACCTTTCAGCCTATCTTCTACTGACTTCAGGAAGTCCAGGTATGCTTCTGCTTTATCACCAGTTGCCTGTGGAGCTGACAACTGCTCTGTTCCTTTGGCTGCTAATTCTTCATTTATGTTCTCCCACATGATGCAAATCTTCCTCCAAACACACGTACTCATTTTCTTTTTCTAATTGGAATCCAGGTGCAGTGCAAAGCTCTTCAGGATGCCTTAATGTCTCCAGGAGCAAATAAAGGAAGACTCCTGCTGGCTACTGCAGAGCTTTTTTTCCACAGGCACCTTTGAGTTAGTACTTTATAACACTTACTTTGGAAAAAATAACAGCTTTCAAATGCTTCCTGTTGGTAATGAAAATTCCTTTCCACTTTTGCTTTTGTCCCCCCTGCCCCTCACCCTCTCTACATTTGCAGAATATTTCTTGTACCTCAGAAATATTCCAAGGATAAATTTCCCTTTAAAATATTTTCCTTGCATGTGCTGTATGTTTAAGATCTTCCTGCAGATTATTAGTAATATTCTCATCTGGAGATTCTCAAGGCCATTGTAAAACTTTTATCTTTCTTTCCTTTAGTATCTTACGGTTGTTCAGGAGATGTCCTGGGTCAAGATTTTGATGAAATAACTTTTCAGCTTCATTTTTTTTTTTTAACCAGCTATGGGACATTAGTTTCTAGGATACATTGATATGTAATTCTATCTGTTCTATGTTCCACCCACATAGTATTTACTGTTACAGTACTGCCATCCTACCACAAAACATAATAGAACTACTGGAAAAATATATCCTTTAAAAATTATATCCTGTAATTCACACATGCTATTGTGGCTAAAGAGTTCAATTTTTATTGTATCCGTCTAAAGTACTTTGTTTCAAAACAATTCAAGATTATCAATATTTTTTTCCTGGATGTGATTTTTGTGATAGGTTCAGAGAAAAGGTTCCCTTCTGACAATTTTCTCATCCAGATTAATATAAAAGCAACAGTCTATGGTAGCCCCATGGACTATTCTCTTGTCAGCCGAGTCTGTAGATATAACCAGTTTCAGACAGCTCAAGCAGAGAATCTTTCTTGGTCCTCCAGATTTCTTATTGATTTCATATGTCCATTTCATAAAATTATTTCTCCCAGATGCCATCTAGAAGTATTTTTTAATTATTAAAAAAAATAATTAACTTCCCCCTGTAAGTGTGAATTATCTTCATTTTCAAAAGCTCTGGGAGCTGTTTAGAGGTTTCTGTAATTGCTGAAGGTAAAGAGAACAACAATCAGAACTTGAGTACTGCAAAGGGTCAGGATATCTGTTCACTTATGGAATTGTCTTTGCTTGGCTAATAGTCAGAATAAATTAATTACTTTTTTCCTTCAACCCAACAAGACAGACACAGACTTCAGAGGATAATTAAAACTGCAGAAAAAACAATTGCTACCAACCTGCCTTCCATTGAGGACCTATATACTGCACGAGTCAAAAAGAAGTCTGTGAAAATATTTACAGACCCCCTCGCACCCTGGACATAAATTTTTTCAACTCCTATCCTCAAAACGACTAGAGCACTGCTCAGCAGAACAACTAGACACAAGAACAGTTTTTTCCCGAAAAACCATCACTCTGCTTACCAAATAATTCCCTCAACACTGTCAAACTAGTTACTAAATCTACACTACTATTAATCTTCTCATCGTTCCCACCACCCATCTCCTTCCACTTATGACTCTATGACTGTAACTTTGTTGCTTGTATCCTTACGATTTATATTGACTGTTTCCTAATATGATTTGATTGCTTATTTGTACCCTATGACTATCATTAAGTGTTGTATCTTTTCTTTTATGTACACTGAAAGCATATGCACCAAGACAAATTCCTTATGTGTCCAGCCAATAAAAAATTCTATTCTATTCTATTCTATTCTATTCTATTCTATTCTATTCTATTCTATTCTATTCTATTCTACTCTACTCTACTCTACTCTACTCTACTCTACTCTACTCTATTCTATTCTATTCTATTCTATTCTATTCTATTCTATTCTATTCTATTCTATAATCTTTATTAACAACTTTACACTACAAAAAATAGCAGCAGATCTGTGGACAAATATTAAAACTTTAGCAAATGCCATTTTTATCATTTTCTCATTTTGCACCTGTAAACAGCTGTACATAAAAACTAGGTGTTCATTTACATCTGCAGAAAGATATTATATTTAACTTTATACCATAAATTGGTTTGGGAAGTCAATCCATTCAGGGATTCACTGAAACCTATAAATAAACAGGGATACCTACATTTTTCTATACAACTACTTCTATCACCTAAGCCCCAACAAAAATGACAATATTCCATACCTGACAATAAGGAAATATTTCTTTCCACTTGAATATGACTAGTACCAAAAATGAAATGCTACATAGACAACCTAGAGATCTAACAGTTTAATAAGGCAAGAAACAGCACAGGTCTAATTCATTCCCATTAAACTCGTGATATCCAATTATTCAATTTCCTTTTAGATGTTGCATGAAAGATATTAGCAAATGCCATTCAAAGAAGTTCTGTCATTTTGTTCAACATCCTGATGCATGTCAAAAAAAAGGTGTTAATAAATAATAAAGTTTGGACAAGTCATTAGTTTGTCATTATCAGTTGTGGACTTTCTGTAATTAGATATCAACAGGAGCTCTTCATGGACACATCACTGATTTTCACCATCTAAGAATATTCTAAATAGGGTACGGCCTTAATTTAATGGATATAATAGATTTTTTTCCCCTTTGTCTTTTCTATATCACTACTGGATGGTGAGGCCATGCCCTGTTATGGCAACTTCTTCAATAGAAAGATATATTTTCTACTTTCTTCTAAGGAATAGCAACAGAGACTGTTGACATAAGCTTTCATATAGGATTAGAGAAATGCCTTTACTCTTCAGTGAAGCTGAGGCTTTTTTATTACAATGATGGATACTTCAGTGGGCTCAGAGGTGGGTTTCAGCAGGTTCTGACCAGTTCTAGAGAACCAGTAGTTTGAGTAGTTTGGAAACCAGTAAATACTAGTAAATACCACCTCTGACTGGACCCACCCCCATCAATTCTCTGCCTCCTGAATTCCAGCTGATCAGGAGGAAATGGGGATTTTGCAGCATCTTTCCCCTGCCATGCCCACCAAGCCATGCCACGCCCACCAAGCCACACCCACAGAACCATTAGTAAAAATTTTTGAATCCCACCACTGAGTGGGTTGTAATCTCATTTGAAAAAGGAGTCAAGCTTTGGGTGTTCTCAGAGTGAATAAACATAAAAATTCATGATTTTTGCGCGTACACAACAACAATGTTTCCATAAGACTTGAAGGCACTTGGCTTCTTCTTGGCCTCTATAAAAAGCCAAAGATTTGACCTTTTCGCCTTTTACTTTTGATGGCTATTGGGAAGATATGCATCCTTGAAGCCATAACAAAGCAGAAATATATCTCATCATTCAATGCATTTGTGGTTGCTGCAACGATCAGATGATTAATCTTTTCACAAAATGTAAGTGTATTTTTAGAAAGATATCAATCATCTTCTCACTCTGGTGAACTGCATAATATCCTTGTAATTTTCTTGCTTGAGTCAACTGAGGTTGAGTTCAGATCACAATGGATATTTATTTGATCATATCATCTAATTTTGTTTTGCTTGCAGGCTATACTCCATGTGGATTGTTATCACCAAAGTTCATTGGTGCAAAATATATCCTCAAGTAAACTAGGATGATAGTATGCCAGATTAACTGCAAGAGGGAAAGGATCAGCACAGTATTACTTTCAGATTATTTTAGCAATGTTAGATTTTTTTTGCCAATGTTATAAAATAGACTGAGTGAGATTAGCAGTCCATTCGAAATAGAGCTATAGAATTCATATTCCTTTTTTAACAATACTATATTCCATTCAATATTGGTAAAATGCAGCTCATTTCAAATGATATTAGCATGAGTACATTCATTTATAATCATGTGAATTCCAAGAAGAAATTAGTGGCTGTCACTTCATATTAAAATCAATCCATTTTACAACCTATTTCTCTGGTGAAACATGTCCAATATATTTGCATTTCCAAAATGTTTGATAACTGTTCTTTCATCATTTGGGAAGGATATGTCATTTTTCCAGATGTCAAAGCAATTTTAACTGTTACAATGAAATTTGTCATTTACAAATAAGACATCCAATGGAAATGATCTCCCCAGACAGTAGAATATGATCATTAAAACATCAAGTTTTAGACTTCAACTTGTCATCTAAAATATATTTGGGCTACTTGTTGTGAACTGAAATGCAGTTTATGAAAAAATACTTGGGAAAAAAGCATGAATTTATGTTATTCAGATTGTGTTTTATTTATTTATATTTACTTTTAGAATTCATAGATCATGATTCAGTTCTAAAGTATACAAATAAATTTGAAGTTAACATGCTGAAAAAGAAGTATCAATTTGTCCTGCCTCTGTCAAGGTCATCTGTATACAGATCAAGGTCACTCTGTATACAGTATGCAGTATCTAAAGTGCTGGTCTAGGACCAAGGACCTCAGATTCAAGTCTATTTTCTGCCATGCAAATTCATTGGATAAATTTGGACCATTCAACCAACCTATCTCATTCACATCACATTCATGTTGGAGGCACTGAGGAACTGCCAAGTGGAAAGGTTTTGCTGATAACACCACTCAGGGAACACCCAGTTGGGGGCTCCGTTCATGCCACAGCAGGAGCTGGAGCGAAGGACAGGAGTCTACCCCACCCCACGATAGCACTCAGCTCTCAAACACTTGCTGCTTGTCAAACCAGAATCTTAACCACGCAAGCTACTCTTCTCCTACCTATCTCATTGAACTGGTGCTATGAGGCTATGTCTCACCTAGTTGTAAATTAAATCTGTTACAGGGGTGAAATGCTACCGGTTCGCACCCATTTGTTCGAACCGGTAGTAAAAAAAAATGCTACTGATTTGTCCAAACTGGTATTTCCGACAATCAGCTGCACCACATGATTTATATTTGCTAGAAAGCAGGAAATGTTGCTTTCTAGCAAATCTAAATCATGCGGCACAATTGTTCCCCCCCTCGTTGTTCTACTTGCTAAGCCTCTTTTTTCCATACAAAGCATGCATTTGGCATGCACTGTGCATTCTTTGGCATGCACTGTGTATGCACAAAGCATGCGTTTGACACGTACCACACATGCATGGGCAGCGAACCGGTGGCAAACCACAGAGGATTTCACCACTGATCTGTTGATTTAAAATGTTATTTAATCTTTGATAATATCTGATTGTACTATACCAAAGAATGATAGGGAATATCAGATTTGATATCTCAAAAGATACAATATTTAAAATCAAGTTTTAGGGAGCGTTTTTATCTGTAAGCAAATCAGAGATACCCATTGTTTTTTTTAAAAAAACATATATATCTGCCTATGCAAGTCTTGCTATAAAGTTGGACTTTTATTTTTCCCCCTTTATTTAGAAAAGTATGAACTGAATTCTAGGAATACTTAACATAGTGTGGGTATACACACATGCACACACTGAAGCATATACATATGCATACATATGCGTTATTAGAAATTAATATCTGAGTTCCAAAACTATAGAGCTGGTTATAGCAATTGGATAGATGATAGATAGATAGATAGACAGACAGACAGACAGACAGACAGATAGATGATAGATCATAGATCATAGATGGATGGATGGATGGATGGATGGATGGATGGATGGATGGATAGATGGATGGATAGATAGATAGACAGATGATAGATGATAGATGATAGATGATAGATGATAGATGATAGATGATAGATGATGGATGGATAGATAGATAGATAGATAGATAGATAGATAGATAGATAGATAGACAGACAGACACAGACAGACAGACAGACAGATAACTAGAATACCATCAATCAAAATGAAAGCACTGTTAAATTTTAATTAATTTCTGTGATGCAATTAAATACCTGTTTAGAGGGTTATTTTTATCAGAGAATAAAGGAAAATTATAAATGGTAAAAATGAATAAACAAGATGTGCAAAAGAACAAATTATATATGTCTATCCAAAAATAAATTCCATTTATTTCATTTAAGGATACTTACATGAGTAGGGGCTCATAGCACTAAAGATTTAACAATTACTGAGAAAATCAGTAGAATTTAAAAGTTCTGAATTTCACATGAATCATGATCACATTATCTGTTTTAAACAATATTTTAAAAATGATGATATTCAAAGAGTTAATATTTCAGGATTGGCTGAAGAAAATATTCTCAACTGTGCTGCATAATAACACTACAACATTTCCTTCCTCAGCTGAAGCTGGGGGCATATTTAATTTGCCTTCTCCCTGAGCAATTCACACAATCCTCCTGTTCTATATTAGCTGCATTATACATGCTCAGAACTGACTGACACAATGACAGCTCTTTTAGTCGTAGACTCTATTGGTTATATTAGAACCCGATAAGAAGAAGCCAGTTGAGTGACAAGTGTTGTCAGCAGGTGACATGTCTTTTCTCTGGACTGAAAATGAATAAAACAGCTAAATCCTGAGGGCTGCTATCAAGCATCACTGACCATATCCCTGACTGCAACATAGAGGGCAGTGCACATATTTGACTTTTCTCTCAGGACTATTCAGGAATGCATCCTGTTAGAAATCTCCCTGCTTCTCTCCCTCTTTCTCCCAAATTAGGCTGTTGTTTAGATAAATAAGAGTTGTGTGAACCACATATGGTTTCTCCTTCACATTGGAGCCAGTGTCAATATTATTGTGCAGCATAAAACTTTAATAGCATTGTCTGCATAAAGCAATTGCAGTGCCTCTGCTCTTAAAGGGAGGTATGTTCTTGGGGACATCTGTCAAGTGTAATTATACCATTAAATTCACATGAATGACCATTAGTATTAAGAGATAGGGATAAATTGCCCCAGTTTTTTTTTGGGGGGGAGCCTTAGAAAGTACACTATTAATTTATCTAATATATATAAAAAAAAATCTGGGAATTTTCCAAAGTTGGTCCATGCCCCCATTTTGATGCAAGATAGGAATTTTCTTATTATTCACAGTTCCTGTTTGATACTATGTGGCAGCTATGGCTATCAAAGTCTTTGCAGTTATATGTCAGTTGACTCATTCCTGGCTGAGCAGGCTCTCTTCATAGTCACTCATGCCTTGCTTCCAATCATGCCTTGGTTGGAATAATGCAATTCACTCTACCTGGGCTTGCACTTGTAGTCCACTCAGAAGCTACAGGTGTCTTTGTGGTCTAGAACCATGGTCTAGTTGGTCTAAAACCATGATAGCGAACCTGTGGCACATGTGCCAGAGGTGACACGCAGAGCCCTCTCTGCTGGCATGCGCGCCATTGCCCCAGGTCAGATCTCCGTGGTGTTTCTTTTGTGAGCTTCTGTTTCCCTGCAAACGATGAAACAGAAGCTCACAAAAGAAAAAGATCTTCTTTCTTGCCATGCTGTCAGTGTTGGGATGACCTGTTTACCGCTGGACAGCTGGTCTTCGGGTCTCTGCTGTGCATGCGCGTGCATCAGGAGTGGGTTCTACTTACCTTTATTACCGGTTCGCAAGGGGGCCTCAGAAGCTGCCTGATGATGTCGGGGTCAGTGGGTGGATCCTCCTGCTAGTTTTACTACCGGTTCTTGCAAACCGTCCAAACCAGGGACAACCCACCACTGGCGTGTGCATGTCCATGCATGTGTTCACATTACAGTTTGGACATGCATGTACACGCAGTGTGGGTACTTGGTGTCTAAAAGGTTTGCCATCACTGGTCTAGAATATAGTGGAACAAGCAGTGATGGATAAGCCTCAAAATTCCCATTTAATGTCTATGCTTTTGTGAGCTGCTATGTATAATTCAAGATCCTGGTTGAACCGCCTCTATAAAGCTTGATGCAGCGTATAGCCCAGCTATCTGTATTCATAATTCTGCCCTTTGAGGCTTGCTTTAGATCCCATCAATCAAGCAAAATGATCTACTGGGATCCAGAAATGGCCCTTCTGAACTACCCACCCTGATCCTTGAAACAGAATCCCCATGGAGATTAGTACTACCTCAACTACTTTCTTTAAAGTGAGCTCTAAAAAATTGGCTTTTTTGTCCCCAGCATATGGATTTAGGCTATTTAGTGGGCCTCTTTAGGGTGAGGTGGATATATGGCATATATTTTATTTGGGGCAACTCTTGCTGTTGTTTTTAAGAAACCAGAGAGAAGTGTTTATGTTTCTCCTCTTTTATTTCACTTCCACTATCACTCCCTAAGAGCTACTCTGATGTAATGATTAAGGCACCAGACTAGAAATTGAGGCACTGTTCTAACCCTTCCTTAAGCACTAAACTAGTTGGGTGACCTTGGCTTAGCCACTCTTTTTCAACTTTAGAAATAAAACAATGGCAAACCATTTCCAAAACATTGCCAAGAAAACTACAGGGACTTGTTCAGCATTGAGTCATCACTGACTCAAAGAGACATAATAAGTAAGTTCACTTTTTTTTTTTTTGCTATCATTACTCTGAAAAAAGCTAAAATAGAAAAAGTAATTATTATCCAGAAATGGGGTAAAACAAATTTCTTACATTGTTTCTTACCCAGATTTTTAACTGTTTTCTCTAGAAGAGCCTCTATGTTCTCTTCATCTGTCTCGGCATTGCTGCTGATATACATCTTGAGCATTAAGCACAGAAAAAACATGGTCAAACTAATGACAGTGGCAGCAGTTGAATTCTTTTATTTCCATAGGCAAAGGACCTTCTTGTGCCCTATCATTAGGACTATATACCAATGATAGAATAATTTGACCATACCTAAAATAAGAATAACTGTAATGTCATCTCTTTAATTTCAGTAGGAATGACAAGGGGCAAACAAATACTGAATTTGTCCTCTGAATTTGTACATGGTACAAGGTCAGAAGTATGTTCTGAACAAAGAAAGGTCAAGAACTGGCTGGAGTATAACAATCACCCCAGAAATATTTCTCTGACCTTTCTGTTATAATCCACCAGAACATTTGACCTAGTGGTCTGAATTAACTGCCACCCTTTATTTTGTTGGCCATCTCTCTTCTTTCAATTTAGTGGGACATTTCATTTCTTCTTTTGACAGAGCAGGCTATATGAAATTGAATGACTGCTTTGTGCTGTATACAATTTCATCTGAGTAACAAGAAATCTTAGTAGCCACACAATTCTGCTCAAGCCAAGATTTCAATTACTGTTCAGGAAAGGCAGAATAAGTGGGACAAAATTCCCAGGATTTTTTTTAAAAAATGTGGGTCTTCAATCACTTTCTGAAATGTCTCAATAATACTTTCCTACTTTCAAGGTAGTAGGAAAGAAGCAAAACATTTCTTCAGTATCCAGAAAGCCCATATTTCTTTTCCAGTGCCATTAGCATTTTATTCTCAAATGGCACACACCAAATAGCAAATGAAATGTGGTACAGTTACTTCCTATTCATTTAATTTCCTACACACTAAAGAAAGGTTTTCCTAATGTTTTGTGCTCCCTGTCTATGCATGGTTTTTTAGATATTGCAACTGGACAATTAGAATTATAAGATTACATGAAAGCATAACAAAATATGCTGTCTCCAGGCTGGACCAGTATGTGAATTCATGAAGTGGGCATTAAACATCCCACTCAATATAAAGTGTTCAGTTTACTGGAAAACTGAGTCAGAAAAAAATCAGCATGCTTAAATATTTTATCCTTCAATTGGCAAGATAATAGGATATTTCTTCTTGTTGTGGAAGTTTAATTCTAAAACATGAATATAGAACCCATTCTTATGTTACAATTGCTAATGATCAAAATTCATTATCCGAGATCCAGGGGGAGATAGACATTTATAGTAAGAACACCATGTTGCCCAAACTTGATCATGATTGTCATTGCCAAACCATCACAAAAATAATGGAGACTGCATATAACTCTTGTAGAAGCAAGAATGGTCAGCTTCACCTTAATGATTATTTTTTCACTCTGCAAAACCTGTAAAACTGAGCAAGTGAATCCAAGGAGTTTTTAACTTACTAGTTCAGGATTCTTGCATTGCTATCACTTCAAATAGCATTGCATAATTAGTAAAGAAAGTGTCCAGTTTCTTTGGGCCCTAGACTGGCTATATTCCAGGACAAACATTTAATGTTCTTCTGGCTCAGGGATTATCATTCTGTCTGCCTTCAGGCTCTTCCCATGCTAAACAATTTAAAGAGTTTAGAACTAGATAGAATAGCATCCAATGTGATGCGATAAAAACTCAGCAACATACATGCTTGAGATTTGCTACGTTATTCTTTTACTGCTTGGAAAATTCCTATTTGAATGGCTTTTCTTCATAAATTGTTATTTATTTTTATTCATTTGATATCAAATTTTCTGATGTTTCTTGGGATGTTTCTTGGGAAGGACTTTCCTGTGCATAAATAAGAAATATCTTAGCTATGATATGATTTATAGTTTCTACCAACTTCTTATCCTATGTTGTTGTTACAAGTATGTTAGATGAAACTTTGGGTCATAGAATGGAATTAAGCAATGGATCAACTTTAGATGAAACTAAATAGGACCTTGAAGATAGGATAATACTCAAGATTATTTAGTGAGATATTATTGAGATATTGTTGAGAATGAAGGAACTTGAGGGATACTGTGAAGGAGCAGGACTCAGAGAAATCTTCAGGCTCTCTACTTTTATAGAAATATTTCTAATATATTTAAATGCTTTATAGTAATGGAGATATCTATGCATTTCTACATACAGCACTATGAGTTTCCTCACTTTCTGTTCCATCCTTATCTTCAATAAATGCAAATGCAAATAAATGCAAAAAGCCTTCAGCATGGGTTTGTTAAAAAATAGAGCATGCCAAACCAATCTTATTTCATTCTTCAACATAATGACTAAATTAGTAGACCAGCGAAATACTGTGGACATAATACCTAGACTTCAGCAAGGCATTCGACCAAGTAGACCACAACCTACTTCTTCAAAAGCTAGAAAAAAGTGGGATAGATAGCTTCACCATCAGATGGATTTGCAACTGGCTGACAAACCATACTCAATAAGTAGTCTTTAATGGGTCTAAGTCTACATGGAGAGAAGTAAGCAATAGGGTGCCACAAGGTTTCGTCTTAGGCCCAATATTCTTCAGTATCTTCATAAACAATTTAGATGAGGGAATAGAAGGGGAACTCACCAAATTTGCAGATGATACTAAGTGGGCAGGAATAGCTAACACCCTAGAAGACAGGCTGAAGATCCAGATGGATCTTGACAGACTTGTACACTGGGCCCTATCTAACAAAATGAAATTCAGTGTAGAGAAAAGTAAAGTTTTACAGTTAGGTAAGAAAAACCAAAAGCACACATATAAACTGGGGGAAACCAGGCTTAATAGCAGTGACTGTGAGAGGGATCCTGGAGTCTTAGTGGACAATCAGCTAAATATGAGCCAGCAGTGTACAGCGGCAGCTAAAAAAGCCAACACAATCCTAAATTGCATTAACAGAGGGATATAATCAAGATCAAGTGAGGTACTAATACCACTCTATAAAACCCTAGTAAGACCACACCTAGAGTACTGCACCCAGTTTTGGTCACCACACTATAAAAAGATGTTGAGACTCTAGAAAAAGTGCAGAGGAGAGCAACCAGATTGATTAGGGGACTGGAGACTAAAACATATGAAGAATGGTTACATGAACAGGGCATGGCTAGTCTAGTGAAGAGAAGGAACAGGGGACACATGATAGCCATCTTCCAATACTTGAGGGGCTGCCTCAGAGAGGAGGGGGTCAAGCACCTGAAAGCCAGACAAGGAATAATGGATGGAAACTGACCAAGGAGAGATTCAACCTAGAAATGAGGAGGAACTTTCTGACAGTAAGAACAATCAACCAATGGAACAGCAGTTGCCTTCAGAAGTTGTGGAAGCTTCATCACTTGAGACTTTCAAGAAAAGATTGGACTGCCATTTGTCAGAAATAGTGTAGGGTCTCCTGCTTGAGCGGGTGGTTGGAGTAGATGACCTATAAGGTCCCTTTCAACTGTTAATCTGAAAAATGCAGTTCCATTTTAATGCCTGAGTGCTTCCTTGGCCATGTACCCATGTGTTATCTGTATTTTTCTGTCTAAAAAGATTAAAATGAAATACTTTTTCATGTCAGAAAATGTTTATTGGAATGATCTTGCTTGAAGTAACATGGACGGACTATTGGTTGCCTTAAATATCAACCCTTGTCTCATATATCTCTATGAATCTCATGATCTTTCAAAAGTCTCTAAATCAACATTGCCATAATTGTCTTTAATAATTGATCCAGAAGATGAATAATACACTTCTTTGTTGTACAACACTCAATGCCATAGAGATTATATGCAATGCTGCCAGGGTCAAATTCTAGATCACTCTCTTTTCCGCCTAAAATAGCTGTTGCCTGCAAATTCTTCACCTTTTGCATAGAAACTTGCAATCTATTCACTTCTCACTCTTCTCCCTTTTCACAGTATAATATTATACTGTACATTCTGCATGTGTACATATGTTTATGTGTGTGGATAGATGACAGACAGAGATATAGAGAGCCATATTCTGTGTGCATGTGTATTTGTATATGTTAAATACATTAAATATTTTACAGATATTATACATAAGTTTTTATATAGCAAAAACCTAAAACTTAAATGTTATGGTAATTAAAATGAATTAAACATAATCTTCCACTCCCCCCCAAAAAAAATAGAAAAATGTGATTGTATAGACACTGATAAAATTTACTTGTTAACCTTATTATTAAATTTAGACCTTTTCAAAATTAGATAGCCAACTCATATCTTGGAACCATTCTTAAAAAGCAGCCTCAGTTTCTTAATCCAGACTTATTGTCCTTCTTGGCTACCACCAGTAAAAACAATTGTCATTTGGACTCTCAAAAAACAGGAAAAGCAACAACAACTTTCTAAAAAGAACATAAAGCACAATCGTGACTGTAAGAAGAAATTAGGGCAGGCAGCAAGATTGGGCTGAAAAGGGTCTAAATATAAGCACTAATGGTTTGAACTGCCTTCTTTGTCTAAAAGGAATGTATTGAAAATCCCTGTGGTATGAGAAAACATAAAATAGCATGAAAGTTCCAGAACAGCTCGAGCAGCACAGTTCTGAACTAGACCTGCCAGATGATTGTTTCAATAATTTTAATTTCTTAATTAATTTGTGTTGCACATTCGTTACTTTTACAACTAATTCAAGGCTGCAAGCATAATTAATACATCTCCCTCCTCCTATGTTCCCTACTACAACAACAATTCTGTGAGGTGGGTTGGGCTGAGAGAGAGAGTAATTGGCCCAAAGTTAATTGGCCCAATTGGCTTTCATGGATAAGGTGGGTCTTGAACTCATAGTCTCCTGCTTTCTAACCTGATGCCTTAATCACTAGACCAGATTTCATGCTCTAAGCATGAAGCTAAGCATGAAACAATCAGAGCACAGATATCTTGCTTGCACAGCCTATTATCTTCCTATTCCATTAACTATGTGTCACAACAAATGTTGGTTTTCTTTTTCATGACTGTCTTGAGCCCACTCAAGGCTTGATAATCATAAAGATAGCAACTGATTATATATGCTGAGGGCTGTTGTTTGTACTTGTGCCATCCTAATTTGGTCCAGGTTGTAGCAATTCAAATTCTTTCTAAGTCCTTGTGGAGTAGTGCCTAATGCCCCAATTATACTTGGTACCGCCATCAACATCTTCTCCCAAATTTTTGCAACATGCTTTTGCAAATCTCAATGTTTTGTTCAGTAGCAAACAGTTTAGTAAACTAAAACATTTAGTCTCTATTTAAGAGAAATCCCTTGATAGTAACTTAATGATAGAACAATTACAAAGTAATAGAAGGTTAACTGGCAGTTTGTTTTCAAGTAGAGGCTGTGAATTTTATTGAGGGCTCTGTAGTTCTGGGATTTTTTATTTATTTATTTTTTTGTGCATGAAAAGGAGGCTAGACTTTATGGCCTAGAAATCCTTTCAGGGGTGATCTCCATACTCCATAATTTATAGTGTCTTTCTAACATCATCCATTTATTCAATGGTGATATATCACTAATGAAGACAGGGTTCACCTAACAATGGCTCTGTGATCTTAGAAGATGTTGTAAATCACTTGTGAGGAAATGGCCTAAGACTGTTCAGTGAACATCTAAATTCCAGCCATTGACACAACTGATCAAATTCCTTTCATACTAATTTATCAACAAAATTCTCCTTGCTTTAGGGATAGCCTGAGGCAAACAAAAGGAATATCTATAAAAAAACAGAATTATTTTTGGCCATGATAAGAAATAAAATCAAATAAAATTTAATCAAATTAAAAAAAAAATAAGAAATCTACAGAGAGTATGACATTAACAGGCCAACTGAATTTTTTTCATGCTTGCAAATTTTCTAGCTTTTTAAGAATTCTTTATTAGCTAAGGAATTAAAAGACAGGGAAAAAATGGAAGGTAGAAACAGGTTGATGCCAGTTCACAGTTTCAAATGGAGTGAGCTACATATAGAAATATAATTTCAGATATGAATTTCATTATTTATATTTGGATCTCTCCCAAACCTTCTGAGGAGAAAAACAGAAGAATAAAAACCCTGCAATTTATAAAAAAGGCAAATTTTGACTTTTATATTGTGTTTCCCCCAAAATAAGACCCTGTCTTATATATTTTTTTTTTTTTGAACCCTGAAATAAGCACTTGGCCTTATTGCCATGCGCTCAAAAGCCCGATTGGGCTTATTATCGGGGGATGCTTATTTTGAAGGAAACAGGGTAGTAGAAATTATTTCCATTTTCTAAGAGATGGATTCACATGATCAGTGAAAACCAGAGTAAAAATTATTTGATCAGTTTTTAGGTTAATGAACATGGAGTTAATATAAAGAGTTATGTTAAGTATTACATCTACCAAAGCCATCTTTGTGCAGGATTATTAAATAAAATTTCTGGTTCTTCTTTTTCAATATTTTTAATATCTTGTGCCACCGAGAGTTGCAGAATTGCTATGGAGTCAAACTGCCTTAAAAAATTACAAATACATAAATGTAATGAAAAGCTAAAGATCTCACCATGTTGAGATCAGTTTCCATTGATTTCATGGAAACATCTGTATTGTTTACTTGGCAACAGTATGAAGATTCTTCTTTGTCATTCTCTTCTTCTAAGATGTATTTAGTGACCAATTCCCAATCCTTGCAGATGGTCCAGAAAAATACCATGGTCAATGTGTGAAAGGCTGCTGAGTGTGAAAGGCTGCTGAGAGATCCAGAAATAACAGGACATGTTTGCTGCCTTTTTGACCACCGAGAAAAGTAATCCACTATGGTGACCAAAGCTGTCTGTTTGAAAATGCCTCTTTGAAATTTAGCTAAAATATGCAATTTGGGCTTTAGTAAAGCCAATTTTAAAATCTGGTTCAGAAAATGTATAATTTGTAAGATGTTGACCTAGTGGGTTATATGATACTCTCCAAAAATGATTTAATCAAAAGCTTATGGTTTAAATCAGAGGTGTCCAACCTTGTCATCTTTAAGATTTGTGGACTACTGGAGAATGCTGCCAGCTGAAGTCCATCAATCTTAAAATTGCCAAGGTTGTACTCCCCTGGTTTAAACATTTCCAGTTTAGCATGGTGTGTACTAATTATAGATTTTAGAACCACTTAACCACTTTTTTAAAATGTAAAACACTAATAATGCCTTAGCTGCACCACCAGAGAAAGCATTCTTCTTTCCTTTTTTGTTTTTCTTGCTGCTTTTGCTAATATGGCAACACATAGGTAGAAACCAGTTATCCTATTCTACACAGCAGGACAGTAGGACATGATTGAACATAGCTGCACCTAGGATTAAAAGTCTAAAAATGATGTTCAAATTGCAAGATATGCGGTTGGTGAATTGTGTGTAAAATTCGTTCCCACTATTAAGACATCTTTTGCACATTATCCTATTTTATGTGTGAGCTAGCAAGCTTTACTCACATTCAAGTCACATCATTAAAGACAGAGTCTAAATTTGGACATTTGAGGCCTAATCTGGTCAGCCAATAAGGAAAGTAAGTGACAATTAATTAAGGACACTAATTGTTTTTTAAAAGGTGATTCTTTAGAAAGGGGTTGTTTACACAAAGTGCCATTCATAGGCCATTTCACAGAAAAATATTTTTGCTCTTGGAAACTTACAGCTTCAGAATTTTGATCAAGAAAGGTTAAAATGGCAAGCAAGTCAAACTCGGTAGTAACCTAAGTAATTATGCCACTGAAATGGTAATTGGCATCAGTTGTGGTGATTTTGGTCATCAAAAGTCTTGTCACTAGACTCTTGTTTATTGAATGAAATCACAAACCTCTACTCTAATAGAATACTCTAATACTCTAATAGAAAATAGGACTAACTGTCTGCATTGGAAATATAAATATAGACCAGGGTTGAAATCCAACAGGTTCTGACAGGTTCTGGAGAACCGGTAACAGAAATTTTGAGCAGTTTGGAGAACCGGAAAATACCACCTCTGGCTGGCCCCAGAGTGGGGTGGGAATGGAGATTTTGCAATAGCCTTCCCCCAGGAATGGGGAGGGAATGAGGATTTTGCAGTATCCTTCCCCTGGAGTTGGGAGGGAATGGAATTTGGCAGTATCCTTCCCCTGCCACATCCACCAAGCCACACCCACAGAACTGGTAGTAAAAAAAAATTGGATTTCACCACTGATATAGACTCTAATGAAATGGTAACAGTGTTTTCTAATATATAGCCATATGTATCTATGGAGATTTCCAGTCATCCAGGTCTGGCTTTCTTTGTTTTTCCTTGAAGACTGAAGAAGCTTCTTGGATGAGAAGCAAAATATCTTCAAAGAAAACCAAAGAAGGGCCCAGTTGCCTCTTGAAAAATGCACCTTTGCGATAGCCATATGTATTTTTCAACAGTTTCAAAAGTTAATTTGGTCAGAACAAGCATCCTTCTAAGCATGCTCAATGCAGAACAAACAACAGAAGAAAGTTAATATCATTTAAATGGTTATAAACATGACTGCTATTTCTATTTACCAAATTTAATTTTAATTATCAGAATATGGTGGATGTTGTCCTTGCAAATATATGAACCTAGGCTTGTAAATAGGCTGTTTCCAAGCTGTGTGTGCATAGTTATGTTTCCATCTGTAAACATTTTGTTTAATTGATTTTTCAAGTCTTTAGAACTCTTATTTCTGAGACGTCTGAAATGTGGTTAATTAAAATTTGTATGCTTAGAAACAATTACCTTGCACCTTCTTTGCATTTTTTTTTCCTCAGCAAGGAATTTTGAGTAGTGTTATTACAATTAAGGCAATTACTATAAGTAAGTGCAATTTAATGTAGAGGAAAGGTACAAAGGTTACTGCTTCACTTGGAGAAAGTGTTTAATAACATACAAATTAGCTTGGACTGAAGTGAAAGATATCTGAGCGAAAGTTGTTTACTAGATATAACCAAAGTAAAGGGAAGGGGGGGGGGGAAAAGCAAATATGCCTTGATTCCAAATGAAAAAAAGTAGAGTGTTTTGGGATGTTACACATTCATAACAATCCAGTCCTACATTACAGAATGTCTGTAGTTAGATACGCCACATTTGTGATCTCAACAATGTTAAAAATCCCTTGAAAATAAAAACTACAGCATATCAGCACTGTAAATCTATTCTACTTCATCCGTGATGCATTCTCTTGGAAACGTTGAGAAAATGAAGTTTTGTGAATTCCACCAGAAAATCAGAAATGTTGTCCTCCTAAAATTACATTCGCTCAATGTCTTTGGAAAGAAATAAGCATGGTTGTTAAGATGACCTTTTCACCTGGCAACCCAATTGCACACAGTGCACACACTGTGCATTAAGTATGCCTATGTGTGCATTGAAACTGAGTGCTGGAACATGCACAAACACAATTTGTGTGACTGTGAGCCTTGTTTTGCAGTCTTGCAAAGGAATAGGCTGAGATTTCAGGTAATCAAAGCTAAGAAATTAGTTTTTGAGGTTGTTATCATTCCAGTGTTCAGGGAAAGCTATGGGCC
Source organism: Arizona elegans (assembly GCA_022577455.1). Classification (NCBI taxonomy): domain Eukaryota; kingdom Metazoa; phylum Chordata; class Lepidosauria; order Squamata; family Colubridae; genus Arizona; species Arizona elegans. The sequence goes on from JAKOOJ010000005.1 coordinate 23,428,948, forward strand.
ATTATTCGTAGGAATTGTAGACATTGGTATTCTTAGTCAAAACAAACAAACTATAATATTCTAATATGAGAACAAATAATGCACTTGCTAGGCTTGTACTATAATTCAAATTCCATCCCTAAATGATTTCTTGAACATAAGAGCATGTAAATGTTCACCTATTTTTAACTTTTTAAAACAGTTGTGGTTTGTTTTTGTTTTTTTCTTTTCAAGACTAGCTGCCCTGTATTACTGCCAGATGATCCTGGGAAAACTCATATAGAGATGCTATATTTGCTCCCTATGTTTTCCAAAATAACATTTTGGAATAGAATTTGATGTATCACATAGTCATAGTATTCACACTGTCATCTAAAACTCATGACTTTTATTTTTTCAGAGAGAAACAGATAAGAATAATTAGACCATCCTAATGACATTTTGCAAGTATTCAGAACCAAATAAGACAAAATTGTCTTTTAATTTCTAATGAATAGAAAGTAGGAATTGAATTTTCTAATCTTCTTTGCTACTTAATGTTTGGCGAAAAAATATATTGAAGCTTCCAAGTTTATTCCCCACAAATCAAACAGATTCACTGGAGTTATATTAAGCAATATCTGGATAGCCACACTTTACTGCTAAATAACTGTTAATTCAACACTATACTTAATGGATTGATATGCAATTAATCATGTTGATTCCGGAACAGCTTATAAAAAACTGTGGTATAAACCAAGATATGGACATGTAAACAATTTTTCAAGGGCATTTCAAGAAATCTTTTATGACAGCATCCCCCAACCTGATACCCTACAGATGTATCTAGTTAACAAATTCCAGAATTGCAATCCAAAATGGCCATGATAACTGCTTATTCTTTCAAGTCTACTTGAAAGTACTTGGGAACAGATTTGGGAAGTCTGTTTTATATTATATCCATTGTTGCCTGTATAGAATGTATTAATTGAGATAGGCAGCATACATGTAAAACAATACTAAAGGGATCTCCCCAGATAAGTTTTCAATAGCAGACATAATAGGTTAGTGAGCTTATCTCTTACATAAATGTTACAGGTAGCATAAAAAATTAATATATTTAGAAACTATGTTTTAAAAAAAGGGTGAGTTTTAACTTTCTATTTGATGCAATTATTTCAAAGGTTTTACTAAAAGTTAGTGGGACTAAATCAAATACAAAGTTCTTTGCTTAAAACAAAGCAACCAGTGCTCCTTTTTAATTGTTTTATTGTTTTAAATTGAGCAATCTCCATATAATTTACTTGTCAATCAACATAAAATTGATGTAGCATTATTAATATCTATCTATCCATCCATCCATCTATCTATCTATCTATCTATCTATCTATCTATCTATCTATAACTTTCTCTTAATAGTAGTAAATTTATAAATTCATAGCAGTTATATACTTTTTTTTGGCAGCAGTTCTTTACACACTTTCATATACTGTATGTCTATGAAATGAAATGCTTTACAATTCATTGATTTATGAACCTATATTGGCTTAATTTGCCCATTTGTATCAAAGCTACTTCACAGTACTTCGTTTTCTGTTCAACTATAGAAGGTCAGAATGAAGGAGAGATCTGAACACAAGAGCTACTCAGCCATCTTGTTTCTCTATATCTAGAATATGGCCTTGTTTTGAACACTCAGAATTTTCAAATTGACATAATAATAATAATAATAATAATAATAATAATAATAATAATAACAACAACAACAACAACAACTTTATTGTTATTGTATGTGTATATCCATGCATCGAAATTCACTTAACACCCAAAGTCCAGATCCAACACACATAACAATCCTCAAACACACTCCCACCCACCACCTTGCAATCACATTTTGCAATCATTATATACTTTGCAATCATATTTTGCCTAATTCTTTCAGATATACTAATATCTGTGGAGTCTACCTAGCTGCGTAATGAAATGACATCAAGAAACAACCAACCTCAGAGAACCAAGAACTCCAGAGTTTAATCCTGAGCTACATATATTGTCTCCTATAATACTATGTGTCTCTGAATTCAGTAAGGATTAAGATTGACACAAATGCTCTCATTATTTCCTTCTCCTATTTTTATGCAAGAGGCTAAGGAAGGCCCTTAATGACAGTATGCTGTGGTAGACGCATGGCAACTCCACTGCTTGGTAGTTTTGCTTTTGTACCTCAGGCAAGTTTAGAATTCAGATGGTCTAATCTAGTTCAGCATCTTAGCCACAGCACCAAACTGATTTACAGGCTAAAAGTTACAAGCAGAAATAATGGAATTCTGGAAATCATTTTGAATAATGATATGCTATTTTTTAAAAAAAAAAAACGAATTCTCTTGAGAGTAATTTTTATGTAGCTAAAACAATAGCATTCATAAAGAACATCAGTTTAATCAGACTTAATTCAATCCAGTATATTTAGAAGTGCAAGCAAACTTTAAAACTTTTTTTTAATGTCCTTAAATAACAGCCTGTTGTTGAAAAACCAGTCTAAGTAAGTATTGGTTGTTATTTTACTGCAGCAGACAAAATTAAAAAAAAAAAAATTAGGTTGACGGAAGAAATAGAATAAGGTCTTTTCTAAGGCCTTTTTCTGGCCCAGAATTTTACCTGAATAATACTGACTACTAGATTGAATCCTATGACTATATATATTACTTGTCTAGTGACTGACAACACTAGAAATTGACTGACACCCAAAATTGGGCCACAGCTATCTTCCTGACATTTGAAAGTCAAATGGAAAGTGAAATCTAATTCAAGAAGCTGTAGACACATGAAGGCAATTTAGGATGCTATCAAGACTATAATACATTTAAATCTGCATTGACTACTGAAAGCATTCTATTCCTAAACAGGATGTCATGAAGACAAGCAGGCAGTGAAAGGAGAGCAAGGATTGGATCAATAGATGCTAGGAATAAAATAGATTTGGGATCTGTCAACGTAAAAATACCAGCACAAAGAACAAAGCGCTTAAAAGAAAGATAAATAAAAAATAGTGTTGAAGCCCAAATGATTTTTTGCCGTCATCTTGAATGATATGGCACACATAGGAAGCATAAAGGAAATGATTGGAAAGCTGAAATTAGATTCTGAAGAAGCACCAGAAAGTTTAACATCATTTTAGCAAAGTCTTTTGGCCACTAGTATCCAATGAATTAAAAAACAGATGCTGTACTTCATGTTACATGCATACAGCTATATGCAGGTCTGATTATACAGTTAATTAGATCTGTGTTTCTTCCAAAGATTTGTCAGTTATATTTATAGCTGAGGTGAACTGGCTGGCAACTGTAATATATGTCTGACTTTGTAAAGTCTAGCGTGTAGAAAAAACTGCACCCCAGTTTACAGTTTTTAAAAGAAGACACTGAGCAAGGGAAAACATCAAACTAATTTTCAAGTGATGTTTTTCACAAATTTCATTTTAATGTAACATTATTGTATAAAGGAGGTTAACAAAAGTGAGCAGGAGAGTCAAAAAATTCACCAGAGCAGTATCTTCCAAAAAAAAAAAAAAAAACCCTATCTTTTAGAACTCAGAAAATTTTGGAAATGCTGCAAATCAACAGCAACCTATTTTCCCATTAAAAGAAAAGAAAACCCAACAGTTCTGCCCGCTTCGTACCTTTTTTTTTCCTAAAATGAAATATAACAACCTCTGTGCCTAAATAGATCAACTTCTTTATCAAATGTAGGCATAAATCTGCTCTTAGTAAAACAAATTGGCTCTACCTGGATCTAATATCACTACTGAAAGCCAAGGAAATCAACAGTTTTGAGGGGAAAGAGCATAGGCTTAAGAGTGAAATACATCCAGTAATCTAAATGCAGAAGGTGATTGAAATGGTCGGCAATTTTATAAAATCACTCAGAAAAGTTCCATAACTTAGTGATAAAATGAACTATGCTAAACTCAATCCAGTTGGCAAGTGAGACAGATAGCTTGAAAACAACAAAAGAAAACAAAAAGCAACCAAAATAATGCCAGGCCTTTTATACTTTCAGTGGTTGACTTTGTGCTTCCGTAGAACAGGGAAATTAATGGAGGTATGCAATATCATTTGCAACAATGTGTACTATAAACTTCACAACATTTCAGCTACAAATTCCATTTGAATGGCAGCCAAATAACAGAAGGCCTTCAGACATTGGCAGGAACCACTCTTTTAAACTAACAACAACAAACCAATCATCCAGGAATCAATACCCCAGGTTCTTCAAGCATTTGCAGTTAAAACAAACTTTTCATAAAGCGATTGCAAACTTCATTTGAGTTGCCATCAATATCACAAAGCCCTGGAGCATTTTTAACAAAGCTTTCGGTAAAAGTACAACCAGTCCTTCTATTCCCCAGCATGGGTCTCGTAAGGGGAGGAGGAAGAGGAGAAGGGAGACCTTCAAAAGGATCTTTGTCATCCACGTCCATTGTGAATTGTGTGAGTTTTCTGACACACAGCTCCAGTTCTGACCAAAAGGACAGCTCATTTCCACAGTTATTGAAGGGATGTGGGGAAAGGCAACCAAGTCTGGTCATAATTCTCTGTTCCTGCATCTTTGGTGGATTTTCAAAATAATTTGGAAATAGCCAAAGGGAAAAAATGTGGAACTTAATAGGTTCAGTGGCTCATATCAACATTCTTCTGAGCAATAATTTCTATTTTCTTTCTATCTTATGCTTGTTTGTTTTATTTTCATCTTGATCTTCCATCGAAATAATGAGCAGCAGAGGAAAAATAAACCTTTACCAGCTTAAGTCTACTGCAGCTGAAAGACATGTGTTGCAAAAGAATAAATAATATAGTATAGTGCAAACATTATTATTATTAACTGATGCAAGTAATGGAACAGAACACTTTTATTGCTTTGAAATATGTTGAGACAATTGCAGCGAAGCAGATGGGACAAATTGGAAGGAACAGTCCTATTCACATTTTTTAAAAAAAAAAATAATAATAATGTACGCAAGAATGGAAGATAGAGTTGAACTGGAAAACTTTTCTCATGTAAACCCCAGAAATGGGAAAAAGCTGAGAAAGCAGATCTGGGCTCTATTTATAGACAATATTTTTGAAGAATTAAAATATCTTGATTCACTCACCCAGGACAAGAAAACGAATACAGAATATAGGCAGTTGCTTGAAGCAGTGATAAAGAGAACAGAATACAGGTAGTGTATCAGGTCAATAATTGGAGGTGGGCACCCTGAGCATTCCCCCGAAAGCCCCTTATATAGGAAATCTTGTCTATGTACTTGGAAGGTGTGAAAAAGAGCTCCTCCCACTTAGGAATCCTTATAAAATGTAATTAACCAGTTTTCCAAAGGGGAGCACTCTAGGGTCAGCCCTGCTGAGGTATAATTTTATGCTTGTTTTCTTCTTGATTAACGTTATAGTTAGAAGTCTCATGGAGGAAAGGATCTTTGGGTCGAATCTCTGAATCGGCTGCTGCATTTGGCCAATTTCAACCTTGTTGTATTAACCCATAACCACAGACCTGCGGTCATAATGACCACAACAGTTTTCCAATGTTCGGAACACCCCTGTTTTTAGAAATGGACCATTCTGTTTGCGAATAGCTTTTGTTTTCTTGCCAATAAGAATGTATGCAGCATCACGCTTAGGTACGTTATTTGGTGTTTTCTTTGGTGGCATTTGCATTTGAATTGTGGTCATTTTGACTGCAGATCTTTATTAACCTATATATTTTTTATAATGTCGGGGCCACATTTTCCATCAAAAAGGGTGCGATTTGGTGACCCAAACTTCGAAGAAACTGTTCTAACATGGTATGAAGAAGCAGAGAGTGATCTGATTGAAGTGGAATCAGATTACAATGAAAATTTTGTAATGGACGATGAGGAACCCACAGCCATTGCCGATTCTGACATCAGCAATGATGAAGCTCCTGATGAAATTGATGACCAGGTACAATCTATGTCGTGCAATAATTTATATGGCAAGAACAAATTCAAATGGTCTTCTGCATCTTTTGGGAGCAATAGATCCAGAACCACTAGTCACACTATTGTAGTGCAATTACCTGGACTACAGCCAGCAGCTAGAGTGGTCAATATGACCTCATGTCTATAATAGCATAGCTGAAATACTACATCTGGGGTATGTCTGAAATAGAACCCAGGGGTGGGTTCTGTTTATCTTTACTACCGATGTGCAATGGGGGCGTGTGCGCTTACTTTGCTCGCTCATGCGCAGAAGCATTTTGATGACATTGGGGTCAGTGGGCGGAGCCTCCCGACGATTTTACTACCGGTTCTATAGAACCAGTGCGAGCCAGGGGCAACCCACCACTGGTCTGTGGTTAAGGGTTAACATAAAACAGAATAACAGAGTTGGAAGAAACTTTGGAGGTCTAGTCCAACTTTGTGCTCAGGCAGGAAACCCTGTACCATTTCAGACAAATGGTTGTCCAATCTCTTCTTAAAAATTTCCAGTGTTGGAGCATTCACAATTTCTGGAGGCAAGTTCTTTCACTGGTTAATTGTTCTTACTGTTAGAAAATTTCTCCTTAGCTCTACGTTGCTTCTTTCCTTGATTGGTTTCCATCCATTGATTCTTGTCCTGCCTTCGGGTGCTTTGGAGAATAGGTTGACTCCCTCTTCTTTATGGCAACCCTAGATGTTGGAACCCTACTGCCAAGAATGTAATAAGGGTTAACGGAGAGGCAGTTTCTGTAAGCACGGCAATAAAGATTAGGCTAGAAAAAACACCAGAATGTTTCCTTCCTGCCTTCTTTTCAGGATTAGCCCTGTAAAGTGGAAAAAAACAAAAGGAGATTTCTTCCAACAACTGGTTCTCCAAACTGCTTAGAAAATTAACAACGGGTTCTAGTGAATAGGTGCAAACCAGTAGAATCCCACCCCTGAGTCACCCCAGTCCTTCTTTTCATTAGAAGTGTCAAGATGGTTACTTTTTATTTTAGTGTAATTCCTCAAGTTTTGTTCCAGAAATGTGAGGTTGGAATGTAGGCAGGAAACGTTTGGTTTTCTTCCAGCAGAAATTATTTATGATTGTTCCTCTACCAATTTAGGACAATATGGAGCTTAATAAAGCAACAAGATTTTCAAGACTGAAAGCAGCAGAAAAATGCACATTGATGTGGAATGGCAGAGCTAACAATCATTCTCCTTTCCTTGTTTCACATACACAATAGTTAGGGTTTTTAATTGTTTTAGTCTTTTAAAATTATGTATTAATTCTCTTTTGGTGCTTACACTATAGTTTTGCATGTTTTCACTTTTAAACCAGTGACTTGGACAATTTTTGCATTCTTGCTACCAAAATTCAATAATGCACACACAAATAGAATAGAAATAGGAATGGAATAGAATAGAATGCAAAAAGCTATCTTAGAATAAAATATTGCCCATTGTTGCCATACTGACGTTTCTCTGCAGATTAGCTCATAACTGAATAATTATAGTTTATTATTCTGCCTTTCTTCCAGAACCTGAGGCACAATATACACCATATCTACTACATTTTTTAAAAAAAAATATTTAAATTTAGGTTTGATTCTTATCATATCAAGAAGCATGAGTATCTTCTCCAATTAGCACTAGAATAAATATAAAAGATCCTGCAAAAATGGAAATCAGAGAACATGTCAAAGTCTCAGAGATAATTTTTCTCAGAACTGTCATAGAGTTCAGCTGTCATTAAGCTACCCTGTTCCTCTGATTGCCATGAATCTGGCTGCAGTTATTCACTAAGCACTATCACCAAAGCTATTCATAGGCACGTTTTCAAGGTGACAATAATGTTATTGTCCTGACATTAAAAGCATGTGCTGTTAAGTAGCTTAGGGGTATCCAGATGGATGGGCAATTCCGTTGGTGAATATTGACTGACAACCTACAACTTTTCTACAAAGCTATTTTAGCAGTGTCAACAGGTGCTCTAAATGAAAGGTCTGTGTTCTTTTGCCTAAAGGCTTGCTTTAGGGTCCCAGCTGAAAATAGACATCATTCCGTCTCTATATATGGCAAAAATGCCATTGACAATATAATGAGGAAGTAATTAGTAAAGGGCAGCAAAAGAAACATAGAAAGAGGCAGATTACCTAAGCATTCCCACTCTTGATTGCCCAGGGTGGATTCAAGTTTCTGTTACAGATGGATTAAAATGAAAATTGCTGTTGACTTCATGTACAACAACAATCCAGCTGTAACTCTACTAAAAGGCAACCAAGAGGTCAGAATGTTTTAATTAGTGTTGCAAAACAAAATCGAGCACAGGGAAAATGATTCCTTTGGTTAGCATTGGATTCACAAATTCCATAATGGTTTCATCCTTTTCAACTATCCATAAAGATTACTCAAAGGGTTAGTTTTTAGAAGGATGATGTAGAGTCAAGGCGATAGAAAAGTTGTTCAGTTGCTGTGGGTTTTACTAATGGAAGTAGACATCTGTGGCTGATGTACCAAAAGTCACCTTTCCCATCTTGTGTGAAAAACCTGGATAAGGATATGTAGATTAGTCTGACATAAATCAGACTAATGTGAAATGTAGACTGGAATCCCAGGAAGAAAGTGCTGATTCCCAGAGGGCAAAGAGGCAGCAGAACTTGGAAACTGATAGGCAAAAAGAGGACTAAGACGGCCCCTCCTTAGCAGTTTGCAGAGTATATTTATACTTATGCAGGTTGTTATTTTAGTTTGGCAAGACTCTGTTTGTGGGCGAACAATAAAGAAACTATTCAGAAGGAACTCCATGTGTCATACTTGACTCTTGGGACCTGACATATATTGTAACATACATTTTTTTTTAGCAAAACTAAAAAAAGAAAGAAAAACCCTTAGAGAATCTGCTGTTTCTGGTGAATATATCTACAATATGGATATCTTTTTCTGGACATTTTTAACACAATCATTTTTTCTCCTACAGGTCTTTGTTTTTCCCAGACTCTTTTAGAAAGATGGAGTAGGAAGAGTTGGACCATGTAGCCCAACTTCTTGTTCAGTGCAGGAATCCAAATTAAAATGTTCAGACTGATGTCTGTTTAGTCGGCATATGAACACATATAATGAAGAAATGAAGAATCTACCATGCTGGAGATAATTGGTGGACTAATAGTAGTTAGTCCCACCTCCTTCCCCCTGTTCAATTTGCATGCTTCCATTCCATTTTAATTATGATTTTGTATTCTTACTGTTATGATTTTATCTCTTTTAATGTAAGCCATCCAGCGACACCTTGCAGTGAGATGGATGGCAAATAAATTTAAAAATAAATAAGACAAAACCATCACCTCATGGGGTAATTAATCCCAATTTTTAACTGCTTCTTGTGTTATGCTCCCTTGCTTCTTTGTAACTTAAATCTGTTATTCTGTGTTCTGCAAACTGGAATGAGAAACAACAACAGATTGCATATTTATTATGTTTTGCATGTTCTTTTGCATCCTCCCCACCCCCCGGGAATTTGAGCAGTGCTATTGCACATATGACCCTCTACCTATCATTTTTCCCCCTCATGGCTAAACAAAGATCCCTCCCAGGATTTGAATATTGCACTTTGGTTGATGCAACTTGATATAGCAGTTGCCTTTTCATACCACATCCTTGCTCATGTGCAGTTTGCAATCAACTGGTATTCCAAAAACTTTCTCATAAGTATTTCTAAGGAAGACCTCTGCTATCCTATACTTGGGCATTATATTTTTCATTGCTAAGCAAAAGGCACTTTGTTATGTTTCATTCTGCTCTATTCAGCCCATTTTTTTTTCCAAATTTGTTTTGAAATGTATTTCTTTCTTTTAATCTAAAAGATTACCATCTTACCCAATTTAGTGTTTTCTATACATTCAGTCAACACTGTATCTAAGTCTTCAATTAATATGTTAGTAACGTTAATGAAAAGTAATGTATCTAGAATTTAATTTTGTGGTCTCCCACTTGATTGTTGCTGTTGTTAGTTGCAAAGTCGTGTCCGACCCATCGTGACCCCATGGACAACGTTCCTCCAGGCCTTCCTGTCCTCTACTATCCTCTGGAGTCCATTTAAGCTCATCCCACGTGATATCTCTTGCCAATTTGGTAAAGAGTCATTGATGTCATTCTTTCACAATTATTTTTAAAACTCGTTATCTACAGGTAGTCCTTGATTTATGACTAGCCACTTACAACCATTCAAAGTGAACTGGGGATGGATGTACTGGGGAAGCTACTTATGACCCAGATTCTGATGATTGGCCCTCCCCTGCAGTCGTGTGATTAAACTTGTGGCCACTCTGCAACTGGGCTCATTTATGGCAGTTTGCAGAGTCCCATGTGATTGCATTTGATTGCATTTTATGACAGTTTGGCTGAAAGCCAGCATTTATTTCCAGTGTTTGGCAAAACCAAACCCATAGCAAATCATTGGTTTACTTAACGAACACAGAATTCTCATAACAAGTGCTGCAAAAAAATAAATAAATCATAATATCAGGTCAGCTACATGATTGACCCATTTTATAGCTGTCTTGACTAACAAACATAATGGGCAGGCTCTGTTTTTGTAAGCCAAAGACTACCTGTAATTGATATGTTTTCCAATGTAGCTTAATTGTTAGCTAATCATCATGTCACGGGATATTTGTAGAATGATACAAGCATTTCTGAATTCAAATTACATTATGTCTACATCATTCCCATAATCTATTAAGGAAGATTGATCATAACATGAGATAACATTAGTTCACAAGACATGTTCATAGCAGTTTATGCTGATTTATGATAATTACTATACTTTTTACGTATAGTAAAAAGTTGTTACTAAAGAACAATCTCCTTTAGTTTAGTTTGAGCATTGCCAAGTGCTATTAAGTGATGACCTAAGCAATTCAATGTCTCTTGAGTTGTCCTCAGGCCATACCCCAAATTGCCATTCTCCGTCTAAAATTGTTCATATTTTAAGTATTATACACTTAATATTTATATGCCAAGAATTAATATGCTTATCTTCCACATGCTGGGGATAAGATTAATTGGTTAGTATTACAGTTAATTTCTAATTCTTCTGTTAGCTTAATAATAGACTCAAGATTGCATCCCAATAATGGTATGTGAGGTAGTGAGGTAGAAATCATCTATAACTTGGATAATTTTATGTCTGAACTATTTCATTCTGTTTTTTACAAAAAGTTGAATTATATTCTATGTATTTAGAAGAAGGCTGTATCACCATCTGCACCTGTATCCTGACTCCCAGCAGGGCTCAACATAAAACATTCAATAGATCTGTTAAAAACACAGAAATACTTCTTAAAAGATTGACGAAAAGAAGGTTGGTAAGAAGATTATAGAGTTGGAACATGCTATTTGGGCCATCAAGTCTAATATTCTGCTCATTGAAGTATAAAAATTATAGCGTCTCTTAACACATTGATATCTGTCCACTTTTTGCTTAAAGGTATCCTTTAGTGTCTATCGACTTCATTGTAGTTAGGAGGGTAGGTAGAATTCCAGGGGTCCCAGAAATTCAAATCCAGCTCTACCTGCAAAAAATGTTTCTGTTTCCAGCTCACCATTCTTTCCACTGGAAGCTTGTCATTACCTTAATAATTTCAGACATTACAGTAATAATTCATAAATTCATATGTTACCTTAATAATTCTTAGGTCCTTGGTTGGGATTTGAATTATTAGGCTTCTAATAATTTATCACAACAAAGAATGTTCTTTCTGTGCCAACTCAGAAAGCTCAAATTGCCCAAGGAGCTGCTGATCCACTTCTACAGAGGAATTATTGAGTCTGTCATCTGCACCTTTATAACTGTCTGTTTGGTTCTGCAACCCAACAAGACAGACACAGACTTCAGAGGATAATTAGAACTGCAGAAAAAAACAATTGCTACCAACCTGCCTTCCATTGAGGACCTGAGCACAAGTCAAAAAGAGGGCTGTGAAAATATTTACAGACCCCTCACAACCTGGACATAAACTGTTTCAACTCCTACCCTCAAAGCACACTATAGAGCACTGCACACCAGAACAACTAGACGCAAGAACAGTTTTTTCCCCAAACGCCATCACTCTGCTAAACAAATAATTCCCTCAACACTGTCAAACTATTTACTAAGTCTGCACTACTATTAAGCTTCTCATCATTTCCACCACCCATCTCCTTCCACTTATGAAGGTATGACTGCAACTTTGTTGCTTGGATCCTTACGATTTATATTGATATTGTTTCCTGATTGCTTATTTGTACCCTATGACTATCATTAAATGTTGTACCTTATGATTCTTGATGAATGTATCTTTTCTTTTATGTACACTGAGAGCATATGCACCAAGACAAATTCCTTGTGTGTCCAATCACACTTTTCCAATAAAAAATTCTATTCTATTCTATTCTATTCTATTCTATTCTATTCTATTCTATTCTATTCTATTCTATTCTACAAATCTTAGACTATGAATTTAATTGTCCATTAAAACAACTGGAGCACCACTTGAACATTATCTATATTGACAAAATCACCATCAGTCAATTGCAAAACGCAGCTTACATCCTGTGACAATATTTTTAGCATTATCAAACAACAACATCTGCCTATCTCAAGTCTTTGAGAAGGAGTTGATAGGTGGATAAAAATGCCAATCCAGTCTAAACATCAGACTGTTTCACCAACCATAATAGTAGTAATCATATTTGTACTGACTTTATTTTAGCTTGTGAAAGCCAAAATGAGCAAATCTGTATTACAGAAATACTTATCATATACTAAATTCAATTTTCAACTTTCAGTTATAACTATTAATATCTACAGTAAGTATTAATGTATTAATAGATTTCTAAATCCACTCAGCTTTATATTGTTTCTGGGTTATATGATAATTAAGAGTAATATAGCAGGCTAGGGACTCACACACATAAAATATTTTGAACATTACCTCCTCTTCATTTCGAGAAACTGAATTATTACAAAATTCTAATTAAAAGACTAAGATTTGGTATTGGTAATTTGAATACAAATCTAGAGTCATAAAAGCTTCATCTTCTTAAATGTTGACATTAGATCAAGCATTAACTGTTCTGTTCAGCAGCAATAGATCAAATTATATGTTTATCATTAAAAACGACCTTTAAATGACACTCAAGGTTTCTTTTTCCTGGACACTTTCTGTACAGAATAGTAATATAATGCAAAAGGAACTTTGCAAAACAAGAAAATATATACACAGATATCTACAATGGCATGCACAGACACAGCTTTTCTATGTTCCATCAATCTAGTTTAAATTTATAATAATAATAACAATAACAACAATAACAACAACAATAATAACAATGTTCAGTTGACTGAGTTTCATGTTTAATGAATAAAGTAAATAATAACAACAATAACAATAATAATAGTGATTATTGTGATGATAGATAGATAGATAGATAGATGATAGATAGATAGATAGATAGACAGAGAACAGTGATACCCATTGTCATTGAAGCACTTGGTACCATGTCCAAGAATTTTACAAAACACATCAAGAAATTGCAGCTTCCTGCAATAACACCAGTGGAAATGCAAAAAACTGCGCTACTCAGAACATCATATATTTTAAGAAGATACTTGGTTGATACCTAAGACCCTGGCAGCAATCCATAACAACCATTAGCACCAGTCAATCGTATTTGTGACACATTTTTAAATGTTCAGTTGACTGAGTTTCATGTTTAATGAATAAAAGAGATTAATAACAACAACAACAACCACCACCACCACCTTTATTGTCATTGTACATACATACAAAAAAATTGATTTAGCCTCTACTGTTGCAATCCATAACAAAATACAAAACAACATGAATAATATAGGAAATGGTCCTTATACAAGTAATTAGGGAGAAACCAGTCATATGTTTCCATATGTATACATGGAATGATTGTAGTTGTATTTAGGAGTCTGACAGCCGATGGATAAAAGCTGTTTTTAAACCTCTTTGTCCAGCTGGCTATTCTTCTGTGTCTTCTGCCCGATGGTAAAAGTGACAAAAGACACTGACCAGGATGTGAATCATCCCTAAGTATCTTCCTTCTATCCTTCCTTCCTATCTTCCTTCCTTCCTTCCTTCCTTCCCTCCCTCCCTCCCTCCTTTCTTCCTTCCTTTATTCAAATGTATTAGCTGCACAATTTCAATGGATCTAATCCTCTGTCCTCTAGTATGCTTATGTACAACTCAACTCAGTTTCACTGCAAATTGTCAGACTAAAAAAAAATGTTTTTAAAGACAGTGCCAAACAATCTAAATTTACTAAGTTATCTGAACCATTCACAGCTGTCTATCTGCATAGAACTCATCCTATGTGATATACTTCTCTTTGTAACATTCCATGTAATTCTACGTTATCTTCAAGACAACAGTTGAGTTGAGAGAAGAAAATCTTTTCATGAATGACATTGTGGAGTGATTGCTTTATAAATGTTGGCTTCGTGAAAGCCTTTCTGCAAATATTTAACTTCTCTCCTCTCTTGTTGGTTTGTTGGTTTGTTTAGGTCCATTGTTTTTATACAGAATACAGTATAAAATAGCAGTATAAAAACTATATTTATGCAGCATATCTGAGTGAGGCCTTCCATTATCATGGGTCAATAATCATCAGTGTGTTGATGATACCCCACTAATTGATCTGGATGGTCCCAATAAAACTAGCATATTTTAGATTATCATGACCGTATATATTACTTTTCTAGTCAGGGTTTTTTCCTACGTAGCTCAAGATGTTTGTATAGCCATAGTGGGGTGATATCTCAAATCACCACTTTCAGGCTTTATCAGACATTTTGTGTTTTCTGTTGTGAGACTTAAGGGAGACTGGGATAGTACTATTTGTGTCTTATGAGACTTCTTCAGCCAGCCACATCCTTATTTTATGACTCCTCCCTGTAAAGATCAAATATTTTGTTCTTTTAATTCGTAGGTTCATATGTATAATACTTTTCTAGTCAGGGTTTTTTCCTACGTAGCTCAAGATGTTTGTATAGCCATAGTGGGGTGATATCTCAAATCACCAATATAGCCACTCGATTCTGGGTTTTTTTCTTCTGGCAGCCAGCAGGTCTTATGCTGCCCTATGCTGCCTAGTGAGAGATTTATATAGATCTATTTCTGGCTTGTTAGCCATCATCAGTATGTGTGTATATATATATATACATACACACACACACACACACACACACACACACACACACACACACACACAAACTAGTAGGTCAGAAGTGAGTATTCCAATTACAGTCACCAAAAATGAGGGGCATTTTAATTTTCCAGCCATTTGAGATGGCAGACATACCCCTCAACATGTTGTAGCGCGGCAATAACGAGAGGCACAAGCAAGCAAGTGACAACAGCTCTTTAATATACAGTGAGACTTCAGCAAAAACTCTGAGGCTGCAGCCCTCCTTATATACAATCCTGGAGAGGCTGTCAGCCAATCAGCAACTAAGGCAAATTTGAAACTCCTGCTGAAATGTATCAATACATAACACAACACATACACATACACACACACACACACACACACACACAAAGAGAGAGAGAGAGAGAGAGAGAGAGAGAGAGAGAGAGAGAGAGAGAGAGAGAGAAGATAATCTTAAAATACAAGATATAATTGATATAATTTATAAAACAAAGACAATTCACCAATTCTCCCACTCAAAAGACAAACAAATCACACATAAGGGGAAAAAAGTCAATAAATTGTAGAGCCAGACCATATTCCATTAATACAAATTCATTGTGACCTTCAGACATCCTTAAAATCTTAATGCTAAACCCTCAATATTTTAATGGCAAGAATTAAAGGAAGATGTTTTAAGAGAGAAATAAAAATCACTTCTCCATCACATTTGATGCTTTATGTGATGCACCCTGATTGTATTTCCATTCTCCTTCATCTTTTATTTTGCTTTCTGCATCAATTGTATGGGTGAGCTCAGCAAATGTGAAATTATATCTTAAACGCATGATACAATATGATGCCAAGTAACTAGATTTCAGCTATTGAATGACATAGAATTACAAAATCATAGGATTGGAAGAAACCTGAACATCTCCTAATACAACCTCTAGCCCAGTAGCCACGAGACCACAATGCTATTGCAGAGTAGTGGTTTGGCTTGCCAAGGTACCAGGCTTGTCATAGGAAACACTTGTGCGTTTCCCAAGGTGTACCACAGGAAGGGGTGTTTGCTTTGCACCAGATACAAAGACCAGTGGCTCTTCCTACAGTGTCACCCAAGACCCCCTCCTTTCCCAGAGCTGCCTCACAAATGGACGCACAAACGGGAAAGTTCAAAGCAGTCAGAAATCTGATGGCCTGCGCAGAGCATAGCTCGTCTCCCTCCAAAGTGATACCTGTGTTATTTACTCGCAAAAAACATGCTTTTGAACTGCAAGGTGGGCAGAAGCTGAGGTGAGTGATGAGAGCTCACCCCAGAGGGTGAGGCTCAAACCTCCAGAGGCTCAAACTGCCAGAACTAAGGCCATCTCCAACATCATTAAGTCACTCTTCAGAGAGGAAAATCCTTCTTAATTCATGTCTGTATCTCTCTCCAGAAAGCTTCTATCTTTTTCTTCTAGTCTTACCCTTAGGTGCCGTGGAGAATAAATCCACACTCTCTGTGCTGTGTATTGTGATATGCTCTATGGAGAATAAATCTACAGCTTCCATGCTGTGACATCCCTTCATGTGCTGCAATAGTGCTATCACATCTCTTCCTAGCCTTCTCTTCTTTTGACTAAGCATACCAAGTTCTTTTTAATTCTTCATAGGATTTCAGCTCCAAGCCCCTTATCATTCTTGTCACTCTTAAAGGCACATTTTTCCAGTTTCTCAGCATCTTTTGGGGGACAGTTGAAAGCAAAAACAATACTTGATCTTTCTAGTCACATGCTGAAATGATGGTTTCAATTACAGTACAATGATTGTGAAGCTCAATTATTAGAAATAATTAGAAATAATATTCCCCAACAAACAACCAATAAAATTACCACGAATTAAAACATATTATTGAATTATCAGTAAATAAGACAGCAAAATTTCGCAACCTGAAGTGTTACTTCATGATTTGTTATCTGTCAGTAACAAAGAAAGATAAAAGGAAGCAGATCTACTTGGATAATGTACTAGAATTGGTACAACAAGTGATAATTGTGAATCTATTTCTATAATATTAGCAGTAGATTTGGATATGACCAAGTGTTACCATTCTTCAGAATCACATAGGCAAAAAACCATTTGGAGAACCCCCTGTAAAAGTGGTGTGGATATTGCATTGAAATATATTTCTGCAAATATCCTCCTTAGTTTGGCTTCGTAGAGATAATTTGCCAATTTTCAGGGACTTCCTCTAATGTATCAATGGTTAATGACCTTTTTTATAAGTATCAATTTAGATGGCAATTTCCCATATTTTAACAATATTTAAATTGTTTAGCCCTTCTTCCTGCTTCAGAAAGTCCTACGGTAATTAAAATTGATGGGGATAGACACTAGCCATCTTCTGCTCTATTTCATATAACTCAGTTGAGAGTTTATCGTGGAGAACAAAAGGATAAAGTCAAACAGCTGATATTACAATCTAAGATGGTATGTAATTTTTACAAATCAGATCTGGATCTTCATCATTACTAGTTCCAGTTCTACTCTTAAATGACAGTATCCTTAGGGACTCCTAGAATAACAGTAGCAATAGCACTGACATACTGCTCCATAGTGCTTTACAGCACTCTCTAAGTAGTTTATAAATGTCAGCGTATTGACCCAAACAATCTGGGTCCTTATTTTACTAACCTCGTAAAAATGAAAGAATGAACCAACCTTGAGCTAGTTAGGATCGAACTCCTGGCTGTGAGCAGAATTAGCCCACAATATTGTATTCTAAAAAAGGGTTGTGGTGGCTCAGTGGCTAAGATGCTGAGCTTGTCAATCGAAAGGTCAGTAGTTCAGCGGTTCGAATCCCTAGTGCTGCATAACAGGGTGAGCTCCCGTTACTTGTCCCAGTTTCTGCCAACCTAGCAGTTCGAAAGCACATAAAAAATACAAGTAGAAAAATAGGGACCACCTTTGGTGGGAAGGTAACAATGTTCTGTGCACCTTCAGAATTTAGTCATGCTGGCCACATGACCACGTAGATGTCTTCGGACAGCGCTGGCTCTTTGTCTTTGAAACGGAAATGAGCACCACCCCCTAGAGTCGGGAACGACTAGCATATATGTGTGAGAGGAACTTTTACCTTTACCTTTTTTATTGTATTCTAACCATTGTGCCTCCATGGCTCAAATAGTGTATTTGAATAGAATAGGGTAAAGGAACTAAATCTGTGTTTATTCCAATAGAAAAATCCTTTGGGGTTGCAAAAGTTGCACCACACATAAGAGGAAGAGGAGACATTGTAAAAGATGAGCACAGCACGCTTGTCTTGAACTTCTCCAGCAATACATGGATTTTCTTGAGATTGCACTACAACCTGAAAGGCAGCAACATCATCCTGGCAGAAGATTTAAAGAGTTGAAAAGAGTTGAAAACAACTTTGTACCTTCAAATCCAAAGCATCACATAACCCTACTTAACAAGGTAGTGTGAACCCCAAAGTTCCCATTTAAATCTTCCTCAGACTATGCCTGAGTCCAGGGGTGGTACTCACTTACCTTCGCTACCGGTTCGCAAATGTGAGCACGCACGCATGCATAGAGCCTCAAAAACTGGATGTGATGACGTCCTGGAAGGTGGGTGGAGCCTCCTGCAGCCGCCGCTACCGATTCGCCCGAACTGGATAGAACCGGATGAATACCATCACTGCCTGAGTCCCTTTGCAGGTTTATGAGACTATTGTTTAGGACCCTTATCTACTTTCCCATTTATACAAATACAAACTCATTAACGCTCTGCAAACAGGAATCAAATGGAAAATAATTAGGAATAATAAGACTGTAAAAATGCTCATTTTGTGTGGAAAGAGCAAGTCAGCATTACAACAATCAAGAAGTATAAAAGTGTGATTAAGGACAGCACCATTTGCCCTTTCTAGTATACCACAGAGAAAGGTTCAGATAAAAGATAAATATGATGGTAGAAAAGATTCTTTGGGGAAGAAAAATGCTGGAATAACTGAGTTGCTGAAAGGTCAAATTCTACAACACAAACCAAAAAGAAAACATTCAACAATATCTCTAATACCCATGTGTACAAAAAAAGAGAGAGAGAGAGAGAGAGAGAGAGAGAAGCTTCTAGTTATTATTGCTATAAAAAAAGAAAGTTATTTGGGGTCTCATAATAATTTCAAAGGCAATTATGTAAGTACAATGGAAGTCTGCAGAAAAGGAAGGGGGAAAAAAATACCCAGGAGTCTTGGTTGATTAAAAGATGATTCTGAGTCATCAGTATGTGATGTATATACAGACAAAGCCCAAAACATTTTGGAATAAATTAGGAAATTCTTAATAGATATAAAGCAATATAAATTTGATGTATGAAGCATCAGTACATATGGTTTATTGTGAATATTGTTTCAATTTTATAAACAAGCAATAAAATATGGGAAAAGGCACTGCAACATTACTTGCAATGATGATGTTTTGAAGTCATTTGATTTGGTGGTGGAGGCAGGTGCTTTTTCCCTCCTTTTTAATGGACATCATTTTGTAGCCTGGTTGCAAAAAGTTTCCATGTTAAAAAAAAAGAGAGGAGTTACTACAAGAGTAACTGAACTTGGTACCTATATGGGCAGTACCCAGACATGCCATAGAGAACATAAGTGCAGAACAAAAACAAGATGAGATTACATATAAAGAGCTTCTTAATATGGAAAGAGGTACATTACAGTTAAAGTCTTTGAATGTATTAAAAGAAGAAAGGATAATTCAAACTTGGTTTCAGTATGGGTAGCTACAAGCTAGATGGAAAGAGGATCAGAAAATTGGTATCATGCAAAATGAGGAAAACTTGGTAAAACAAATCCGAGATCAGAGCCAAATGCATATAAAAAGGTTGTATAACACATTGATAGAAATAGATTCAGAAACGGAGTTAGTTAAAGATTGTATGATAAAATGGGCACAAAATATTGAGGAGCCAATAATGATGGAAACGTGGAAAAAATATGGGTTTGAAATGTAAAATTTACACAAGCCCAAAATTTGAGAGAAAATTTTTACAAAATGTTTTATAGATGACATCTACAGTAGATCCTAAAAAGTTAGCTTGTATGTATCCAAGTTTGCAATCCAAGTGTTGGAGATGTGAGTGTGATGATGCCACGTATTATCATATATGGTGGACATGTAAAAAAATCAAAGCATTTTGGATAAAAATATGGTGGATTATGCAAAATATTCTTAAAAAGAAGATAAAGTTTACTCCACAGCTGTTTTTGCTGGGTATAATTACAGATTGTATGGTTATAGAGACTAATTTGATTTTAAATTTAATAACCACAGCAAGACTCTTGGTGGCGCAGTATTGGAAGAAGGAAGACTTGCCTACTATTGAAGAATGGACATTAAAAGTAGTAAACTTAGCAGAGATGGCCAAAATTTCAGCAAATTTAAGGACCATTCAAATGAAATATATATTTTGGAATGGAGAAGATGGATTGACTATATTCAAAACAAATATCGGATTAAAAAGTTTCAAATGAATGAATAAAGAGATTTTAGAAAGTATTTAAATCTAGTCATGTAAAAGGGAGGTTAAAAGTACAAGAGAGAGATAGGAATCTTTAGATAGTTAGCATATATTAGTATATGATTGTATTTTGCTCTGGGAAGTCGTGTGGGGAGGATTGGGGAGGGAGGTGGGATGGGAAAACATTTGTAAAATTTTTTAAAACTTTTTAATAAAAAAAAAGAGTAACTGAACTAGGGAAGTTAGGGAGGCAAACAGATGATTGAAAAGCTGATAATAAAACGAAAGTCAGACTACAGTACTTACCCATTCACCTTAGCTACTACACAATGAAATAAATGTAAGAACAAGTAGACTATTCATTTGTACTTACCACCAGGAGGCAATATTTTACCAATTAAATCCTTATTGGGACTCTCGCAAAAGCGTAGTCAGAACTCTTTTAGGGGACCCAACCTTCTTATGGGAACTGAATTTCATTTCCCATTTCACTTTCCTTGACTATAACTGAATTAGCTTTGGGTTACCTGTCTAGATCTGAACATTCAGAAGTACGGTAAGAAGAGATATTTTCTTACATACAGATAAACTGTCTTCAGAACCCCTGAACAATGCTTCTAGTTATATAGAATCTTGATGAAAAATATTGAACTATTTGATATTTCAAATACTAAATCAAACTTTTAATGGAAGACCTTCTCCATGTAGGCCTGGACAATTGTCTCTTTGATCCCTCCAAGACCTGTATATAAAGCTGTCACAAGAAATATGTGCTATTCCTCACAAATGAAAGAAAATCCTGTTTTTTTGATGCTACATGACCATAATGATTTGACTTATTGACATATTATGTCTGGCCAAATAGTACCCAGCTCTTTCCTTTATGCAGACATGATATTGTCACAGACACTTTTGGAGGATGACAACATAAGTTAGAATCAATAATGTTAATGCCTATGGACACATAAAATCTTCCTGAATAATTCCATGGAACCCTGAGATAAAATAAAAAAAAATAATATTTTTGACATTTTTAAAAAGTTGAAATATCAAATATTTCTGAAATTGCTGATCTTGATGTGATTGTGGTACATCTGCTAAAAATTATACGATTTCAAAATAAAAACATGTGCGATCCGATGATTTACATTGTGTGTGTGTGTGTGTGTGTGTGTGTGTGTGTGTGTGTGTTCTTGCATTGAAAAAGAAAGAGGGAAGGAGCCAGAGAGAGAGAGAGAGAGAGAGAGAGAGAAATAGACAGAGGCACACAATTATACCCTTAATAAATCACCAGTGACTTGCAGTAGTTTGCAAATCCCAACCTGGGAATTTAGATTAAAATACTTTTATTTACAAAGGGCATATTTTTTCTTGAAATCTAGCTGACTAAAATTTAATGGACATTTAATAATGCACAGCAAATCTCAGAAGCATTTCTTGAAAGAAAGTGAAAACCTACATACCAGGATGCATAATATGCGTTGACATCTAGCCTCTTCTGTACCATTTGTGAGTGATATCCACTCTCATGTGTATAGTGAGCAACATGGCAACCATGCCGCTCTAGAAGCCTTTCATCTTTTTTTTTTTTTAAATGGATATCATGACACACTAATATGCTATTATGGTTAAAGGAAAAAGAATGTTTCCTTTGGTTGCTTACTGCAGATAGAATAATTTACCTGGTCATTCTATTGAAATAGGATAATAAGCCCTCTTCAAGGGTTTGTCTGAATGCATGAAGATTTAAAAACACAGCAGAAGCATGCACACTAGTTTCACCCCTGTTTCTTAGTTTCATGTTCACTGATGTCCAGATAATTCAGAGAGGTTTATTCAAAGTCATGCCAACAGGAAGAGAGTTCCCCTTCATACCCCTTCACATAACACAATTTGTCTGGAAAAGGCATGGGCAGGGGTGGTTAACTCAAAAGGATGCAAGAGGCAGAACCAACATGCAGAAACCTATCAGCTACTGAATTGCAAATCCTCAGAAATTCAAGCAGATATTTGAATAACACTATAGCCATTGAATATGGATGGTGGTTGATGGCATGGCAGTGTTTCTGTTGTAAACCCACATGGACTTGGTTCTGTTTCAGTATGAATGTATGCAGTTTTCACAATGGTGAAATTCAAATTTTTTTTACTACTGGCTCTGTGGGTGTGGCTTGGTGGGTGTGGTGTGACTTGGTGGGTGTGGCCTGGTGGGCATGGCAGGGGAAGAATGCTGAAAAGTCTCCATTCCCACCCCACTCCAGGGGAAGGATACTGGAAAATCTCCATTCCCTCCTCACTCCTGGTATTGCAAAATTTCCATTCCCACCCAACTCTGGAACCAGCCAGAGGTGGTATTTGCCGGTTCTCTGAACTATTCAAAATTTCCGCTACCAGTTCTCCAGAACCTGTCAGAACCAGCTGGATTTCACCCCTGAGTTTTCAATGCAACAGAATAACAGAGTTGGAAGGAGGTCTTTTAGTCAACCTCCTGCTCAGGCAGGAAACTCTATACCATTTTAGACAAATTGCTATCTAATCTCTTCTTAAAAACCTCCAGTGTTGGAGCACCCACAACTTAGGGAAGCAAGTCATTCCACTGATTACTTGTTCTAACTGTCAGGAAATTTCTCCTTAGTTCTAAGTTGCTTCTCTCCTTGTTTAGCTTCCATCCATTGTTTCTTGTCCTGCCTTCAGGTACTTTGAGGAATATGTTGACTCCCTCTTCTTTGCAGCAGCCCCTTAGATATTACAACACTTCTATATTATTATTATTATTATTATTATTATTATTATTATTATTATTATTATTATTATTATTATTATTATTATTATTATTCAATTTATATCCCGCCTTTCTCCTAATGGACTCAGGGCTGTGCACAGCCAGAACTAAAACACATATCAATACAAAATTTAAAATTATTAAAAGAATTAAATAACTTGGCCCAAAAATTTAAAACATTGAAAACTAAAACCCATTTGACAATTTAAAAAGCTAAAAAAGACTAAAAAAGGGGGGGGGGTTCACGCCAGCCCTGCTTGATGGAAAAGAAAAGGTTTTAGAGCATGGCAAAAAACCCAGAGATCTGATATCCTTTGTATCTCCAGGGCAAATCGTTCCAGAGGACAGGAGCTGCCACAGAGAAGCCCCCCCCCCGGGGGTCGCCAGCCGACATTGCCTGGCTGACGGCACCCTGAGGAGTCCCTCTCTGTGGGAGTGTACCAGTCAGTGGGAGGCTATTGGCGGCAGAAGGCGGTCCCACAAATACCCAGGTCCCATGCCATGGAGCGCTTTAAAGGTGGTGACCAACACCTTGAAGCGCACCCGGAAGACCACTGGAAGCCAATGCAGCTCACGCAGGAGAGGTGTCACATGGGAGCGCCCTCTCGCTCCCATAATCCCCTGCACAGCCGCATTCTGCACCAGTTGGAGCTTCCGGGTACTCCTCAAGGGGAGCCGCATGTAGAGAGCATTGCAGTAGTCCAGGCGGGAAGTGACGAGCGCCTGAGTGACTATGCGTAAGGAGTCCTGATCCAGACAGGGACGCAACTGGCAAATCAGGCGGATCCTTCTTTTCAATAAACCAGACATACCTAATTCCTGCAACCATTATTCATATGTTTTAGTCTCCAGTCCTCTAATTATCTTTGTTGCTCTTCTCTGTACTCTTTCTAGAATCCAGCATCTATTTTATATCATGGGAACCAAAACTGAATGTAGTATTCCAAGTGTGGTCTTATCAAGGCATTACAAGGTGGTACTAATACTTCATGTGATCTTGATCTTGATTCTTGATTAAAGCAGCCTAGGACTGCATTGGCTTTTTGGTAGCTGCAGCACAGTGCTACTGGCTCATATTTAAATGATTGTCCACTAGGACTTCAAGATCCCTTTCTTGAGCAAGGTTCCACCTGTACTATATCTGTGCATTTGGTTTTTTCTTGCCTACATGTAGAAGCTTACTTTTTTCACCATGGAATCTCATTCTGTTTGATAGAACCCAGTGTTCATGTCTGTTAAAATCATTCTCTGTCTTAAGCCTATCTTCCGGAGTGTTGGCTATTCCTGCCAGGTTGGTGTCATCTGAAAATTTGATGAGTTTACAATTTATTCTCTGATCTAAATCATTGATGAAGATATTGAACAGTATTGGCCTAAGACAAAACCTTGAGGTATCCACTGTGTACTTCCCTTCATGTAGATGCAGTTCCATTAAGGAGTACACACTGAGTGTAGTTGGTCAGCCAGTTACAAATCCATTTGGTGGTGATGCTGTCTAACCCACACTTTCTATCTTATCAGGCCCTTATCAAGGGCTGTGACAAAGAAGAGGAAGTCAAGCTATTCTCCAAAGCACTTGAGGGTAGCAACAGATGGAAACTAATCAAGGAGAGAAGCAACTTAGAACTAAGGAGAAATTTCCTGACAGTTAGAACAATTAATCAGTGGAACAACTTGCCTGCTGAAGTTGTAAATGCTCCAACACTGGAAGTTTTTAAGAAGATGTTGGATAACCATTTGTCGGAACTGGTATAGAGTTTCCTGCCTAACCAGGGGGTTGGATTAGAAGACTTCCAAGGTCCCTTCCAACTCTGTTATTCTATTCTATTTCTAAGTAATAGGTTGTGGTCTATTTTAACAAATACGTTACTGAAGTCCAAGTAAATTATATGCACAGCATTTCTCTGATCCTCTAAATTTGTCATTTTGTCAAAGAATGCATCAATATTTGTCTGGCATGATCTGTTTTTGACAAAGCCATGTTGGGTTCTGGTTATGACTTTCTTTGTAAAGATACTTTGCCTAACAAGCAACAATGTGATAATTCTAATTGAGATTATCCTAGTCAAATTGTGCTTTAAATTAAGGCTTTTAACTGCATTGAATATCTCAAATAATCTGGAAAAATCTAAACTTGTACCTTACTTGTGTCCATGAGATTATAAATTTATATTTTGAATAATGACCTTTCAGGTCACATGTATGGCATGAAAATATTTCAAAAGTTGTTTGCCAGAAAATACCACTCTACCATTTGCAGAAAAAGCGATTTGGACAAAGCCTAAAGAAGGCATTGAATTCCAACCAATCTATAACAATCGATGATGCCAAGGGGTGAAATAAGGCTATATTAAACAAATTCCTTCTGGTTCTTGTTCAGTTACAAAAAGCTGTGGGTGTCTAGCCTTTTTCATGAGCTTTAAACCTGTTAAAAGAGAAAATTCACATAGATTTTAGAAGGCACGTTGTTAATTTGTTTCTAACATTTCTAAATAACCTTGTCAGCCACATGGCTTGCAGATATCAAATATAATTTAAAACTTCAAAGACTAAAAAAAAAAAAAAAGGCTTCTAGTGGATACATTTCTCAGTCTAGCCCTATAGGAAAAATGTCTAATTTGGGGAGCTGATGACTAATATTTAGATAGAAAGAAGCTTTTACTTTTTACAGCATCACTGGGAAAAAAACCTTTGCTGAACAGTTTCCTGGCTATCTGTTCAAAATGATTTCATAACCAGATTGGTCCATGAAAGCTGTCTTCTTTAGGCAACATTTCTGTTCATAGATCCCAACTCCAGGACTTCTGAGCAGCTGTTCCCTTCTTCAAACCACTGGAATGCCTGTCTTCCTGGGTCACAGCGTGATTTCCCTGTAGCAGGTAGTCGTCTCATAAATGCGAAGGCTTCCACGTGAGCTGAATCCTGGTAATGTAGGGTTCAAACTCAGGCAGAAATCCTCATATATAGAGGGAGGTTCCCCACTGCAGTTATTAACAATAACATTTAAGCTTATAAAGTGCACCATAATACTGTCAAGCACCTGGGGAATCAGGAGATTCAGACAGCTCAAATGGTTATAAAGATTTACGGAAAGCTTAAGTTCTCTACAAGAATCTGAACTACTAATGGTCAAAGCAATTTGGCAGTTCATAAGGAATTCAAGGTGGGCTGGACTTAGCTGAAGAATGGTTGCAGGAACTGGGAATGTCTAGTTTAATGAAAAGAAGGACTAGGGGAGACATGATAGCAGTGTTCCAATATGTCAGGGGCTGCCACAAAGAAGAGGGAGTCAAGCTATTCTCCAAAGCACCTGAGGGTAGGACAAGAAGCAATGGGTGGAAATTGATCAAGGAGAGAAGCAACTTAGAACTAAGGAGAAATTTCCTGACAGTTAGAACAATTAATAAGTGGAACACCCTAGTTATCTCCTACAAATGCTTTACAGCACTCTCTGGGTGGTTTACAAAGTAGAAGCTTTATTTGCATATTGCCCCCAACACTCTGTCTTCACTTTACTGACCTCAGAAGGATGGAAGGCTGAGTCAACCTTGAGCCCCATCAGGAACAAACTCCAGGCTGTAGGCAGAGTTTGCCTGCAATACTGAACCTTAACCATTGTGTCACCAGGGCTCTAGACAGTCATATTATACCTGTGAATAACACTGTGACTTAGTAAAGGAGAAGCTCCCCAGCTATCACTCCCCATGTGTTCACTTCTATGAGGAAATGTAGCCCATAAGAGGCTAATGAATTATTCATAAGCAGCCAGCTCCCCATGGATACTCGCATGTAAATGAGAGATCAGAAAGGAAAGACATGGCATAAGTTATTAGCTTTCACACTATTTCGACAGTGATTTCTATTCACATTCTAAATGTCAATCGTAGTCAGTCACATCCAATGAATGTAAATGACGGGACATAAGAGAATCACATTTGCCTTCACCAAGTTGGCAAATGGTTATTGAGCTGTGATAGTAATGAAGAAACCAACTTGACAACCACTGAGGAACACAGATTGAGGGGAATCCCAAAGTCCCCAAACTGATAAAGACCACAAATTTCAATGTTTCCCACCCCAGTGATACCACAATATCAAGAACTAAATCTCATATGAAAAAAAAAATCCTCAAAAAATCTTCTCAAAAAACCCCTGATAACCCTAGCCTTTTTGGTACTTGCACTACTAGCTGCTAGCCAATATGAGAGCAAAATGAATTCCTACTACAGTCTCATAATATGCAAACTAAGGCAGAACTTTTAGAAGATAGTTGTTTTGCCAATATCTTAATAGAGCAACTGTTAAACATCTGGCACAGGTCAGGACTAAGAAAAGACATGAGACACAGTAAAGTGGAATCTAGAATTCTAAGCATAATACAGAAAGGTAACCATGGATGAATGAAGCTGGAAAAGTTTGTCAGTGTCTGCTTTTATGGACTGAAGCCAATCAATTAGACATGCTGTGACTCTATCCAATTCTCAGCTGAAGCATTTTATTCCTTAGAATTAGCTCTTCTGTTTGCTTTTTGTTGACAAAGTTTCTCAGATCTATCGAGTTCCAATCCTTGTTATTGAACCTTTATTACATTCCTTTTCTTAGGATTGGGTGGTTGATTTTGGAGTCTGAGAGATTATCAACGGGTGCAGGCAAAACAACTTCAGGGTTAGCTTAGCTGGAACATCTCAATTGGTAACTTCAATTCAGGTAGCTTCACCACTACTAAATATTGTCCCTAGATTCCCTTAACTTTACTTTCTCCCCATGCTCCTCATCAGGGGACATGTTCAACATAGCCATAACACTAACATAAGTTTTTCATTGAATATTGAAATAGTAATCATTTGAAAGAGAAGTGAATGAGAGAGAGAGAGGGAGGGAGGGAGGGAGGGAGGGAGGGAGGGAGGGAGGGAGAGAGAGAGAGAGAGAGAGAGAGAGAGAGAGAGAGAGAGAGAGAGAGAGAGAGAGAGAGAGATGTAACAATTCATCCACAGTTTTCCAGAAAGCTGAGCTGGCCAAACACTTTTTAAAATGTTTTTAATTGTTTGTTATTGTTTTTAATCATGGGGCCAAATTTATATATATATATATATATATATATATATATATATATATATATATATATATTCTTACTTCTTCGTAGGGTTTATGTGTGTTTTTCTTCTAGCCAGGTTTTCCCTACGTAGCCAAGGTTTTTTTGACTGAGCTGTATTTGTATTTTAATGTTTATAATTTATGCTTTTACCTGGCTGTTCACCGCCCTGAGTCCTCAGGGAGAAGGGCGGTATACAAATTTATAAATAAATAAATAAATAAATAAATAAATAAATAAATAAATAAATAAATAAATAAATAAATAAACAGTTACACAGAGTTACTATCTAGGCTTTTGAATAGCAAACAACTTCTGTTCTTTTCACATTAAAATGTTACAAACTCTCAGCTTAAAGAGAAACAATTCTCAGTTTAAAGAGAAACAATGCTTAGTTGATTAAAGAACAGTAAGTCATGCTTTTTATTATGAAGTTTTCAAAGAGATTTACTTTTGAGTAGACATACAGTTTTGTTTTGGTATTCTTCATGTGCAAATGCAAATCCTATACATCCTTACTTGGAACTTAGTTCTAGTGCACATATTGTGAGCTTATGATTAAGCAAATATTCTTAGGATTATCCATTATTCAATACCAATTTGGAGAAGGAGTGACCTTTTCTTATGACAGCAGAAAAAATATTTATTCTTATACCAATCAATCAAATTAAAGAGTATGAATTGCCCTGTGTTGTGGGGGAGGAGTATTCCAGATGCTTTCTTATTTGGATTTGCCAATTCTTGGTATCAATTCCTGATCTGAATTTTAGTTGTAGGCAATGGTTAAAAATCATTATTCATCAAAGTTAGTTAATAATAATCTACTCCATTCTTCTCAAGTAGTTCTACTAAGAGAAAAATATTTTTTGTAGTATTCACCAATAAGTTCTTCTCTTGCATGAAATGTGTTTTCTTAAGCTACAATTTGACTTAACATGTAAAACAGATTTCCCATCAACTTAGCAGTTGATGTAAAGTAAGGGGGACATGCAAGTAAACAGTTTGGTAATGTACTTAAATAACTTCTGTTTTACATATTCCTATAAGAGGCTGAACATACATTTTAAGCAACTCTTCTTTGGAGTATGAAAAGCTTTGCAGTTCACTGTCATAATGGGTAGCTGAAGTACATCACAAAATCCATAGCAATCTATAGCTTAAAAAATGCATATTTTTCCTTGAAATGTTACAGTCTCTGACAATGGGGGGAACATCCTGTGAAGCTTACTATTAACACCTGGAGTCATTCAAATCCTAGAATGCCAAGTCCCAATGCACAACATTAACCAACATTGATCCTATCACTTGCTGGGTCAATGGATGAAATGTCAAGCAGTGAAATGATAATTTGGGTAACATCGAATTAACATTTTTGTCTCAGAATGCAGTGGATGATCCTTAGATTAGCTGATACACATGAAAATTTATTTTGAAATCTAAAGGAAATGCACAGCGGCTGATGATTTGTAAGAGGCTTGTTTACAAAATAAGCGATCGTAGGCACTTCCTACTGAATATCATCTGGATGCAATTAAGCTTTTGATAAGGCAGAACACAATGTTTTTATTTCTATATGATTTATAATTTAACAAAATTAAATTACTGGAACCCTCACTGCATATTGGACATAAATACAATCGAGAGAGTCCAGAGATATTTTACGAGAAGAGTCCTCCATTCCTCTAACCGCAATAAAATACCTTATGCCACCAGACTCCAAATTCTGGTCTTAGACAACTTAGAACTACGCCGATTTCAGTCTGACCTAAGCATAGTAAATAAAATTATCTGCCACAATGTCCTTCCTGTCAATGACTACTTCAGCTTCAACCACAACAATACATGAGCAAATAATAGATACAAACTCAAGGTAAACAGTTTCCGCAATTCCTGGAGGAAACATCCTATCTAGATCCGTTCCAGTCGGGTTTCAGGTCTGGGCACAGCACGGAAACGGCATTGGTTGCGTTGATGGATGATCTCTGGAGGGCTCGGGACAGGAGTTATTCCTCTGTTCTGGTCCTATTAGATCTTTCAGCGGCTTTTGATACCATCGACCATGGTATCATGCTGCACCGGCTGGAAGAGTTGGGAGTGGGAGGCACTGTATTGCGGTGGTTCTCCTCCTTTCTCTCCGACCGGTCGCAGTTTGTGTTGGCAGGGGGGCAGAGGTCAACCTCAAGGCCTCTCATCTGTGGAGTGCCGCAGGGATCGGTCCTCTTGCCCCTTCTGTTCAACATTTATGTGAAGCCGCTGGGTGAGATCATCTGTGGCTTTGGGGTGAGATACCATCAGTACGCTGATGACACCCAGCTGTACATCTCCACCCCAGGCCACCCCAACGATGCCCTTGAAGTGATGTCCCAGTGCCTGGAGGCTGTGCGGATCTGGATGGGGAGGAACAGGCTCAAGCTCAACCCTTCCAAAACTGAGTGGCTGTGGCTCCCGGCATCCCGATATAGTCAGTTGACTCCATCATTGACTATTGGGGGGTGAGTCTTTGGCCCCCACTGAAAAGGCTCGCAATCTGGGAGTCCTCCTGGATAGGCAGCTGTCTTTGGAGGAACATCTGACAGCTGTTACCAGGGGGACTTTTTATCAGGTTTGCCTGATTCACCAGTTGCGGCCCTTTCTCGATCGGGATTGTGCACAGTCACTCACGCCCTTGTCACCTCTCGCCTTGTCTACTGCAATGCTCTCTACATGGGGCTCCCCTTGAAGAGCACCCGGAGGCTCCAGCTGGTCCAGAATGCAGCAGTGCGGGTAGTGATGGGAGCAACATGGCGCTCCCATGTAACACTGCTCCTGCGCGAGCTGCACTGGCTCCCGGTGGTCTTCCAGGTGCGCTTCAAGGTGTTGGTTATCACCTTTAAAGCGCTCCATGGCATAGGGCCTAGCTATCTGCGAGACCGCCTGCTGCTACCAATGACCTCCCATCGACCCGTGCGCTCCCACAGAGCCAAACAATGTAGACTGGTGGCCCCCAGGGGGAGGGCCTTCTCTGTGGGGGCTCCCACCCTCTGGAATCAGTTGCCCCCGGAGATAAGGAGAATCCATGACCTCAATGCCTTCCGTCGTTCCCTGAAAACCCATCTTTTTCAGCAAGCCAGGTTGGCTTAAGAAGAAATTTTTTAATTCTTTTAATTAGTCTGTGATTTTTTAACTTTCGGGCCAAAATTTATATATATTTTTAAATGTTTTAATATTTGTATTCTATGTTTTTTTATCTTGGCTGTACACCACCCTGAGTCCTCAGGGAGAAGGGCGGTATATAAATTGGAAATTAAATTAAATTAAAATTAAAAACCGTTCAAAACTCAATTGCAGAAAATATGACTTCAGTAACAGAGTAGTCAATGCCTGGAATGTACTACCTGACTCCATAGTTTCTTCCCCAAACCCCCAAAACTTTAACCTTAAATTGTCTACTGTTGAGAGGTCTGTAAGAAGCGTGCATAAGCACGCCAGCGTGCCTATCGTCTCTGTCCTAATATTCCTTATATGTTTATAATTTAAACATAAATTATGTTGATACTTTTACATGTTATCTTATATATGCTTGACAAATAAACTTATGATTATGATTAAAAATAAGTCTAGGGAAAAAAGGATGGTACATCGATGACCAATTTTACAGTTCAAGTTGCTATGCCAGCTGACATAGGTGAGAGATAGACAAGAGAGAGAAAAAATGAAATTCCTTTATACCCAGTTGTAAGGCTTTTCCCATACTTCTGAATACATTTATAATACTATAGGGGTTCCCTACCTTTTCTATATCCCGCACCCCTAGAACACTTCTGATATATTCTTGCATCCCTTAAAAAATAATTATATAATTATACATATACACTATAATTTCAAAACTTCTAAACCCAAGTTTTTGCACCTCCTGGAATATTGTCTCACACCTCCAAGGGATGCAAGCACCCCCGGTTGGGAACCCCTGATCTATACACATCTCTTTTTCTAAAAGCTCAATAAATATTTTCTTGTGGGTTGTAAACATACGTTTCTGTGATTGTGCCAATGTTGCTCTTTCGTGTATTGATAATTACTGGTACCTTTCTGATCATTCCGGACATCAATTAACTATCCCATCAAATTTCTAATCTTCCCTACCATTCTGCCGTGAACTGATCCTAACAATGAAAATAAGACCAAAATAGTGTAAATAGGATGCAGCTCCCTTTTATCAGCCAAACGTTTCTATGTTATCTTAAATTTTATATCTGAGATGTGGAAAGATTGGAACATATACCGGATATTTGCATAGCCAACCCCTTAAGCTGTTCAAAGGTCTTATCAATATAATACATCATGAAAGTAAATGCTCTTCCCTATCTGTAGCAGAGGGATTTCTAACACATAATCAGAACACAATCTGGAGATCTGCATTTGGGGCACCTCTTGAATATTAATTTACTATAGAATCAATATGCCTAACTGATGCTGCACTTAGTTAATTAGAATACCAGAAAGACATTCTGATCCGACAAGTAAACTAACCATTGCTACATCCTCTCAATTGGCTGTTACTTATTATTATTAGCAATTTCAGACAACTTCATTTGTCTCCAATTATTTGCCCATGCTTAGACAAAATGGGTGTGCTTTGAATCATTCAGTGAAATGGCATCTTCCTATGGAACTAAGGAGTGTGTCTTCCATCATGGACTCTGCTTCTGGAATAGCATCCTACTGGGAATAAACATAGATTCTACTCTTCAAGGGTTCCATAAAT
The DNA here is from genome assembly GCA_022577455.1 of Arizona elegans. Classification (NCBI taxonomy): domain Eukaryota; kingdom Metazoa; phylum Chordata; class Lepidosauria; order Squamata; family Colubridae; genus Arizona; species Arizona elegans. The sequence goes on from JAKOOJ010000005.1 coordinate 23,462,207, forward strand.
CTCTTAAGATTTGTCAGATGATGATCTGTGCCATAAACTAGACTTAATGAGTATCTTGTTCACCATACTAGAGTGCTCTGTTAATTGGATATAGTCTTCCACATCTAACCTTTATGCTCATCTATATCCATCTAATGCTCTTATCATCCTTTTTAGATTCTTTTATACTCCTATTTTATATGTATATCTTCTGTTTTAATACATATAATTTCCAAATCTTCTAGCTTTTTCCTTTTTTAGACTCTGATGTATCTTATATGCTTTTTAATTGATTGTACTCAACCTTCTTATGCTTATTATAGTCTATGACTATAATAAAGTTTTTGTTTGATTTGATTCGGGGTTTAGGATTATATTAACACATTAATCAATGGTTATAATTATAACCACTTATAGGAAAGGGAAAACTCATGAATATAGGAAAAGGGAAAAATTTCTCTAGCTGTTCCTCAAAGACAAGAGGAAAGTATATTAATATGGCTGTAAAGAAAAAAAAACTCTAAAAATTAATGTACCAAAGAACAACATAGCTGTGTTTGACAAGGAAAACAAGAATGAATGATTGCAAGTTATATTAAAAAAAAAAAAAAAAAGAGGGAAATGGAGCTGATAGATAAATTTGCAAAAGTTGGTGTAAAAATTACTGATGGTGGAAAAATGGATAGAAAATTTCCAGAGGTGAAAATGCTGGTAGTAGGATAATACATTGTGTATAGTCTGTGAGAAATGAACATTTGCTGAAAGAAGCAGGAAATGCCTGGATATACGATCACACTTCTACCTTGGAAATGAGAATTGGGAATGTCAGGAGAAGCATAAAAGAAAATTAAATGCAGTAGAAATGGATACTTAGGAAGCATGAGAGAGAGGATCATTATGGGAGTAGAAAGAATATAGAGTGAACTATAGAGTGAATACAGAATTTATAGATATGCAAATATTCCTAGAAAGTCAGTATTTAATGTGTTGTTTGAAATGAATATTATTTGTTTCAGACAAGTAGTTTACTTTGTGTTTATATATTCATAACTCAAGAAATAATTTAAATATATACCATGGTTGATTTCATGGTTTATGGTTAAAGAATGAGGGAATTACTAAGGGAAACAAAATTGATTATTACTTCCAAGTATGAGCCAGGATACAGTGATATTATTTATTTGTTTATTTATTCAGTATATTTATATGACATCTATCTCTGATAAATGAGTCTTGGCAGCTAACAATTAAAACAAATAAAAATAAAGTAGAACACAACCCATATTTAAAAACACAAATAATTATGTTTTTTTAAAAGCAGCATAAAGTGGCAGCCAATTATTTTTGAAGACCACACAATCAACACAACCAGACAATGTGCTCAACCTCACTCAGGGCTGCAAAGCCAAGTTTTTAATGCCTTGCAAAAAGGCCCAGCAGGGGTGAATAAAGTCTGATCTCAGGAAGGAGGAATACTGCTAAGGAGCTGCTCATATTTATGACATCTTAACATCTAACAGGCAAGTCAGTGAGATCTCACAGTGACAAATACATGATATCAGATTAACAGATTAACAGAGTTGGAAGGGACTTTATAGGTAATCTAGTCTAACCCCCCACTCAAGCAGGAGACCCTACACCATTTCTGACAAATGCCAGTCCAATCTTTTCTTGAAAGTCTCAAGTGATGAAGCTTCCAAAGGCAACTTCTGTTCCATTGGTTGATTGTTCTCACTGTCAGAAAGTTCCTCTTCATTTCTAGGAATCTCTCCTTGGTCAGTTTCTATCCATTATTCTTTGTCTGGCCTTCAGGTGCTTTGGAAAAGTGCTTGACCCCATCTCTCTGTGGCAGCCCCTCAAATATTGGAACACTGCTATCATGTCTCCCATGGTCCTTCTCTTCACTAGACTAGCCATGCCCAGTTCATGTAGCTGTTCATATGTTTTAGTCTCCAATCCCCAAATCATCCTGGTTGCTCTCCTCTGCACTTTTTCTAGAGTCTCAACATCTTTTTTATAGTGTTGTGACCAAACCTGGATGCAGTACTCTAGGTGTGGTCTTACTAGGGCTTTATAGAGTGGTATTAGTACCTCATTTGATCTTGATTGTATCCCTTTGTTAATGCAATTTAGGATTGCATTGGCTTTTTTGGCTGCCGCTGCACACTACTGGCTCATATTTAGCTGGTTGTCCACTAAGAGTCCAAATCCCACTCACAGCTATTAAGCCTGGTTTCCCCCAGTTTATATGTGTACTTTTGGTTTTTCTTACCTAAGTGTAGGACTTTGCTTTTCTCTACATTGAATTTCATTTTGTTAGATAGGGCCCAGTGTTCAAGTCTGTTAAGATCCATCTGGATCTTGAGCCTATCTTCTAGGGTTTTAGCTATTCCTGCCAGCTTAGTATCATCTGCAAATTTGGTGAGTTCCCCTTCTATTCCCTCATCTAAGTCATTTATGAAGATATTGAAGAGTACTGGGCCTAAAACGGAACCTTGTGACACCCCACTGCTTACTTATCTCCATGTAGACTTAGACCCATTAAGGATTACTCATTGAGTATGGTTTGTCAGCCAGTTAAGAATCCATTTGGTGGTGAACTATGTATACCACTTTTTTCTAGCTTTTGAAGAAGTAGGTTGTGGTCTACTTTGTCGAATGCCTTGCTGAAGTCTAAGTATATCATGTCCACAGTATTTCGCTGGTTTACTAATTTAGTAACTATGTTAAAGAATGAAATAAGATTGGTTTGGCATGATCTGTTTTTAACAAACCCATGCTGGCTATTAATTATTACTTTACTCATTTCTAGATATTGGCAGATCTGTTTTTTTATTATCTTTTCCAATATCTTCCCAGGTATTGATGTTAGGCTGATTGGTCTGTAGTTGTTTTCAAACTGAGCACTGATATTATGCAATTCTACTGTCAATTGCCAGGGACTCACACTTTTGTTACATGGGTGCACACCAGAGGTGTGGTTTGATGCATATAAAGAAAATGAAATAAAGAAAACATGTTTTTTAAATAAAAGTAAAATTGTGTTTTGAGATAATCAAATCTTACCTAGCTCAAGCATGTATACCATAATGTTCATACCTGTGGGCTTACCATTTGTGTTAACATAAGTTTTAAGAACGTGGGGAGGAAATATGAAAAGGAATACCCATTGCATCTGACACAAAAAGTGCTCCTGTTAAAACATTGTCAAATGCTTAATTTTTCAAGATGTTAGCATGTTATTACTTGTCACATCAATTGTTCATCCGGAGGTTTTCAGGCAGTATATTAGAAGACTGCTGCAGAGGAACTATCAAGATTCATAAATAAGATATAACATGGTTCATATTTTATAAGGTATAGTTTTATAAGCTTTCTATAGTTATGAAGGGAGAGGAGAAATTGATCTCTGCAGTTTTTTAACAGAACATTATTTTTGTTTAAGGTCAACTCACATATGATACTCAAATTTATTTATTTAGATTTTTTAATTCTGCATTTATTATTTTTTATAAATAACTCAAAGATACTGAACACCTACTACTAGTCCTTCCCCCTTCTATTTACCCTACAGCCACCCTGTAATCTGAATTGGGATGAGAGAGAGTCACTAGCCTAAAGTCACTCAGCCTTGGCTTTCATGCCAAAGACGGGATTAGAACTCAGGGTCTTGTGGTTCCTAGCCTGGTGCCTTAACCACTAATCAAATGGGACCCTTTATTGAAATTGTAACCTCTTCTTTAATACACCAATTTTAAAAGCTGCCCAACTTCCTGCATCATATTGATGACTTTAAGATGATAAGAATAACATAAATTTAGCAATATTTGTATTTTAAGCCCATGCTATTATTAGACTTCAGCATTCTTATGATTGGTTTAAAATACATACCAATGAAAATGATATATGAAAATGGGAAATGCTCTTCCTTCCCAACCCTCTAGTTTTTAAATGCAATACTTCATCCAAATGGTATTAAAATGATGTTTTCTTTTCTTAAAGGTATGTGTCAGCCAATATTAGAAATACGATCTTTGCAGACAGTGATTATATATTATATATATTCTTCTTCATCCTAATATTTTCCACAAGTGGAGAATCCACTTTTCAGATCAATGAATACAGTTTCATGGATCAAACACAGCAACCAGAGATAACTGGGTGATTTTCGTGTCCATGTTAATTGTGTCCTGCCACCTTTAACAGTAACAGTATAACAGTTGGAACAGAGTTTGGAAGTCCTCTAGTCAATCCTACACCAGGAGACCCTGTATCTTTCTGAAAAAATGGCTGTCCAATCTCTTCTTAGAAACCTTCAGTGATGGAGGGTTCTGAAGGGAAACTGTTCCATTGGTTGATTGTTCTCACTCAGATCCTTGCTTTGGTCTTCCATGCAAAGGAAGTTTGCCATCAATGTTAGAGTGGTAGGTGGTGCAAGCTGTAGAGTGTCTTTTTAGACCTAAGAATCCCTACACCATGTGAAGTGGTGCTCACAAAATGTAGTCATACAATTGAAAGTATTTTTCCCCACATTTTTCTCTGTTATTAATGCAAAGCTCATCTGCTGCCAGACTGTCACTGCTAATGTATTCAAGAGAAGAAATACCTAATGATCAATGGAGTATGCACATCTCCTTGGCATGTAAAGGACACTCAGCACTTTGGATAGTTGGCTCGCACTCAGCGCCATATAGTGCTACTGGATGGTCCATCATTTTATACATTTTTGATTTGTCCTATGTATATTGTAGAACACTCCAGTGATTTCCTTCCAGTGCAACCATGTTGGATTCGCCCACATCTTCAATACATGTTTACCACATGAAAAATAAAACCTATTAAAGACATCCAGAACTTACTTGTATCTTTCTCCTGCCTATGCAGCAGAAGGGCTGGGCAGGCAGAGGATCAGGGTCTCAGAGTTTAGGGTAGGGTAAACAATTGCCACCTGTTCCTTGTTTTATTAATTTGAACTAGTCAAATCTCAGGCTGTTTGCTTCTGAGTTACCAAGATCTACTGTAGATAAAATTTAATCTTCCACCAAAACAGGCTTTTGTATTTTGTATACCTTTCACCTGATTTATAACCATTGCCTGGCATCTTGGATGCCTAGAAAATTCTCACCTCTTGGAGAAGGGGCGTTGGTCCTACCTCAGACGTACCTTCTCATTGGGTGGAGACAGCAGCCAGACCCTCCCATTGCCAGTCTGGTTTCTCTCTCTCTCTTGCTTGCCTTTGTCTTTGTTTCCCACATGCCGAGTCTATTTCTTCGTCTTCGTCAAAAGCTGGATCTGCCCAGTAACATGGGCAGGACTTAACAGCTATGACAGACTCAGTCCATCAATCTGAGCATGCGAGTACAACCCATAATGGCTGCTGTCTCCACCCACAATGGAGAATGCAAGGGGAGGGAGGGTCATGTGGATTGCAATGCAGGAAGATAGCCCTGAATAACTTTCTTTATCTCTTTCTCAGAGAGGCCAGTACAATCACATCTTAACACCTGCAGATTGGCAGAATCCACATCGGACTATTGGGAGGGGTTCCTACTTTGTTTTAACCTAGTTGTACGCTCTGAGGGACGTCAGAGCCTGCTTTGAATCTGTCCTGCTTTCACCCCTTTTCAATAAAGGTTCCTTTTGAAATACCAAGTTTCAAGAGTCTTCACTTTCTTGAATACGGGGGCGAGGCTGGGCCTTACATACCCACTCCAACTCTGTTGTAGCTGTCTATTTTAAGTAATTGTTTAGAGGTCATATCAACCCCGCAGCTTGTAAGCAGCTTGTCCTCACAGCTCTTTTCTCTTTCAGTAATAACAGCTTCTGATCCATGTTTGTTAACTGTAATGGTTATATTGTCAGCCTTGTAATGTAGGGATTATTAGGTCTGGTAAAACCAATCCAGAGAATGCAAAAAAAAAAAAAAAGTATGAAGAACCAGTTCATATTTTTCTGTATTTGTGAAACAAGTCAAAGATGGGAAAATATTTCAGTAGAATCATGTGAGTAGCACTTAACATAAGCAGATAACAACATAGTCATTCTCCCATTTGACTTCAAAAAAGCTTGATATGCAATAGAGCAATAAATTACTTTATTACTTAATTGGTTCTGCCATTCAATGATTAATTAGCTGCTTGCCTGCAATAGTACAGATTTAGTTATGTTTTGTGAGTGTGGCTATTCTTGAATGTACCCATGTGTATATAGTTATAGCTTTCCCCCATAGAGTTCATTAGAAACATTAATTAAGCTTAGTCTACAATGTTACATGGCTGCTCAACTTCTTTGTTTTGATCTTCTTCTTTCTCTGGTCTTTTGATTCCCCACAATTTAATTTTCCTGCATTTTTAGTAATCTATCCATCATCCAGGATGACTTTGGTTGTGTTTCATCCAACCTGGAACTTGTGATCTTCCACAGGTCAAAGTGCTTAGGTCAGCTGAACTTGCTAACTATTGACTTCTTTTCCCTAACTCAAATTCTACACTTTGTTTCTTGCCAATTTATTAGTCTTCATTTCCTTTCTCATGTATTTCATGAGAGTTGATCTTCTCCACTTCTGTTCTTTCTCAGACAAGTTTATCACCTCCAAGTCCAGCTTGTGTTTCCAGGAGACTATGTGACCAGCACACCTGTAGTCATAGCTTCTGAGCCATTTTTGTTACATGTAGTGACTGTATTGTTTTATATACATAAAAGAACCTGGCTGCTAAGAAGTCAGTGCTAAGAAAGACTATGGAATAACAAATGATGAATAAACCCACTGAAATATACATGTAATTTTCAGAACAATCATTTTGGAAATGGATAATTAAAAATGCAGTTTAAGTAGTGAGGTTGTGTTTGCATGTATTGGAGCTGTAGAAAGTTCAAATGGTTTAAGTCAGGAGTGAGGAATACATGGACTATGCTTTGAGATAGTCCTAGAAACCACTTTCAACTACCATGGTACAAAGCATTAATCTAATGCTACCAAAAGCATTTGTTTTAGAAAGTATTTACTGTGTGTTTCAAAATTCCTAATTCTTGAGAAAGTAGGTGAATCACGGAATCACACTGATTACAGTTGAATTTATAGCTTGAATTTATAGTTATAACCCTGTCCATTTTATGGAACAGAATCTCCAGTGCAATCTTTCTAGGTCACATGTGATCTTCAGCCTGGAAATTATTATATGCTCATTGCTCAGGAAGGTGAATTCAAACCTTTTTTATGACTTCCATTTTCTAGGATCATGTTCACTATCACCATAGTAGATACATAATCCCATTTTTGCCAGGTTTATCATTTTTGTTTTTCAAAAATCAGGGCAATCAGTATAAAGTAAAAACAACTACAAAATATCCTGCACAGCATAGCCCTAACTTCCCTCTCCCCACACATACCTAATTATGACTTGATTCTAGATATTTAATTCTACTGCCATTTCAAAGTTTCAATCTCTTGGCAGATTTGCTGGATGATGAATAAATGGAGTGCTTCTGTGTTTTCAGCTAACCTTGGCTTCAATTAAGATGAGATATCATCAGATTTTAGTATGTGACAAGAACTTTGCATTGATTCTCCTTGCAATTTTAAATATCACATAGATTTAAATCTTTGTTAGCGTGCTTTGAAAATACACTTGTTTATAATTATACATTTATAAATACACATTGTTTACATATTCAACATAGTTGAATATAAGTTTTAAAGACAGAATATTGGGATGTCACTTTATTAAAGCTTTGTAGCAACACAACATTAGTGTCAAATATGCACCGAAAATATTTCCAAGAGCACAGTAACACTATGGTGTATAATGTTAGTAATTATCTGGCGCTCATGCATGAATCTAACGTTTTAATATAAAAATATTGCCCTGCAATTCAGTGTAAATTGTCTGAAAATATAAAAATGTTATCTCTTATATTGCCTTCCTTTCAAAGTACAGATAAATTTCTAAAGCTTCACTGTCATAAATTGATCAAACTCTTGAGAGGTCCTGAAAAACTCCCCCTTCCAGTTTTCTATCATTCAACTCTCTCATTTCTCACAAATATGAGCCAAAGCACAGAAATCTACAGTTCTCAACCAACAAATATCTCAGCAATTAATTTGTTCTTAGAGGAAGCACGCAAAATAACAAACTAAAAAACTCCCTGAATTTTTCATTAAATCAAACTAATTGTTTGATTTCTGCCATCAAGATAGTGTCAGGTCTTAATGACTACGCAGAAAGAACATATTTAGGATAAGCTGTTCCCAGTGTGACCTTTTTCTAATGATTGAATTCATTTATCTTGCTATTGGTTATCATCTTGTTCTCTTTCCTCTCATGTTTCCCAGCGTTCTAGAATTCTCAAGAGAAATAGATCTTCTCATATGTCAACAATTCAGGTAGAATTGTCTGGAAGTTGAGTCATGGCTGCTTGGATGGGCAATAAAACAAAATAAGTCCAGTTGCCATGACTTAACTTCCAGATAGATCTTCACATGTGTCTAAAAAATTCATAATTTAATCTGTTCATTTATGCCTCAAATGAAAACTCTAGATTGACTCATTCTGTGATCTAAGTATCCATGGCAGTCTCAGAAATCTTCTCCAACATTAAAATACAAGAGTATCAATATTACTGTGCTTCTTCATAGTCAAAATAATTCCCTCAACACTGTCAAACTATTTACTAAGTCTGCACTACTATTAATTTTCTCATCGTTCCCACCAGCCATCTCTTTCCACTTATGACTGTATGACTGTAATTTTGTTGCTTGTATCCTTACGATTTATATTGATATTGTTTTCTGATTGCTTATTTGTACCCTATGACTATCATTAAGTGTTGTACCTTATGTTTCTTGATGAACGTATCTTTTCTTTTATGTACACTGAGAGCACCAAGACAAATTCCTTGTGTGTCCAATTACACTTGGCCAATAAAAAATTCTATTCTATTCTATTCTATTCTATTCTATTCTATTCTATTCTATTCTATTCTATTCTATTCTATTCTATTCTATTCTATTCTATTCTATTCTAATTTCAGTCATGCAGTGTATTACAGGGAAGTCATCTTCTGCACAATTCTGATCCTTCTAAGTACAAATGCATCCTGATGTCTGATCCTGATGCATCCTTATATCCTTTGTTCCTAGTTAATCAAGTAATAGTCAGTAAAGTCAAAGAATTTGAAAGAATATGATACATTTTGTAAATAAAAATGTTGACAGTTCATAAAGATTACTAGGTACAAATAGAAATATACATTATTTTCATAGCAAGGAAGATAAAGCAGGAATGGTTAAATTGATTACTTTATTCAAAGAAGAAAATATGTTCTTATTTGGATATCACTTCTGGAATTTGTGCCTGTGAAGAAAAAAGAAAGAAACATTGACCCTGGTTTTGTTGATTAGAAAGATTTGGTGTTATAGGAATGGCTAGTTATATATTAATGTGTAAAAGCAAAAAATGGAGATTGGGGTATGGTTCCCCTTGTATTTCACACCCCTTTTCCCCTGCTCCCTTTCCTTCCCTTAATTTCCTATTTTTTTCTTCTCTCCTTTGTATTTTATATAATAAAATAAAAATCATAAATGATAAACCAAAAGCAATAGTCTGTGTTGTATTTCTTGGTTATAGGTTGCTATACTATATATCCATGATGGTGAACCTATGGCATGAATGCAGGAAGTGGTACACAGAACCATCTCTCCGGGGACACGAGCCGTCGCCCGTTGCTCTTCTAGGTTCTAGCCTGCTGTCCAGCTGACCTTCATGCAAGCATGCACGCTGGAAACCGAAAGAGCATGTGCGGCGTGACAGCTGCTCTTCCAGTTTCCAGTGCGCGCATGTGCACAGGCCACCTTGTCTTCCAGTTTCTGGTATACATGCACATGCAAAGAAAAACTGGAAACCAGAAGACTGGCACGGGTGCTTCCATTTTGGCACTCCGTACCAAAAAGGTTCACTAACACTGCTAATTATAATTCTTCCTAGAAGAAAGAAGCTATTTGCCACGTAGCATCTTCATCATTAATTCCAAACTAGTTGCTATACTTATTATTAGTTTGAACTTTTTTATATTGAATCATAGTCCCATTTTTTTCACTGTGCTCCCAGTGGTGAAATCCTCCTTGGTTTGCCATCGGTTCACTGCTCGTGCATGCACAGTGCATGCCAAACACATGCTTTGCATGGCAAAAGGAGGCTTAAGAAGGTAAGTAGAACAGTGAGAAGGGGAACAGCTGTGCCGCGTGATTTAGATTCACTAGAAAGCAGGATTTCCTGCTTTCTAGCAAATATAAGTCACGCGGCACAGCTGATTGTTGGAAATACCATTTCGGATGAACCGGTAGCTTTTTTTTTTACTACTGTTTCACCTGAACTGGTAGCTTTTATCACTACCGGTTTGCCCAAATCAGTGTGAACTGGTAGCATTTCACCCGTCTGTGTTCCTTGACTAGCATTACCAAAGCATGAAGATCAGTGGTGGGTTTCAAATTTTTTTACTACCAGTTCTGTGGGTGTGGCAGGAGAAGAATACTGTAAAATCTCCATTCCCATCCCAATTCGGGGGAAGGTTACTGCAAAATCCCCATTTCCTCCTGATCAGCTGGGACTTGGGAGGCAGAGAATAGATGGGGACAGTGCCAGTCAGTATTTTTACTACCGGTTCTCTGAACTACTCAAAATTTTCACTACTGGTTCTCCAGAACTGGTCAGAACCTGCTGAAACCCACCTCTGATGGAAATCATGTGTATCATCAACATAGCCCACTTATGGATGCTCCAATCTACCATTTCTCAATACATATTTAACATTTATGCTCAATAAATTAGCATAGATTATATTACTTCGTCTTACTCTTTTCACAGCTTGGAGCCAGTCTATTTATTCATGTTCCATGTGACTATAGCTTCTTGCTCTGGGTCCAAATTTTGAATGAGGACAATAACATATTTTCGGATTTCCATTTTCCTTAAGTGGATTGGTTAGAAATGTCTTTTTAACACTTACTGACTTCTTTTTTAGTTTTCTTTGGCTTTTTCAATTAACAGCGAACATCAGGACAATGTCTTTACCTTTCTTTTTTTTAAAAAAATCAAATATCTGACATCTATTTTTTTGATGTAAGGTTCTAATCTGTATTGGACAATGCTAAGCATTACTTGCTACTATGTGAAATTAAGGATATTGTATGGCTTCATACATTGTTAAATCTCATTTCTTTGGTGTTGAATGATGATCTGTTGGCCAAGAACTGTTGTTCTTCAGATTTGCTGGTATTATTTGGTCAGAACTTTTATATGTTCTCTTTCTGTTGCTTGTCATGCTTTATAGATTATTACAAGTAGTAATAGAAGAACAAGAAGGGATTATGACGTTGTAGTTAATAGGTTGGATTTGAGCTAAGGAGATTCATGTTATGTCCAACTTCAATCAATTGCTCTTTTACCTGCCCAAACAGTTATTGTAAGAATGGTATTAGCAAAAGGAAATATTATGTATGCAGGAAACATGGTAAACAACTAATTCTGACAACACTGTCAAACTATTTACTAAGACTGTATTACTATTATTCTTCTCATCCTTCCTATTATCTATTTCCTCCCACTTATGACTATAACCATGTTGCTTGTATCTTTATGATTTATATTGTTTTATTTGTTTCCTAGTATGATTTGATTGCTTATTAGTAACCTCTGACTATCATTAAGTGTTGTATCTTATGATTCTTTATGAATCCATTTTTTCTTTTTATGTACTGAGAGCATATGCACCAAAGACAAATTCCTTGTGTGTCCAATCACACTTGGCCAATAAAGAATTCTATTCTATTCCAACATGGGACACTAATACAAAAATAAAATATCCTTGTCCAAAGAAGTTTATAGTCCAGGACTTTCAATATTTATTTGCTACACTCGCATGTCCATATGCTTTGCATACACAAAATACTCACAAGACCATATATTAGTGCATTTAGTCACAGAACCATAGTGTGTGTGTGTCAGGGATGAAATCCAGCAGGTTCTAACAGGTTCTGGAGAACCAGTAGTGGAAATTTTGAGTAGTTTGGAGAACTGGCAAATGCCACCTCTGGCTGGCCCCAGAGTGGGATGGGAATGGAGATTTTGCAATATCCTTCCCTTGTCACACCCACCAAGCCACGCCCACAGAACCAGTAGGGAAAAATTTTGGCTTTCACCCCTGGTGTGTGTGTGTGTATGTGTGTGCGTGCGTGTCATTGTTTCACTTAGAAGTTTTTGCAGCAGAGAGCAGTCTGAATATACTATCAGGTTGATTGTGTTTTATAACCTGACCATCCATCCATCCATCCATCTACCAATCCACACTACACTTCTGTGGTTTAGTTAGTGATGGAATTCAGCCGGTTCTCTCTGTATCACGCAAACCAGTAGCGGCAACTGCGGGAGGCTCCGCCCACCCACCCAGATGTAATGAGTGACTACTGCGCGCACGTTCACATTTGCGAACTGGTAGGGAAGGTAAGTGAATCCCACCTCTGGGTTAAATGTATTGATGCATATCCCTTGTGTGTTTTGTGTACGTTTTGTGTACAATCCTAATCTTAAACCTCAAGAAAAAAAAAGGAAAGTAATTAATATTAATAGTAACCTTACTTGAGGCAAGGCAATCAAGTTTATAAGGTTGAATGAGAATGAAGAATAATCCTCTGTCATCAAGGGAGTGTGCAGGCTGACCTAATTAGGAAATGTTAATGACATATCTCTTCCCTCAGCTATGGTGGCGAGGAAATGAGAACAATGGCTGGTGAGATTTTCTGACCGAAATAGCACCTAGCTGTTACTTAATTATGTGCAGTGCCTTTTCCTGTGTGAGCGAAAGAAAGGGAGCCCATTCATCCTTAATCAAAATGTCCTTTCCCAAACCACTCTGCTAATTCAAACCTTTTCCTAATTTGTTCTGAGCTGCTAAATTGCTATAAGCATGCAGGAAAGGAGGAAATGCCTAGAATGGTAATCAAAAGAGAAGAGAATGAGTCATATCTTTTACAATATGAAGGTCTGAGATGAGGAAACAAAACAATGGACAAACAACAACAACTGGAAGGAGAAATTTGCATTATCACTTTGGCACAATGTATCTCCATAATTTGTAGTCACTGATAAAGGGTGTCACCTTATTTACTAGCCCAAGCTGTTTTGACAGCAGGTGTGTGCAGAGGCATTAGCCCAAAAGTATGTTCGTCATTATGCTATAAAAGCTTTCACCAATTGGCTTTTTTTTTTTTTGGTGGGGAAAGGGGGGAGATATGTATTTCAGTGAAGCTGTCAGATTAAGCATAAAAATAAACCAAATCAAATTCTTACTGGTCATTTGGCAAGTAAAGTTATTGGAACATTTGGCTGGTTGCAACATACCTCACTTCAAATTAGTTCATAATTCATTTTGCTCTGTGCATTTAAAAAAAATACATGCCTCAAAGTGCTCACTAAAGGATGTTAGGTTTACTTCATTTTACTGTGAATATTTTTTTTAAGGATTAGATTGTTTTTCAGGTCTGGAAAATGGAAGGAAGGGAGGGAGGGAGGGAGGGGGGAAGGGGGAGAGTGGGAGGGAAGGAGGTAGGGAGGAAGGAAAGAAGGAAGGATTTGTTAATAATAACAAAAAATTCAATTTCATGCAGTGTAAATATCCAAGAAAATATATGGTATAAAACCAGAACATTTATTGTGTACAGATATTGGCTGTACACAAGATAATGAATGGGATTAATGAATAGGATTATGCACTGTGACTTTCATGTGGTTTATTATCTTTATATGCAATTCTATTTTTTCCATTATTTTTAATTCCTGTTATTGTTCTTTTTGTTGTTCTTATATTAAATCTAATTTTGATTTCATATGGGCAGCTAGATAAATGTCAATATTAAATAAACAAAGAAATGGGAAATTAGACATGTTAAGCCCAATTATATATTTCGACCGTCAGCTAATGATGATGTTCTTTACTGGAATTGGCTTTTCAGAATATGCTCCTCCACTGGAAATATTCTATTATAACCCCCAACTATGATCAGATTTTCAAAAAACAAACAAATAAATAAAAAATAGCTAATTGTGCTATCCTATGTCAAAAAGCACTGGTTTGTTTATTTATTTTTCTTTATTAATTAACTTTGTTTGCTGTCCCTCTAGTTTATTCTAATGTTAGAGGTGAAGTATGTTAGAAAGCCAGAGGCTGCTACTTGTAATATAATTATTTGCATGATCTAACTTCATAAAATAAGCATGTGTATGTGTATGTTTTCACTTTTTTAGGGCAAAAAGAAATTATGTCTCAGTTGTAATTATATTACTTATGCTATTTTGGCCTGGCATAATTATAGGTGGTGGAAGATAGAGTTGTTGTTTACAAAATATTTTTAAAATGTTATTTAATTGCTATTTAATTTAATTCTGTTGCAGATGTGTGAATGCTTCTCCTTTGCAAAATGTTGACCAATTTGTTATGGGACAAACAGCACAATTCTACTCATACTAAATCCACACATGACTTTTTTTTTTCTGAATAAACCTTGCCTAGGATTGTACTACAATGTAGATTACTGTTACTCTCACATCTAACTATTAGTAATGCAGTAAACTGGATGACTATAGCTAATCACATCTGCACCCCCACCCTCTTTGGGGTTGCAGCTACAGTATTGCCACACTTGAAATCCCGTGAGACATATTTTACAGAGAAAAAACCTTCCCTCAAGTATAGATAGTCCGAAAATGCAATATTGGATTCGTGTTCTGTGTGAGTAACGCACTTCCTGACTCTCACTACATGACTGCAATGTTCTGTCTGCACTCAGACCGCTGCAATGGGCAGAAGAAATAATCTTGAGGAACAGGTAGAAGAGCTGCTACTAAGACAATGATCAAGAAAAAGAAAACCAAGTTCAGGGTATAACTGTAATCCAAATAAGCATTTCAGATGAGATCTTGCAAGGATTCATTGTTTTCCAAGGACTGGACATACCTCAGCATAGAAACTAGGTACAAAATACCATATTTTTTAGAGTATAAGATGCACCGGAGTATAAGACGCAGCTTAGTTTTTGGAGAGGAAAATAGGGGAAAAAAATCTGCCTACCAGGTGTTCATCTGGCTAGAATCCTTAGTCTAGTCAGCTTCAGCACATTAGTTTGCTGATTTTGAGTCCGCGCACATGCTTTTTATCCCCTGCTTTATCACTTGCTAGCGCTTTGTTAGTGCTGAAAAAAAGCTTCTGAAGGACAGCTGAGAGTCAGAGGCAGCAGGCAAAGCACGGAGATTGCTTGACTCACTAGCGCCTCATCAGGGCTGAAAAAAAGCTTCAAAAAAGTTACATTCAGAGTATAAGATACACCCAAATTTTCAGCCTCTTTTAGGGAAGAAAAAGTGTCTTATACTCTGAAAAATATGGTACTTTATTGTAGTACACACCAGGGGTGGGTTCTACTTACCTTTACTACCACTTCACATGCACACGTGCACAATCTTCTGCGCATGCGCAGAAGCATTTTGATGATGGGGTTGGTGGGCGGAGCCTCCCATTGGTTTTACTACCAGTTCTAAAGAATTGGTGTGAACCGGGAGCAACCCATCGCTGGTACACACCTTTCCCAATAATTGACTAGTGCCCTGAATTAAGTCCATCCTTCTGGTTTTGCAAATTGAGATAGCCACATAAATACATTTTTAGGTTAATCCTTATAACAAATAAAAGTCTCAAAGTTTGTGAAGTGGCATTCAACCTTTGCCTCCTTCAAAAGTCCTTACATGTTTTGAGATTAGGAGCTACTTCATGCCTCAGTGGACTTGCTCTTCTGATTGTGTAATGGTATATGGGAAAAACCTTGGGAGATGTGGTGGAGAAATGATAACCTGCAGCTGCATAGTGGGTGATATAAATCCAATAAGCTGGTTGTGTGTGGAAATTTTCAGTAATCCACGCCATGGTTGTCTCAAAGGTGCTTTTCCAAAAGGCAACTGGATCATGTTGTTGTTTTTTTCCCTTGAGAATGAAGACATTTCACTTCTCATCTAAGAAGCTACATCAGTTCTGACTGGATGGTGGGGTGATGGATTACTTCTGACAGGATAATAAGCTGGTTGTATCCATCTTTCATATGTGGTAGTAATATGAAGCCAAAGAATTTTGTAAAATACTCTGGAGTGGCAAGCCATTTGGTGATCACATTAGAAAAAAGATGTTGAGACTTTGGAAAAAGTGCAGAGAACAGCAACTAAGGTGATTAAAGACCTTGAGACTAAAACATATGAATAATGGTTGCAGAAAAGAAGATTAGAAGAAGGGCGACATCATAGCAGTATTCCAATATTTGAGGGGCTATCATAAAGGAGATAGGGTTAACTTATTTTCCAAAGCACCAGAAGGCAGGACAAGAAACAATGGATGGAAACTAATCAAGGAGAGAAGCAACCAACAATAATGAAAGATGATAATCCAAAATGAATATGTGCATGCTTGCCAAATGTAACAAATATGATTATAATATTTTATTTATATTGAAATGTATGAGATGTAGAATATTGTGATTGACATAAAAATAACACATTGAAATATTGAAATAATGAAGAATTATAAATTGAATAAGCAAATAATGAAAGACTATAATTTAACATAAATATGTGTATTATTATCAGAATTATATAAGAGTATTAAATGAAAGAAATGTTTTAATACTATTTTATCTGATAATATTTTATCAGCATTAAAATGTAGGACATGCAGAATATGGTGATTGGCATAAAAGTAATTTTCTATTGCAATATAGAATAACTAAATAATGAAAGACTATAATTTAACATAAACAAATGTATTATTATCAGAACTATATAAGCTTGTTAAATGTTATAAATGTGATCAATATTGTTCTACCAAAATGACATAGAGGTGGTATTCAGCCAGTTCGGACTGGTTCTGATGAACAGGCAATGGAAATTTTGAGGAGAACTGGCAAATACCACTTCTGGTTGGCCCCATCTTGCCCGCCCTGCCCCTTCCAGGAGTCCCCATGTTCCCCGTTTTGGCTCCCAGGGAGCTTCAGGGAGGCCTAGCCTTTAGGGCTGGAGCATCCAATCAATCTACTCGCTGCCTCCCAACCTCCCAGGTATTGGCTGGGTCTTCTTTTGTTGCCCTGCACAGGAGAAAGGAGCTGGAAAGCAGGTTAGTGGGGTGGGGAGGGAATGGGGATTTTGCAGTATCCTTCCCCTGCCACACCCACCAAGCCACACCCACAGACCCAGTAGTAAAAATTTTTGAATCCCACCACTGTTATGACACCCAGGTTCCACACTATTCATGCATTGATGCTTTTAAAAAAATAAGTGAGAGAGAAAAAAAGGAGAGAAGCAACCTGGAATTAAGGAGAAACTTGCTAACAGTGAGAACAGTTAACCAGTGGAACAGCTTGGCTTCAGAAGTTGTAGGTGCTTCATCACTGGAGGCTTTTAAAAAGAGACTGGACAGCTACTTCTCTGAAATGGTATAGGGTCTCCTGTTTGAATGGGGGCTTGGATTAGGCCCCTTCCAGTTCTATTCTGATTGAATTGAATAGTGGTTAAGGCATCAGGCTTAAAACTGGGAGGCCGTGAATTCTAGTCCTGTTTTAAGCAGAAAGCCAACTGGGTCACCTTGGGTCAGTCACTCTCTCTCAGTCCTAGGAAGCAGGTAATGGCAAACCACTTCTGAAAAACCTTACTGTTATGTCCTTATAAGGACATCCGCCCGGATTGGCTGCCAGCCACCGGGCGGGAAAGTTTGAATCCCTGGCTAGGGGCGGTGCGTCTGCCGGGAGCGAATATAAGGAGAGCTCCGGCAGCGCGCCAGCAGGCTTGACTTGTTACTTGTAACGAATAAAGTTGCTAAATGTATCGAGCTGGTCACGTCTTCTGTTCCTGCGCCTGATCTAACACTGGCGACGAAGGACTAGAGAAGAGAACCTGAACAAGACTCGCGGCACGAGCGCCCACCGAGCTGAAGTCACTACACCACAGTGAACCCCAGAATGGCTACCCCGCAAGCCCCGATGACCGCACTGAATCCATTCGACCCATCCCGGGAAAAGTGGAGATCATACATGGTCCGATTCCGACAATTCCTGCGAGGTAATGGCTACCAGAACCTCGACGATGAGAGGAAAAGAGCCCTCTTCCTGGCTCATTGCGGATCGGACGTCTTGGAGATGGCGATTGACCTCGTGGCACCCAGGGACATTGAAGAGATGTCCTGGAACGACCTGCAGGAAGTCCTACAGGAGCACTACGCACCTACAGGCACCCCCATCGCAAACAGATTCACCTTCCAGCAAAGAAACCAGCGGGAGGGGGAATCCATCAAGGAATTCGTGGCAGCGCTTCGCCAAATCGCCGCCAACTGCGAGTTCGACAACGTGGATAATGCCATCCGAGACCGCGTTGTTTTTGGAATGCGAGATGTGGGTCTACAAAAGAAGTTCCTCAGCCGGAAGAGGATCCCACTCAAAGACGTCCTCGACGAAGCAACAGCGGCTGAGACATCTGAGCAAGCAGCCGCTGCGATGGTAAAAGCAAGAGGGATCCATAAGATCCACAAGTCAGGCCTGACCTCATCAGACGAGGCAACCACGCAATCTGAGTCTGATGGGGAAATGGCCGTCCACAAGGTTGCCCGCCCCCCCAGGCGGGAAAACCCACAGCATGGCGACCGGGGAGAACGATGCGGCAGCTGCAGAGGCGACCACCCCAGGGCAAACTGCAGATGGAGAGACGCGACCTGCCGCCGATGCCTGAAGAGAGGGCACATCGCCGAGGCCTGCAGAGCCACAGATCCAGCCCCGGAGCCACCCAGACCACGTTTCCGGGAGAATCGCAAAGACAATCAGAGGACATCCAAATGGTCCTCAAACCAGTCCTGGCGTGGGGAGGAGGAATATCCCCGGAGTAGAACGGTGCACCAGACCACCATCGCTCACACAAGCGACGAGGGGACCACCAAGTTCCACGTGACGCTGCTGGCAGAGGGGTCCCCATGCAAGATGGAGGTAGATTCTGGATCCGCCTACTCCATCATGGACTGGCAGCACCTACAGCAGCTGAAGCCATCCTGCAAGAAGACCCAGCTGAAAATCCCGAAGTCGAGGCTTGTGGACTTCAACGGAAACCCCATTGGAATCCTGGGCAGAACCACCATCCACATCAAATACAAGGACTTTAACGGAGAGCTGCCCATCACCATCGTGGAGAACAGCCGACCGAACCTGTTAGGAGTGGAGTGGTTTAAGCCGCTGGGGCTTTCCATCGAGGGCATCCATGAGATCCACAGGGACGAACTCGACACCATCATCGAAGAGTTCAAGGAAGTCTTCGATGGTAAGCTGGGAAAATTTGTGGGGAGGCCAATTTCCTTTAATCTGGACAAGGGAATCACCCCAATTAGGCTTAAGCCCCGCCGAGTTCCGTTTGCCCTGCGGCCTAAAGTAGATGAGCAGCTGGATAAGCTGATCGCCCAGGGCGTCCTGGAACTGATCGATCATGCCTCATGGGAAACCCCCATTGTGACCCCACTGAAGCATGATGGGTCTGTGCGCATCTGCGCCGACTACCGTTGTACCATCAACAAGGCGTTGGCACAGAGCGCATACCCAGTCCCAGTGGTGCAACACCTGCTGCATTCCCTGGGATCTGGATCAATTTTCGCGAAACTGGACCTGGCCCAGGCTTACCAGCAACTGCCAGTGGACGAAAAAACGGCGGAGGCTCAAACAATTGTCACGCACAGGGGGGCATTCAAATGCAACCGCCTCCAATTTGGAGTCAGCGCTGCCCCCGGAATCTTCCAATCTATGATGGAACGCCTTCTCCAAGGCGTTCCAGGGGTGGTGCCTTACTTCGACGATGTGCTCATCTCCGGTGACTCAAGAGCTCAACTCCTTGAAAGGCTCAGGCTTGTCCTGCAGCGATTCAGGGCCAAGGGCTTGAGGGTCAGGCGGGACAAGTGCATCATAGGAGTACAGGAAGTCGAGTTCCTGGGCTACCTCATTGATAGCACAGGCATCCACCCCACCAAATCAAAAGTGGAAGCAATCCATGAAGCTCCAAACCCAAAAAACAAAACGGAGCTTCAGGCTTTCCTTGGGTTGCTCAACTTCTACGCCATTTTCTTAAAACAGAAAGCCACAGTTGCTGAGCCACTCCACCGCCTGCTGGGGAAATCGGCTTCCTGGAAGTGGGGCCAGGAAGAGGAAGCAGCGTTCCGGGCCATCAAAGGGCTATTGACATCCAAAAGCGTCCTCATCCAATACAGCGAGACGCTGCCCACCAAGCTGACTTGCGATGCGTCGCCATACGGGGTGGGGGCAGTCCTCAGCCATGAACTGCCCAACGGCACGGAAGCCCCAATCGCCTACTTCTCAAAGACAATGTCCGGCGCGGAGCGCAACTACAGTCAGCTGGACAAAGAAGCCCTGGCCATCGTGGCTGGAGTGAAGCGCTTCCACGAATACCTCTACGGAAGACGCTTCACCATCGTCACTGACCATAAGCCACTCCTGGGGCTCCTCGCCGGCGACCAACCCACCCCGACCTTCATGTCCCCACGGATGACAAGATGGGCCATCTTCCTAGCCGGCTACTCCTATAGGCTTGTGCACCAGCCAGGCACAGCCATAGGGAACGCCGATGCGCTCAGCAGATGCCCGTCAAAGAAACCAGTCGAAGACCCAGCCCCCACGCTCCATCTACTCCACATAGATGATGACGCCAGCTGTCCGATGTCATCCGCAGACGTGGCCGTCCACACCCAAAAGGACCCCACCCTCCGCCAAGTGAAGTCCTGGGTCCTCAGAGGGTGGCCATCGGAAACGCCAGAGGAAAAGTTCAGCCCGTTCGCCAGGAAACAGAAGGAGCTGTCCACCATGAAGGGCTGTCTGCTATGGGGAGACAGGGTGCTGATTCCCAGCACTCTGCAACGGCGGACGCTAGAAACGCTGCACAAAGGGCATCCGGGCATCGTTCGCATGAAGGCCCTGGCATGGAGTTACGTCTGGTGGCCCTCCATGGACAAAGACATTGAGCAATGGGTCTCCAGATGTGACCCGTGCCAAGAAGTTCGCCCAGCGCCGCCGCAATCCGAAGTCGCAAAGTGGGAGACCCCCAGCAACCCCTGGGCGAGGATCCATATTGACTTCGCGGGTCCGATGCAAGGGCGACACCTCCTCATCGTGGTAGATGCCTTCTCCAAGTGGCTCGAGGTGGTGCCCATGGCATCTACCACAACAGAAGCGACAATCCGAGCCCTGCGCCGTCTGTTCGCCACACATGGACTACCGGACGTGCTGGTCTCGGACAACGGCCCCCAGCTCACATCACTGGCCATGGAGTCCTTCCTGGCAGGACTGGGCATCCGCCATGCCCTCTCCGCTCCGTACAGGCCGGCCGGAAACGGACAAGCGGAACGGATGGTCCGGCTCACAAAAGAAGCCCTCACCAAGATGGGCCCGGGAGACTGGCAAGAACGCATCGACAACTTCCTCCTCACCCAGCACATCACGCCGCATGCCACCACCCACAAGAGCCCGGCCGAACTCCTCATGGGCAGAAGGTTGAGGTCACCCTTGGACTGGCTGCACCCCCAATACAGCCTGGAAGTGACTGCAACCGCCAGCCGGCCGCTTCGCGCCTTCAGCAAAGGAAATTCAGTTTTCGCACTGAATTTCAACGGCTCTCCTAAGTGGCTGAAAGGGAAGATTGCCAGCACAACTGGCCCCAAATCCTACACCGTCGAGCTGGAAGATGGACAGGTCGTGAGACGTCACATCGACCAACTCCGGAAAAGGTGGGGGGGAGCACACGAAAACCAGCCTGACGAGGGAGGCCTACAACACCCAGACGAGGTAGGCCTACAACACCCCAGCGAGGTAGGCCTACCACACCCGGACGAGGTAGGCCTACCACACCCCTACGAGGCAGACCAACACCATCCCGACGAGGTCGGCCCAGCACATTACCAAGCACTGTCACGTCGGCAGTGCAGCGAGGTAGACCAGGGCCAACCGCACGGGGGATGGCAACACCAACCCGGCCAGGGGGGCACCCGGCACAACAGGGCCAGGGATCCCCGAACCAGCCCGCAGGTAGACCGGGACCTACCCAGAAGGGGAGCACCGCACCCTACCAGTGAAGGCAACCCACGGCAGCCCTACCAGGGAGACCTCAACGCGAGGCGAGTAGACCGGGGACCATCGCAGATGGGCACACCACAGCACATGGGCGAGGGTGGCACACGGCTCCCCGGCGAGAGGGACCCCCGCCCAACGCAAGAAACAACCCGGCAACAACAACCCAACCCAGACGACCCCAACCACCAACTGGCGGTAGACCAGGGACTAGGGGGAAGGGAAAGCCGACAACAACCCGGCCAGGGAGGCCTGCACCACCCCGGCAGGGGAGACCTCCACCAACCCGAGGAGGTATCCCCACAACGACACCCCGACCAGGTCGACCACCACCAACCCGACGGGGAAGGCCAACGCCAGCCCGGCCAAGGAGACCTGCGCCACCCCTGCAAGGTGGGACACCGCGACCCGAGCCAACACCACCCACAGCGAACAGACCGGACCCAAGGGCACCGGCCCGAACCACCCTCCGGACCACAGCGAACCGGGCCGCAGCAGAACCGCAGCCACCGGGAGACCGAGGAAGAGCAAGTGACAGCCGGGGTCTTACCGAGACTCAGACGCTCTTCCCGGGTCGGAACCGAACAGCACCGCCGAGGCGAAAGATCCACAGGCCAGGAAGAAGACCACCAGAACCAGCCAGCCAAGGCCTGCGGTCCGGCCGGAGGCGCTGAGGGTGACCCCGCACACTCGCCAGCCGAACCGAGCCCGGTTCTGGGGAAGGATCCAGGAGCCACAGGAACCCCATCCGTCCAGGGCGGGGACATGGAAGAAATGAGACTGCGCAGGTCAAGTAGGGTGCCTAGGCGTCCTACGTACCTGCAGGACTACGTCACGTTTATTGACGAACACTGAACTCTTTTTCTTGGACTAGGGGGGAGGAGTGTTATGTCCTTATAAGGACATCCGCCCGGATTGGCTGCCAGCCACCGGGCGGGAAAGTTTGAATCCCTGGCTAGGGGCGGTGCGTCTGCCGGGAGCGAATATAAGGAGAGCTCCGGCAGCGCGCCAGCAGGCTTGACTTGTTACTTGTAACGAATAAAGTTGCTAAATGTATCGAGCTGGTCACGTCTTCTGTTCCTGCGCCTGATCTAACACTTACCAAGAAAACTGCAGGGACTTGTCCAGACAGTCTCCAGCACTGACTCAAAGGTACTGTCAACCCTGAAGCTGACCTGACCAGAACCATGTTGAGGCTTTAGGGTTGTTACACTGAAGCTGAGGGATAGGGAGGGAAGAATTTAGTTAGCTGGGGTTTTGTAACCAAAACAAAATACTTTCTCCTGGGAACCAAGGACATCTCCATAGGTGGCCAGATAAAGGAGGAGTGAAGTTACCAGGCAACCAGATGGCATCCTGATTGGACAATGTGACTGATTGTTTGGGAAAGGGGGAAAACTTTTACTTTTAATTAGGTGAAAACCACAGAAACATTCTGTTAAGTATTAAGTGACAGTTCAAATGAGCCAATCAGGAGTGAATCTTGAGAGCGGGAAATTCGGGGAAGCGTCAGTGCTGAAGCCGGGGACAGCTCCTGTTTAAAAGGAGCTGCCGCGACTAGAATTGCCATTGCTGTTACGGAGACTAATAAAGCGTTTAACTCTACTGCGTGTCCAGTCCTTCTTTCAATCGCCAACACATACAACACATTCAGAGTTGGTTTTCACCAGACTGTGCCAATAATATATGTCCAATAAAACTATTCTTTGAGGAACCTACATGCCTCGCAGTTCTGTTTGCTATTGGCGTATTACTTGGAACCCTGACCGATACAACATACACATGCACTAGAATGGAACAAATTTTGAAAAATGCCATTCCATTAAAATATATTTATTAAATTTTACAAAACCATATACTTTTTCAAAATATACTGAGATGTCCATTGTATTTGTTAATGGCCTCGTTAATTTTATATTTGTTTTATTGGAAAAGATCTTTGATTTCCTCTTAGGAAGAATAGTTAACTAAATTGTGGGAAGTATGCTTCAATATCTAGAATAACTTTGTACTTAAAAAGTAAATCTGACACAGAATTCAATTTTAATTGGAAACCATCCTTGCATTACAATATTATACATGGAATTGTGCCATGTTCAAAATTGGAGTTTTAGAATCCATATTTTAAATTCATGAACAATTTATAGTGTTGGTGGAATATATTATTCACTATCTATAGTTGTCTTTCAATAAGAGGAATAGTGCTAATCAAACATTTAATAGCTTAAAACCAAACATGGAACATGAAATGATATGAAATATCTCTAATAGGCTAAGCTTGTAATGATGCAGTAGAATATATTCGTTTTATGATCGTTTAGATTTTCTGCTTATCTACTTGTATTTACATGTAAATGTTTTTCTTATTTATTCTACCTCATACAGCTACTGTACAAAGCTAATTCATGGATATCATGGATTTCTTTTCCTCAAATGTGCATGTGCCATTGTCTTGTCACCTCTTAATTCTAATTCTGAAATTTTATTGGGTCTTCCCCATGGCTTGGTTGAATGCACCATCCTCTGCAGTTTTCTAGGACTGCAATAAACATGTTCCTTTTCAGCAATGTTTATGGCCATTTTCCTTTGTCGTTGTCTTTATATGGAAGGTGTATATGTATCACACTTTAAAGATCTACCTTGGTAAGGAGAAAGGAGTTATCTATTTTTCCAAGACTGACAAGGATCATATCTTTCCAAGTTGCCTGATTTGTGGTATAATTTGTGCCAGCTCTCTGTGACTCGAAATTACTATAAATTTTAGTGATTGCCACTGTTGTCTGTATTAATGTTTACTTTATTAATTTATTTTATGTAAATGCATAGTATTTTATTTTTTATTTTTGTTTTATTAATAATTATAGATTTAAATATTTTTATTGTAGTATTCTCTGGAATAAAAACCATAGTGAAGGTTTTGATTTGATATCTGTACTATTTATTTCTTATATTAATTCAAAATATAATATAAATATAACAAGGTTGGAAGGGATCTTGGAGGTCTTCTAATAAGGAGGAGGAAGCAAATAAAAGCATCCTTAGCATAAACCAGAAGCCTCTTCCCATCCCAATCTCATCCACATCACTTGGAAAGAGTAGGAATAAACAGCCATATTTATTATTATTTTTCAAATTTCTATACCACCCTTCTCCCGAAGGACTCGGGGCCGTGTACAGCCAGAAATAAAACCATGACAGTATAAAAATTAAAAACAATTTAAAACAATTAAATCAATTGGCTGAAAATTCTAATAAAACAACCCATTAAAATAGTAAAAACATTATTACAGCCCTGCTTGTTGGAATAGTAATGTTTTTAGGGTGCAACAAAAGGTATGCAGTTCGGGAATCCTACGAATCTCCGGGGGCAGCTCATTCCAAAGGGTGGGGCCCCACAGAGAATGCTCTCCTCCTGGGGGTCATCAGCCAACATTGTCTAGCTGACAGCACCCGGAGGAGTCCCTCTCTGTGGGAGCGTACTGGTCGATAGGAAGCTATTGGTGGCAGAAGGCGGTCTTGTGGCCCAGGGCCCATGCCATGGAGCACTTTAAAGATGGCAACCAACACCTTGAATCGCACCCGGTGGGGAGCCAGTGTAGCTCATGCAGGAGCGGTGTTACATGGGAGTGCCGAGTCGCTTCCATAATTACCTGCATGGCTCCATTCTGAACCAGTTGGAGCCTCCGGGTGCTCTTCAAGGGGAGCCCCATGTAGAGAGAGTTACAATAGTCCAGATGGGAAGTGATGAGGGCGTGAGTGACTGTGCGTAAGGAGTCGCGATCCAGAAAGGGACACAACTGGTAAATCAGGCGAACCTGATAAAAAGCCCCCCTGGCCACAGTTGTCAGATGGTCTTCTAAGGACAGCTGCGAGTCCAGGAGGACGCCCAAGTTGCAAGCCCTCTCTGAGGGGGTCAAGATCTCACCCCCAATAGTAAGTGATGGAGTCAACTGACTATGACGGGACGCCGGAAACCACAGCCACTCGGTCTTGGAAGGGTTAAGTCTGAGCTTGTTCCTCCCCATCCAGATCTGTATGGCTTCCAGGCACCGGGACATCACTTCAAGGGCATCATTGGGATGGCCCGGGGTGGAAATGTACAGCTGAGTATCATCAGTGTACTGATGGAAATCCACCCCGAAGGCACTGATGATCTCACCCAGCGGCTTCACATAAATGTTGAACAGGAGGGGCGAGAGGACTGACCCCTGTGGCACCCCACAAACTAGGTGCCTTGGGGTTGACCTCTGCCCCCCTGCCAACACAGACTGCATACGGCCAGATAGGAAGGAGGCGAATCACCATATAACCGTAAGGGGTTAGGAGTGCCCCCCACTCCTAACCCCTCCAGCCGGCGCAGCATGATACCATGGTCGATGGTATCAAAAGCCGCTGAGAGATCTAACAGGACCAGGATAGAGGAACAACCCCTGTCCCGAGCCCTCCAGAGATCATCAACCAATGCGACCAATGCTGTTTCTGTGCTATACCCAGGCCTGAAACCCGACTGGAACGGATCCAGATAATCTGCTTCATCCAGCTCCTGACTCCAGCTCTTCGTAGAGCACACCAACAATTGAAGTTCAGCCTATGCAAAACCTGCCAGATTAAATAAACAGGCAGTCATCATCATGTGGTATCTATAACCATGCATTCAACTTGTATCTGTGGACATTTTTTAGTACTGACTAAGATAATAAAAGAGATGCGGTGGCTCAAGGGACATGGTGGTTCAGTGGCTAAGACACTGAGCTTGTCGATTGAAAGGTCGATAGTTCAGAGGTTCGAATCCCTAGTGCCGCATAACGGGGTGAGCTCTTTACCTTAAGATAATCAATCCATCAGTGATAGTAATTAATTAAAGAGACATTTTATGACATACTACATCTTGATAATACGTGCCTTGTTTGATCACACAAGTGTTAATATTAAAACTTGTCACATGGAACTTCACAATTTAAATTTTAATTTCCTCACAAATTATGATAAGGTTAGTCACATTCAAGACAGCTATATCAGTTTGGAAGTTTTGTCCAATCGTTTTCTCAAAGAGGGAATGCAAAGCTTTCTGCGTTCCTCACTCTGTCAAAGTAGAACCTCAGATGTATAGAAATGTGTTGCCTGTATTGTTCTTGTAGGCAGAGATAAAACAGTTACGAGGAGACATTTACACAAATTGTTGCCGTTTTTATTTAATTTATTACATACTGATAAACATGGAGCTAGAAAGAGCAGCTTGGTTGCTATTTTATGAGTTGCAGATTTACACAGTGAAAGAAATCCATGTAAAAGACCATTATATCATGTTATGGCATTTTAAATATTAATGCTAAGACAAGCTTCTCCTTTCGCCTCACTAAATGGTATTTCTTATCTTTAGTGCCATCCAGCTATTTTTCTTCACTGCCGGTCTGTTTTATTACCCATACTTTGTATTTATGTTACCTAAGGTGTTAGAATGTCATAAAGCTTGTCATGTTAAGCAGTAAAAAGCTTTGAAATTGTACAAGAATGGCTTTTTATATGCATAAAGCAGAATATGGTGATGGGGCAGGGGTGCCTTCTTATTTTATGATTGATTAAAAGTTTAATTCTTCTGACTGAAAGTTCCAGTTCTGACAGAAACGATGCCTCAATTTAAGGAATGCAGGAGTTATTATAACTTATATCATATTGTATTTTGCATCCAAGAATCTCTTTGAATATCTCTGCAAGAAGTATGAGGTATTACTGAGGACAAATCAAGGTGTTGAATGTTTATCTGCACAATCACGCCAAGTGACACCTAAGACAAGCTCATAACACAAAAAAATTCCTTAAATGTTGTTTGCTTTTAATATCTAATTTGTTTGAACAATTCCTTATATAGTTCTCTTCACAGCATAAATTACTTCTAAGAATTGTCCATATAAACAATGTACAGGTAGTTCTCAATTTGCGATAGATTGCTTAGTGATGATTTAAAGTTATGACACTTATAAACTATTTAGGACACAGATTTTAAATTCCAATAACCTCCAGTCATGTGACTATACTACGATAACCATTTGCAGCTGTTTCAGGTGTCCCACAGTCACATAATCACATTTTACAACATTTTTTTTGCAGAAAATCAGCATTTACTTCTGATTTCTGGCAAAACCGGGTTCTAGCATTTGTTCACTTTACAATTGCTAGATTTGACCACACATTCACTTAACTTTGTGTTTGCTTAATGATCATCACCCCCCTCCCCCCGCAAAAAAAAGTCATAAAATCCAGTTGGTGAATGAGTGACCCAATTTATGACTACCGTGATTTAGGATTATAATGGGTAGGCTCCATTACAGTCACAACTTGAGAAGTACCTGTATTCATACTACATATATAATGTGTAATGTATATATTACATATAATGCATGCATTATACATTATACAGATACATACAAATGCATATGTCTATATGTTTTATTAAAAACTACCATCTGCTAGATCTAAAGGATATATTTTTCAGGAAAGATTTGTCAGGAAAAATTCTGAAAATACCTGAGAAGAATGGTAATAATGAAGAATGATATTTTCTGCCACTCATTTATTTTTCAAAAAGGGGCAATTTTCTTTCCATAATATATTGTTATGATTCTACACTCAGGGTACTAAAGATATAAAACAGTGACTAGGTTGCCAACAAAGATAACATGCTGTTCCTATTTGTGTTTGCTGTAGCAACTTTGAAAATAAATAAAAAGGAAAAAAAAGCTGTCTTATTGCCACTGAAGGTGTCACTTCATCTCAGAAATAGGTTTCCATTTATTTCTTTCATGAGAAATAAATGTGGTAAAAGCCATTCCATTGCCTAGAGGTAAGTAAGATTTTAGCACACCATTTGTTCTACTTTGATTTGCTGTGGGTATCTCTTCATATCTGAAAGATCTAAACCTTTATCTCCTTCAGAGGCAAAAGTCATCTCCATTTCAGTGCCTAAATTTTAAAAAAGGCATATCATTTGTCTCTGCTCCATTTTATTTCCCTTTAGCTATTTCTCTGAACCTTAAACAGATAAAGTGATGGGATTTGAACCCAGTGGTGGGTTTCAATTTTTTTTACTACCAGTTCTGTAAAGTGTGGCTTGGTGGGTGTGGCATGGCTTGGTGGGTGTGGCGGGGAAGGATACTGTAAAATTTCCATTTCCACCCCACTCCAGGGGAAGGATACTGTAAAATCTCCATTTTTTCCTAATCATCTGGGACTTGGGAGGCAGAGAATAGATGGGGGCATGGCCAGTCAGAATTTTTACTACCGGTTCTCTGAACTACTCAAAATTTCCACTACCGGTTCTCCAGAACTGGTCAGAATCTGCTGAAACCCACCTCTGTTTGAACCTCTTGCTATCTGCTCTTCATATTCCCAGATAATATGTAAAACACTACAAATTCTCTGGATATATTCATGGCTGCAGCTGTTTATTCGTCTATGTGTTCTGCTGGAAAACACCTCGAATGCTGCAACCTCAGTCTAATCCCTCATCAAAGATTCTGCTGCATTGCCAGTTACTGCTTATGACATTAAAGTACAATACTTTGTTAGTCTTTCTGGAGATTGATTAACATGAGAATTGGATGAATGCTCCATATCTGGTGGCAATTGTAAATTGACCAAAAAACATCATGTCTTTGCCATCGTTACATTGTCAACTGAAGCATTTCTGCCTCAGCACCATTTCCTCAAGAAAATACTAATGTGAGCAATAATTTCAGTCATTTCCATCTTGTTTTTAAAAAGCCAATTTATAGTCAAATCTTCTCTATACTGCCCTCAGCTCATACAAAGCTTGATATCCCTTTATTTCATCTTAATTCTTTGAGGCAGTCAGCGATGTACCTGCTCCGCAGAGAATCCTAGGTAACTTGATTGGTCCCAAATTATCCTTTTAACCCTGCAGCTATACCAAAATATTAACCTTGCTATATTACAGTTCATTATTTATGTATATTTTTATTTCTTATCCAGGGATAATTCAAGATCTTGTGTTTGACTTTTAAAGCCTTAAAGCAAGGGTCCCAAACCTTCTTGGTTCTGTGGACTGGCAGAGACAACTTTGGCAGTTGTGTGCGTGTGTGTGTGTGTGGTGGGGAAAGAATGGTTTTGCACGGACAACCTAAATCCCTCACATGTACAAATGAAGCTTTAAGAATTCGCCTACCACTTCGGCAGCCCAGATCCCAATGGGCCATGCCTAAGTAGTGGTCTACAGTCCAGAGGTTGAGAACATCTGCCCTAAAGGAGTGTAAGGCCTGCCTAAGAGGTCTGTAAGAGGTGTGTATAAGCGCACCAACTTGCCTACCATCCCTGTCCTACTGTCCCCATTTATTCGTATCCTTATCCTGTATTCATAATCATGTTTATACTTATATCTGTTATCTTATACGTGTTTGACAAATAAATAAATAAATAAATAAATAAATAGATAAATAATAATAATAATAATAATAATAACATCCAACTTGTACTTGAAGACAAAGTGGCAAATCTAGTCAAGATTTGCCACAAATTCATCTTGTGCCTCAATGGCACCTGATTTTGCATTGGAAAACCTACTCACAGTCTCACCTTAGTTACTTCTTGACTAAATGACTACAATATACTGTACGTGGAACTGACTTTGAGAACTTAGAAGTTTCTACTTTTGAGCATTTAATTATGGGCATTCTATGATATAACCATATAATGCTTCTGCTATGCGAGCTTCGCTGGTTACTTCTAGAGTTCCAAGTGCAATTCAAAGTTTTTGTTATCATCTATAAAGCCTTTCTAGTGAATTGGTATCTCAGGAGCTGTCTTTCTCCAGTAATGTCTGCCTATCGTTTGAGTTCCAACAGAGTCAGCTTGCTTTGCTGGCCCATCTAACAAGTGTCATTTATGGGCTTACAAGATATACCTTCTCTTGTCTTGACACTGTCTCACTGGAACAGTCTCCCTAAAGTTTCATGGAATCAGCCTTTTAGAAGGATCTTAAATATATGGGTCTTTTCTTAGGCATTAGGCTAAGATATGGTAATAATAGAATATTATGATAAGCTTACACCGCAACTTCAGCTGGTCAAAGGCATCACGCTTTCCATATGTTAATTTAGGTGAAGCTGTGAAGGTGGCAGTTCCAAATTGTGGCTATACTCCTTCGGAGACAGTGCCATTCATCCCAGACACAACTGCCCTCCAATCTACCATTGGAAAAACAGTTTCTCTTTCATGCTAGGATTCAATTTCAACTTGTTTAAACTCACCCACAGTCTTACAGCCACCAGATATTGATTGAGAACTTCCACAGTATCTCTTCAGCTTTTTTCTTAATTGATTTATTTTGCTTGTTCATCTTCTAATGTTCCTTGGCAAGTATGATCACTCGTCATCACTGGAAGATATTGCAAAGGTGCCAGCACAACAATAACCTCCATGTTCTAGAAGGTAACTAGGTTTGTGAAAAAAACCTAGTTACCTTGTGACTTCCCCATCCCCAATTAATTAGAGGAAGGGCATTTCTGTATTTCAATATGAGTCTATCTGGGGACTATAGTTAGCATGGGATACCTTAAAAATGCTCACAATTTCAACGGCTCATTTCTTAATTAGAGGAGGATCTTTTTTTGGAGGGAAGATATATTTTATAGAAAAAAAGTAACTTGTGAAATGGGCAAGATTTATTCTCCATGCCTACACAGTTGCTCTGTACCTTAGAAAGGGCTGCCAATGTCTGTAGTTAACTCTCCATTTTTTTTTCTACTTCTCTTTTTTCCTGGAGTGTCTATGGAAACAGTTTCTATGGACACTTCAAGAAATACAATGAATATTAGGAAGAGCCATAAAGATATGTGGTGTGTGTGTGTGTGAGAGAGAGAGAGAGAGAAAGAGAGAGAGAGAGAGAGAGGGAGGGAGGGAGGGAGAGAGAGAGAGAGAGGGAGAGAGAGAGAGAGAGAGAACAACATCTAAAAGGGCTAAAAAGATTCAAAGAGTTGCCCAGCTCTTTTTGAATAAGAAAAAGGAAAATATGCATCTTTCAGGAAGCTACAGAGAACTGTGTCTGTTTTTTAAAGCAGAGCCAAAGGTGAGCAACCATGAATCTCACTATGGTAAATAAGTATAGCATTCTGTTCCAAACATTTGTAAGATATTTTTCTTCCTTTTTTTTTTTTTTTTTTTTTGCATTTTCAAGGTAAAGCTGAAGTTCTTCAGATGACTATAAGAAGGAATAGAGGACTCAAAGTAAATATATGAAGTCAGAAGAGCATTCGGTTTTTTGCACTGCTTTACTATTGATGAAGATCAGCTCATATAATCCAAAACTTGTGATCCACCTAATGTACTTGACCAAATACAGGACTCATACTTCCAAAATGAGGACATTTATTTGAACACAGTTATCCCTCAGTTCCTGCAGTTCTTCCAATTTTGTTATCACTTTCTCAACTAAAAAAAATATCAGTTTTGAGAGATAGAGACAGAGAGAAACACATGCATATATACCAGTACACATATACAATTGTTACATTTTTCTAGTCTTTGTGATCATTCTTTGCTGAAGTATTTTTTAAAAATGCAGAAAAAAAGAACAATTTAGAGATGCAATTCATATAAAAAATTGTATTACATAAATAGGTTTAAACCATTATTTTCATTTCAAATAAACACACCGGAGGCTAATGTAAAAAACCGAAGTTTTTTAAAAAACGTCTGGTTATTGTCAGTTTCTCATTTAATCTCCTCTATTTAAATGTGAATATGATCCCAATTCAGGGGAAAAAAATGAACTGTTCATTCCTAATGCCAAGCCTTCTCTAAAATATAATTATTCTTTCTTCCCCTAACAAAGGACAAGTCAAGAAAAAGTAGAGACTCTAGGAAGGGCTTAGCTCTTACATATTTTGTCCTTTCCCTTCCCTTGTTGGTGAATTGAGACAGAGCTGCTTTTAAGGAGATGACCTGTCTTTTCCAATTCATGAAGGTAATAGCAGGAATGCATGTAGAGTTCTTAGCTTTTAAAAATCATAAACTAATTGACACTTCTGTTAAAGTACTTTAACCCTGCCAAAGGAACACAAGTCAAAATTTTAAGATGCTGCTCTTGGGAAAATTTTTTTTTTTACATAAGTCATACCTTTCCCCAAATTAAGAGAAAGAGACACACAAAAAGAGAAATTTAGCAATTTAGGTGTAAAGCTTCATAGCAATATCTGAAATATGAATTTTTTAAAAAGTAATCTGTACCTCTGACTAATAGATTGTTTTGTTTAGTAAGAAAAAAGGGCAATTATTTTTCCCAGCTTTCAGTCATAATGAAGACTAAGACTTCAAACTGAACCCAATTGAACTGAATTGCCCATTCATTGGCTAGTAATTGTGTATGTCTTATCATAGATTGTCTACTGCATTTTATATGAAGTTTTGGTTTAGCTTTCCAGTGGGGAGAAAAATCTGAGAGATTTATTTATCTGATTTCTAAAACAATTGTTTGAACTTTGTAATGGGTGAGAACTAATCTAGGCTGCATTTAATGAAAGAGCTAATTTGGTGTGATGTTTCAGGCATCAGGTTAGAAGCCTAGAGAATGTGAGTTTTAGATCCAATTTAAGCATGAAGCCATATCAATGATTTTGAACCAGACATTCTCTCTTAGCCCTAGAAAGACTAGACTTTGTATAAATATACAAAAGAATGAAGGCTATTGCTTAGCGCATTGTAAGCCGCCCTGAGTCTCCGGAGAAGGGCGGCATATAAATCAAATTAAAAAAAAAAAAAAGGAGGCAATGGCAAACCACTTCTGAAATCTTGCCAATAAAACTTCAACAGTTTGTCCAGGCAGTTGTCAAATAATTTGAATTCTGAATCTTCCTCCATCTCAAACACAGGGCATTACTTAGAGTCTCCTTCATTTCTGAGATAACTTGTTTTTATTCTGCTAGGCAAAGTAGAAGAGATAGATCAGCTTTATGATTAAGTTCAGTCTGAAACTAACAGAACATGCAAGGAAAATATGCTGCTTCTGGTTGAAAATTTGAATGCTAATATTAGGATTAAAAATATATTTGGACTGTATAGCCTAAGAAATAATAGATTAAGCCGACCAGCAACAGCTTCTAAAAATCCAATAATATCTTCATTGTTCTGACATAGGCTTCCTGAGTCATTAAAACACACAAGTAGACTCAAAAATCTCTTTTATTGCAACAGCTGTAAATTCTGTTCATTCACAGATGAGTCCCAATTACTTATAAAGAGTCCTTTGGGAGAAGTCCTATGTGATAATCACCCACCTTTATCTCCCTTGACATGCTGCCAAAGACCTAATTGGCAAAGCCACATGGAGTCCAGAATAAAACAGAGCTTCAGGCTTTAAGCGGAACCAAATGAACAAACATTGCTTCCTGCAAAGGCCCACGTGCCTTTGCTCTTCTTTTAAGTCTTATGGGAGGGGCCAATCATCTCCCATCCCTACTCCCGAGTTGTCTCTTTTATTTTAGCTGTTCTTGCCTTCTGGCAACTTTGCACATGCGCGCACTGTGAACTGGCTCCCCCTGTTCCTCTGCTTCGCTGAGGTCTGACTCTGGAGGCTCCAGAGGCAGCACAGAGCCCTCATCTGAGCCTTCCCCAGACTCCAGGACTGGCCCATGGTCCTCCCCAGCCTCCTCACTGTTCGACTCTGCTGCCAGCTCCGCAGGCTGCTGGTGAATCACAACATTCATTGCTAGTCTTCAAACAACAAAAGCCATGCCTATATATGTAGAATCACCAGGTAGAACACACAGAGATAAAATTTACTGTATTATGTTATAAGGAAGAGATCAGCTATAACAAAAAAATGGTATCAAGGACTGAGTGTGAGACAAATTATGAACTGTTCATGTGTAAAATCCAAGTCAAGCTACATTGCAAGAAGAAAGCCAACTAGTTTTCATTATTTTATCCTAGCCGTATACTTACCATCTTCAAGGAGTACATTAGAAATAACTTTGAAGCCTTGAAGCTCACTGAGAGAAAACTAGAGGAAATGTGGAATGAAAACAAGACAATTATTAAGAATGAATGTGAAAAGAGCCTGCGAAACACAAAGAAACAGGAGAAAGTAAGCTGAATGTCAGAACAGATGGTGGAAATTGCCATGAGAAGACAAGAAACGAAAGCCAAAAAAGACAAAAAAAAATAGTTAATAATTTAAGAAAGAATTTCAGACAATTATTAGAAGAGACAACAGCTCTATTACAATAATATTTGCAAAGACACAGAAGCTGAAACTGACATGGGAAAACAAACAAGCCTTTGAACTCCAAAGGAAATTTCAACCTTGAACTGGGTAGGCTAAAGAATGCCAATGAATAGATAGCAATTAATTCAAAGAATATCAAAGGTGTAAGCATTATACTGAAATTCTGTACAGTAGTGATTTCAACATCCAAGATACTTTAGAAGCTATTCTCTGAAGAAACCTCGAGTACTAGACAATTAATTTAGATCAGCTAAGTTATTAGAAGGGTACAGAAATCAATGGAAAATACAAAATTTTTGCAAGCAATAGAAGATAAATCAGTAAAATTTGCAACTAAACTTTATGCCTTCTTTGAGATCTTTTCCCTAGCATGATTTTTAGTAAAACAATTATTCTGATGGCTGGATTTTTTTTTTTAATTTTAAAAAGGAGACTAAAGGTAAAGGTAAAGGTTCCCCTCACACATATGTGCTAGTCGTTCACGACTCTAGATGGCGGTGCTCATCTCCATTTCAAATCCGAAGAGCCAGTGCTATCTAAAGACGTCTCAATGGTCATGTAGCTGGCATGACTAAACACCAAAGGTGCACGGAATCCTGTTACCTTTCCACCAAAGGTGGTCTCTATTTTTATACTCTATTCTTTTACGTGCTTTCAAACTGCTAGGTTGGCAGAAGCTGGGACAAGTAACAGGAGCTCACCCCATTATGCGGCACTAGGGATTTGAACCACTGAACTGTCGACTTTTCGTTCGACAAGCTCAGTGTCTTAGCCACTGAGCCACCATGTCCCTAAAATGACAATGGCCAGAGCTTTATGGTTATTTCTTTCTTTTAGTCATCTGTATATTAGCCCAAAAATGAAATGTGAAGAGGGCATGATTCAATTCAAGTTTGAGATTTCAAATGTATTTGAGGGGATGGAGAAGACTTATCCATGGGCTAAAAATATCAAAAAGCCTGTAGCTGGTTCATTTTTAGTTTATTGTTTGTCAGAATGGGGAAAAAATATCAGGGAATAGTTAGGATTCATTAAGGCTTCCAACTTTCAGATGGATATCCTTAAGGATTTCACCCCAATGAATTGTAAGGTGTATTAAAAAGAAAGGTCAAAAATATCAAACCATTCCAGAGAACAGATTTTAAAAAGTGGGAAATATTTTATTCCATTTTTTTTTAAAAAGAAACTTCTAGAAAGTTTTTAATTTCCACAAACTTTTCTGGGATTACAATTGTCATATCACACTTAGAAGGACAATTGTCCTTTAATTTGAATGTAGTAGCTTTGCTGCCTTTGATCACTGAATTGTGGTGTGCCAAGAAGATTAACATAAATGGAGATGAGCCCTTCTGGAAAAGAATGGAAAAGAATCTATTATTACAGCTTTATTGGGATTGCTGCATTGAAAAGAATACATTAGCCAGATGTAGCAGGTCTAGTGAGTTACAATGAAATGAATAGGCATCCCACAATAAAAGGGGGGCACAAAGTGGAATGAGTAGATCTGCTGTTCTACCAGTTCTTAAAACAGCACCCATGTTGACCTTTCACTGATTAGCAAGAGATGCAGACTTATCCTAGACATAAAGATTTTACAAGTACACTTGACCAGTTCTGGTTCTGTCTGGTTCTTTAGAACAGGTAGTAAAAGGAGGCTCTGCCCACCTGCCCAGACATCATAATTGATGATCTGCGTATGTGCAGAAGCGTGCTTACGCACACGAGCAAAGCAAGCACACACACACGCTCCCGTTGTGAACTGGTAGTAAAGATAAGTAGAACCCACCTCTGCACTTGTCCGATTAGTCTTTACTGCAGTAAT
The DNA here is from genome assembly GCA_022577455.1 of Arizona elegans. NCBI lineage: Eukaryota > Metazoa > Chordata > Lepidosauria > Squamata > Colubridae > Arizona > Arizona elegans. The sequence goes on from JAKOOJ010000005.1 coordinate 23,499,431, forward strand.
CACCTTTCAGCTCATACTTAGAGTCTAAGAGTAGAGATGAACTCCTGGTTGTGTTGGTATGGGCCAGAGGTGAAATTCAGCAGGTTCTGACAGGTTCTGGAGAACCAGTAGCGGAAATTTTGAGTGAACCAGAAAATACCACTTCTGGCTGGCCCCAGAGTGGGGTGGGAATGGAAATTTTGCAATATCCTTCTCCCAGGAGTAGGGTGGGAATGGAGATTTTGCAGTATCCTTCCCCTGCTATGTCCACCAAGCCACACCCACAGAATCGGTAGTAAAAAAATTTGAATTTTACCATTGGTATGGCCAAAAGAAGCTTGAAGTCCTATTATCATAGGACAATTCCAAATTAAAACCTATGGCTAGCCACATCAATGAAGTTAGAGCAAAGAAGAGGAATAGAAGCAATCTGGTTTAGTGTCGTTTAGTCTTGCCATTCCAAATGAACATTTATAGACACAAAGCAATCAATCAAATGATAACACTCATTCTCTCTCTCTTGCCTCCCCCTCTCTCTGTCTCTCTCCATCTCTCTCTCTCTCTCTCTCTCTCTCTGTCTCTCTGTCTCTCTCTGTCTCTCTCCATCTCTATCTCTGTCTCGCTCTGTCTCTGTCTCTGTCTCTGTCTCTGTCTCTGTCTCTGTTTCTCTCTCTCTCTCTCTCTCTCTCTCTCTCTCTCTCTCTCTCTCTCTCTGTCTCTGTCTCTGTCTCTGTCTCTCTCTTATATGTTGTGGTGTTTGCATGTATGTATCTCAGTGGCAGAAAATCTGTTTGAATACTCACTCTAATTTAGCATTCTCCAGCATTTTAAAAAGAATATATGTATTTTTGTTTGTACTTTTTGGTTTGTATGTTTTCTGGTTATCATTTTAAAAGCAATAAGAATATTTTTTTTAAAAAAGTCAGCATATAGGCAAGTGAAGCTACAATATTATATGTTGACTGCAAACACCCCACCCCACCCCCCAATTTCAGATAAGCCATCAAATCTACAAAGTGTTCCAAAAGGCTGAAAAGTGCTTCACAACCACTTGATTTGATTCTGCGGTTCAAAACAGATCTCTGTTTCTAGCCACAAATCAACTTCAATGAGATTATTTCATCAAACCTTCATTAAATCAAAGCACCTCTACAAAACTGAAAAACAAACAATAAAAGATCTATTCTCCATTGTCCCACCACCAACCTATTAATCTCAATTATTAGATTTGTTGAAAGATGGTTGTTACACGAGAACACTCAAAGATTGCTTTATTAGGAATGCATCAAAGTATCTTTGGCCCAACTCTGTATTTACCCTTAGCAGGAGTTCATCTTCAAGGCACTCAATTGACATTCAGTTAGACAAACCTATTGGTGAGAAATAAATGTGAGGTCTCAATACTGCTGTTTTTGAATAAAGATTTGAACAAGAATCTATCAATTTTCTCAGGCATTTCTCAGATTAGCTGCTCTTCCATTAAGCAGGAATAATATCCCACTACCTGAATCACAAGAATGTAATGAAGATTAATGAAATGATTGTTAAGTCCTCTGCTGAAGCAAAGTGATACATCGATGATAACTATTATTAGACGTAAATGTTTTAGTTCACTTTGTAATCCATAACAGGGCCAACATACCTGCAGATAGGGCTGGGTTTATGAAAAGTAAATTGTCTGTAATTAGCTTTTGAAATGTGAGTATAACAGCAGGCAATTATCCTCTTTAATAGCTGTTAAGAGGTGTTAATTGGATGCTCTAGACCCTAGATGATAGAGTCTCTATTAAAGGAATCAAAATATCTATCTAACACTAAAGAAGCAAAAAGTATCCATAGTAGAAATATGTTAAAATCCTATAAATATTTCGGTAAGTTCATAAAATGCTAGTAGCATTGATCTAAGATGCAGTGATACAGTATATAATGAAATAACTGCTGGAGCAAGTCACAGAACAAGAATATTTGACAATGAATAATATTCATTATTTAATTTACATAAATTAATAACAAAAATAGTCAGTTGCATAAGTCAATAACAACAAGATATAGTTAATAACACATTCAAGAAATATACCCAGGGATGAAAAAAATAATTATTCAAGACAAACAAAAAGAGGATTTTATTTATTTATTTATTTATTTGGTAGATTTGGAAATTATTTGTTAAGCTTTTTTCTACCCTGTTTCCCCCCAAATAAGACATCCCCTGATAATAAGCCCAATCGGGCTTTTGAGCGCATGGCAATAAGACCAAGAGCTTATTTCAGGGTTCAAAAAAATATAAGACAGGGTCTTATTTTTGGGAAAACATGGTACTTATAAAGAGATGTGAGCTTTCATACCAAATCTGGAGAGAGAAAAATTTGGTATACTCCAGCATACCTTCCTCATAGCTCTAAAACTAGTATTACCTGTTTACAGAGCAAAATACCAGGTTTATGTCTTCTTAGAGAACAACTTAGACCTATTTTGCTAGGTAGAATAATTTTTCAAGAGTTCATTTAGAACCAGACACCAGTATACAAATCCATGGAAGCTCAAATTGGTTTATTACAGCAGCAGAAAAAATACACAAACATAAAGGAGGCAGGGAGACAAGCCTTCTACAGGTTACTGATTTATGCAAATATACTCGTAATCAGTACAGCAGATCTTTAATTGAGTTGTGGCATATACAGATTAATATTCATATTAATAAAGAAATCTAATAAGCAAAGGCATTTGAGAAAGTGTGCAGGACAACCTCGATTTATGACCACAATTGAGCCCAAAATCTCTGTTGCTAAGTGAGACAGTTGTTAAGTGAGTTTTGCCCCATTTTACAATCTTTCTTGCCACCGTTTTAAATGAATCACTGCAATTGTTAAGTAAGCAACATGGCTGTAAGTGAATCTGCTTTCCCATTGACTATGCTTGTCAGAAGATCCCAAAAAGTGATCACATGATCCTGGGACACTGCAACTGACATAAATATGAGTCAGTTGCCAAGTGTCTGAATTTTGATCATGTAACATGGGGATGCTGCAATAATCATAAGTGTGAAAAATAGTCATAAGTTACTTTGTCAGTGCTGTTATAATTTTGAACTGTAGTTTGCTGTTATTTCAGGAGTTATCCATGCTCTTGCTTGCTTGCCAGTGCTTTATATTTATTTAGTATCTAAATTAAATTTCCTTCCTGTCTATGCTTTACAGTTAAATTGGCAATTTATATTTCTCTGGGAAATATATTTGTGGTGGACATGCTGTAGTCTACTTGCTTAACCTAACATCATATTTTATATTTTATCAGTTATATCTGAATTATTATTAATGAGCAAAATGGCAGGAATGTTCTGCAAAATCCCTAGCTTTCAAGTGTGCTTATACAGACTAGGAAGGATAGGACAAGTGATCTATGGAATGATAATTACCACATTTTTCAGAGTATAAGACACACCTTAGTTTTTGGGGAGGAAAATAAGAAAAAAGCTGATTGGTGGGTGGATCGGCCTCCCAGAATATCCCCAATCTGCTGTTCCCAGAGGTGAATTTTAGCAACAGATTTGTTGGTTATGAGCTCTGTGCCTGTTTTCTCTCTCTCTCTCTCTCCCTCTCTCTCTCTCTCTCTCTCTCTCTCTCTCTCTCTCTCTCTCTCTCTCTCTCTCTCTCTCTCTCTCTCTCTGAAACACTGTTTCAGAAAAAACTTTTTTTTTCTGCCTCTGAAAGCCTCTGAAACAGAACTTCATAAAAGAAGGCTTTTTTTCTGAAGCTTCTTTCAGAGGCTTTTTTTCTGAAGGACTATCTGTACTCTATTCAATCTCCTTTCTTTGGTATTGGTACATAGACTAACCTCTTCTAATCTGTTGGTTATTGTGTCATTCTCCAGATTTGTTAACATAGTTTGGTTAGAATCTTTACTGATTCTCTTTTGTTGCTTGCCACATTATTTTAGATAAAAGCCTTTCAGAGGCTTTTTTTTCTGAAGCTTCATTTTTTAGGCTTTTTTTCTGAAGTTTCTTTCAGAGGCTTCTTTAGCCTCTGAAAACTCCGTTTGCGAGGTTGGGCAGGGCTACACTTGGAGTATAAGACACACCAGATTTTCCCTCTTTTTGGGTGCCTCTTATTCTCTGAAAAATATGGTATATGCATTTGGAGCAGAACTGTATTTATGTATTTATAAGATAGTTAACATTTAGCAGTCGATATTTTACAGTAAATTGTGTCTTTAAAGAAATGTTTTCCTTTTAGGTAATCAACTGATTGTCATATTAGCTTAGAGGTGAAGCTTACCATCTTGCACATGGCACAGCAAGGAGAGGATGGCATATCCCTTGGAAAGTTGGATGAAAATTTTACAGTGCTGTCAGGTCCAGCAAAGACCTGTTGAGAAGAAAGAGACCACCACCTACTTAAGAGATTGTCCACCACCCCCTCTCAAAGACGAATTCATCACCAGCAGGACTCAGTCACATGTCACTTCCTGGGAGGCCTTGGCCAACAAGAGGGGACATAGATCTAAAATAGAGATGATTGAACTGCAAGGTCCCTGTCTATTTCATCAGGCTCTTTACAAAAATCAGACTCTGAATAGAACTCTAGTGGAAGTAATTTCCAGACCTCTGGCACAGGTAGGACAAAAGTTATATAAAATGCTATTGCAATTCATGGATATATCATTTTGTTCTGTATAAATGAAATGGGCACGTTATGGTGTCTGGCCATCACAATAACTACTGTATGAGCTATTGGTTATCTCACTTTACTTCTGGGTGCAAGTCAATGGATTGGTTATTATTTAAAAAGCCCTTTGGGGCCTATTTGAGAAACTGACTCTATTGGTTGTTTCCTGCCCTTCCAGTGACATAATGCAAATGATATTTTAGCACCCTTTGTTAGTGTTACCTAATAGGACATTGAAAGTTCTCCTTCTCTTTAAATACCATCCCACCAGAGATCTCTAGAGCTTTATTGAAGTCTTTTATCTTCAAAATTTCTAAAGTCTTTGAAGACATTTCTGTTTTCCCAGACCTGAGGGAGATCAGGATGAGCATTTAGTACCTATCAGTTCTTTGTTGTTATAATTGTGTGTTCATCCACACCCATCTCCAGTTCTTTTTTCTTAGATTTGTGGCTTCTTCTTCTTTTTCTTACTTTTAAATTATAAACCACCCAGAATGCCCTTTACATTTAAACAAATATAGGCACTTGAGCTACTTGCTATGTTGAAATGACAGTGTTCGGGTGAGTGAGAACTATGGTAAAGGTAAAGGTTCCCATCACCCATATGTGCTAGTTGTTCCTGACTCTAGGGAGCGGTGCTCATCTCCGTTTCAAAGCCAAAAGCCAGCGCTGTCTGAAGACGTCTCCGTGGTCATGTGGCCGGCATGACTAAACGCCAAAGGCACACGGAATGCTGTTACCTTCCCACCAAAGGTGGTCCCTATTTTTCTACTTGCATTTTTTACATGCTTTCGAACTGCTAGGTTGGCAGAAGCTGGGACAAGTAACGGGAGCTCACCCTGTTATGAAGCATTAGGGATTCGAACCGCTGAACTGCTGAACTTTCCTTCGCAAGCTCAGCACCTTAGCCACTGAGCTACTATGTCCCCTTTGAGAACTATGAGTCCTGCTAAAAAATTTAATTGGTTTCTCTTGTAAATACTTAGCCAGAGTAGAGATTGAGGATGAAAAAAGTTGGAATTCTCTCAGAGAAAATCCAGAGCTGTTCAAATTGCTGTTCTGATCCTGAATCAAGGGACAAAGAAAGGTATTGGTAATCTAGCCCATGGTTTGCTGCAGTTATTCAGACATGAGATGGTCAGGTCATAAACTAATGCATGGATTTGAACTTTTTAAAAAGCTTGAGACAGTTAACATTATTCACATGCTTGAGTGAACTGTCACTTATGTAAATTACCAGTTGAGGACTCATTTGAAGAAAAGCAAATTATGTCTTCGAACTTCCAATTAATGCTGTTTTAAATTAAAAGGTAGACGAGGAAGTTAAGAGAGGAAATTTTCACTAGGAACCAATTATGCTGCCAGCAGATACTTACCTAGAGATATATTTAAGCTTGTGCATTTTGTCAGCTTCAGTAACCAAACAATTTCTTTAAACATTGGATTGGTTCATTTGGTAAATGAAAGGACACTGTATTCTTTGGCTTCCAGCCTAATTTTCTTTAAATAAAAAATAAAATAAAATATGCTAGAATAAAGGATGACATTTGTGAAGATTCGTGCCTATGTGATCACTGTTCATTAGAATTATGAAAATGCAAACTATTTGCCCCATTCATTTCTTAAATGACTTTCACTAAGCAGAAGTCATAATTAATATTCGGAAGGGAAGGGAGTGCACAATGATGTAAAAAAACAGTGACCATGTAATATAAGGTGGGCAGAACTGAGATTTCGAGACTGTTTTGTATTTTCTAGATTTTATTTGCCACAACTTATTTTAAGCCCCATATTATAATTTTCCTGCATTTCCTGCCCCAAAGTACTAGGAAACCATTTCACTGATTTTCAGCTGTAGTTGTCATAGTAATTTTATGGACTACAAAAAAAGTGTCGGGGAGTGTCTATTGCAAGTTGCCAATTCTTGTATTAAACTTAATAATAATGAAATATATAAGTAAGGAATGATCGGGAAAAATGAACAGGACACCGTGTAGTTACAGTATATTGATCAAAGTCTAGGCTATGACAGGTTCAGATCATCATTAAGCTTTGATTTCCACAGAGGGAGTCTGGGCGAATCTCCACCTCTCCATTTGTCAAGTATTATGTGTTCATAGCCATACCTCCAACCATTGAAAAATATGCCACCATAAATTGTATTGCACCGATAATGGTGAACTGATCTGCCTCAGTAACAAGGCTGGGAACTGATGCTCCCTTACAGTTCTAATGTAGAAAAGTTAAGGACAGCAGTTGTTAATAGCCTCAGAACATTTTCCTTTCCTAGTAAACATCATTTGTTATCAGTGGGATAACAAATACCAAATTACTTTCTTTAATGAGTCAGATTGGACAAGTGTAATTTTAAGATGAAGAATGAAACCAAGCTGCCCAAGTGAAAGACTCCAGAATGTGCTGGTAATCTGTCAATGGACTATCTCTGAACATGGGGTCTTTTGTTAATCGTCTTTTGTTGCATGGCCTTTGTTTGCTTAAGCATTGGCCTAGCATTCTTCCCAAGAGTACTAAACTCATTTTCAAATATGGCCTTATTAACAATTACTATGCATGATAGATGGATGGAATGAAGTTCTTGGGAAACACCTCCCACTATATCCGCTGCATATGACTGTGGGGGGTGGAGGTTGAGAGGGGAGGAATGCACTCTTTCAGGAATAGCCAGCCTGACAGATCACAGACCATAGTACAGGGGAGAAAATACTGATTTGAAATGGGAACAGATAAATGAAGTTGTGACTGCTTCTGTAGTTAGGGATGAGTAAAGGTAAAGGCTTCCTCTGTCTAGTCATGTCCAACTCTAAGGGATAATGTTCATCTCCATTTCTTAGCTAAGGGAGCCAGTTGTCCAAAGACACTTCTATGGACATGAGGCCAACATGACTGTAAGCACAGGCAAAGACTAATTTAAAATAAGTTAGCATGACATCTTTGTGACTTGGCTAGCAAGATGAGAGAATAAAAGCTCAGCCTATCTCACAAAAATGTGGAAAATGGAGAAATTCAGATATTTTGAACTATGAATATATCAAATTTGAATTTTAACAATGAGAAGTGCATGAATTAAGTAGAGAATGCATGAATTTTCTGTTTAATTTTTAAAAAGCCAATCAATCAATCAATCAATCAATCAAATGTACTACAGCCCTAAGGTTAAACAACATTACTATATATATAAAACAGAAAAACCATGAGTAGAAACTTAGAATAATTAAGAACTAAGGGAAACATGATGTAAAAGAAAACTTCTCACGAGTTCGAGAAGTTTGATTGAATTCACGAGAAGGTTTTCTTTTACAGTGTGTTTTCCTGGACACAATGGTGAGGAACGCGACAGGGCTTGAAAGGTAAGAGTGCATCCTGCTTCTCCCCCCCTCACCTGCCACCCCCAAATTGCATTCCTAAAGGGGGGGACTAGGAGCCCTGCCATACCCAGTGAGGCGGGGAGAAGAGATGGCAAGGGGAGCCACTTCTCGCTCCATGCATCTTGCTTCTCCCCTGCCCCACCTGCTATCCCTCTCGATAAAGAGACGGCAGGGAAGGGAAGCAGCCAGGCTGCTGTTGCCATAGGGGTGGGGTTGGATGGGTGGGGCCATTGGGCTGGCACGAAGAACAGGGAGGGGAGGACATGTCCCCCCCTCTCCCCCCCTCTGGCCTAACCTCCTCACATCGTGTTGTTTGCGCGGCAAGCAACCACAGGAAATGGCGGGACCGGCTCTGCATGCATGTAAATAGTTGGTGGGGGACTTATTTGGGGTGGGTTATTTTATTCCATGCACTGAAAAGCCCAATTGGACTTATTATCCAGAGAGGTCTTAGTTTCGGTGAAACATGGTATGCCATGCTTGCCAAAATGTTTTTTTTTTCTGAATGTTCTATAATATATATAATTTATAATTTTATTTACGGTCACAGACCAAAATGCAAGCACAGCTACAGAAAAACATAGGAAAAAGAACATCACGAACAGCCGGCCACCGGAAGCCCTGGCCGAGAGGGACCACAGCGCTCTCCTCTAATGGTTACGGCTCTTAGAAAAAATTTTGAGACCTGAGAGGTAGTGTATGAGGAGCCATCCCCTAAACAATACAAGGCCAAATCACTATCATTGGGCCCACAGAAATCTGTCTCTAAGAGAGACATCAAATTAGTCCTGGCTACGTTGTACATGGGGCAGTGTAAAAGGACATGCTCCACAGTCTCAACCTCCGCTCTACCACAGGGACATAGCCGCTCGTCCCTCGGAAGCCTCTTGAATCGACCGTCCAGCAATGCTGAAGGCAAGACGTTAAAACGAGCAAATGAGAAGACTCTTCTATACTTAGGGATGGTTAGAGTATAGAAATATGAGGCCATCCTCAGTCCAAAATTATTAAGTTGGCTGAAGACCAGCGGGGAGCAGGTTTTATTGGCTCTAGCTCTCAGATATTGTAAGTCTATGTCCACAAGCCATTGGACTACCCTACATTGGGCATCTTTAAGGCCATAGTCTCCCATGGCATCCCCCGAAAAACCTAACAGGTGGAGTTTCTTCGTCAGATCCCTCTCCCATCGAGACGTATAGGGGTCAGCTAACACCAGGGAGAGGTAGCTGCCAGGGGCTGCCAAAAAGAGTGCCCGAAACCACCATTTAAAGGTGTTGATCCACGCCATGCATTCGACTGATCGAATGCCCAGTTCCAGATACATCAGAGCAAAGCCAACACAGGGAGGGAGACCCAAAAGTTTCCTTAAAAAAACAGCCTGGGTTCTTTCAATACACTCCTTGAAGCCCTGTATCCATATAGGAATTCCGTAAAGAGTTTGGGCCAAGGTTTTGGCTTTGTAAATATGCAGAGCAGAAGGAATAAATTGGCCACCTTGGGTATAGAAAAATCTTAAAATCTGCTGATGGCTACAAAAAGCTGAATTCAGCACCTGGGTTCGGTGTCTAGTCCAAGCACCAGTGTTCTGAAAATGTATACCTAAATACTTAAAATGGGAAACCTGCTTAACAGCATTACCCTTAATAGCCCAGTTGTGTAACTTCTGGGCACTAGAGAACACCAAGACTTTTGATTTGTCGTAGTTAATGGACAAGTGATTCTCAGCACAGTAGGACCCGAATGCAGAGAGAAGCCTTTTCAGGCCAAGCCTCGTCAGTGATAGGAGGACTGTGTCATCAGCATAAAGGAGAAGCGGGATCTTCGTTGTTGACAGCTTTGGGGCATGAGACTCAATACATCCAATATAAGAGGCCAAATCAGATAAAAATAGGTTAAACAAAAGAGGAGCCAGGAGACAGCCCTGCCTTACTCCACTCTTTATCGGGATGGGGTTAGAGAGTTCTCCCTGCAAACTACACCTGACCTGACTAGAAGTCTGATTATATAGGGATCTAATTAGGAACAACAGACGTCTGTCGATGGAGCTTTTGAGCAATTTTGTCCACAACAATTCCCTGGGGATTGAATCAAATGCTGCTTTTAGATCGATAAAAGCAGTAAAAAGTTTAGCACCTGGTATGGTGGCATATTTGTCAACCAGGTGCGCTAGGACAAAGCAGTGGTCCAATGTGGCACAGCCTGCTTTAAACCCAATCTGTTCAGCACCAATAATGTTGGATTCCTCAACCCAGGTGAGGAGTCTGCGTTGGAGATATTTAGCGTACAATTTCCCAATGATGGAGAGCAGACTTATAGGACGATAATCGGCTGGGTTGTTCCTATTTCCTCATTTAAAAATAGGGACAATAATTGCTTGGTTCCAGGAGGTAGGAATCCTACCAGAGGTATTGATATGGGTAAAGAGTGTTGCTAAAAGAGGAGACCACCACTTGGGATTAGATTTTAGCAGATCAGGGGGTATAGCATCAGGGCCAGGAGCTTTGCCTGACTTAAGTTCAGAGATAAGCTCGTTGATCTCAGCATGAGTCACGGGGTGCCAGTCCGGAATTGCGGGGGGCAGTTGTGGTCCGAGTCTGGTCGTGACTATTGAAGCCTGGAAGATTGATCCAAAATGGCTTTCCCAATCTCTGTTGGAAATACAACAGAGAGGGAGTTCTTGATGACCAGGCAGCGAACAGGCGACCATTTGCCAAAATAATCGGGTGTTCTTCTGCTGGATAGAGAGGAGAAGTAGGTCCCACTTCTCTTTTTCTTTAGCCTTCTTTTTCTTAACAATTAGTCCTTTATACTCCCGCTTCAGGCGGTAATAGTCCTCGGGTAGGCGTTTATCCCCTCGATTACGATAGAGCAGGTAAACCTGTCTGATCTTGTTCCTGAGCAGCACACATTCTTCATCGAACCAGGGATTGCTTCTTGGACAATATGGGCCACTTGGCCTACGATCAGCTCCTAGTTCCTTTTGAATGCTGTTAATTAATGATTCGAAGGTCGAGATTGCCGCTGAGTCACTGCATGTTAAGGCCTGATTGTATAGGCTAAGACACTCCGGCGATGATAAAAGAGAGTGGAACTTTCTTTCAGTCTTGGGAGACCATTTGATCCTCCTTGCATAAGAGGTCACATAAGGATCCAGTATTTGGGGGCCTTTAGGCAGATGTATATTTGTAAAGAGCCCAATGATTGTGACCAGGGGGTAGTGGTCGCTCTCCGTGAGGCAGTCCACAAAAAAAAACATGGACTGCCTGTCTTAGTGGCTGGGAAACCATCACAAAATCAATAACACTACTCCCCCGTGAAGAGCTAAAAGTAAATTCACCCGCTAGATCACCTGGGGTACTTCCGTTAAGGATTGTCATATTGTGTTGGGATGCTAAGAGGGCTAATTGAATGCCAGCAAAATTTGTTAGCTCATCCTTAGAATGCCTGGCTGAGATCTGGTGTCCTATGGCCTGGCAGATTTCTTGGGAGTAGAGTACCTCAATTGGTGGGGGAATTTGGCCTCCCAATCGGGCATTAAAGTCACCCCCTATAAAGATGTACGGCGCTGGAAATTTAGTTTCTGTATGGGTAATATAGCTCTCCAGTTCACCCCATTGAGCCTTAGTGTCGGCTTGCCTCACCGTCGGGGGAAGGTAAACGTTGAACACTAGCAATTTACTGTGTCCTCTCTTAATTAGGAGTGCCATAGCTAAGGACCCACTGGGGGGCAGCTCCACTGTCTCTACTTTCAGGGAGGTAGAGACCAAACAAGCTAAACCACCCTTAGGTCTTCCCGACTTGAATTGTTTGGTAGCAGCCAAAGAAATGGCCGTAAACCCTGTAAGGGATATCTTATCGCATGCCCAGGTCTCCTGAAGCAGGACCACATCAAATGACTGAATATAGTTAATAAAATCGGTGGTGCCGCACCTTCTCCCCCAACCTGCTATATTCCATGAAAGGCATCTAAGTGTGCAAGGGGGGGATGCCGGGTTTGCTAGTCATTCTGTATAATTAATTTTTTCCAGAGAGCCCTTCAAATCCGAAAAAATACAGCCATTATTCGATGGAAGTGTCACCCTTTTGGGAGATAAAGGCAAAGAAAAGTGGAAGGGAGGCGAGCCTTGTTCATGAGGCTGTAGGGCTCTACACACAGTCCAGTTTATGCTTCTATTGTTCGTTGGTTGCTTTCCTGTCAAGCATTCGGTGACATCAAGAGACGGGGTTTGGAGTAGCCCTGGATCTTCAAGTATACTAGTTGGACATTCTGGAGGGAGGGCCGAGGGAACTGCCTCTAATAAATTGATGTGGACACCCTGGGGTCCAGGGGGATCCTTATCAGGTAGTGAAAGACTCCAAAGCTTGGATTTAACTGCAGACAGGCGCTTTATAATTTGGGCCCTTTCTGGTTGTGGAAGTGCGCGAAAGGAGTCGAAAAGCTGTATCTCCTCCAGATTCCAAAAATTGTCTTGAGATGGGTTGGTTTCATAGATGGGTGGAATCCCAGAGGCACTAGCCTGAGGCTTATTCACTAAGGAACTTTGGAGGCCCTGGGCTGGTGTCGCTTCCTTTGGGGCCATTTCTTCCCAGCTGATCAGATCGTGACAAACTTCCTGATGAGATGGGCCTCGCTGAGGGGAGAAGATTTGACCAGCTGTAGGAGGAACAGACAAGGTACCATCTGAGAAGATGCCGTTGGGAAGTCTTGCAGGAATGGATCTGTGTTTAATAGATGGTCTAGTATCAGGGATGGCATTCAAAATTGGCACATTAGTATGTGCTGCTAAGGGTCTTTTTGGGGCTGTAAGACTCCTGCTGGTCACAGATTGTCGGTTTCTTAAGAGTGGCTTAATCGACATATCTTTGAAGACTCTGCTTGGCACGATGCCGAAAGATCTTAGCAGAGAACTTCTCCTGAAGAATAATTTCGGGGTGCTGGGGTTATCAAAATTAAGTAACACTCTGGAGCAGTATGCAGGGGAGGGTAAAAGTTCAATCTTCTTCAGATCATCAGCAGTCAACCCCAGTAACTGTAGTATATGACCCCTTGCCAGCTGAATTGAGCCCCAGTAAGGCAAATTGCCGTTAATGGGATTAATATTAAGGGCCACCTGTCTTGGCTGTAAAACCAGGTGGCTTCTCGCACCCGGAGGTGTAGAGTTCAACCCACTGGCAGGGCCACCCCAACCGGTACTTTTGCTGGGGCCCGACAGGGAGGGCCCTGTCACTGCACCAGGCTGCCGAGCAGTCCGTCCAGGGCAGCCAGCAGTAATCGAGGAAACTAGACAATCTAAAGTACTTATTATTTTATCAAGCTGTGACTGTATACTCACAGTTGTTTCTGCAACCAGAAAACATTGCTGGGCCAAGAGTTCTATAAGAGTAGGTTCATTTGAAGGTTGAGTGGGGGCCGTAGTTTTTGAAGAGCCTTTGTTCTCAACTCGGGAGACGACATCCTCGACCAACGAAAGATCACGACGACCAGCAGCAGTCAGATGAAAAGGAGCTAGAGTTTCCAGGCAGGGAGGTCGAATTAAAGCAAAGTCCTCAATCTTAGATTGCTTCAAAGAAGGTTGGGGAGCCAAGTCAGTAAGGGATCTGGTCCTTTTCCTAGACTTCATTATATAATATGACGAAAAATCTAGTTTCTGGGACGAGTCCAGAAGGCAGAGGGATCAAGAGGAAACAAGCCCTGATGCAAATAACAACAAAACTCCTCACGAGTAAGGCAAGGATCCTACCCTCCCGGCAGAGCAAAGAGCAGGGAGTAGATAAAAATAATAAGATAAATAGAGTAACAAAATGATAGTTAAAAATAATTGTCAGATCGAAGAAGAAGTCAGATCAAAGCTTGGCAGTACTCGGCTTCCAAGCTAAAGCAATAAATCCTAGATAGCAGCAACAAAAGCGGCAGCAAAAACGCTCCCAAAACTGAGGCCAGCTCAGGTAGTTAAAAGTTGTTAAAAATACAGCTACTATAGCTGGGGTATAGCTAAAAGTAAATTGAGAAATATAAAAATATAAAATATAGAAATATTTAAAATTTAAAACTTAAAAAATTTAAAAATTAAAACAGAAACCTTAAAAACAGTTAGAAGATAAAATAAGTCAGTTTAAGCTTGGATAGGAGCCGCAGTAGTTGCCTGCAGCTCTGCAGCCATTTTTTTCAACCGGATCCTGAATATTTTTTGAGGAGGAGGAGCTTCTGAATGTTCTAAATGCAACTTGATATCATTTATTTCTGTTGAGGTAGCCTAAAATAACATTGGTTTTTTTTTTCAGCTATATCACGGTGTTATCTTCAGCTTGTCTTCTCGGAAGATCACAGAAAATTGTTCTGTGATGACCAAGTTCCTTTTTGCCTACCTCAAGACTTGTGGCTGTTTTTAACAAGATCCGTGCTCCCCTTTCTTGATCATCTTGGTCAATGTATAATTTAAAACACTCGAGTGACCAGCATAAAGGATTAGAAAGCAATCTTATAGTGTGTTTTGTACATTACTAAAATCAAGTTACTTCAACCCATTCAGTTTTTAAATGAAAATATTGAGTAAATATCTAAATGTAAATTATGGTATGTATAGTTCCTATTCTCATATATACATATTTCACACACACACTTAAACAGCTAGTGTAAAACAATAATTTAACATGTTGTTTTTTCAACTGATTTCCTATTAATGCCTAAGGTTTTGGAGTTGGAGAGGAAAGTTATTAGATACAACTTACCTGTTTTTAATAGAACAGGTATAAAACGTTAGACAAACTCTGTGGTGCTCTTATTCCATTAATACAATAGGTAGTGTAAATGTGGATGAAGTTCTTTCTCTCTCATTTTTTGCTTATGTTAATAATAATAGTAATAATAGTGGAATCAATAGGTTTTTTTACTTCTCTTTTTTTTTAATCTTAAATTGATAAACCACCTTATCAGGTGATGTGCAGCATATCAATTTAATGAGTAAATAAATCTAAGTTATTATTTTACTCTATGTGAAATATCTGTAATGAAAAATGAATAAGCTATTACTGTAAAAATAGCACAGCAATCACAAACAGTGGAAGGAAGAGCTGTAATTTCACATGACAAAGATAAAAGCAATAACAAAAAGAAAAATCCCACATTTTTCATTACCTGTTGGATTTTTTCCTCCATGCCTTACATATATATCTATGTTTTGACAAGCCAGGGAAATCAGGCAGTTCAAATGGGTATAAACATTTATTGCAAGTTTAACCTCCCTACAAGAATCTGAACTATTAATGGCCAAAAGAAATTGGTGGTAGATAAGGATAGAAGAAATTCAAGGTGAGCTGGATTTAGATGTTTTGTGGGCAGGAAGGGACTCAAGATTGATGACACATTCGACTCCTCATGCTCAGCCTGGTCATCTCCTACATGTCTTTTTTCTCTTAATCATTTTTATGTTAAGAAAGGAGATCTGTCATCAATTGTTGTTTAAAGATCATCAGATTATCAATAGGCTGTTTTAATGTTCCTCGTATATTTTAGATTCATTCCAATAATAGACATCGCATTCCATGAAATCCCATTTTAACTGATTTCAAGAGTTCTATATCAGGGTATAACAAAAGAAACAATCACTTAAATTGTAAAAGTCCACACTTCAATAAACTCTGTGTTTCAAATTTTTGGACTTGTTTTACAGCCCTATAAAGTAATATACAGCTACTTGCATGTAATCCCTTTAGATTTAAACAAGTTTAATTTGCAATAGTAGACAAAGATTTTACTTATTTAAAATTCTATTAAACATTTCTTTTCTGTGAAAATGAAAATATAATTAAATCAGACCTATTACATGAGGGAAGAAGGCTGCTCTATCCATGGGCTGTCATTTGCTATTGTATTCTGATGCTGAGACAATAAGGAAGAAGCTGAATGATGTCACAATTTTCTGTCACACTAATGATATTTTTAAAAGCCCAAAAAAATTCATCAACAAATTAATTTGGCTCTGGCTTTTAAAATCTGCCTCTCATCTGTTGTTTGGCTATGACTTTGAAGCCAACATTTTTTTTCCCTGCTACCAGCTGGCAATCTTTTCAGTTGTTATATCCATAAGTTATTTGAAGATTACGGTATATTAGTGTTTTAGCTGAATTGACAAGTAGGTTTTGGAACAAAAGAAAGATGAACAACTTTAAATTCTTTTATACCGAGAAGGTTTTTGGGAAATAGAACTACCCACCCAATGAGATAAATCAATAGAGCCATATTGACTTACTGGGAATATTTATCAAAAATTAGACCACAAAAGCTGAACAGTGATATGCTACTGGTTATCACCTACTACTTAAATCACTTGCTTTTAATAAACCCATTCTAAACCATGACTTTGCAATTTCGCTGGCTCTGCTAGCAGGGCCTACTTGCATATAGATAATCACTTAACCTGATTTTCACAAGAGGAAAGAAAGAAAGAAGAAAGAAAGAAAGAAAGAAAGAAAGAAAGAAAGAAAGAAAGGAAGGAAGGAAGGAAGGAAGGAAGGAAGGAAGGAAGGAAAGAAAGAAAGAAAGAAAGAAAGAAAGAAAGAAAGAAAGAAAGAAAGAAAGAAAGCATTGATACTAATCTGAGAACCAGTCTATACAACAAAACCATATTTATACCAGTGGGGAAATCCTCTGAAGTCTGCTACTGGTTCTGTGAGTCCGCTACCAAGCGTATGCTTTGTGTGCGCATGTGCACCTGAGGCACATTCACACAGCGCTAAAAAAGGAACATTTTGAAGCCTTCTGTGTCCGCAAAGGTAAGTAGAACAGCAAGGGGGGGGGGAAAATCCGCTGTGCCATGGGATTTAGATTAGTTAGAAAGCAGGAAATCCAATGATTCTAGCTAATATAAATTGTGTGCCACAGATGATTGTCGGAAATACTGATTCATCCAAACCAGTAGCATTTTTTACTACCGGTTTGCCTGAACCAGTCTGAACTGGTAGAGTTTCACCCCTGATTTATACCAATAGAATCATCTCCGTTTCATGTACAAGATTAGAGCACCTCATATGCTTTTCATCAAATGTGACACATCATTATACACCAGCAATGTCTCTCTGGATCCTATATAGGACAAATAGGTCAAACTTGAACAAAAGAAATGAGACTAGTCTGACTATTAGGATATTCACACATTACATAACTCAAATTAGCTATTTTGAGGAGAGAAGAAAAAAAAACCCCTTTGTAATGCTCCTTGCATTGCATCTTTGTAATGTAGTTGACTCAGATATTGCTAAACTGAGATGAACATAAGAAGATTTCAAGCCAAACACAATGGATTTTTGGCACATTACAACTATATATTGATAAGGAACTTGTAGCCTGCCTCACATATAACCTGCATTTCCATGAACACTCACTCTCTCTTCCCCTCCCTATTGCCAATTTATTCCCATTTAAATCAGTTAAGTCACTCCATTGCATTTGATTAATTCAGTTCTAGCTTACAAAAGCTTATTTCTTTTAAGAAAAAGTATTAGTCTGCAAAGATACTCCCAGACTCCTTCTGATTTTTGATATATTAATAAAAATCTCTGTATTTTTTCATTCACTTTCATGGGGGGAAAAAACTATTTGGTTTTGAAATTTATTTTAAATAAGAAGATACATTTTCTTTTAATTTCACAGTGTAAAAATTAGGGCTAGACAGATCTTGGAGTGGGTGGTTTGATGTGAGGAAGGCTTAGGCAAAGAGATGCCTCACTTCTGCCTCACAAAACAATGTGGCTCGTTCCTTTCTAGGAATGAGGATAAGAAGATGAATCTCTTCAGTTTGCAAATGGCACTTGAAATAGCTCAAATAGTCTTATGAATATATTATGTACATGCAGAGTGGTTTGTATAGGCTAAATATGTCACCCCTTTCCTTTGATAAAAAGATCCGCATTCCGTCTATGGAGTGAAGCAATTTATTGAGGCTAATTTAAGCCACTTTGTGCATATGTAATTATCATCTCTTCAATGATCTGCAGATTCCCTGAGGTTAAATCTCATAGGAAGATAATGGAATCATAAAGAACCACATCTTATTAGGCTTTGTCAGATGGAAAGAGTGAGGCAGTCAGGGAGATTTCAGAGTGAGGGAAAGATGTCTATCAGAAAACAAGACAACCTCTATCTTGGAGCATATGCACCAAGACAAATTCCTTGTGTGTCCAATCACACTTGGCCAATAAAAAATTCTATTCTATTCTATTCTATTCTATTCTATTCTATTCTATTCTATTCTATTCTATTTCTATTTCTATTTCTATTTCTATTTCTATTTTCTATCATGCTATCTTCTCTAACCATAAAATAAAATAAACTCACAAAAGTTACAAAATAAATTCCCAAAAACATTGACAACAAGGTAAAACAGGATAAGTTTCTATAGTTTAAAAGATATCTCTAATCAGAAAATACTTGTCATGAGACTTTGAAAGGTTTCTCCCAATTAGTGCAAAAAGTACAAAGTTGAATGATAGAAGTAACTGAATAACTGTGAGAGAGACAATCATTTAAATATGAGCCAGTAGTGTGCAGCAGCTGCTAAAAAAGTCAACACAATTCTAGGCTGCATAAACAGAAGGATAGAATCAAGATCATGTGAAGTATTAATACTTCATATTAATAATGCCTTTATAATACCTTGATAAGGCCACACTTGGAATACTGCATCCAATTTTGGTCACCACGATGTAAAAAAGATGTTGAGACTTGAGAAACAGTGCAGAGAAAAGTAACAAAGATGATTAGGGAATGAAGGCTAAAACATATAAAAAACCGTTGCTGAAATTGGGTATGTCTAGTTTAATGAAAAGAAGGAGTGTCACTAGGGGTGACATGATAGCAGTGTTCCAATATTTGAGAGGCTACCACAAAGAAGAGGGAGTCATGATATCCTCCAAAGCACCTGAGGGCAGGACAAGAAGAAATGGGTGGAAACTAATGAAGGATAAAAACAACCTAGAACACTTCTCATTTGTTTGAGAAAAATGCTGAAACTTAGAACTAAATGTTCTGTGGCAATGTTAGGGTAAGTACAGTTTTGTTTCAATTATAGTTAGTTATATATATCAAAGATGATAGAAGATAGATAGATAGATAGATAGATAGATAGATAGATAGATAGATAGATAGATGATAGATAGATAGATAGATAGATAGATAGATAGATATTTGTTATCTATCTATCTATCACCTACTCGTGAGCTTCAATGTCATATCCCTCTTCACCAAGTGCCAATCAAAGAAGCCTTGACAGCTATCCAAAACAAATATAACCCCCCCCAAAGCACATCCTAGATCTGACCAACCACTGCCTTCACCTACTTCATCTATAACAGACTAAAATACAAACAAATAGAAGGAGCACCCATGGGATCACCCCTCTCACCTATCATTGCAAACCTCTACATGGAACACTTTGAAACCCAAGCTCTAGAAAAATCTGATCACAAACCCAAACTCTGGCTCAGATACGTAGACGACACCTTCATAATCTGGCCACACGGGAAAGAAAAACTGGACAACTTCCTCACACACCTCAACAGCCTACACCCCAAAATACAGTTCACCATGGAAACAGAAGCTAACAACCAACTTCCCTTCCTGGATGTCTTAGTCTATAAGAAATCCAATGGCTCCCTAGGACACACCATCTACCAGAAGAAAACACACACAAACCTTTATCTGCACGCACTTTCACACCACCACCCAGCACAGATCAACTCCGTAGCCAAGACACACATCTCCAGAACAAAACATTTAGCTGACTAACAACACCTAAAAACCGAACTAAACACTCTCACTAATGTACTAACATCCAACGGATTCCAAAGAAATAAGATTAGCAACCTAATCCAAAAGGAAACCCTCACTAAAATCCAAGACAGAGAACAAGAAAACGGCAAAGCCCTTGTCCCATACATAAAAGGTACCACAGACAGAATCAGCAAGATCGTCCACAAACACAACATCAAGACAGCATTCTGCACAAAAATATCCACCAACTGAGAAACCCCAAAGACAAAATTGAATTAGAAAATCAAGGAGTATATGAAATCCCATGCACCGTCTGCCCCACCACATATATCGGACAAACCAACAGAAGAATAAGTGCACGCATTGAAGAACACAAGAACTCAGTCAGAAAAGAGGAACCAACTTCTTCCCTGGTCCAACACCTTAAAGCCACAGGACATGATATTGACTTTAAAAAGACCAGAACTATCGCCAAAACTGAACACTTTAACAACAGAATAATCAGAGAAGCCATTGAGATAGAAAAACACCCACACAGCATGAATAAATGAGATGATACCTCCCGCCTACCAGCCATTTGGAAACCCGCCCTCATTGATGAGTCCCTAACACAAAGAATGACACCAAACCCACACTCATGAAAACCACACAGGATATCACCACTACACATCCACGCAAAAAGCAAACCCACACCGATGAGGCACGACCACAAACCAGAAACCAGACCACAGCTGCATCATTAGCCACTTTAAACCCCTCCAATCCATACATGAAGCAAACTGACACCCACCATGAAGATGTGGCATGACCACGAACGCGAAGCCAAACAACAGCAATGCAGATCACCAGCTCAAATCCCCCTGCAACTCAGACTAACATGAGCACAACCAAGCCCCCACCTAAACAGAACACACCCCCAGCCAATCAGAGCACAGCCAAGCCCCCATCCAATCAGAGCGCAGCCAAACCCCCAACCAATCAAAACACACCTCCACCCAATCAGAACACAGCCAAGTTCCCATCCAATCAGTTCACACCCCCACTGGCAGTTAAAAGGAAGAAACAGCTGCGATCACACATTGCTCCTTGAAGCACGAAGCACCAGCCTGAAGATGAAGAATGAAACTTCATCGAAATGTTGCCAAGACACCTCCAATTTTACACAGGAGAAAACCTGAATAACCAAAGACCTACATACAAACACCCGCGAAAACCTCAGAAAACACACACACACACACACACACACACACACACACACATGTTTTATATATAATTTGTTAACCGTGACTTTCCTGCTGTCAAATTGCCTGCCATTTCCTTAATTGACAGTTTTCTATATGCAATGTAATTGTATATTATATTGAAGGAAAAACTTACAGTTGTGTCAGAAAAATATTTTCTGTATCTCTGATACCTGGAAATAATGAAACTGGTAATTTGGCCCCCAGAGAGTCAGATTAAGATGTGTTGTTCGGCTATGTCACAACAAGTAGAGAAAATTCCACATTCATTTTTCTTCACATATTAAATTTGACATATTCAGTGAAAATAATTTGGACATCCCTTTTCCTCTCCGACCACTCGCAGTTTGTGTTGACAGGGGGGCAGAGATCGACCTCGAGGCATCTCGCATGGGGAGTGCCGCAAGGGTCGGTCCTCTCGCCTCTCCTGTTCAACATTTATGTGAAGCCGCTGGGTGAGATCATCCGTGGTTTTGGGGTGAAGTGCCATCTGTACGCTGATGATACTCAGCTGTACATCTCCACCCCAGACCACCCCAACGATGCCCTTGATGTGATGTCCCGCTGCCTGGAGGCCGTGCGGGCCTGGATGGGGAGGAACAGGCTCAGACTCAACCCCTCCAAGACCGAGTGGTTGTGGCTTCCGGCACCCCGATATAGTCAGCAGGTGCCATCGCTGACTATTGGGGGTGAATCCTTGCCCCCCACAGAGAGGGCTCGCAATCTGGGTGTCCTCCTGGATACATGGCTGTCTTTAGAAGAGCACATGACGGCCGTGGCCAGGGGGGCCTTTTATCAGGTTCGCCTGATTCGCCAGTTGCAGCCCTTTCTGGATCGGGACACCTTGCGCATGGTCACTCACGCCCTTGTCACCTCCCGGTTGGACTATTGCAATGCTCTCTACATGGGGCTCCCCTTGAAGAGCACTCGGAGGCTCCAACTGGTCCAGAATGCGGCCGCGTGGGTGGTTATGGGTGCAACTCGTTGCGCCCACATGACACCCCTCCTGCGCGAGCTGCACTGGCTCCCAGTGGTCTTCCGGGTGCGATTCAAGGTGTTGGTTACCATCTTTAAAGCGCTCCATGGCATAGGACCCGGGTACCTTCGAGACCGACTTCTGCCACCAATAGCTTCCCACTGACCAGTCCGCTCCCACAGAGAGGGTCTCCTCAGGGTGCCATCGGCCAAGTTATGTCGGCTGGCGACACCCAGGGGGAGGGCCTTCTCTGTGGGAGCCCCAGCCCTGTGGAATGAACTGCCCCCCGAAATACGTAGGATCTCCGACCTCCGGGTGTTTCGCTGCGCTCTGAAGACCCTGTTGTTCCGCCAGGCAGGGCTATTAACATAACGTTTTAAATTGGGGGTATTTTAAATTTCTGGGATTTTAATTGGAGCCTAATTATTTAATGATTTTAAATTTTAAATTGTTGTTTTGTTTCTGTGTTTTTAAATAGGCTGTACACCGCCCTGAGTCCTTCGGGAGAAGGGCGGTATAGAAATAAAATTATTATTATTATTATTATTATTATTATTATTATTATTATTATTATTATTATTATTATTTCCTACTTTCAGCAAGAGGAGAGCTTGAGTTGTTCATGCAAGTTCACATGGGATTTGAAAAATATTAAGACAGGCTACAAAAGAGCTGGAAATGTTTTTTTAATGGAGCTGTAGAGTGTTGAACATTTATTGCATAAACTTCTCTTTAGATAAATTTTCATTCCAGAAGATATGAAGCATATTCACCAGAAATACTATACATGCAGATATCATGGACTATGATCCAGGCAGGCAGATGGAAAAGAGCTATTCTACATTGCAGACTCATGCAAACAATACGCATGAAATAAGATGTGAGTTCAGGTAGCCTGATTTTGGAATATCCAGTGTTCAGCACTGAAAATTACGATTCCCCATTTTATTGGAAAAGATTCATAATAGTGACATTGAGATTCATTTTAGATTTTTACTTGTTTGTTTAGATGTCATTTTTAATTTTTTTTAATTTGTCTTTCCAGACAATTTGAGTTAAACCAATTAAGATCTGAACAAACACAATTGTGGCAGAAGATAGATTGGAAGAAAGAATATTAGAAGTCTTATAGCATTTTGGTTCTTATACTGCCACATGTAATTTAGGAAGGAAGGAAGGAAGGAAGGAAGGAAGGAAGGAAGGAAGGAAGGAAGGAAGGAAGGAAGGAGGGATACAGTACGTATGTAAGTATAAGTGTGTGGAGAGAGAGAGAGAGAGAGAGAGAGAGAGAGAGAGAGAGAGAGAGAGAGAAGGAGGCAGATAGATACACACAGAGAGACAAATACACACACACACACATAAAATCTTTCTTTCTTTAAAACAGCAGTTGCTGAAAATTTTAAGATTATTTATTTATTTACTTCAGAGTATTCATATACTATCCTAGTATAACCAATTCTCGGCAATCTTCATGGACAAACCAGTGTGAAACATTTCAATAGTTAAAGCAGCTCAGAACAACAAATCAAAGAATTAAAAATTATAAAACAATAATAAAACACATGTCTGCCTCTGATCACTCTAGGGCAGTGACTCTTAAACTGGTTGACTCAATTACCTCTTTTCCCAATATTGAATAATGTCATTGCATCCACAAAAGGAATCTGTTGATTTACTGTAGTGTTTCAGCAGGGGCAATCCCAAACTGGATCATCAGCTCATAAACAAGCAATTATAAATTGCTGCATTATACTCAAATTACCCTGGGTAATTATCCAAGTAATTGGATAATTGCCCCCAGTTTAAGAACCATGATTCTATGGCCTAATCCAAGCCTAATTCTTGGATGTTTGTTATCTTGTCTAATTGATTACAATCTTGGAGATAAATTGAAGGCAAAAATATAAGGACATAGCACAAAGAGGAGGTTGCTGAAGCACATATCTGCAAATTATATAGTTTTATAACTTTTAAAAATTATTCTGTTACAAATCAGAAGGTCTTTTTAATTTCTTTGAGCCTATGTGGAGGCGGGCATGTATATGAGAGAGAGAGATACAAGAAAATTATTCTAGGGAATTTTTCAGAATGTATCTATTGTAATTTGAGATTCAGCTAGATATATTGTAGACATGCACATATGTGCTTTTAAATGTAGAAAATGATATTTGGATAAATTCTTGTAAATATTTGCTTGGATATCTTTGGGTAACTTGAATCTGACTTCCAAAAAGAAGCAGAAGTGTTTTTAATTATGAATGCCCTGCTTTCTATGAAGTTCAAAATAGCACTAGCTCTTGGCAAACTGTATTTGTCATTGCCAGTATTATTTGATTTGGCTTGGCAATCTTTAGATACTGCAATCAAATAAAAATAAAACAGTGCTGTCTTGAACACTAAGTAGAAAGGAAATAAATGTGCTCTGAATAGCTAATTTAATTGATCAAGAGTCAGTTCAATTAGTATAACCATATTTGGATACCTTGAATATAACAATTTGAAATCCAAATGAAAGTATAGTTTCTGCCAGCTATTTTGTATTGTTGTTATCATGATTAACAGCCATGCTGGCACAGTGGTTAGAATACAGTACTGCAGGCTGTATACTGTCACCCTGCCTATTTACCGTATTTTTCGGTGTATAAGACGCACCGGAGTATAAGACACACCTTAATTTTGGGGGAGGAAAACAAGGAAAAAAGTATTTTACCTCTTCCTACCAGCATTTAAGGTGGCGCCACCCTCCTCTTCCTCCTGCAAGCTAGAGGTGCAGGGACTACTCGCTTTCCCCCAAAGAGACCCCTAGCATGCTCTGGGGGGAGGGACAGAGCACAACCTGAGGAACGGGGCAGTGTGGAGGGGGGAATCTGCCCAGCAGCTTTGGGGAACAAGGCAGGTGCCACGATTTGCGGCTGGTCACCCCTCTGGCCATGCTAACTTCACTCCCCAGCAATGTGAGGAGCTGCCGCCACTGCTGCCTAACCCTCTCTGCACCCAGGAGCCAAACCAAGCTGAATGGGAGCCCTTAAAGGGAAACATTCCTCCTTTCCAGCCATCGCTGCCCAGATTCCAAAATGCAAACCTCAAGAGTAGCGCTTCAGGTGGTGGCCAGTTCCCCTGCAATGTGCAGTGGGGAACTGGGAAGTGCTTTGGATTCAGGGACGAGATTGTAGTGCTGATGCCTAAAAGTGTTTTTCTGCACATTGCAGAGGCGTGCACTCTTTCCTCCTGGCCAGATCCGCCACCTGAAACATGGTACATTTTTTTTTGTCTCTGCACACACCCCATGTTTGGAATCGGGAAGGGGATCCCAGGTTCAGGCGACAAACCGGTGAGCCAATTGTGTTGTGTTGTGTTGTGTTGTGTTCTGTTCTGTTGTGTTTTGTAGGTTAAAAAACGGCAAAGAAGTGACGTTGACTTGGCCACACCCATCTGACCAACAAGCTACACCCACCCAGTCACATGACCACCAAGCCATTCCCACTAATTAAGCCACACCCACAGAACCAGTAGCGAAAATTTTTAGATTTCACCCCGGTCTAAATGCTATTTCTATCATGGTTCGTTAAAGTTTTGCATCATTGGCAATGGATCTAAAGGATAAATGACAAGAATAACAATATAATGACATATCAATGGTTAATAATATTACCTTAGTCTACCTTTACTCTATTCAACTTTAAAACACAGTGTAATTTTTACTGGAATTTAGACCTAGTTAAATCTCCTTACTTATTGTTAAAGGCGCTACTGTAAATGGACAAGGCCATCTGTTATGTCTAGGGTGGCTTAAAATATTTTGCTGCCCTGGGCAATGAATAAAAGAGACTTATTAAGCATTCCTGTGTATTATTCTTCAGCTGATATATGTTTAACTGACCATATTATTTGTGTGTTTTATTTATAGATCATACAGATTCAGTCTTTTTCAAATATGCCCCATAAATAGAAATACAATTTGAAACCATGGGAAGCAATAATTCCAGTGTATTCTGCCCCTATCACAGTATATTTAAAATTCTGTGTTTGGCCATTCCATTGTTAAAAAAGAAAGCAAAAAAACAACAACAACCCTAGAATGGATGGAAAAAGGATGATATTGTCAGGGGAGAAAACACAAAATACAAAAAAAAAAAGAGAGATCGAAGAAAGGAAATGTGAACAGACCTCACAGTGAAGTGGGTGATGACCTGTTCTCTGTTATCCCAATCTTAAATTTCCTAATCAATTTCCTAATGCTAAGACAAGGTCTTACAAAGATCAGCAGTGGGACCTGTTAAAAGTTAAAAGAAAGATAATGGGCTGCCATACATCAAAAACATATCAGAAATCACAAACAGACACCATAGCATACAAATCAACTAAAGCCCTCCAGAACATCCCAAGTATAACAAAAGACCCAGCAGCCCTGGGGTTAAAAAACACTATAAAGACTGCAACACCTACTAAGCAAGACAAAAAGGCAGAAGACTAGCAGAGTGCATCCATGAACAGCAACTAACAATTAGAAGACACTATGACAATTCTTTAATTTCACAACACATGGACATGCTTGACCATAGTTTCAACTGGGAAACTGTGAACATACTAGAACAAGCCAAATCCAAAAATGCTAGACAGTTTCTGGAAGCTTGGCACTCATATAAATTAGCCATCAATAGGGACATAGAGACAAACAACATTTGCATACTATTCAAAAGAGAAAAGCCAGAAGCCAAAAAGGGAACAAAAAGACCAAAACATCAGCAATCAAAACCCAGATTAGCAGAGATTACCACCAAGATTAACACTAGATCAATAATCAAGAAGCAAACAATATTCCACTATCAACTCAGACAAACAACAGTAAACAATAACCCAATCACAGAACCACTAAGACTAAGTCCACTCCAACCAAAACTGAAAGGGCAAGCTCCTAGTATATAAAATAATAATAAAATAACCCTCTTAGCACTGAATATATTACTAGTTTGATCATGAAACATCTGCAAGAAAACAGATATGTATATACAGAAATGTATATAACAATTGTGGGTTTTAATGCACCATATAGTAATTCCTTCCTTCCTTCCTTCCTTCCTTCCTTCCTTCCTTCCTTCCTTCCTTCCTTCCTTCCTTCCTTCATCACAATGTAACATAGATGGATCCTGGTGGCTTTTCATAAAAGACTTACCAAAAGTATGTTTTGAACTATTGGACACTGTATTGCTTCCCATTTCTCTTCCAACTTACCTTTTCAGTAAAGGTGTAAACATATTGTGTATGGGGGGGAGGGGTGAAATCCAGCAGGTTCTGACAGGTTCTAGATAAACCGGTAGCGGAAATTTTGAGCAGTTCGGAAAACTGGCAAATACCACCTCTGGTTGGCCCCAGAGTGGGGAGGGAATGGAGATTTTGCAATATCCTTCCCCTGCCATGCCCACCAAACCACACCCACAAAGCCACGGCCACAGAACCAGTAGTAAAAAAAATTGGATTTCATTGGGGAGTGGTAACAGGTAGACATGACAACATTTAAACATTTCCTTGTTATTAAAAATACATGGTCTTTAGGAAAGATAGGATTAAAATTATATACTGGTAATCAACTTAAAGAAATAGGAGTAGCTCGCAAAAATAGCATATTTTAAGGCTTTACGTGAATCTATTAAGCTCTTCATGCCCTACTGCTAACTAATAAATGTCCTGAAAAATTATTTCAATTACTGGTGGCTGAATTTAAGTTCCATTTTTTTGTTCAGTTTTCCAGGCTGGAATACTAACATCAAGAAGTCACTGGACTGTGGTTAAATGTATTTCATGCCATTAAACACCGGCCATGATTTCTTCTGACACTTAATTTTGTGTGGGCACTAAAAGCTTATAACTCACATGATGAGTGCAACTGTAAATATATCGAAGGTGAGGTGGTTGCCATGATTCAGAGAAAAGAGTAATTTACAAGGATTGAAGACACATTGCTACAATATTGGATCTATAACTAAATCTATTTGACATTGAAATGGAAATATTTTCAAGAGAAACTCATTGAAGTAATAGAATTTGGTAGCACAAGAAGAATAGGTTGGTTCAGAATTTTTGCTTCGTATACAAAGGCATGCAACACACACATGTATACATAAATTTTAAAATGACACGATGGCAAGCTCACTTGTCTAAAAACTCTAGAATTTTAACATTTAAATCCTACACATATCAATCAGATCACATTTGTGCTTTCCTCTTACGGCATAAACCCCAGAACTGCTCCTATTTTAAAATCATCAAGGAAGATACAATGCAAAACAATGAGCTTATGTTTATACTATACTTGCAATTTGACTTTCTTCACAATCTTCATTGGATTAATACTCACTGATCATTTAAATAAACAAGAAGATTAGCAATGCCTTCCAGATGTTTGGAATAGCACTTCCTAGGAATTTCATTCAACATAGTAAATCCAAGATAATATATGAGAAATGATGTGGGCAACTGAAAGGAACCAAGTAGCCTATGACTACTCCTCACATCTCAGGGAAGGAAGATGTCCTGCATTTCCTTCTCATATTGCATGAAGTTGGGAGCGATGTGGTGATGGCTTAGTGGTGAAGACTCTCACCTCCGACTTGGAAAGTTGAGAGTTCAATTCCAGGTAGCATCAGATGTTTCTCTAGTAGGATGCATAGAGAAACTATCTGCTGTGAACTCTGCATAGGCATCAGGAAGGTTATCCGGACAGTAAATCTGGTCAGGTCGATCCAATCTACCTGATTCTACCCTGAATTAAGGGAATACAGTATTATAAAAAGGGAGTTTTGTACTGCATGAAGATTGGAGCAGATATTTGTTATCCTAAAGTGGGATTTAAAATGTTTGTGAGCTTCTCTGTAATTTCACAAAAAGGTAATTGATTTATAAATAAGCACTTACAGAATCAAAGTTGTTGTTTCATGTGATATGTAGACATTTATTGTTTTTTCCTTGCCTATTTTTTTTGCTTTGTGAATAATATATTCTAATATAAAATAGAATAAAAATGCTAAACTATTAATCACAATTAACTAATACTGTTAACACACTAGGAGGCTTAATTTCAAACAGAGTTGGGTCCAGGTTTCTGTTGTTATAAATTGAGTTATATTAAATGTAATTAAGGAACAATGTAAAAAAAAAATAGCTTTTTCATTGCTGCCTGAGCAATTATGATAGCTATTTACTTTGAAAGGTATATTAATTCATTGAACTATTTAACAAGCCAATGGCTAATAAAAACATGAACAAATAAATAGAAAGGAAGTTTTTATGGGGCTGTAAGCATAACAATTTCTCAAGAACCTACCTAAGAAAGAAAGAGTTCAAGGGTAGAAGAAAAATTGTCCAATCCTGCTGGATCCAGCAATGCTTAGGAGGAGGGTGCAGATCACAACTTCCTTTATGGCAGGCACAACTACAGGTTGTCTTGACATATGACCACAATTGAGCCCAACATTTCTGTTTCTAAGTGAGACATTTGTTAAGTGAGTTTTGCCCCATTTTTCAACCTTTCTTGCCACAATTGTTAAGTGAATCACTGCAGTTGTTAAGTTAGTAACAGGGCTGTTAAGTGAATTGGCTTCCTCATTGATTTTGCTCGTCAGACAGTCACAAAATGGGATTATATAACCCTTGGATAACCATCATAAATTTGAGTCAGTTGTCGAGCATCTGAATATTGATCACATGATCCCGGGAGGTATCAATTTCATAAATCATGGTTACGTACTCACTTTGCCCCTTTCTGACATTTGTTCACCATTTTCCTTAATGAAGCCTATGCATTCCCTTCTAGCATTTGAAAGCTAAAGAAAGAGGAGAGGAGAAAGACTATCAGAAGAGTAACAGTAACAGTAACAGTAACAGTAACAGAGTTGAAAGGGACCTTGTGTCGAGATCCCCTCGACACCCATGCACGCAACGGCGGCACCAAAGATACTGGCGCTATGAATATGCACCTGAATCAACGAAAGGGGCAGCGGGTGGGGATATGTCATGCACAGGTGGTGGTGGGTGTTAGAATAATTAGTAGGCAGTCGGTCACGCCATGGCCAGAGCCAGGGTATAGTTCGGCAGCCCTTCGTCTGCCTCGAAGAAGTCGCTGACTCATGCAGGGGCTGGGCTGCGCTACCCGGAAGGGCGTGTGCGATGGCGCATATATTTAAACAGCATTGGGAGGCGGCTGCTCCCAACGCCGACTATGTACGCTTTTGCCTCGCACGTTTGCTTCATCACTGACGGTGCTGACGATCATTGGAATTGAAATAAACCCGTTTGCAGCAATTAATGCTCAGCGTCTTCCTTTCACAACGTCTACAGTCCCACAGCAGGAAGTAGACAGAAAGTCAGCGTTTTTTTAACCTTTCTCGCTAGCCTGTCCCACTGCCATTGTGCCTGGGATGGCGGAAGGCACGACAGCCGGGTTGCCGGCATGTGAGGAAGAAACGGTGGATGACACCGTGGTGGAGATTGCTCCGGTTAGTCATGCAGACGAGGAGGGGAAGCTGCCAGTGGTCCGCCCTAAGGAGAAAATGGTACAACAGGGGGATGCCACTTCCGTGGAGAAGAGGCTCCTGGCACTATGGGAATGGGAACGAAGCCGGAGATGGGTGAGTGGTGGCAAAGCTCCGCTCTCAGCGGCCAGAAACCACTCACGCCCCAGTCAGGAGATGCATCTTTCCAGGGGTGGAGAGACCGAAGATGGGTGGATGATGAAGAGTGTGATTGGAGTCATTCCACGGGATTGGGAACCTCCACCCTGGACGTGTTACATGAAAAGTTTGGAGAAGGGAGGTTCAGAGATGCCCCCTCCTGGCAGCCGTGGGTGCCTATGCAGGAATCATGGCAAAGTCACGGGGAGACCCGGAGCAGTTCTGGAACCTGTTTCCAGTTGGCAAGTCCGAAACTCCGTATCGAAAAGGGAGTGTATAGCCCTGGAAGGAGAGATCCCTCCCCAGCCCCTGGTCCTACACCTTCAGTGGGGGGTCCTTGCGAGGATTAGACCAGGACCACGATGCTTTGCGACGGTCTGGTTTTCAATAAGTGGCCCAAGGGGCCCCACGTGGCCCGACACCTCACTCAGGGGCCTTCCAGGATACATGGCCGGGGCCCCGAATCTGATGTGGATGCCTGGGGTGGGCGCTCCTCAGCAACATTTCTGGGGGCCTCCTCCCATTCAGGCCACGTTCGATGGTAGTGCAGACAGGGTCTCATTATTTTTGAGTCAGATAATAAGTTATATGGATCTCTACGGCCGGCTCTATCCATCCAAGTGGGCCATGGTAGTAGCCATCACCACTGTCCTAACAGGCGAGGCAGCGGATTGGTCTGATCTACACAGTGACCATGCTAAAGAGTTGGCAGATGTAGGACTCTTCTTGGAGGCGTTACGCTGCCGGTTTGAAGATCAATCCAAGACACAGTTGCTTGAGAGTGAATTGGTGGCCATAAAACAGGGGGCCGACCGGCACGACAGTACATCAAGGAGTTTCGCACTGTGGCGGGTAGACTCCATATATGGCCTGAACGTCTCCTAGTGCACCAATTCCATTTAGGCTTAGATAGAGAACTACAGAAAGCGTGTGTGTACCGTGGGCTCCCGCCTAAACTATCGGAGTGGTTTAGTGCAGCGGTGGACCTGGATGTTGGCCTACGGGAATTCCGTTCCCGAGGAGTGAGTAACCTTCCTTTTTCCCCTCGTCGGCCCGTGGAACGGCCTGTGAGCCCCAGAGGAAACATCTCCCCACCTCGTTCTCTTGTCCCTGTGGGGAGGGGGTCAATTCGCTGTTTCAGGTGTAACCAGCTGGGCCATCATGTGGCAGACTGCCCCATACCTCCTGTGCCACCCACCACCGCCCGAGGTCCACAGTTGCCGGGGAGAGGCCGTGAACGGGCACGTTTGTCCTCAGAGAGATCCAGAGTAGTGACACCCATGGCGTCTCGGGGTGCCTGAGGAACGAACGGGGAGTCGGAGAACCCCCGTCACCAAGACAGTGTCCCGCTGGTCCCAGATAGCAGTGACGAAGATGCACCACTTGACCCTATGGTAAGTGACCCCATCCATCCATTTATAATCCCGGTCACTCTGAGACACCTGCAAACTACAAGAACCATTCAACGAGGTGCCCTAATAGATTCAGGATGTACCCGGTGTATCATGCAGAAGAGTGTAGCTAGCGGGTTGGGGTTGAAGTCAGCGAAACTGCAAGACCCATCTGCTTTGAGCAGATGGATGGCTCTCTCCTAGGTGGTAAAGCTGCAACACGGGTGACCGAGTTAGTGCGCTTGGAAATTGGGGAACATCGGGAGAATATTCATTTTGTTATCGTGGACACCATAGTAGAACTTATCATCCTAGGCCTGGCATGGTTGGATAAGTGGAGGCCCAACATATGGTGGGAGGGTAGTTATCGACATCTGCGGTTGAGTGTTGGCCCAGAACCAGAGCCAGAGAAAGAGGTCGGGCACACGGGGTTGCAGAGCGAACCACCGGTCGCCGCACCACAGCCAGAATACCCCACCATATATAGTGACCTGGCAGAAGGGTTTAATGAAGAGGAGTGTGAGGTCCTGCCCCCCGATAGGGCAACCGATTGCGCCATAGAGCTGAAGCCAGGTGTTAAGTTGCCAAAGCGACGGATGTATGCTATGACTAAGCCGGAGTTGGAGGAACTCCGGAGGTATATCGACAAAAACCTAGCCAGGGGTTTCATTCAACCCAGTCGATCACATATGGCCACTCCCGTTTTGTTTCGCGAAAAGAAGGACGGAGGTTTATGATTGTGTGTGGACTTCTGGGGATTGAACGCTGTATGCGTCGAACATCTGTACCCTCTTCCAGTGATAAAAGATCTACTGGGTACCCTGTCTACCGGGTGAGTGTTCACAAAGTTAGATCTACGAGAGGCATATTACAGGGTCCGTGTCAAGCCAGGCAATGAATGGAAGACCACATGCAACTGCCCTTTGGGTAGCTACAAATTCAGGGTGATGCCGTTTGGGTTGCAGGGGCTCCTGCTGTTTTTATGCAAGTCATAAATGAGGTACTACATGAACACCTGTATCACAATGTCCTAGTCTATCTGGACGATATTCTTATATACACTAAGACAATGGAGGAACATACGAAATTAGTAAGACAGGTGTTGAAGAAATTGCTGCAGGCAAAACTGTTTGTCAAGCTCTCCAAATGCGAGTTCCACCACACGAGACTGGATTATCTGGGTTATCGTATCTCGGAGAACGGGTTGGAAATGGATCCTAAGAAAGTAAATACAGTTCTAGAATGGCAAGCACCTACAACACGGAAACAACTGCAAAGCTTCCTTGGCTTTGCCAATTTTTATAGACAATTCATCCCTGCATTTGCTCAGATAGCTCTCCCTTTAACCGACCTACTTCGTACAAAGGAACTAGGTCTGAAAGCAAGACCAGGACAGCTATTAGAATGGACCCCGGCCTGTCAAGAGGCTTTTGACAGTTTAAAAACCCTGTTTTCCCAGTCGCCGATATTGCGACATCCCGATGCAGCCATACCATTTGTTGTACAAGCAGATGCGAGCGACGTTGCCGTGGGTGCTGTGCTGTTACAAAAAGCTAGTGATGGGGTGCTGCACCCAGGTGCCTATACGTCCCGCAAACTAACACTCATGGAATAACGGTGGGCTATTTGGGAAAAGGAGGCCTTTGCCATACGATGGGCGCTGCTTACCTGGAGACATTTATTGGAGGGCAGTAGCACCAAATTTGAGGTGTGGACGGACCATAAGAATTTGGAAGCCCTCCAAACCCCCAGACGCCTATCGTCTAAACAAGTACGTTGGGCACAGTACTTACAAAGGTTCAACTTTGACTTGAAATATGTGCCAGGAGGGAAGAATTTTCTAGCGGCGCTCTATCACGACCCCCACAGTTCGATAGTAAAAAGGAAGCGATCATACAAGCACTGAACCCTAGCCATCAACAAGGGGCTCGAACGGCTCATACCAGATTTCCACCCTCGTGGGAAGTTGCTTTACGTCAAGAGGCGACTACGGATGCCTAGTTGAAAGAACATAAGACCACAGTAACCCACCAAGATGGTTTTGCTTGGGTAGGAACCAAATTGTATATCCCTAAAACATTGAGGCAGTCAGTGCTACATAGATGTCACGATGCAAAAACGGCAGGACATTTTGGGTTCCTGAAAACATTACACTTAGTAAGATGCCAATTCTGGTGGCCACATATGAGGAAAGAAGTTGAACAATATGTTAAAGGATGTAAAGTATGTGCAATGGCCAAACCCCTTCCGGAGAAGCCTATCGGTCTTTTACAATCTGTGGCAGAACCAAGTAGTCCCTGGGAGGAAATAGGAATGGACTTTATTGTAGACCTCCCAGAAAGTATGGGCAACACAGTGATATGGACGGTGGTCGATCTCTTTTCCAAGCAGGCTCATTTTATCCCGTGCCATGGCTTACCATCGGCTCGAAAATTGGTAAAGCTCTTTATATGGCACATATATCGGTTACATGGTGCACCGCGACACATTATTTTTGACAGGGGTGTGCAGTTTTTGGCGCGACTTTATAAAAAAGATAGGCTCGTCACAGGGTCTCAGTTCAGAGTTCCATCCTAGCACCAATGGAGCGGCAGAGAGAACAAACACCATGATAGAGAGGTATTTGCGCTGTTACGTATCATACCAACAATCAGATTGGTCTGAGTTACTCCCTTTTGCGGAACTAGCATACAATAACATGGTTCACGGAAGCACGGGGGTCACACCATTCCAGGTTGTTTCAGGTAAAGACCTCCCTGCGATCCCCGAGCTGGTCCATCAAGACCAGGACAGTGTATCACCTGTTAGTTGGGCTGCTCGTATTAGAAGTCTATGGCTCCAGATAAAAGAAGCTGTCAGGTATGCTTCCTTCAGTATCCAGGAAAGAAACCCCCAAACTCAAGCATTTTGAAGAATTTGGTACTTTTACTGAATATGAAATGATAACAACCCAGGTAAAGCTGGAACTGAGCAAAACGCGCGAAATGCATCTACTAAGCTTCTCCCCCCCTCGTGTTCATAAATCATCAGCCAATCCAAAGGTCTTCCAAAGGTCAGGTGGCAACACGTCTGGCAGCATCATTCATCAGGAATGTAGGGCAGTTGGTCAGCCTTCTCCGTTTGAAGATCCAGTTTCGTTTTCTCATGAAGACACATCCTACCAGAAAAGAAAAAAAAACCATCTCCTGCTCCTTCCCCCACTTAGCTTTATAACTAATCCCTCCCCCGTTTCTTATGGCAGCTGAAGCAGAAAAAGCTGAGGCTGACATTTGGCCCCCCTTGCAGAAGAGATGTTATTCCTAAGTAAAGGGAAAGAAAAGAGAGAGAAACAGAATATATACAATAATTATGGTTTATCTGGGTATTTGGTATAGAACTGCTATATTTTCTTGGGAGCTCGGACACCTTGTTTATTCACCCATTCAGCCTGCGATAAAGGAAAATGTTTCCAGGCAATCAGATATTGGACTTTACCATGGTGTTTTCTCAAGTCCAAAATTTCTTTAACTTCAAAATGTTGCTCCCCTTCTATGAGAATGGGAACTGGAGGGGCGCTTTGATCAGCCCTTAAAGGAGATGAGTGTTCAGGTTTCAATAAACTAACATGAAATACAGGATGTATTCGTCTCAAGGTTTTTGGCAATTCCAATTCAACTGTTACTGGATTAATCAACCTAACCACACGAAATGGTCCCACATACTTAGGCCCCAACTTTTTGGACTTTTGGGTAGTCTGTAAGTATTTGGTCGACAAATAGACTTTATCACCCACTTTATACTTGTGAGCTGGGGACCTTTTCTTATCGGCTTGAGCCTTATGAGCCCGGTGTGCCTCATCTAATGCCTTCCGAGTCACTGCCATGTGCTCTTTAGCTGTTCGATCCAATCCATCAAGGAAGGATTTTGAGGATCATCTTGTGGTAACTCGGGAATGGGTACAAAATCCTGGCCCGATGCGACCTTAAAAGGGGTGAATCCGGTGCTACTGTGTACAGAATTGTTATATGCCACTTCTGCAAATGGCAACAAGTCTACCCAATTGTCTTGCTGGTAATTTACGTAACACCTCAGGTATTGCTCGAGTACCCCATTGGTTCTTTCACAGGCCCCATTTGTCTGAGGGTGGTGACTGGAGCTTAACCCCTGTGCTGAACCTATCAATTTCAAAAACTCCTTCCAAAAACTGGAAGTAAATTGCACCCCCCTGTCAGAAATTATTCTTTTCGGAGATCCATGTAGTCGGTAAATTTGCCAAATAAACAATTTTGCGAGAGTTTTTGCTGAAGGGATCTTTGAGCAAGGGATGAAATGTACTTGTTTGGAAAACAAATCAGTTACTACCCAAATAACAGTGCAGCCCTCACTATTTGGTAAATCTACAATAAAATCCATAGATATTTCCTTCCATGGGGCGTTCGGTCTAGCCACACCTTGCAATAATCCAGGGGGTTTTCCTGGAGGTCTTTTAGCCGAGGCACAGACTGGACAGCTAGCTACATATGCCTCTATGTCCTTTTTAAGTGCAGGCCACCAAAACTGTCTCTTAACAAGATGCAGAGTCTTGACAAACGCAAAGTGTCCTGCGGCCTTAGCATCATGAGCATATGTTAATACGATTGTTCTTAAAGTGGCTGGAACATACAACTTCGATCCCACCCAAGCTAGTCCGTCACGAAGTGTGCATTCATTCGAGTGATTCTTAAACCACTCGTCGGTTTTTAGAGCTTCTCGCAATTTTTCAAGTAAATCTCCCGAGAGTTCTGGTTCGGTTTTACTCTGAGCTCTGGTAGTGACAGGTGTCACTAACTGTGTCAATGGGATCATTGGTTGAACCACTTCCTTCTTGATGCTGTTGTACTGTGGCAGTCTGGAAAGTGCGTCCGCCATGAAATCTTTCCCACCAGGAAGGTAACGTAAAGTAAAATTGAACCGCTTGAAGTGTTGGGCCCAGCGAGCCTGTTTTGGTGATAGTTTGTGTGGTGTTTTCACTGCTTCTAGATTCTTATGATCAGTCCACACCTCGAAAGGGTGTTTCGCCCCTTCTAAAAATTGTCTCCATGTTAACAGCGCCCATCTAACTGCAAACACTTCTTTCTCCCATATGGCCCATCTCCTTTCCGTGTCTGATAGTTTACAGGAAGTGTAAGCACAGGGTTGTAATATCCCGTTCTCATTCTTTTGCAAGAGTATTGCTCCTACAACGACGTCGCTAGCATCAGCTTGTACTACAAAAGGTTGTTCCATGTCGGGGTGTTTGAGCACTGGTTCAGCTGCAAACAGTCGTTTCAGTTTCTCGAAAGCAGCTTGACATTCCATAGTCCATTCTAGTGGTTTCGAGGGTTTGGGTTTTACTTCCCCTTTGGTTTTTAGCAAGTCTGTAATTGGCAGTGCGATTTTTGCGAAAGAGGGGATAAATTGTCTATAAAAATTTGCAAACCTTAAGAAACTCTGTAATTGTTTACGGGTGTGTGGTGCGGCCCATTCCATCACGGCCCGGACCTTTTCCGGGTCCATCTCTATTCCTTCATGCGATATACGATATCCAAGATAGTTGATTTTGTCTTGGTGGAACTCACATTTAGAAAGTTTGGCATAGAGTTCAGCTGCTCTGAGTTTATTCAAGACCGCTCGAACCAGTCGTACATGGTCGGCCATGTTGTCAGAATAAATTAGGATATCGTCCAAATAGACCAAAACCCCCTTATATAGGTGCTCATGCAACACTTCGTTGATCAACTGCATGAATACAGCCGGGGCTCCTTGTAGTCCAAAAGGGAGTACTCTAAACTGGAAACATCCCCGTGGGCAATTAAATGCTGTCTTCCATTCATCTCCCTCTTTTATTCTCACTCAGTAGTATGCCTCTCTTAAATCAAGTTTGGTAAAAAAAAAATTCCCTTCCCTAAATGGGCTAACATGTCCTTCATGAGTGGGAGGGGGTAGACATTTTCTACACAAATGGCATTCATGTTTCTATAATCAACTACTAATCTGAAGGAGCCATCTTTCTTTTCGCGGAACATTACTGGCGCTGCCACCTTGGGTTTGGCTCGTTCGAAGAATCCACGTTCTAAGTTTTTATCGATAAAATTCCGCAACTCCCCCAATTCTCGAGGCATCATGGGGTAAATTTTTGGTTTGGGAAGCTTCACCCCAGGGAGAATTTCAATGGTGCCGTCAGTGGCCCTGTGGGGAGGCAGGGCATCTGATGCCTTTTCGCTAAACACTTCCTTGAGGTCCCAATATTCTTTAGGAATTTTTTCTTCTCCCTCAATATAATTAATGGCTACTGCCACCCTTTCAGGCCTTATGTTGTCCCTTGGGGGGGGGCTTCCTTTTCTGGAGTCGGTTCTGCCGTACGGATGCGCAGGACCCCCGTCTTCCAATTTACTCGTAGATTCCATTTACGAAGCCAGGGCAGTCCTAGAATGAGGGGTCTTTCCATTCCAGGGGCTACAATAAAGCTGAGCTTCTCTACATGATTCCCCAACTGCAGTTCAAGGGGTTCGGTCATAAAACTAGCTGGGCCTCCTCCTGCAATCGACCCGTCTTATTGACAAAATGCAATGGGTCTTTTTAAAGTTTTCAGTCTCAGTCCCATTTCCTCCACTACTTTGGGGCTAATTATGCATCTAGTGCACCCTGACTCCAACAGGGCTAACAATTGAGCATGAGTTCCTGTGGAGGGCACCCTTACTTCTACGGGGATGAGTAAGGGTTCTTCCGTGTGACTCACCCGTTCATCGGTGTCAGAGTCGGAGTCCGTCTTGCTGTCGTCATCGTTGGTCGGAGTTCCCAGCTCACCCGGGTTCCGGGGAGCGAACTCAACGACTTCTCCTTTCAGGGCGGTGCCGCGGGCTTTGGCGGGTATCTTATCGCCTTTCTTTTGGCCGGCCCCGGTGGCTTTTGGCAGTGGTTTGGAGAAACATTAGGCCGCTCGGTGATCCTCGTTCCCACATTTGAAACAGGTGAAGGGCTTTGACTTGGGTTTGAATTCGGTCTTCCCGCCAGTCATCTTGGGCGCCCCCTTACGGTAGGAAGAGAATGACTGGTCCCCCATCCGCCTTCCTCGGAGTTCGCTCCGTTTCAGCTCGATCTCCACATCCTCAGCTACTATGTACCATCTATCCAAATCATCGGGGACCCCCATGCTCCTACAGTCTCGATATATCTGTTCATTCAATCCATCTTTGAAACTCTCCAAAAGAGCCATCTCTGACCAGCCTGTCATATAGGGTGCCAGTTCACGAAACTCTTGGATATACTCTGCCACCGGCCTCCGGCCCTGCTGAATGCTCTTCATTCTGAGTCTCGCCTTTCGTTCAGCTAAATGGTCTTCAAACCGTCTTCTAAGTTCATGAGCTGGTTGTAATTTCTCAGCAAGGGGGAGTTGTTATTGTGGAGAACCACCATCCACACAGCAGCTACTCCCTCTAGGGCATTCGTGACACTTCTGACTTTCGCCGCCTCTGTCTCGTAGTCCTCCCCCCAGTCCTGCATGTGGTTCCACACTTGGGTCAGGAAAAATCCCAAGGCTTTAGGATTCCCATCAAACTTCCCAGGAAAGGGGGGGGATTTTTGGCTTTTTACGTCTGCGGGGGGGTCTGCAAGGCTGGGGTTCTCTGGCCGGCTGCATCTCTCCCTCGAGCTGCCGAAGTCTGGGATGCTCCCTCTTCAAACTCTTCCTCTCCCCCACAGGGTGTTTCTCCTGGCTCCCCCCTGGGGCTTTCTCTCCCCTTCTCCCCAGGAATTTCAAAAGACTCACGGTTTCTTCTGCTTTCCTCTACATCACGGATAAGTTGCAAGGCTTGGTCTATCATGAGACGTTCTTTTTGTTCTTGCATCCACACTGCCTCCTTTTTCCGGGGTCTGGAAGTTGTCCCTCCCCGGGGTTCCTCTCCCCAGTCTGCCAGTCTCCCCACTCCTTTTGACCATCTAGCCTCTTCTGTCTCCAAACGGAGTTTTCCCAACCATTCTGCAGTCTCCTTTTCCGACTGGAGGGCAGTTGAACTGGCTGCCCCCATCTTCTCTTCTCCATCACTCCCCCGATCTGACATATTCTGGATTTACAGTCCCCTCGGTTTTTGTCCGGGTTGACTGATTGTGAGTTCCAGTTTCATGTCAGGTATGCTTCCTTCAGTATCCAGGAAAGAAACCCCCAAACTCAAGCATTTTGAAGAATTTGGTACTTTTACTGAATATGAAATGATAACAACCCAGGTAAAGCTGGAACTGAGCAAAACGCGCGAAATGCATCTACTAAGCTTCTCCCCCCCTTGTGTTCATAAATCATCAGCCAATCCAAAGGTCTTCCAAAGGTCAGGTGGCAACACGTCTGGCAGCGTCATTCATCAGGAATGTAGGGCAGTTGGTCAGCCGTCTCCGTTTGAAGATCCAGTTTCGTTTTCTCATGAAGACACATCCTACCAGAAAAGAAAAAAAAACCATCTCCTGCTCCTTCTCCCCCTTAGCTTTATAACTAATCCCTCCCCCGTTTCTTATGGCAGCTGAAGCAGGAAAAGCTGAGGCTGACATTAGCGCTAGACAAAGCAACAGAAACTTATAGATACCAAGCCAACAAAAAAAGAGCAGACCACAAACCATTCGTAGTTGGAGATTTAGTTTACCTCTCCACTAAATATCTAAATCTTCGAACTCCAAGTCGAAAACTGAGCCCCAAATACTTAGGACCCTTCCCTGTTAGGAAAGTGATCAACCCCGTTACAGTGGAATTAAAACTACCACCTTTGTTGGGGCGGGTCCATCCCGTATTCCATAGTAGCCTCCTAAAACCACTAGACACCATCCGAGAACAAACAATGAGACCAGGCCTGGTGGCAGGAGATCACTATGAGGTTGAAGATGTATTAGACTCAAAACTCAGTAGGGGAGTACTGAAGTATCTGGTCAAATGGAAGGGATACCCATTTGAAGAATCTTCATGGGTGTCAGCCAGGGATTTAAGGGCTAACCGACTATGCGACCGTTTTCATAGAAAATATCCCCATAAACCCGGTCCCTGGGGTGCAGATATAAAAGCATGA
This sequence comes from Arizona elegans, assembly GCA_022577455.1. Taxonomy (NCBI): domain Eukaryota; kingdom Metazoa; phylum Chordata; class Lepidosauria; order Squamata; family Colubridae; genus Arizona; species Arizona elegans. The sequence goes on from JAKOOJ010000005.1 coordinate 23,540,545, forward strand.
TATGATGTTAATATTGATATGTTTGTGTATTCCAGGAGGATACCTGGTAGGGGGAGCCGCCTGTTGAGATCCCCTCGACACCCACGCACACAACGGCGGCACCGGAGATACCAGCGCTATGAATATGCACCTGAATCAACGAAAGGGGCGGCAGGCGGGGATATGTCATGCACAGGTGGTGGTGGGTGTTAGCATAATTAGTAGGCGGTCGGTCACGCCGCGGCCGGAGCCAGGGTATCGTTCGGCAGCCCTTCGTCTGCCTCGAAGAAGTCGCTGACTCATGCAGGAGCTGGGCTGCGCTATCTGGAAGGGCGTGTGCGATGGCGCGTATATTTAAACAGCGTTGGGAGGGGGCCGCTCCCAACGCCGACTATGTATGCTTTTGCCTCGCACGTTTGCTTCATCACTGATGGTGCTGACGATCGTTGGAATTGAAATAAACCCATTTGCAGCAATTAAAGCTCAGCGTCTTCCTTTCACAACGTCTACAGTCACGCAGCAGGAAGTTAGACACCTTGGAGATCATCTAGTCCAACCCCCTGCTCACGCAGGAGACCTATACTAGGGATTCGAACCACCAAACTTCTAATCAAAAAGCTCAGCATCTTAGCCACTGAGCCACCTAGCCAGACCTTTTTAAGAGGATATTGATGAAAAGGCAAATATGATTAAATGTTTTAATTAAATAAAGAAAGGTGATTAAAAGGCTTTTGTGCCATGATGAATTTCAGTAAACTTGGCTGATCTTGAAAAGCTAAGAGGATTAGACCTGATTAATATATGGGTAGGAAACTTACTCAGTGATTGTTCAAAGTTACCATGGCACTGAATGGGAAGATTTGAAACTAGTCCTCATAGTTGTGGCCATTGCAGTGTCCTTGCAGACATATCACCACAATTCAGGCATTTGACAACTGGCTTACAATTACACCTCAGTACCCTGTGGACATATGATTGCCATTTGAAATTTTCACTGCCTGTTTCCAGTAAACAAAGTCAATGGAGAAGCAGCTGAAGCAGCAATGGAGATTGCAAATGGGAACCAGATGTCAAATCATCTAACAATCACATGGGATTTGCCTAACAATGGCAACTGGAACTACTATCATAAATTGGCACAGTCATTATACTATGCACAGTCATACTATGCTTCACAATTGTGTTACTTAGTGGTTCTAATTGCCATCATTAAGTGAAGACTACCTGAACATATCAGTGGACTACACTACAATGTTGAAGAAAAATTCCTGGAAGAATGAAATGGTAAATCAATTTTAATTGTCAGGAAAAAAAATTACATGGCTATGTCCGTTAAGTTACCAGAAAAATTACTTCCTTGGGAAGGTAATGAGATTCTTAAAAAGATATAAAAGTCAGCCTTTAAATGTGTGCATAAATATGCACATCAATTCATGATGTTCTTCTTTTTATTTTAAAGCACATTTCAAAAGTGAGATTCTTTGTACAGCTTTTCCCAAAGTGGAGTGCGGTACTCGTTCAGCTATTTCCTTTTCTGGTCCTTGCTAAGTTGAAGGGGGGTTTTTTTTGGAACGGAAATGTCTGATGAAATGGCGGAGCAAATTTAAAGCATGAAATGTGATGTGCCAGGTTTATTGCTTGCTCATAAAACAGGGCACAGCTCAATCTGCGCTTTGTCACAAGTATTTGAGCAGGAAATTTGCATAGCATTTCTATATACATATGTGAGGAGAAAGGATGCCTAACATCCCTATAAAAAGAAGTGAGAGAAAGAACTGAATTGTGATTACTGTATGTAAAGTTTAATACTGTGGGGGCAGGGAGAGGGATAATGCACTCATATAGATTAGAGTCTTTGTAAAAACCAGAAAGGAATTAAAATTGGTATTGATATTCAGATGAAGCTAGTCTTTCAATGGAGAATAGTAGAAAAGAAATCTTGAAGGGCATAGCAAAAAGAGTATGAGACTGACAGGTAATTTAATAGTTTAAGCATTGATGCCCAAATATTAACAACTGGAGTATTTTTGTTGACTTGGAAGAGAAATATATTGTGTTGATCATGCAGCTGAGTGGATGATTTGAGGTAAATCTCTCAGCTTAATTAACTGACAAATTATTGTGGGCATATAAACATCACTGTCAGGTTCCAGAAGACATGAGTGCAATAGTTAAATAGATAAAACAGGATAGACATAATAGCTTGTGTGAAACGTCAGTAAGACGTTAGTCAAAGAGACTTTCCTCTTTCTTTACTTCTTTTTATACTCAAGCTGACACCATAAAAAATTCCCCCAACAGGCCAAAGAAGCTTCATAATGCGGGATGGAATAAGAAGTCTTCAGGAAAACATAGAATTGGTCCCAGAAAAATGTAAATGTAATAAAAATTTATGGGACCTGAAAGTAAATGAATATTTTCCACTCATCTTAGTAGTCCTTCAGCCTATTGAGTTCGTGAAAAAGTTTTTTGAGGACACAAGTGGTTGTAAATGAGAAGATAATATTTTTCCTTACATGAACTTTTTTAATGTAGCAACAATGTTTAGTTGATACCATACATAAAAGAGACTTTTACTACAGGGATAACTAATTAAGAACATGTTTATTTCACACATTATGTTTACTATATGCAGGCCACATTACAGTGGTATCTTGGTATTTTGCCTTAATTTGTTCTGGGAAGTATAACAGGTACGAAAAAGGACATGGACCACATGACTTACCAGGAAGAACATCAATGGTTAATACATACTCTTTTTACTATGCCTGTCAACATTTCTTTCTAAATTCTCCATTGAAAGACTAGATTCATCTGAATATCAATACCAATTCTAATTCTTTTCTGGCTTTTATAAAGTGTCAGGGAAGGTTTAAAGCTGACCAGTCCCTTTAAGACTGAGGATGAAATGAATAGATTAACTCTGATGATTAAAGATAGAGAAGATTCAGAATATTTTAAAATATGGAATGATTTTTATTATTAGTTGGAGAAGAGATATAAATGATTAATTATATAAGTATGTAAAATATGTGATGAGCTGAATATTATGTTAGTGATGAATTGATATTGTGAACTGGATAAGGATCAAGATAGAAGTAATAACAACTATACAGAAGAAGAAAGAACTTTGGAAGAGAACACTGAGATGTCACAGGGAAGAGAAAACTGATGTATTAAATGTTTGTTTGTCTAAAAAATAAAAAAAAAACTTTTTTAAAAAAGAAAAGACTGAGGATGAGTCAGCAGGGTTATTGCCCTTTAAGAAGCTGTCTATATAAGGGAGGCCATTAGAGGGCATATTTCTCTCCTCATGTATCTCTCTCTCCTCGTGTATCACTCTCTCTCCTCATGAATCTGCATTGTAGTTCTCTGTGTAGAGCTGAAGAATGATTGCTTGTCTAGTACATATCTGTATATGTATACAGACACATATATAGACATATATACAGACATATATATACAGACATATATATGTCTGTATATATGACTTGTATATAAAGCACTGTTTGTAAAACAAACCTCTGTGTCCTGTATTTTGCTCCTGGGTGGTCTCAAAATAGTAGTCACGCTGTAAACACTCTGACATAAAGACTCTAATTTACATGAATGTGGCCATCCCCCACCTTTTGCAGCAACCTTCCCAGCATGGCTGACTTCCAGTCCGTTCCCCACAGCCATCACCCTCTTCCTATAACAATGTGCCGAATGCTAAACAAGGGCCGAGTACTGAGACAACATTTTCACATCAAAATGCACCGAGATGCAAATTTGATGAGTTTTGAAGTAGTTGAACATTGAAGTGCCACTATACAATAGTCTAAAATACACTGTATGTATAATGTATTTCTTCTCTTTGATTATTTAAAGTCTTATTTCAATATGATTTCTCAATTTAATTTGATCTTTGACTGAAACAAATAAGCTTACTGCTTTCTACTTTTTATATTTTTGCCTGTCTGCCCAAAGGCCAGGAAACATTTAATCTGGAGGCTGATGTTGGATTAATTTTATTTTGAATTAAAACATCTCTTCATTTTTGCTAATGACTTGTGCCAAGTCAGTAAGGAAAGAGAACTTATATGAACGCAGTTGGAAATATGCTCATCAACTAGTGACAAAGGAATGCCACATCATTCTAGCTTGGGAGATAAAAGGCTTGTCATATAAACTTTGAAGTCTGATGCAAAGAGGACATAATTGAATGCTGTCCTCTAAACTTAATTAAAGTAAAACTGGCTGGAGGAAAAGCCATTGCAGAAAGAAAGAAACTTCCACTAGCATGGGCATAGAAAGAAATAATTGGCTTTCTGACTGGATCAGTAGTACATTGCAGGAAAATACAACCATTTCAAAAAGCTGTTATAGATTCATAGTTGAAAGGGATCGTGATTTTTTAAATTTATAATTCCTCCTTAATGGCTTAAATTAAAGCATATATATATATATATATAGTGTGTATGTGTGTTATATGTGTGTGCATATGTATTAATATTATTAGAGATGTTTAGGTAGGTAAAAGATTAAAATAGGTAAACAAAAATTGAAAAGATAAAAGTGCTGCAAACAGTACATGTAGAAAAGTTGAAAATAAAAGCTATATCAAAAATTGACTTCTGGTCTTCTTTGTAGCAGTTATTAATTTACCTCTCCTCCTTTAAGATTACATTACACGTTTCAGCCCTATTTAATCAGTAAATCCATAAATCACCAATTCATTTTTTTCCATTTTCAGGACAGACCACATAAGAGGTTTCCAATCTTATGAAAGTACTTTCAGTATAGTTTTATCCCATATTAAACAGGTCAGTTTTGCTATTCCTGAAAATTCTGCCATCTTCACAAATATTTCAGCATTTCTTCATCTTTGTGCATAGAGTAATCTCACTTATCATATACAAAGCAGATATTCTGTATCTTTTTTTAAATTAACAATCCACAAATCCATATTTAAAAGAGCTTGTAGTACAATGGACTAAAGCACACTGTTGTTAACAACTGCTGCTTGCAATATCTAATTATTTTTATTTATTTATTTATTTATTTATTTATTAAATTTATATACCGCCCTATTCCTGAGGGACTCAGGGCGGTGAACAGTGAACGATAAAAATACATGTAATACAAACGTTAATAAAAAACCAATTAAAATATACTAAACACTCTGGTCCTAGATAATTCAAGACATCCCAGTTTAAAATAAAATCAAAAGCAATATAAAGGGAAAGTTAAACCAGGCCAGCCTGCTGAAACAGGAATGTTTTGAGGGCATGGCGGAAAGTGCGCAGATCCGGAATCTTCTGTATCTCTGGGGGGAGCTCATTCCAGATGGTGGGTGCCCTCACAGAAAAGGCTCTCCCCCTGGGGGCCGCCAGTCGACACTGTTTGGCTGACGGCACCCTGAGAAGCCCCTCTCTATGGGAGCGTACTGGGCGGTGAGAGGCTATTGGTGGCATTTTAAACTGTTTTTAAATTTTGTATGTCCTGTTTTTTACTTTGGCTGTTCACCGCCCTGAGTCCTATTTGGAGAAGGGCGGCATATAAATTAAAGCAAAAAAAAAAAAAAGTTCTGGTTTAAACTATGTTAACCTACTTTATATAATCATGTGTATTTGTACCTATTATTATTATTATTATTATTATTATTATTATTATTATTATTATTATTATTATTATTATTTATCAAACCCATCATGCACAGTAAAATGTCCCTTAGTGTTTTTCACATTCCCATCGTTGATTAGAACTACCATAATATGTCTTAGAAAATTTCTCTGGTGAGGTTTACGAACAGTACATCATTTTATAAAAGTTCTCTCTTAAATTACAGGTGGTCCTTGGCTTACGTCCACAACTGAATCCAACATTAAGCAAGGCAGTTGTAAAATGGATTTTGCCCCCATTTTATTACTTTTTTTGCCACATTTGTTAAGTGAATCGGTTGAAAAAGTTTATGTGAAACCTGTCCATAAAGAATTACAAGAAATATTAGTCCTATTGATATAACATCTCAGTATATCTGAGTGATTATTACTGGATCAGATTAAATGAAGTAATGATGATATTCAGATTTTTCCAGGAAGTTATAGATAGAATGGGTGAGTACTGGGAACTGGATGGAGAATGGAATATACCAGTATGTCAACTCAGTGGTGGGTTGCTACCGTTTCACCCCGGATTGGTAGGGGTGGCCCAACTGCCTGGATGCTTTTGTGTGTGCGCGCTCGCGCTCTCAAGCAAACCGGTAGTGACAGGTTTTAAAACCAACCCCTGTGTTATACAATAATTATACAATTATACAATTGCATGGTATAAGAAGTTCATGGTAAAAGGATTCCCCTACCAGTATCCCTCCACTACCTTTTCCTTTACAGATCTGTTAGAAAGCAATGAGATATTTGAAATATTACTTGATTTTATGTATTTTTAATATGGGTGGGTTTTTTTTAGTCTCAAGGATGGATCATAAGATGATTCCTGATACCACCAACTTGTAAAAATAACCTTATCATATGATAGCAGTCACACAAAGAGCAATGGAATAGGACTTTATTAGTTTATAGAGATGTCAGAAAAATGGACAACTTTTAATTAATCTAAACTGAAGTCAAATTATTCCTCTCTGGTCCACAATATCTGCATAATGTGAGACACAAAAAGTGTACGTGTATGTATGTGAGAAAGAGAAGGAAGAGAGGAGAGTTTATATATTCAGTGAGATCTACTTGCATCCCTAAAGCACTGCAATATTTTTGAGTGAATGGAGTTATTCTAAGTGTCATTCTTTGTGATCAGATTTTAGTCTTCCATAATGTTAGTTTGGCTCCTGGCTTATCTAACTAACCAGCTGAGAAGGAAAAAAACTTTCAGCAGATAAGTAAGCACATCCCAAAGCTCTGGGCTTTGTCACAGCTGATTCAGAGCTGATGTCACAGCTGGATTTTTTTTTCTTTCTTTCTCCAAAACTGCTTTGTGGTTGGGGTTAATTTTCAAGCTTTTGAATATTTCTGTCTGCTTTCAGATTTTTTCATGTTTCTCTGCAAAGGAGAGCTTGGAGCAAGCATACATTGGAGCTTTCAACTCTAGTCATGGATTTTTTTTTTCTTATCCCTGCTTTCACCTATCACTGATTGACAGCTTATTTCAGATAACTAGCTGGTAAAGTCCCAACAGAAGCTTCCATGTCTTCAATTTTTGTCAGGAGAACAATGAGCCTGGGATTCTAATCCAATGGTTTGACCACGAGGGACAGATTCATCATTGCTAGATCACGTATACAGAATCCTGCAGGCAATTACACCATAGATTTCCAACTGACTGCCATTGTCAGAGCTTGGCATGCTCCAGTGTAAGTTTCCTAAGGAAATCTTGGAAACAATCTTGCTATGTGTATATAGTAAGCTGAGCTTTTGTGCCTCCAGCTACTTGATTAGTGTTCGCAATCAGAAGGTTAAAGCAGATATGATTTTCTCATGTTGGATTTGAATGACAGGTTCTATTTACTCCTGTCAAAGAATGTCTCCAGAAATGGTAACCGCACTAATCTTGTTTGTTTTAAAGCACACAGTAAATTATCATTGACAATGATAGTTTAAAGTGATTTCATTCATAAATACATTAAGTCTCTAAAAGTAATATGGAAAGTTAAGCAACGTGGTTATTGGAGTGTCCTTTGATATCTTTTACATTTTCTTAACTTCTGCAAATGCTGCAATCAATTTGCCTTAAGTGACATTTTCTGCACTTCTAATGCATGAAGTCTATCAGTGCTCAGATTTTTATCCAAGTGTACATAGTATCATACAGTTTCTATGAGCACCAGCTTAATCTCATCTTAGTTTTGACATTTATATCTATTAATGACATTAATAAAGGAGCAAATATAATAATGGGTTTTCTTAAGATTTCTGATAATTAATTTGGGACACAGAATAGCATACTAAAAGATTCCCTACTTATTATTGATGTGATTACTTGAGTTCTAGGAATATCATTTTTCCAGTACTGTAATGTATGCTTTGCAGTCAGATTTACTACCAGCACCTGCATAGATTGTTTTAATTGTACACCACCCAGAGTCATTCTGTGAGTGAGAAAGGTGATCTCTAAATTTGAGAAATAAAATAAAATAAAATGTCCACAGCAAATTGAGATGATTTCCAAAAGATAATATGAATGTGGTGATGTTAGGACACAAATCAGAATCCTCAAGTTAGATTCAAGTAGCTAAAAATTATAGTTTTCATCATTATGCCTGTGATGTTAACAGCTCTCAAAATGTAACCACTCTATTTGGGTACAAGTACCTTGACTTACGATAGTTCATTTAGTGAGCATTCAAATTCTGACAAAATTATATCATTTGGACTTTATTTTTTATTATTTTGGCTGTACTAATAACTTCACAAGGGAATTTTTTCATTATCAATACAGCTATTATTGCTTTTATAAGTCTAAAAATGACATAAAAATTGTTCATTTCTCATTAGGAATATATATTAATGTACATTCATCCGTTCATTATCTACTGTATCTACCATGTTTTCCCGAAAATAAGACCCTGACTTATTTATTTTTTTTGAACCCTGAAATAAGGGCTTGGCCTTATTGCCATGCACTCAAAAGCCCGATTGGGCTTATTATCAGGGGATGTCTTATTTTGGGGAAAACAGGGTATCTATCATCTATCATCTATCTGTCTGTCTATCTATCTATCTATCTATCTATCTATCTATCTATCTATCATCTATTTCATTAAGATAAAATGCACGTTTAAAAAAATCTGAAACAAAACAGACTGATAAAGTTATTGGGCACATTCATTTTAATATAAATATATGCAGTTCTCTATGCACATATTATATTTTGAGTTGCTGCCAATATGCAGTTATCAATTTCCCTACAAATTAGGCAAGAATTTCCATATCATAATCATCTCTTTAAAAAAGATTGGATGGAAGATAATTTCATACAGTCTTGAGGTGAATGTAACTAGGTAAGTCCGGCTTTAGAAATGCAATAAAAATAGTAGAGGGAGAAGACAGGGGGAAGGGGGAGGGAAGTACTATGTGTGCAGTTGTTTTCTGTGGAGAGGAGAATAAAAAGTCCAAATCATAGAAGCCTAAGAGTAGAGAGGTCAAGAACTGTTTAGCAAGTAACAAGAAGAAAACATTGGATTCTCCAAAGCTGTAGAGAACCAGCTGAGATATATTATCTCACTTTACTGCCTTAGCACCCCACATCAGGAACTCAGAATAACACTCAAAATAAAATGCCTGGAGATAAACTATTCCAGCAGCAACAGCTGGAAGTCTTCTTCCAATTTCACAGGATTCTCAATAAATATTTTCAGCCCAGCTTTGGACATATAAACAGGCCTTTATTTTTGTAATCTCTGCTTTTTTCTTCCTTCTGAGGAAGACTTTACAGCATGAGAAACCAGCTCTCTTTTCTGCCTGAGCAGTGAGTTGAGTCAAGTCCAGGCACCATAGATCGGTGGGGGAGTTTGTTTGCAGAGTATGATAAGGGCAGCCCAGTAGGTGCTTTCTTTGTAGGTTCTTCTTTGTTCTCTTCTAACATCCCCTTCCACCTTCTTCTCTGATCCCCACACCTGTTCCTTCATCAGATCAGCCTTTATGATCAGTACATTTTTAGATACTCATACCATACTCTTTGCTATAGAATAGAATGCTGGCATTTCCTATTTAGTTTTTTTTAATTTATCAGGGGTTGCATTATATTAAAACTCATCGCAATTTTCTCCCCTGTTGTTGTTTTTTTAACTGTTCTTTTTCAATTAGATAAAAAGGAAACAGCTTTTTTCAAAAGTGCTGAAAGGAAACAGAAAAGTCACTGAAATTATGAGAATGAACTAGGGAAGGTGTTAATTGGGTGATATGGATTTTCTGCCTGTCACTGTTAACAGCCATCACTCTGGTAGTCAAAAGCTTTATCAGATTCCTTAGCTTCAGTTAAATCCCAAGAGAAGACTTCAGGAGAGAATTCTGCCCTTGGGAATATTCATACCAAGAAATAGGATATCCAACAGAAGGACAAAGGAAAAGTATCCTAGAACAACAGCAATCCAAGACAGGCACAAAAATAAAGTGTGTTCAGGAGAAGGAAGAAAAAAACAACTACCAAACAGAAAAATATAGGTATTTTAAACTTAAAATGTACAAGAAACCAAAAGCCATTTTAAATTTGTGTCACAGAAACTGCGTATTTAAGCATGATACTAAAACATATTTAGTAGCATTATTTGTAGGTACTAGCATAAATTCAGTAGCGTTAGCTAGTATCACATTAGGACAGCTCATGGTAATCAGCTGAAACAAAAACACTTATCACAAAGTTATTTTCTAATGTTCTATATGACTATCCCATATTCTAGAATTAGCCCTCTAATGAAATCTATCCTAGGGAATTTATTAGTTTCTTTTCAATTCCTTCGAATGTATTTTTGTCCAAGTCTGTCCTATCATTAGATAGAAACAATCAACTGCATAAGATAGTGAATTGGAGGAGAAAGTGTGTTGGAGGAGAAAGACTACTATGCTGTTTTAAGTTCTCCATCACTGCCTAAAATAGTTAGCTGTCATCCAAGGTTGATGAAAAACTATCCTGTTACCTGGAGTGAATAAAGTTCAAGTGCTAGTTCATTTAACCTCTCTATCTCAAATCGAATAAGGTATCACTTTGAACTTCGCCTTAAGTGTCTTGAAATATCCCTCCAAGTATCATAACATAAGCATTGTGAGGTGATGGAGTTTCTCTTTCTAGCAGCTATTTCTGGAACCAACTTTCTGAGAAACTGATTACATTTTTCTCTGGCCTTTAATTGAAGTTGGGCAGTCTCCAGATTACCTACAAATGTTTATATAGGACATAACAGAAAACATACAGTACACACCCTTGAATGTTATGTAAAACACAATGGTAACTGTACATACTGCTGAGAAATTAATTCATTACACAAACACTGAAATCTAGTCTACATCAGGGGTGTCAAACTCAAGGCCCGCAGACCAGATCCAGCTTGCAGGGTGCTTAGATCTGGCCCACAGACCACCCTAGAAACAGCAAAGGAGTGGCCTGTGGTGCCTCTGCCATTGAAAACGGAGCTCAGGACGTCTGTTTGCAGCCCTCCTGAGCTCCTTTTTCACTGGCAAAGGGTTGCAGGAGGCCATTGCAGCCAAAAACAGAGTTGGGGAGGCCATTTTTGCTGGCAGAGCATTCGGACCACCACAGGTGCCCCCAACACAAGTGATGTCATGCCACCTGGTCACACCTACCTGGCCCACCAAGGTCAAACTCAACCCTGATGTGGCCCTCAATGAAATCGAGTTTGACACCCCTGCTATAGTTCATAGCTATGTAATGTACAGAGCGGGGTTCTTTGGAGTTCTCTCCTGCAGTCTGCCAGCAAGAAGGCTAGTGGCTCAATGTAAGTATTTCCCCAAAAGATAAACTTTGGGTTTTTTTTATCTCTAAATCAGGGGTGTCAAACTTGATTTCAGTGAGGGCTGCATCAGGGTTGTGTTTGACCTCAGGGAGACCGGGGAGGTATGGACAGGGGGGCATGGCCAGCTCGATGTCACTTGTGTCATGGGCACCTGTGGTGGCCCAAGTGCTCTGCCAGCAAAAATGGAGCTCGGGAGGGCCACACACAGCCCTCCCAAGCTCCGATTTTGCTGGCAGAGACACCTCAGGCAGGTCGTTCACTGTTTCCAAGCACTCTGTGGGTAGAATCTGGCCCATGGGCCTTGAATTTGACACCTCTGCTCTAAATGCTTTGGGTTTTCTTTTAGTTGAGTATTTTTCCTACAACATCAACAACCTGAACACTAATCCATATAGATATATTTATTTATTTATTTTATTTTATATCAAATTTATATACTGCCCTTCTCCCTGAGGACTCAGGGCGGTGTACAGCCAAAGTAAAAACGTAAACTAAAAACATTAAAATACAATTAAAAAGATATATATATATATATATATATATATATATATATATATATATATATATATATATATATATATATATATATGTCCCCATAATTAAAAGCAATGACAAAACAATTAAAAACATTTTTAAAAAGTGTTAGGCCAGCCCGGCTTGCTGAAAAAAGAAAGTTTTAAGGGCACGGCAGAAGGCACCGAGGTCTTGGATTCTCCTTATCTCTGGGGGCATATAAACTCTTAGTTCATTATACAATGTATGTGTGTGTGTGTGTGTGTGTATCAGTTGTATGTAATGTGTAAAAATTGTGATTGTGCATGACCTTACCAGGATTAAAATAAGAAAGGAGAAGAAAAAGACAAAAACAACAGGCAGGTCTTAAGGACAGTCTGTACGAATGGCTTAATAAATAACTACATTGTATGTATAATCCCTCCTGATTAGAAATAGCTTACCAACATTTTAAAATACAAGCTCTTTGTGAACCCATATAACCTACAATATTAGGCATGCAGTACTGTGTGTGATCTGCCATTAAGTTATGGATCATCCATCATAGACAGCTGTACTTAAAAGAAATCTAATCTTTTCCTGTCATATTGTCAGAATTTGTCACCTTATCTCAGACAATTCTTCATGGCATCTCTTTTACACGTTGTCTGAAATGTGTAACTCCTTTGATTCTCTTCAGTGTACATCATTTAAAGAAGGTCTTAAACAGTTAATATGATATTCTCATCCAAGGCTGCCATCACTTTCACCACTTCATTTTTGCATTTCTCCTAATTTAGATTGTGTAATTGGAAGGTTCTGTCAGTTATTACCATCACTAATGATGGTAATTGAGTGCAAAAAGCAAAACAAAACAAAACAAAAAAACTAGGTAGGTGCTTATAGAGCAGGTGAAAGGCTGACTTAATCCAGTATTTGATCTACCACACTAATCAGTTAAAGGAACTTTAGATCTCCCATTCAAAGATTCACATGCGTTAGATCTCACATTCTTATAGACTATTGCATCCTCTATACAAAAACGAGTTCTTGTGAAAGAACACAAGATATAAGGAAAACAGCTTCACCAGCCTTTAAGAAAAAGGTATGTTTTTCTGCCATGTGTCCCAGCCTGTTCTGGAGATCTTTGAAAGGCAAGTAAGCAATCGGTGACAGGGTTGGGAGGAGCACATGGAACCTGGTGGGATATCAAAACAGACCAGTGCCTATGGAGACCCAGTGGGGCATAATGGGAGGCAGGGATCATGTTGCAGAATTTCTGCAATTGGTCATAAGGGCAAATGACCACCATGCAGGAGTGGTATTCACTTACCTTCGCTACTGGTTTGCAAATATGAGCGCACGGGCCACCACCGCACATGCACAGGGCCTTCCGTGCATGCGCAGGACCTTCTGTGCATGCGCAGAGCATCAAAAACATGGATAAATGGGACTTGATTATGTCTGGGTGAAGCCTCCTGCAGCCGCCGCTACCAGTTTGCCTAAACCAGATAGAATTGGCTGAATACCACCACTGCCACCATGGTAATGCACATATGTAACTTCGAATCTGGAACATAAGTAATTTTGAGGGAAATATTATAACTTTGAACTATCGCTAAGTAAACTGTCATAACTCGAGGACTACTTGTATAATAGTAATTTCCTAGCCATGTTCCTGAACAATTTTCTTCAGTAATATGTTAAGGATCTGAAGCATTTGAAAGGAATTGTGATGGCATTTGGTGTTTGACAATTGGCCAAGCACTTTTCTCTTCCATCTTCGGACTCCAGAAAGTTGGTGGAGATAGAAAATATGAAGGTCGACACAGATAAAAGATTCTATAAACTAAAATGTTTTTAGTCCTGGTTGGAGTCCAGAATTCAGAACTCCAAGCCTAGCTACATCTTGAAAAAATACACAACACTATAAATCTTCAGATTAAAAAAAAACAAACCTATGGGCATTAAAAAGTTTGAATAAAATCTCTTCACTTTGTGAACAAGTTGAAGTGTACTAATACCTGAAATGTTTTGCTCCAGCAGAGAAAACAACCTATTAGTAAATAATGAACATTTTCCACTGAGAATATGATTTATTCCCCACTGAGAGAATAGCTGAAAACAGAATGCATACTCCTGATGTGGTCTTGATTCTATAGATCTAATCATTCTGCATTTACATTGTAAGAATCACTATCTAGGCTTTATTACAATAATGAAATATATAGAGAAGTACCAACTCATTTTAGAAATGAAATGTCTGGCAAATGGGACTCTCTTAAATTTTAGAGTATTTGATTGTAGTTTGAATCAACTTAATTTTTATTATTATTTTGGAAAGCTGAAAATTAAATTACAGTTCATATATAAATCTAATATATACACCACAGGATATGTTACCATTAAGAAGTAACTCGGTTGCTACTTATTTTACTGTGACACCTCTAAGATCTGAAACCATGCAGGGAATAGGTAGGCAAATTCCCAGAGAAAGAAAAAACTAAGATACAGTGAAATATATTTAAAAAGAGATAAAACTAGTATCCCCAAAGCATTTTTTTGAAGTGAGATGGTTTTGTTCACACAAGAAGAGATCAGCAGGTTTACTATAATCCCAATGTTTCCTAGGTCTTTGAAAAAATAAACCAAAGGGAGATAACCTTATGAGGATTGAGTGTGCTCAATACACATGAAAGAGTGGCTGATTATTAGAGAAACAGGAAGAAATCGAATAGGGCAAGAGTGTCAAACTCAAGGCCTGTGGGATGGATCTGGCCTGCGGGGTGCTTAGATCTGGCGCGCACCCCCCTCTGAGCTCCGTTTTCATTGGCAGGTGGATAGCAAAACAAACTAAAAACAAAACAAAAGGAGAAATGTTTCCCCACTTGCATTTGAACATGCAAGAAGGTACAGGAAAGGAGAAAGAGAAAGAGGAAAGAAAAAGAAAAAGAAGGGAAGATGGGAAGAGAGCAAGGAAGGAAAAATAAGGAAAGGGGGGAAGGAAGAAGAAAGGAGAAGAAGGAAGGAAGGAAGGAAGGAAGGAAGGAAGGAAGGAAGGAAGGAAGGAAGGAAGGAAGGAAGGAAGGAGATTATAATGAGAGTGAGGGCGGGTCTGTGGGAAGTCCTGCCTTAGTACTTGGGCACCACAGGTGCTCCTGACATGAGTGACATTGAGCTGGCCGTGCCTACTCTGGTCATGCCTACCCTGGCTATTTATTTATTTATTTATTTATTTATTTATTTATTTATTTGGTCGCATTTCTTTGCCGCCCAACTCCCAAGGGACTCTGGGCGGCTCCAAGGCCACACTGTCCCCCCCCCAAGGTCAAACACAACCCTGATGTGGCTCTCAATGAAATCGACTTTGACACCCCTGGAATAGAGAATCCTTAATATGGACACATTTGGAATCCACAACACAAACATTTCACATAGCAAAATTTGTTCCAACAAAAATGAACTTCTATATTATCTGTTATTTCAACTTATGTAGAATTAAACTGATTTGCCATAAGTGGAAGAAGAGAAAAGAACAGAAAGAAGGAAAGAAAGAGCAGAAGACTTTTAAGGAGCAGCTGTTAAAAGTGAATTTACTGATTCTATGTTGTAACTTAAGATAGCTTTCTAGGATCCATCATAAAACTATGTCTTCACTATACCCTATTTTCCCAAAAATAAGTCATCCCTTGATAATAAGCCCAATCGGGCTTTTGAGTGCATGCGCTAAAATAAGCCTCCCCCCTAAAATAAGCCCTCCTCAAATATATTTAAACGTAGAGCTGGAAATCAGGTAAAATGGCAAGAGGAGCCCCATCTTGCTTCACATGCCCCAAAATAATAAGACCTCCCTGAAAATAAGGCCAAGTGCTGATTTTGGGGTTCAAAATATATAAGACAGGGTCTTATTTTCGGGGAAACACGGTCGAAAGCTTAGTGAGTGAATTGTACTTTAAAGAAATCTAATCTTTCCATTTCCTATTGCCATAATTTGTCACTCTAATACAGAAAATTACCCATGGCATCCTCAGTGGTGAAATCCAATTTTTTTTTACTACCGGTTCTGTGGGCGTGGCTTGGTGGGCATGGCAGGGGAAGGATACTGCAAAATCTCCATTCCCATCCCACTCCAGGGGAAGGATACTGCAAAATCCTCATTCCTTCCCCAGTCTTAGGGGAAAGATATTGCAAAATCTCCATTACCAACCACTCTGGGGCTAGCCAGAGCTGGTATTTTCTGGTTCTCCAAACTGCTCAAAATTTCTGCTACCGGTTCTCCAGAACCTGTCAGAACCTGCTGGATTTCACCCCTATGTCCTCTTCACACGCTGTCTGAAATGTGTGACTCCATTGACTGCCTGCAATGAATATTGTGTAAACAGTGGTCCAAGACTACCTTTTTACAGTTCTCAGACTACTCATTATCCATTTTTTTCTTTATTTACTTTTACATTTCTCTTAACCTAGCAGGCTAGACTTTTCTGTGTACAAAGTGTTGTATCTGATTAAAACAAGCATTAATGACAGTAATGGAGTGCAAAAGAATAAAAGAAACTAGGAAGGTTATAGAGCAGGCCAAAGACTGATTTAGTCCAGCATTTGATTTCCTAAGTGATCAGTTAAATAAGAATGGAAAATCTACATGTGTACAATAAGCATAAGTATGGGATTACTGATGTAGATTTATATTTAACTTCTGTGCCATGCATAATTATGAGATAATATTGAAGGGAAACAGACTTGGTTTGAATTTTGACTATTTTTCCCCAGGTTGGTCCTTTACAGGTTATCCTTGACTTACAATTACAACTAAAGCCCAAATTTACATTGCTAAGCAAGATAGCTATTAAGTGAGGTTAGTTAGTTAGTTAGTTAGTTAGTTAGTTAGTTAGTTAGTTAGTTAGTTAGTTAAATTAACCCTGTAATTGCTTGTTTGTGAGATAAGGATCGAGCCTGGGACTGCTGTTACCAAAATGCTTGCATAAAACAAGAAATTCTGTGTGACTGTGTGTGTGTGAGAGAGAGAGAGAGAGGGGGGGGGGGAGGGAGAGAAAGAGAGAAAGAAAGAGAGAGAGAGAGAGAGAGAAAGAAACATTACAGGTAGTTGTCAACTACAACAATAATTGAACCCAAAATTTCTATTGCTAAGCAAGATAGTTAAATGAGTTTTGCCCCTTTTGCAATCTTTCTTGCCAGTTGTTAAGTGAGTCACTGGAGTGGTTAAGTTAATAACATGATTGTTAAGTGAATCTGGCTTCCCCATTGACTTTGCTTGTCAGAAGGTTACAAAACCTGATCATGTGACCAAGAGACACTGCAACTGTCATAAATATAGGCCAGTTATCAAGCATCCAAATTTTGATCACCTGACTACGGGAATACGGCAACAGTCATAAATATGAAAAATGATTATAAATCACTTTTTTCCAGTTGTAACTTCGAATGGTCACTAGGTAAATGATGGTAATTCAAGGACTACGGTACTTTTTCTTTAACTTTTTGCATGTTTTAAAGAAAATTGTATTTATTAAGAGTTTTCCCCCATAACATAAAAAATTTTAAAAAAAAAAGAAAAAAAATAGGAAAATGAAAATGAAAAAGAAAGAAACTAAAGTTAAAGAATTTTGAAGTAACTTTAAATCTCCTTTTCACCAGATAATTACAATCTTATTGTCCTTCTTAGATATATAAGTCCCTTCAGGCTCTCATTAATCCACTTCTTTCTTAATCCACAAATCCATAATTAATCATATTAATCACATTTCTTTCTTCTTTTAGCAAGAAAACCCATACATGGTTTCAATTTTTTTTAAAAAAAAGTTTTTTTTTTGTTTTTCCCAACAACAGCACACATCCTTGCATGTCCCTGATTGCTCACACTTCCCAATCTGAAAAAAGCCTAATGAAAAGACTTGTCCTGTAATTATTCATTTTGTAATTTATTTGGACTACAGAAAATCATAGGCATTGAAATATTCAGGAGAAAGGATTACTCAATACAATTCAAAAAACCTGTGCCCAATTCATAACTAAATAAGTTTAAGATCTTCAGGATGAAGCAAAATGGATCAAATGCTCCCTTTGCAACATAAATCCCACCACTTTTCCACATGTTTTATGATGCCACATGTACAATGAAAAGGGATTGGAGTATGATGTCACTGTGTAGCTTTAATAATCCTGATTTTTTTATTGATTTATTTATTTTCAACTTATATGTCACCTATTGAATATGCAAGTAGGAGTGAGTCTTACATCAGCCTTCACTTTCGCCGGCAGGAAAATGAACAAGCATCAGTGGCTGACAGGCTGGACAGCTCCTGGTAAAAGGAGCTGCAGCCTCAAGCTGCTCTCAGTTCATAGTTAGTTTGTTGTTGTTTCCTGTTGCCTGATATAAATGGTTGTTTTACTTCACTATGATCATCCTGCCTCTCTTTTCGTGTCCAGATTTAACATCACCCATCTCACTTGGAGGCAATGAAAGCAACAAGAATCTACAGACGCTATCATCACACTCCACTCATGAGGCTTTTTTCAAAATATCTTCTTTTTGGAAATATAAGTAGAAAACAAATTCTGTTCCATTATATGAAATAAGACTTGATTTTATACATCCATACATCTTATATACTGAACATTAATTTTTCTATACAACACTAATTTCCATTCATGTCTCTCTGGACGTATTTTAACAGTGTTGCTTTTTCCCATGACATTCTGTGCTTTATCTTCTGCCTAACCCTTTTTTATATAAGAGGGTTTGTTTGATCATTCCAGTAATTGAAAGTAGACAGGGAAATTACATACAACCAGCCAGACCTCCGTAAGCTCCTAATATATGGCACTATGAAAAGCAGCCATTGTAAAACTATATAGCAGTAATAGCGCTTACTGCTGATCTATCACTTCAATCTCCACGATATAAGTCAAAACATGGTAGGCAAGACAAAAGCCTGGATGCAAAATTTATTACAAGTAACTCAAGACCAGAAGGAAGAAAATGGTTTGCCATCATCTAGCATAATTCACTGGGTTCAGAATTTAATGCAGAGCAACATGATATTTTTGGTAGCTGATGGCCACACTTTTTTAGTAAGGAAAGAAAAGTTCCAGTTAGTTAAGCTTTATGGAAAAGTAGTTTCAAATTTTGATATGTGAAAATTTCATATGAAATAATTATAAATTTATATGATCTCTCTCATACATCTTTTGTGTTTTATTAACTGATTCTCTCTTCTCTCCTACTCTCATCTCTCTACCTATATCCATCCATCCATCCATCATCTTTCATCTATCTATCTATCTATCTATCTATCTATCTATCTATCCATCCATCCATCATCATCATCTATCTATTTATCTATCATCTCTCTCTCTCTATCTATCCATCCATCCATCCATCCATCCATCCATCCATCCATCATCTATCATCTATTTTTTTATCTAAACTCAGAATGTAAGAAAAAATGTGATGGAATTTGTACTTGGGTTATGTTTTATGCTCTATTATCTTTCAGTCTATCAATGTATCAGTTTCGCCCTTTCTCATCTTTGTCTCTGTTTCTGTGTCTGCCTCTGTATTTCTAGCATGTGTTGCTAATGAGAGAGCTTGCAAGATAGACTTTCAATTAGAGATACTAATTAGATAATGTTCTTGTTTGCACTTGTAGCATGTGGCTGAAATGTGGCAAGTCATGTGTCCTTATCACATATAGTATAGCTTTAACAGAGGCTATTTCTCTATTGAAAGATGGGGGAAAGGGGAGGGGGAGTAGGAGATAGAAAGAAAGAGATAGGGGGAGGGGAGATGGAGGAGGAGAGAGAGAGAGAAGGAGGGAAGGAGGTACATGAGTTCTGATGTTATTAAGTAAACTTATGAACTCAGTAAATTAAAAAATAAAACTATAATTTATCACCAATCAGAACAATTTAGTATAATTTTTTTATGTCAATGGTATAAAATGTGATGAAAGAACAGCTTGATGCTAACTACATTCCTTACTATGCAATCATCAGTTTACCAGCTAAAACAGATATCTTAAACAGCTAACAATATGATGGCTACCACATACTTCTTACATTTTAACTCCACAAAGTAATGGTCGTAGGACATAATACAGCAGTGTGTGTGTGAGAGGGAGAGAGAGAGAAAGAGAGAGAGAGAGAGAGAGAGAGAGAGAGAGAGAGAGAGAGAGAGAGAGAGAGAGAGAGAGAGAGACAGGCAGACAGAAAGACATAGAGCAAGTAGGAAAAAAGAAAGGAACTAGCATAGGAATCAAGAGGCTTTTACAGTTTAAAGGGAATCAGAAAAGCTAATAGAAAAGAAGGAAGGGGAATAGCAGAGAGAACTGAACCACTATGGACTTATTACCCCATAAGTGGAATTGATTCATGACTTTTCCTTTAGTCTAGGACAGTGTTTCTCAACATTGCAACTTTAAAATGTGTGAATTTCAACAAAATACTGGCTGGGGAATTCTGAGAGTTGAAGTCCTAACATCTTAAAGTTGCCAAGGTTGAGTAACTGCTCTAGGCAACAGACATGAACAACAAATACCCAGATGGTTCTTATTTGTCAAATTATTTTTTAAGCTTTATCTTTTCCAAAAATATTTTTCAAAAAAAAAAAAAAAAGATCCATCATATTTTTTCAAGAATTTTACAATTGGCAATGCAAAGATTATTTTAATAAAATTAAAAAAGTTATTTTAATCAAAAATAACATGTCAGGTTTTCAAGTAATAGATTCATATCAAGCAAAACTCCAAGGCAGATAGATTTCTCAGAGAATTGCTTTATTGGAAATATATTGGCACAAATCTGGTGAAAACCAACTCTGATTATTTCCGCGGTTTTCACCTAATTAAAAGTAAAAGTTTTTTCACTTTCTCAAAACAATCAGTCACATGGTTCAATCACGATGTGGTCTGGTTGCCGGGTGACATCACTCTGCCTTCTCCGACCAGGTGTGAGAATGTCCTTGGTTCCCAAGAGAAAGTATTTTGTTTTGGCTACAGAATCCCAACTATCTCAAATCCCCCCTCCCTATGCCTTAGCTCCAGTATGGCAACACTGAAGCTGCCAAAGATGGCTTCAGTCAGGTCAGCTTCAGGGTTGACATAACAAAGTTGAAGAAGAAAAATGGGCATTGGAAAAATATCTGAAGGACAGTGAAGAAGATGCTGTGAAGCTAGTATACTATGACATATGTGCAAGTCGTTCTCGACTCTAGGGGGCTGTGATCATCTCTGTTTCAAAGCTGAAGTGCCAGCATTGTCCAAAGACGTCTCTGTGGTCATGTGGCCGGCATGACTAAATGCCAAAGGCACATGGAACGCTGTTACCTTCCCACCAAAGGTGGTTCCTATTTTTCTATTTGCATTTTTTACATGCTTTCAAACTGCTAGGTTGGCAGAAGCTGGGACAAGTAACAGGAGCTCACCCCGTTATGTGGCACTAGGGATTCGAACTGCTGAACTGCCGATCTTTTGATCAACAAGCTCAGCATCTTAGCCACTGAGCCACCGCATCCCTAAACTAGTCTATAAGACCGAGCAAATGAAGAATAGAAGAGACATTCAAGGCAATGTATTATATGGCCTGTGCATTAAAAAGAAATAGCAGACAAAGCAGATAATTTCAAGATGTGGCAACGGTTAAGAGTAGGAAAATTGAAGAAAGAGAGAGAGAAGATAAGTCTTGCTGCTGAAGACCGAGTCTTAAGAACAAATGCATATAAGGCCAGAATTGAGAGGACAGCAGTAGACAGCATGTGCCATCTCTGCAAAGAAATTTAAGAAACTGAATCAACTAATTGGCTGTTGCAAGAAGATCTAACTACAAACAACAGCATGTCAGATTAGCAACAAAGGTACATTGGAATATCTGCAAAAATGCTATTTGCCTGCTAGCAAGAACTGGTGGGTTCACAAAATAAAATTATTTAAAATGAAGATGCTTTGAATTCAAACAGACAACTCTCTTCCGTGTAACAACCCCGATCTTAACAACTGTTGGTATGAAAGACAAATAAAAAGTCTAGATAGTGGACATGGCACTACCTGGACACAGCAGAATAGAAAAGAAAGAAGTGGGAAAAAAAATCACAAAATACAAAAACCTGCAAATAGAAGTAGAATGAGTGAGGCAAAATAAACCTATGATATAACCAATAGGAATGTACGCCTTGGGTACAATACCAAAACATCTGAAGCACCATTTGAATACCATAAGCATTGACAAAATCACCCTCAATAAATTGCAAAATGCAGCTTTGTTTGGAATGGTTTATGTTCTGTGACAATACATTTAAAACTATTAAATAACAACTTCAACTATCCTAGATCCTAGGGAAGAACTTGATAGAAGGATAAAAATAGCAAATCAGTTTAAACATCTGGTTACCTGTGTAAACAAGTATAATAACATATTACATTTTTATACTGCCCAATTTCCAGTGATGCTGGGTAATTAGGGAATTATATTTTTTTTAGTTATAAAAAAATTTATAAAATTATTAAAAAAAAATTTTTTTTAGTTATATAGCTTGTTTTGAAAGAGACTAACATTAGGATCATTATTATAATCACTGTCAGAATTTTGCTGAATCAGGAAATCATGGAGAGTCTCTAAATATATTTCACTTTTTACCAGACTGGCTTTGTTTGCAATCAATTAAATATTTCTACCAGCTTTCTTCTGGAACAAGGACATCACTTTTGCTATAAGAGTGAGTTATTAATTGTAAGTAGTTCAAAATCAAGCTTATTTTAGGCATTAACCAACGTTTTATACTGAAAGTATGAAGTACCAAAGAAATTAGAATATAAAGGAAAAGGTAAAATAGAGATGTGAAAAGATATAAAAATGCCTAACAGTTTTATATTATTTATTTACTCTGTACTTGTATGTACAAATAACTGAATGCAGTAAACATATCCAATATGCCTTCCTCCTAAAACAAAAACAACCCTGTGAGGTAAGTTGGACTTAGAGAGAAAATCTTGTCCAGCTGTCTTTCATGGCTGAGGCAGGACTCAAACTCATGGTTTCTCCCTTTCTTAACTGGTGCCTTAACTATTAGAAGTGCAGTTCGAAAGAGAATAAAATAATACTGAAGAGAAATAAGGTATTAACAATAACATGGTAATCAAATATAATTACAGGTACTTAGAATTATATTACTTATAATTAAGGGCTAAATTAAGAACTGTCAAATTATTTAAAAAGTTAAGAAAAACTTTATAAACTGTAACCTCAATACGTTTCCATAAAATCAAAAGAAGTCAAATCATCGGGGTGAGGGGGAGAGACAGGTATAACTCTTTAAAAATTCTTTAAATTTTGCAATGAATTAGTCTCTTCTCTGAATGTAGGCTACCGGTACTTGTGGTCATAATTAAAAATAGATTAAATAAAAAGGTAAAAAAGGGAGTGGGAATGACTTGGGTAAAATAAGCTATTTCAGAGTATAAAACAGAATATATATTTATTTTTTTCTGTATAGCTTAGAAACACCAAATGAAACTTCTTCTTCCCAGATACTAAGCCAAAATGCAAAAAGGCAGGCAATTTATTCTGGAATACGAAGCAGGAAGTTCTGCAAGTTATATTCCTCAATTCCTGGAAATAAAAATATTATAATGGTTACTATTATAATTGTTTAATAGTATAATTTTTCTAGAAGGTTGCTGGCCTGTTTTGACCCTCAAATCTTCTGTATCCTTTGCAAATGCTTTTTTCTTTTCTTTTTTCTTTTTTCCTGTAACCAGAAACTTCTCCAGATACTCAGTACATATCAGACTGGGTAGTAGAATCAGTAAAGGACAATTTTGTTCACACTACAGATTCACATTTGGTGGCAGTGCTAACTCAAGCTCCAATTGTTTCTGAGAAAACAAATTAATCATAAAAATAAGAGTACTCCACTCCTATGTTGGAACCTTCTCAGAAATTCACTACTTGACCAAGAGATCATATCCTCTTATTTATATCCTTTATTGTAAACTCTTCAAATATTTATTTGGTGTACTAGTAGGACTCATATCTGGATAAGGAGGCCCTTCAGGTATCACCTTGTGCTTGACTATTTCAGTGAGCTTTATATGGGGCTTCCCTTGAAGACTATAGCTGGTTAAGAGGGTAGCAAAGCAATTATGGTTTAAAAAATTGCTGTGGGAACTGCACTGACCACAAGTCAGTTTCTTGGCAATTCAAGGGTCTGGATATGACCTATAAAGAAGTCCTTTATGGCACAGGACCTTGTTATTTGCTTTCTATAGTTGCTTCCTATATAATCTGATGGCATTGGAAACTTAGGTCTCATCAATTAAACAATGCCATCTGATAGACAATTTAGTAAGAGAGTAAATGGCTGTCTGTGTCATAGTGTCTGCCTTGTGAAATAACATCAACCAGATATTTATAGGCCCGTACCCTGATCTTACTTATGCCTACTTTATTTTCTGGAACTCTGGCTAGAGGAAGTGGTGGGCTTCCATGGATTGTCTGTTTTGAGGTATGGTGGTATCTGTCTCCAGACATTTTTTTTTTTTTACATTTTGTATTGTGTGGATTGTTTTATTTTAAGCATTGTTTTAATGATATTAAAAAAAAAAACATGTAACCCACTTTCAACCTTCAAGGACCTCAAAGATAATTTTAACTAGGTTGTGCATTCATAATTGGATCAAGGAACATTCCATTTCTGTATTAGATCATAATCAAAGTGAGCAGTTGGCTCCTTTACCATAACATGTAACAGAGTTCCAATATCTAAGGGTTGTCACAAGGAAGATGGGGTTAACCTATTTTCCAAAGTACCAGAAGGCAAGACAAGAAGCAATGGATGGAAATTAATCAAGGAAGGAGCAATTTCCTGACAAGTAATCAGTGGAACTACCTGCCTCCAGAAGTTGTGGATGCTCTAACACTGGAGGTTTTTAAGCAAAGATTGGACAACCTTTTGTGTAAAATGGTATAGGATTTCCCGCTTGAGTGGAGTTGGACTAGATGACCTTTAAGGTCCCTTCCAACTCTGTAATTTGGTTTAAGATCCCTTCCAACTCTAATTTGGTTTAAGATCCCTTCCAACTCTGTAATTTGGTTTAAAAAAATCTGAAACTTGCAGATGGTTGAAACTTCCATTTTATTGTTTTAAAACTTTAATCTCCCCCAAACTATTTTTTCTACATTTTAGTAGATTTTAAAGGGTGAACTTGGTGTTCATTTTGCTTCTTTACAATCTTAATCCCTCCAAAATGCTATTTAATATTTTAAAACCCAGTTATGCATGATGGCCATGGCAATACTCCTAATAGTCTTTAGATTTCCAATAATCATTGAAATAAAAATACAGAAAGAAATGATTGGGGATGGGGGGAGTAGGGTAAGCTACAGAAAACTAAAACATAACTCGACTATAATTGGAGGATTCTGGGATACAGCTATGAATTTAAATCAGGTCTCTTTTATCTCCCATTTAAAAACAATTGATTCAATTAGCAAAGCAATGTGTATTCTATACATTAAATATTTCCCATTAGTATTAAGACAGCTTTTGTATTCTAAATTCCCATGTGCAACTGAAACCCAGCTAACAACCTCTGTGCACATTATTTTTTAAAAAAACTTCTTAAATTGGATAGTCTTTCCATTCTCAAAGCATTCCTGTGCGTCACAAAAAAAAAATGCTTAATTCCCATTTGCAAGATGAAGTGGTAAGTAACTTGGGATTTTAGCATAAAAAGTAATTTAATTAGATGGCCCATCACCCAACTTACAGAATTATTCACTCAGGAGCCATTTTTCATTTGCCTCCGCTACCAGATTTCGGGATTTTAGAGCCAGTGTCATTACTGTGCTATCTTTAATGCATTTAATCTTTATCACACCACTTTCCAAGGATTAATCACCCATACAAAATGTAAAAGTAGAAAAATAGCAGGTAATTAAGATTTTCTTGTGTGTACGTCCTGTTTATAGCAGTCTGTGAATATTATCGTTATTATCATCAAACTGCACTAATTGTAAATATCCATCCAGTTTCAGTTTTCAAGGATATGCTTTCTTCACTGATAGATACATTTAAAAATAGCCGTATCAAAGTGTCTTTGTAAGACACTATTTTTTTTATTGAAAAAGTTTTCAAATACAAATTTCCCCCCCCTTTTTTTCCTCCCCACCTCCTCCCTAGCCCCCCCTCACCACCCATCCCCCCGTGACTTCTTCACAACAAAAATCTAATTCATAACTAGTTACATAATATTTTACCAATCCCTTACTCCCTCCACTAAACACTGACCCTTACTTACAAAAAATATTATTAATATTATTATTTCCCCCATTTACCATACATTTCAAAAAAGGAAAAAAAAAGAGAAAAAACAACAACATTCTACTATAACATTGTATGATAACATCTAATTTAGCATAATATTATTATAACTCCCATTTTAACAATAATCTGCCCTTTTCCTCCTCCCAATTTATATCTATATATTATTACAACATTTCAAAACAACCTTTCGCTTTAGAACTATATGATAGATCCTACTTTAACATTTAATCTTTTGTATATATTAATATAACATTTCAAAGCAGCCTTCGCTCTACATCCTAATTCAACATTTATTCAACCCTATCCACTTCCTCCACTCCCCCAAATATTTCACTTAAACATCCCTTTACTTAAGCTAATCAATCATTAAATTAACCTATTCCCACCCAGTTTCCTACAAAATTACCCTGCACTACAATTCTAAATATCTTTAATCCACTGCCCATTCTGCTAATATATATATATATATACATTCCATTATATATATATATAAAAAAAGACAATAACTTCAGATTTATAATCCATATAATATCTTCTGTATTGTCTTTCCACTGGATTGTTAAATCCATCATCCATAATAGGGTAGCATAGCATCCTGGTGCAACAGTTTGTTCAAAATCTTCAATCATCATCTGCCCCCATCAGCAATGAATATCCTCATATATATATAAAAGTAAAAACAACCACCCGAATGACATTATAATTATATTCCATATAGTTGTAATTGTGGCTTTCATCAGGATTATTAATTCCCATCATCCTAGTGGGTAACAACCAGATCTTCTGCAAGCCCCAGCGTAACTCTCTTGCCTTATAGCTCAGGATAGTTATAATATAGTTATCAATACCTGAAAGGAATCCAAAATAAATAATTCAAGTCTAGCAATGTAAGGCTCTTTTCGCATCCCAAAATTACGGCATTGCAGAGATCTGTCACTGTCCTCAGGATAATATTAACCAATGCTTCACCTCCACTATATTTTCATATATTCATTCATTTTTTAAAATCACTGGCTTCACTGTTGCTTGGTTTAGAAATTACTATTTTTGTGAGACCTGTTTCTTTTATGCTTTTTTTGTGTGTGGGTTTAATTTCCATCCTGATTTCCTTTCTACAAGTTGTATGTCAATTGATCAGTTTTCATTCTGCTTTGTAAGTTGATCTTGTTGGTTTTGTTTTGGTATCTCATATTTCTTTGTCACCACTTGTATGTCAGCTGATTGGTTTCCATACTTGTCTTTGGCTTGATGATTCATCACGTTAAAGTCAGATGCCACTTCTCTCATATTTGTAGACAGTCCAGCTGGGGTATTCAAAGGATCCGGAGACAATTTATCTACCACAACCTCTGTAATTTGATGTTTTCCCTTTGTTTCCAACTCCTTCTGCTTATCCTGTATTGTGCCTAAAGATGTTGAGTTCATTTTCAAAATTTTTTGATAAAATTCTTCCGCTTTTTCAACAGTATTTAGTTGATATCTTTCTCCTTGATGTCTCGATATTATACCAACTGGAACATCCCACCTAAATAGAATATTTCTTTTTTTTAACTCAGTCACCAGAAAACCAAATTTCTTCCTTTCCGTTAACATCTTAGGCGGGAGCTCTTTAAAAATCCAAATCTTTCTTCTGTACAATTGCAAAGTAGAATTGAAGGAATTTTGCACAATATTATTCCTAATTTCTTTATCTGTAAAATAGATCACCACATCTCTAGGCAATTACCTTTGCTTTGCGAACCAGGAGTTTATTCTATAAACTCTATCAATCCTACAAAACACTTCATCAGGTTGAACCTTTAAAATCCCAGCCAGAATTTCAGAAGATATTTTCCTTAAATCATCTCTGTTATTTTCCTGCAAACCTCTCAGTCTAATCGCATATTCAGTAAAATTATGTTGCATCATTAAAACTTCTCTTTCAATCCTCTGTTGCACATTTTCTACATTACCAGTCTTTTGATCAGCCTCCATTTTAGGTTTTTCTTCTGGACTATTATCTTGAGTATTTGTCAAATCCTTTTCAATTTTTTGAATTCTATTGTCCAAATTATCCTCAGTTTCTTCCATTTTAGACTCTAATGACTTAGTATTTGCATCCAACTGAATCATAAATTCTGATAAACCATTAGCCGTTTTTAAAATCTTTCGCTCCAAAAAGTCAAACTTGGATTTCACCAATTCTTTAATTTCCTGCTTAAATTTTTCCAGATGCTGATTCACAATCTCATCCCTTCTTACAATCTCCTCTAAGAGGAATTCTATTATGTTAAAATCAGGTTTCTGAGACTGGAGAGTTAGAACTTGTTCATGTAGTTTGTTAATGGGGGAATCCCCCCCCCCGCTAACTGTTTGTCTGACTTTATAAGTCTCAATACCATATTTCCGCCCAGACAAGCTTTATTAGAAAAGAAAAAAAAAGCTTCTTTCCAACCAAGATCAATATCAGATCTCCAGGAGAAGAGAAAAAGAAGAGAAGAGTGAAGTTGTGTCTTCAATTGTAGCCAAAGATATTTATTCCGCTACTTTGTAATAATGGAAAACGGAAGAATTTTCCCTTTCAGCCTCTCTTCAAGCCGCGGCAGTCGCCATTTTAAAAATCTTTTTTCCTTTTTCCTTTTTCTTTCTTAAATAGCTTAAATAACTTTTAAAAAATAAGTAAAATACTTGCGCTTCATGATCGCAGGTCCAGCTCACATCTTCTTTAATTAATTTATTAAATTTACAGGCTTGCTTTTGCCACCTGGCTCTGCATGTAGCAGAGGTCTCCCAAAGCCCGGAGCATCTGCTGGGGATACGGGGAGTCTCTTCCGCTCCATCCCAAAAGTAAAAAAAGAACTTTTGGGATTATGCAGAGAGCTCTACCCACCCCAGCCGGCTCTATCTCCGTTTCCTCATGGAAGCAGAGTTTGTTCGAGCCGCCATTCGGTTGTAAAGGCGGCTCTTACAGGCAGTGGGGTTGACGATCCCGAAAGAACGTCTGGCGGCGGCAGACAGCAAACCGGAAGCCCAAGACACTATTAAAATAACTATGAATGGCTTCAAAAGGAAAGTATAATTTTCTCTAATAAGACAAAGTTTATTTTGAGACAAAAAAAAAAAAACATAACCAATGTGGTTTCCTTGGCAAACAGATTAGACAACTATTTATCCAGAATGGTATAGAACAGTGGTTCTCAACCTTGATAATATTAAGACTTGTGGATTTCAACTCCTAGAATTTCTCAGCCAGCATGGCTGGCTGGGGAATTCTGGAAGCTGAAGTTCACACATTTTCAAGTGGCCAAAGCTGAGAAACACTGGTATAAGATTTCCTGTTTGATTAGGGGGTGGAGACTAGAAGACCTCCAAGGTCCCCTCCAACTGTGTTATTTTGCTATTGTTACTCTCCTGTTGTTAATTATGGTGTTCTAGTCTAATCTACATCTTTGGTATTTTCTGGAGATCTTCCATCATAGTATTAATTTATTAGTCCTGTACATTCACAAGAGCTTAGCAAACTATGTTAGTCTAAAGAAAGCATCTATAATATCTAATGACAATGTCCTTGAGAGATGTAATTTAATTTAATTTAATTAATTAAATTTATATACCACCCTCTCCGAAGACTCAGGGCGGCTGAGATAGGGAGAGAAGCTGCAGATTAGACAACAGAGATAAGAGGCAGTTTAGCTCACAGAAGGAATGTAAAGAGTCTGTAAAGGGCATATCAAACATCTTAGAAGGAACCCTCCCTAGTTTCTTGGATTGTAAAGATGAGGAAAAACAGAAAGAGATGTATTTTCAGACTTGCAAGATTTCTGTAATCTAGCAATAAAGGTAGTGATAGTACTCATAGTTGTTTCTTGTCTGACAAGGCTGACAGTACCTCTCTTTGAAGCATTAAAGCAGCTGCTTCCTTTTTAAGGATTTTCATGGTATCTACAGTGCATATCCAGATGAGATCTTCTGTTTGCCAGCAAAACAAAGTGATACAGACCAGAACAGTCTTTGAAGCAGCCATGGTCCATTGAAACCAAAGAGACACAGTTGCTTTAAGGCAACAGAGAAAGATCCTTCAATACCATTAATGCAATTTGCAATTCAAATGCTTTTGCTTAGCTTTTGAAGATCAGCCAAGGTTTAGAGAATTATAAAATGTAAAAGTTGGAAGCACTTTGTAAATCTTCTACATAAGAATCTGGAACATAAGAATCCATACCACCTTTGTGGATGGACTGGATGCTACCAACTAACTGGATATGTCCAGACAACAGTACAAGACTTTAAATCCATACTATTTTATCTTTTTTAAAAATAAACAATATATCACTTTGAATAAAACTGGGCACTGGCTTCTTTCTCAGATATCACAGTTCAACATTTCATATTTGTAGTAGGCAAGATTCATATTATTATTATTATTATTATTATTATTATTATTATTATTATTTAATCTTTAGTGAGATTCACAGCCTTTAAAGCTGGTTAATAGCTCAGCAGCTCGAGTCCTAACCAAGGACCTAGGAACTGTTAAGGTATCGTCGGAGGATGTAAGCTGTTCCGAGTAAGATGGTTTTTTGTAGAGTCAAAATGTTCAAGTTCAGCAAATTTAGAATTTCTAAATAGCGGGGTAGCCCTTTGGGTATTGCTCCAAGGGCTCCTATTACAATCGGGACAACACACGATTTCTTTTTCCACAGTCACTCAACTTCAATTTGCAAATCCCGGTACTTTGTGATTTTTTCTTGCTGCTTATCTTCAATCCATGTATCACCAGGTATTGCAATGTCAATGAACCATACTTTTTTCTTTTCAACTATTGTTATGTCAGGTGTGTTGTGGACCAAGTTCCTGTTAGTCTGAATCCTAAAGTCCCACAAGATCTTGAGTTTCTCATTCTCTAAAACTTTCTCAACCTGATGTTCCCAGTGGATTTTGCTGTACTCAAATCCAAACTTCTGGCACAATTTCCAGTGAATGATCTTAGCAACACGGTCATGGCATTGTAGGTAGTCAGTTTGTGAAATTTTGCTGCACCCACTGATCAGGTGGTCAACTGTCTCATCTTTCTCATTGCAGAGGCGGCATTTGCTGTTGGTGGTAACATGTTGAATTTTTGCCTTCATGCAATTTGTGGCTAGGGCTTGTTCTTGAGCTGCCAAAATAAAGCTTTCTGTTTCTTTTTTCAGTACTCCTGATCTTAACCAGTTCCAAGTTAGTTTCTGGTCAGATTTGTCTTTAATATTTTTCAAGTATTGGCCATGCAGAGCTTTGTGTTTCCAATTTTCAGCTCGCTGCTCAATTACTTCTTTCTTATATTCTGCTTTTGTTTTAGTTGTCTTTAAAAGGCCTCCTTTATTTACTTCTTTAATCATTGGTTCTTCACTTTTCTGGATGTAATCATTCAAACTGCCTTTTTCTTCTTCCACAGTCTGCTTTACTTGTAGGAGTCCTCGACCACCCTCTGCTCTTGGTAAATATAATTGGTCAACATCACTTTTAGGGTGCAAGGCATGATTCATTGTCATAAGCTTTCTTGTTTTTCTGTCCAAATTGTCTAACTCCATCTGGGTCCAGTCAATTATTCCAGCAGAGTATCGAATCACAGGTATAGCCCAGGTATTTATGGCTTTTATGATGTTTCCTCCACTCAATTTGGACATTAATATCTTACGAATTCGCCGAATGTATTTGGCTGAAGTTAATTCCTTGACTTTATTATGCATTAAGCTTCTAAAATCCCCAAGTACTTGTAGCCTTCTTCTGATTTTACTGCCTTTATCATTTCTTCATTCTCTAGTTCTATTCCATCCTCTTCTATGATTTTGCCTGCTTTGGTTGCTATTGTTGCACATTTGTCAATTCCAAACTGGATACCAATGTCTTGGCTGAATTCTTTTGTGTTTTCAATTAATAAATTCAGTTCAGCTTTTGTTTTACCAAACAGCTTCAAATCATCCATGTACATCAAGTGCGAGATTTTCAGTTCTTTCTTTGCAAGTTCGTATCCACAGTTCATCTTCTTCAAAATGATTGTCAGTGGTAGCATTGACAGTATAAAAAGTAGGGGTGAAAGGGAATCGCCCTGAAAAATGCCTCATTTAATTTCAACTTCACCCAGTTCTTCTTCATTAGCCATAAGTTTTGTTTTCCAGAGGTTCATTGAAGATTTCATGAATTTTTGTATGTTGCTGCTGATGCCTAAGATTTCCAGGCATTTCTTGATCCAGCTATGGGGAACTGAATCAAACGCTTTCTTATAGTCTATCCAAGCCATGAACAGGTTGGTTCGTCTTTTCTTTGAGTTCTTTAGGATTAGCTTGTCGATCAGCAATTGATCCTTTGTTCCTCTTGAGCTTTTGCAGCATCCTTTCTGTTCTACAGGAAGCAAGTTATTTCTTTCCAGGTATCCATAGATTTGGTTTGCAATGATACCAGTAAGAAGCTTGTATGTTGTTGGCAAACAGGTGATTGGCCTATAGTTTCCAGAGTCCTTTCCTTTTTCTTTATCTTTTTGGATCAAAAATGTCCTTCCAGTTGTCATCCATTCATCATTTTCAGGTGTTTTTAGGATCTGGTTCATCTGGGTTGCCAATCTTTTGTGCAGACTTGTAAGTGCCTTTAACCAGAAGCCATGCAGCTCATCCGGTCCAGGTGCACTCCAGTTCTTCACTTTTCTTGACTGTCTTTGCACCATTGCTTTTGTTATTTTCACGTCTTCCATTTTATGCACTTTAATAGAGTCCTCAACCTGTTTGATCCATTTTGCATTTCTGTTGTGCTTCTTGTTGTTTTCCCACAAATTCTTCCAGAATTTCAGAGCTTTCTCTTTATCAGGCTTTTCATTTGTTGTTACCCTGTTTCCATTTTCTAAACTCTTATAAAACTGGTGCTGATTTGCTCTGAACTGTGAGTTTTCCTTGAACTGAGTTACTCAGTTTTCATGCCTTTTAATCTTTTCAGCAATGGCAACAACCCTCTGCTTCAGCTCTTCAATTACTACCGCAATCTCCTTATTCCTCAGATCGTATCTTGCTTCCAGACTGCTTTTGACCTGCTTGTTCTTTAGCTGATCTTGCCTTAGGTTCTTCAAGTTGCTCAAATCTCCACGTACTTTTTTGATCTTCAATTCTAACCGAATTTTCCACTTAGGCTTCCCCTTTTTGCCTCTTTGGTTCTTTTGTATTTTCAACCCCAGTTCTTTGGTGGTTATGACGGCTGCTGCATACATCAGTTGGTTTGTTTCGGCTAATGTAGTGGTTCGAATAGTTTGCACAGCCTCATTGACCTTTTTTAGTACATTTTTCAATTCTTTCCAGTTCACTTGGTTCAGCTTTGGCAAACGTGTTCTTTCAGCATCTTCCATTTGGTGCTTTATTTTTCCAGCTAATTGAGCACTATCTGTTGGTGTTTGTTCTTTAGTGCTTCCTTGTTCTTTATCTTCATCCATTTCAGTATCCTCTTCTTCCCTTTCTTCCTCAATTTGCTTTTGAGTCTGGAAATCATTCTTGATGTTACTCTTCTTTGTTGATGTACTCAGACCATTAATTGCTTTCTCTTCTATTGCTATTAATTCTTCTGTAGTGAAAAATTTGTGGTTTAGGATTACACGTCGTTGGTCCATTAACCTTTGTTCACTGGTGTCACAGTCCGTATGGTTCCTCTTCCAAATCTGATACATTCTTTTTTGAAATCCATGTTTTGCTGGCTCAGACTGATAGTAAGCTTCCATAATAGAGGTGTTTTCTTCCCTGGTCCAGATTTTTCGTTTTTTGGGTTTTTCTTCCAGTAGCTTGTCAGCTCCATGCCCTGGTTGCCTAGCAGAGGGAGCTGAGCCCTGTAACTCATTTTGCGTAGAATGCCCAGGAGCCATAGCATCCAACGGAACCCTTGTTAACCCGGGCGACAGTTCAGCCAGCATAAATTTCATTTTTTCTCTATTCACCATGTTTGAATGGGTTGTGAGGCAGATTTTGTCTGGCCCTTCACCTAAGGTCTGTCTGATATGGTTGCCCTTAGGATCACTAGAGCACACAAGCCCCTCCACCACGACAAGGTAGAGCTCCTCGGAAGGGTTATTATTATTATTATTATTATTATTATTATTATTATTATTATTATTATTTCAATTTATATGCTGCCTTTCTCCAGAGACTCAGGATGGATTAATCATGGATTAATTATTTCTGCCATTCCTAGATCTTACAAGTGGGGCAGTTGCATCATGATGCAGATGGAAATGGATGAGGGATTGGTTCAGTATGATTTCTCCTTTTCTGTTTACTTCATGTACATTAAAATATACTCTTTCTTTCCCATTGCCAATAAGATACAACTATAAATCAAGTTTGCTTCTGTAAATGATAATAAGATGGAGCTATTTCTTTATCCAAAGCAGCATGTTGGGCTGTGAAAAGAATTTGACAGGGCACTTCACAAAGTAGACTGGGATGAACCAATAACTGTTCCTCAAGGATTAAAGCAGCTGCAACCTACTTAAAGCTTGACTTTCTCTTGCTGTCCAGATGAGCCTGTACATAAAAACATGTATGTTTTTGTTGGGGATGACAATCAAACATAGTACCTATTCATACATCTATAGATGCAGCCAGTGAGGAAAAAAATCTCTGAATTTTCTAAACATGATTGATCATGACTGAATTTTTGACTGCTTTAATACTTTGCTCACACCAATGTGTTTCTGAAGTGCTTCTTATGAATGTTGTATGAATACTTAGTAGCAAAATAATTTGATTTGGTCCTCCTGCTAGCCTCAGACACATTTTATCATATTCACTGGTCCCAGCTTTTGCTATAAAATAAGTGGTTGGTTTTGTTTTTGTTTTTGCAATTAGCTAACCATAACATTCTTCAATCTGCATATAATTTTGTCTAAGGAAAACATAAGCCTGATGGAAATCCAAACTTTAACTGAATAACAGAGTAGGAAAGTACCTTGGAGGTCTTCTAGTCCAACCCTTTGCTCAAGCAGGAAACCCTAAATCATTTAGGTAACACATCAGTGCTAGAAGACAGTGGGCTTTGCTTCCAGCACTAATGATGTTACCTAATTTGGATAGTAAAACATCTGCAAGAAAATGTGTGGGTTTTTTTTTAATTAAAAATATGAAAAAAATGAGGCTTTGACACTTACTTAGTTTCTAAATTGTGTACTCACAATGCATGGAGGGTTCTACCCCAAACTCTGATACTTAAAGCCTATACAGCAGCTGGAAAGAGAGCAGGCAGTGTCTGTGGGTGTCAAAACCACTGTCCTGGAAAAAATCTAGAGTACCCAGGATTATATAAGTAAAATGGTACTCAAAAATGAACTGTTGAATTAATGCCTGAGGAAGTTGCAGATATGGAGAAAAGGTCAAGTTGAAAAGCCATGGCAAGACCTTGCATGGGAAATACCAATGACAGATAGCTAAACTGGCAGACATCCTATCAGTCATGAGAAAAGGCTGAATTAAAATACAGCATTAAGGCACTGATCATAGAAGCACAAGAAACATAAGCATCAGAAACAGAGTTCTACCACAGCATACAAGATCCAAGGTACAGACTATGCAGAGAAGTCTCAGAGACAGTCCAATACATAGTAGTAGGAGCATGGAGGCAGGAAGAGCCTACAATGAAGGGCACAAACAAGTAGCTGGCATTGTATACAGAACCATCTGCACAGGTATGAATTGGACACCCAAGCCCAGATTGGAGTTTCACAGAAGGTTGTGAAGAATAAATGGGCAAAGATCCTGTGGGACTTCTTGTTCCAGGAGGACAGACAGGTACTAGTTAATTACAAGTCCATATGATAGTAGGCAAGAAGCAGAAGACAGCAATGATGACAGATGTAATGGTGCCAAGTAATAGCAATATCAGGAAGGAATATGAGAAGCTGGGAAGTCCCAGGTCCTGAAGAAAGAACTAGAGATGTGGAAAGTAAAGGCCAAAATGGTGGTAGGACCATTTGGAGCTGCGACTCTTAGCTGGGATAGTAGCTCCATCACATCCCAGGAACAATATCAAAGTTCTCTCTTCAGAAGAGTGCAAAACAGCTAAGATGAGAACCTCATATGTCCAGGTCTCTGGTAGAAGACATAGGACCATGATGGTGAACCTATGGCATGTGTGCCACAGGTGGCATGCATAGCCATATTGGTGGGCACGCAAGCTCAGCTCCAGTGTGCATGCGCGCTCCGGCCAGCTGATTTTTGGGCCTTCTGGGCCCACTGGAAGTAGGAAAACAGGCTGTTTTCTGCCTCCAGAGGGCCTCCAGAGGGGCAGGGAAGGCTGTTTTCGCCCTCCCCAGGCTCCTAGAAAGCCTCTGGAGTCTGGGGAGAACAAAAAACAGGCCTTCCAGTCCTACCGGAAGTTGGCAAACGGGCCGTTTCTGGCCTCCGGAGGGCCTCCAGGGGATGGGGAAGGCCATTTTCACCCTCTCAAAGCTCCTCGAAAGGCTCTGGAGCCTGGGGGGAGAGAGAAACATGCCATTGCGTGCCAGGAGCAGGGGGGAGGTGGGGTCACGCACACATGCACAGGGGCGGGGCGCATAGAATTATGGATGTGATCATGCATGCACATGACACCCCCTCCCCTCCCCCCGCTGCTGGCACGCGATGGCAAAAAGGTTAGCTGACCTAGGATTTAGGAAGACACATAAAATCATAAATATGACTCTCTGTCTCTGTCTCTGTCTCTGTCTCTGTCTCTGTCTCTGTCTCTGTCTCTGTCTCTCTCTCTCTCTCTCTCTCTCTCTCTCTGTGTGTGTGTGTGTGTGTGTGTGTGTGTGTGTGACATATTAATTTTTAATATAGTTCTGGACTATGTTAGTCATTCTGTCTTTGAGAATATGAGACAGGACTTGTAGAATTAGCGTCTTACAAGTTCTCATGAATTGCACCTGCTGTATTTCAGTTAAACTAGTGCCTTTATATTTGTGCAAATTCTCTATGAGTTTTTAAGCTATTATTTATCACCCATTCCATCTTATTGGATATCCTTGATTACTTTTCGCAGCACAACAACTCTAAGGAAAGCCCATACATTTTTCAAAATAAATTACTCCAAAATTCTTTACACACCCAGACCTTTGCATGTCACGTTACCCCATACATTCATTCAGCCCTGGCTTTCTGCCACACTGAGCTACAGTATAAAAACCCAGGTTTTCCGTGCTCACATCAATAAAGATTAGCATGTAAATAAACAAACCTAATTTTCAAAAAATTTTCAGTAGGGTTGTTAAAAGTCAAACCATCAAAACAATATAACACCAAGTTCGCCAGCAACATAAAGCTCCAGCAACTGAGTCTGCCCTTCTGTTACTTTGGAGACAAATTTACTCTGCTTAAAAAATTACATCTCTTTTCCTGATTAAAGACTTTAGCTATTTTATTATTTAGTTGGGTACTTGTTGCCATGCATTCTATTATTTCTGAATTTCAATTTGACTAGAGTCCAGAGAGTTTACCTGGTGCCCACTATGTTATCTTTTCAGAACCAGACAAACACTGCTTTTCTTTGAATTTTAATTCCCTCACATTTCCAAGTGCTTTATTATGTTTTTGAAGGAGTTCTCTCCTGTGCCAGTTTTTTTTTTTTTAAAAAAAAACATTCTTGTTTTTAATGATTGGTAAAGTACACGGCTTTATTATATAATTTTAATTTGTTTTATTGGTGGCCATATTGTAGATCATCCTATAGGGCAACTAATATACTATATGAATGAGCAAATGGCTACATCATAAAAGGAGCACATAAAAACCAAAGGTAAAACCATTGGTCAAAATGAGACATTATAAAACCTAAAACACATTACAAAAATATTCTTTAGATAATAAAAATGTCCTCAAGCATTTACGGCCTGAGGCATCCTCAGACCGTAAGGTGGGTGAAAATGCCACCAGTTTTGCCTTATTTGCAATGACTTTAAGGCTTAAATATTTATTTATTTATTTTATTATTTATTTTATCTGTCAAGAATGTATTTGGTAATAAGTATAAGCATGGATTGAATACATAAAATAGGTACAAATAAAAGAAAAGTTAGGACAGGATGGTAGACATGCTGGTGGTCTTATGCACGCCCTTTAAAGACCTCTTAGGAATGGGGTGAGGTCAACAGTAGTCAGTCTTAGGTTAAAATTGTGGGTGTTTTGGGATGAAACCACAGAGTCAGGTAGTGCATTCCAGGCATTGACCACTCTGTTGCTGAAGTCATATTTTCTACAATCGAGTTTGGTGCGGTTTACCTTAAGTTTGTATCTATTGTGTGCTTGTGTATTGTTGTGGTTGAAGCTGAAATAGTCATTGACAGGAAGGACATTGTAGGAGATAATTTTTTTTTTATTTTTTTTTATTGCAAAAGTTTTACAATTACATTTTCACCCCTTTTTCCCCCCTCATCCCACCCCAAACTTCCCAACCTCCCTAACCCACCCTAACCCTCCCCTCCCCCCCAGACTTCCACACAATATACTCATATCAAGTAAAAGGAAAAACCCTCCTTATATAAAACTTGAACCCCTCCCTCCCCCTTATAAATTTT
This sequence comes from Arizona elegans, assembly GCA_022577455.1. Classification (NCBI taxonomy): domain Eukaryota; kingdom Metazoa; phylum Chordata; class Lepidosauria; order Squamata; family Colubridae; genus Arizona; species Arizona elegans. Next base: position 23,579,353 of record JAKOOJ010000005.1, read on the forward strand.
CATCTTCCTTACATTAACCTATTTCTATCTTAATATAACATTTTCAAATAAATTTTCATCCTCATTACCTTAAAATATTTCTAAATATAACATTTTCAAATAAATTTTTCATCCTCATTACCTTAAAATATTTCTATCTTAATATAACATTTTCAAATAAAAGCTATTTGATACTTCCTAGTTTGATATTTGTTCTGAACATAATCTATCCACCTCTTCCATTCCCATTCATAAGTCTCTTGTGAACAATCTTTTAAATATGCTGAAATCTTCGCCATCTCTGCAAAACTGGCCATCTTCAAAGTCCATTCCTCAATCGTGGGCAGCACTTCATTTTTCCAGTATTTACCTATCAACAATCTTGCTGCTGTTATCATATGCAATATCAGTTTTGTTTCACCCAATGTAAAACCCTTAACTATACCCAGTAAAAACAATTGTGGAGAAAATTGAATTTTTTTCTTCAGAACATTCTGCATGATCCACCAAATTTTTATCCAAAAAGCCTTAACTTTCTTACAGGTCCACCAAACGTGATAATATGTAGCATCTAGACAATCACATCTCCAACATTTAGGCTGCACATTAGGGTATATACACGACAATTTTTTGGGGTCTAAATGCCATCTATAAAACATTTTATAAAAATTTTCCCTCAAATTCTGCGACTGTGTAAATTTAACATTCTGAACCCAAATTTTTTCCCATGTTTCCAACATCACTGGTTCCTCAAAATTTTGTGCCCACTTAATCATACAATCTTTAACTAATTCAGTTTCTGAATCCCTTTCTAACAAGACATTATAAAGTCTTTTAATATGCATTGGACCTTTCTCTTTTATGTGTCTGACCAATTCTTCCTCATACATCATAATACCAGTTTTTTGGTCCTCTTTCCATCTCAATTGCAATTGATTATATTGTAACCAAGTTAAATTAATCCCTTCAGCCAACAATGTCTGTAATGTCTTCAGCTGCCATCTGCCCGCATCTGTAAAAAGAACCTCTTTGTATAAAAACCCCCCGAGTGACATTATATTTGTATTCCACAAAGTATGACCAAGATCCAGCCATAGCGGTATTTTATAATCCCATTTGAGTCGGTGCTTCTTCCAAACTCTCAACAAAGAATCTCTAAGTATGTGGCTTTTAAATGCTTTATCCACTTTGTTGTCATAAAATAAGTAAGCGTGCCATCCAAATTCCAAATCAAAACTTTCTGCATTTAATATTCCAGTCTTTTTTCCTCCAAACCAATCACTTGCTAAAGTCAAAGCTGCTGCATCATAATATAACTGTAGGTTTGGAAGTTTAAGACCTCCCCTTTCTGGAACATCTTGCATAATTTTCAATTTTACTCTCGGTTTTTTCTCGTTCCAGATAAACTTGTTCACTCCAGTTTGCCATACTTTTAGTTGTTTATCATTTTTAAGCACCGGAATCATTTGAAACAAAAAGAGAAATCTTGGCAAAATATTCATCTTAACTGCTGCTATTCTTCCAAGTAAAGACAGCTGCAGTTTTTTCCAAGTCTCCATGTCTTTTTGCACCTCTTGCCACAACACCTCATAATTATTTTGAAACAATTTCATATTTGATTCTGCAACCTGAACTCCTAGATATTTTACCTTTGGTACAATCTCAAAACCTGCCCTCCTTTCAAGCTCGTGTTTACGATCTTGTGTCATATTTTTGACTATCATCTTGGTTTTTTTCTGGTTCAATCTAAAACCTGAAACTTTACCATAGTCTTGTATAATGTCCTTCATCTGGATTATTGATTCCATTGGCTGTGTTAGGGTAACAACCAGATCATCTGCAAATGCCTTTATTCTGTAATCCTCTTGCCTTATCATTATACCTTTCAAGATATTAGAGTCCCTTATTGTATTTAACAAGACTTCTAGTGTTAAAATAAACAACAATGGGGAGTTGTAGGAGATAATTTTATGAGCTATGCTTAGGTCATACCGAAGGCGGTGTATTTCTAACTTTTCTAAGCCCAGAATTTCAAGTCTGGTGGCATAAGGTATTTTGTTGTGAGCAGAGGAGTGGAGGACTCTTCTTGTGAAATATTTCTGGGCATGTTCAATTGTACTGAATAGGTACTGAAGTCCCTATTAAAATTCCCAAGTTCTAGCTAAGTATACTACTCCATTCACACTTGACATAAAGAGACAGGAATGTTTAGAGAAACTAGTTGTATTAATGTTAACAGTGCATAACTGCCATACCTCCCTGAAGCTTTAAAGTCCACTTGTAACCTCCAGGTACCCTGATAATCCTGATTACAACCTAAACCAGAAACTTCACACTTTTCATTAATGCCATGGCTGAACATTTTTTTTAACTGCTTGAGGGAGGTTGCCTTGATTCATTACTCTCCCACAAACTATGACTCTGGTTGTTACTTTAGGCAAGCCTCACTGGATTGCATTATTGTTACAACCAGGTTACTGAATCATTCAGTGACATCTTAATAGCTTCTTTTGCTGTCCTGTATAAGCTGGAGCTGCTTCCCCCAAATAACCCTGAATATAGATCTCTTATTTATTCTATAGCGATCAGCCAAATCACAGGAAGATGAAGCACAGAAAGATAAAATGAAAACATCTGACATAGAAATTTGTTTCTTTGCATGAGGATTTTTAGTATGATGTAGAAGTATAGATTACCAGGGTTCCCAGCAGGCATACCTAGCTAATGGCAATAACATTTTTGGCACAATTTGGCTAGTATTTCACAAGTGCAGCAAATGCTACTTTTACCCCAAGAATGCTTTCACTTTTCCATGTAAACTCAGTATCTTGCTACCGAAGCCAATATACTATTTCCTGCATCTCACTAATCAGAATACATACATGCAGTGTATGAATTCACTGACTATTCTGCTGACAGGTGATCCTAGCTGTGGGATTAAGCTAGTATCTATTGATCACTTTAGGCTGCTGTGGTTATGCCACCTTTCCTCTGATTTCAAGAGGATGCATTCCTTCAGAGCTAATCTGGATTGGACAGTGGAAAAATCCAGTTGTTTCAAATCAAGCTCTTCCCTTTCACTTATTTACCAGGCATCCGAACTGGGAGATCATATGAATCCCAGACACCTGGCTTTGAAAAAGGAATCAACTTGTCACTTGTTGGGAATTGTCTGGTTCTTTTGAAAGCTAGACATATTTCCAAGTCATTTCTCAAAATGTGCCACAAGCTTTGGAAGGATCCAAAGATCCTTCACAGCTTTTAAGTGGGATTGGATAGTTGTTCAAAACAACCCTGACATTTGGTCAGTTGGATGAGACGATGTAGAGGGAAGCAGGGGTGGGAAGAGGTTCTCTTGATTCATCATGCACTCCTATCCATCACTGCTCCAACAATAATGCCAGTCAGCTATTAACTAGGCTTGCTTTGAAATATCGTCCCAGAGCCAAAAAACATGTTTTGACAGATGGGTAAAATTGCCAGCCAAACTATCTATCAAAACTCACCTCCTCCCCAAGTGCCAATCCCATTTCACATTTAAAGAGAGAGATTATAGGATGTTTTCCCACTGGTTAGTCATAAGAAAAGAAAGAAGCAAAACTGGATGATTCTACAGATCCATTTCCTTAATATGCTTTGCACACAGTAAATAAACACATCACCTTTTGGCATCAATCTAGAATGGTTTCTAAAGAGACAGCACATTTTATTCCACTATAGTTTTTTGCTATATCAAGGATTTAATTTGGCAGATGGAAATAAAGCTTTTTGCAGTTAACTATAGTCGTCCTCCACAGTACTTCAAAATAGCATGCGTACATTACAGAAGGACTACCAGAACAATTATCGATATAGAGAATCTTCCTATAAAGAAATATTGCAGCACCTGAAACCTTTTACTGCAGGTGGATAAAGAAGGACATGCCTGAGATCTGTGAAATTATATATGACATGGAAAATTGTGCAGATAAGCATCAAAATTTCTTTCAATGCAAAAATTGTCCATGGAATTTCAGTGAGGCAAGATTCAGAATTGATAAAAGGAAAGGATTTTTACACAATTAATACTTAAGAAATGGCTTCAGCCGCTGTCATTGAAGATGATAATGATAATTGCTATTTCTCCATCTATTTCTTTACAATATGTTCGTCCCTCCCATTTATTGATGTCGATATGTGTACGGTTGCTGTAGATTACATCTCACCAGATTTATTTATTTAATAATTAATTAATTAATTATTAAATTTATGTGCCTCTCATTTCCCCTACAAAGTGACTCTAGGGGGCTTACAAATTATAAAAACAAATGAAAATAGCTAGAAGATTAAAACAAAGCGGCATTAAAATATTATTAAAAACTGTGCTATTTTATTGATTAAATTTCTATGGGAGTTTATGGGAGAGATACTTTTTGTCTGGCCTCTATGATAAGACCAGTCTAGTATGATTGAACCCTGGCATAACTCTCAACTTCCTCAGAGCATATAAGCCCCACACCCATGTCAAGATTGTGTCTCACTGGGGAGAATGATGATCGTTATGATAAAATGACTATATTATAATGATATATAATAAATAAATAAATTAAATATGAATATATATAAAATATTTTATAGTTATTTTATCACTTCAGTTGTTTGAAGCAACTAGAAAGGTCCTCTGTAGATGATCAAAGGTGATATCCATGCTGGTATTGCTTTTGAAAACAGACTGGTGCTAAGGCAAGTGATGGATCATTGGCATCATATGCAATCCCAGTTAGTGGCCTTAGAGCAGTGGTGGGATTCAGCCAGTTCGCACGACTTCGGGAGAACCAGTTGTTAACTTTCTGAGCAGTTTGGTGAACTGGTTGTTGGAAGAAATCATTAGGGCAGAGAATCGGTTGTTAAATTAATTGAATCCCACCACTGCCTTAGAGCACTATTTTGATTAACCAATATTCCTTAAACCTTTCAAAGTTAGTATGATATGCAGTGTATTGTAAGAATTAACCTAAGCATGCTCAACTAACACTCAGGAATGGTTACAACTGTCTATTATTTAAAGCTAATAATCAGTGCTTCTAGTTATGAGGCCATCAGTGCCTACAGTGATAATGATGGATCCAGAGGCACTCTGAAATTGTGTACCAATCTTTCATGAAGTATTTAAAAGGATGCCCTTCCATCTTGTCTGTCTTGAATGTCATTATATTGACTCTTGTTTTGTCCATTACTGTTCACAAAAAAGGACTTAGTGTATACATTGTCTCATCTTGATTAAATGAAAAGAGAAAGAAAATTAGGAATCATCTGCATACTAGGACAATGCAGCCTGCATCCCTGAAGAACCTATCTCTATGGTTTCTCAAATATATTAAATAATAATGGATTGTGTAAAGGAGTCTTTATGAACCAAAAAGCCTGCAACTCTATCACTCTAAGTCAGTCACTCTAACATTACCTTTGCCTCTAACCCCAAGTCAGACAGTTGGTCCTGAATGATATTACAGATGATGGTACCCAAAACCATGGAAAGATCCAAGAGAAACAATAGAGTTGAATTTTCCTATCAAACTTTTTAATCACCTATCTTCCTCACAAAGGAGTTCTGGGCAGTGATCATCCCAAGGAGTTTGTGTTCCAAAGCCAAAATTCAGAAAGAAGGTTCTAAAATATCTGACTATGCTAAAGGGTGAGGACAGTCAATAGATCCACACAATATACCATAATGTGTTATCAACTAAAATAATGTTTATTGTTATACATTAAGCTATAAGAGTGAATAATGTATGCCTGTGTCTCCAGAATAGACTGCTGTTATCTTATTTTATTTGTGTTCACAGGAGTTTTCTGATAATACACACTTTATTTCTAAAATTAGAGTATAGCTCCCAATTTTAATTTTATTCCAACTGTTATTCTTAAAGCTTTTTTCTGTATTACCACACCAAGTTATGATAACATCTAAATTCCTCTAATTTACCTGCATAGGTTATTTTTCCTTAATCCTATTAATTGATGATCTGCTCTCTATACTAGTTTTTTCTTTCTTTCCTTAGAATGCTTTTTAGTTTGGCTTTCACTTTGCTATTGTTCATTTCTGTCAGGATAAAGTTGCTATTTCCAAGCAGAAAAAGAAGAGAAAAGGAAAACAACTTATTACTGCTTTATTAACCTGGAACTACTGTTCTCTAAACCACCCACTTCACTTCAGGTTTTGCAGTAAAACTGGAGTGTCATTTCAGAGTGACTCTTTTATGCAGCTCAACTAGGGTCCTCTACCAGTCAACAACCCATCCAAAAAGTACAGGAATTCCTTCCTCTGCTACTGGTAGTATTCCTTTTGTTTTATGGTGGTGCATACAATATTTAAGGATGGTTGCTGTTTTCTGCCCTTTGATCCTTTTTCCCTGTTCAATTCCTTGTCTTCAGTGTCCTTGCTAACCATCCTTTCTCAAAGATTGTCTGCACCACCAGTAGATGCAGAAAGAAAGTATTCTTCCCTTGACAACCCTTGAAGTCCTGCACACAAAAGCATACATGCCATTTCACAGATACTAAAAGGGACTATGATCCTTCCAGATGTGCCAGCATGATTAAGCTGTACATCTGAGAGGTAGACAAAAAGAAAGAAAGAAAAACATACTGAGAAGGAAAAAGAGAAGATCTAGTCTCAGCCATGATCACTTGTCCTACCACAAAGTAATAGCCACTAAACTGGATATTTTAAAGGTAAGGGAAACACAACAAATTCATTAGGAGATAACTGTCAATGGTTATTTAATGATAATATGCTGTATTAGGAATAAAAAAGTGTAGTTCAAAGTCATTTGGCAAAAAGCAACATTGGAACCTTGTTTCTGACCTTCTTGAAGAGTGACTTAGAATATTGAAATATGTTAGATTTAGCATGTGGCTCACAATCCTCAACTGGATGGACCACACACCTGATCTTTTGTTATCTTCTTGTGAATATCTTGAGCAAATTTTAATCTAATAAAGTCTGAAGCTTAACACCAAACCTGCCTTATGGATGGCTACTTTAATTTCAGCTCAGTGAAGCACGAGATACCATATCTCATTTTTCACTTCCTTATACTGCAGTTTTGATCTGCCAGCCATACTTATTACTCCATGAATACAATAGTTCATTTTTTTCACTTTCAGACATCTTGCTGAGGCATACATATCTTTGTTGTTCATTGCATTCCAACTGAAACAGGTATTGGATGGGTGCATATTAGAGATTTTAGGGCATGTGGTCCTAATCAGTTAGGGAAGATGGATTATTAGTGGTACAACCTAATTAACAGAGATAGAGGAGTTCAAGATTGCATGCTTTCTTTCTATAAATCTTGAGATTTGGGTTTACAGACTGAGAAAATATAGTGAGGATTTAATTATTCTTAATAATCTAAAGGATCCTTCATTCTTTTTTTTCTTTAAATCATTTAAGAGCAAGATTACATTACAGCCATCATTCAGTCCTGCAGAGTGGAATTACCAAACTGCTTGCTTTGTAACACCAACACTTGTTATTTACTTACAAGGATGAGGCCCAGCACTTTCCAAGATGCAATATATGGCTAATGTGTAGTGTTTTGCTAGTTCCCTACAAACCTGACTATGAATATTTACATTTGTCTCTTTTCCCACCTAATCTAGAAGCTACATTGGACTGTAACTCAGAAGAACTTTGATTTATTCCAGTTGGAAGCTCGGACAAATTCTAAGCTGTTTGTTTGATGGATGATGCCCCAGTCTAAGTAGACAGGAAAGGTGCAGAGGTGATAACAGCATGCCCATAACTCATGTTTGTTTGATGAACCAGAAGAGCCTCTACTATCTGGAGTGAATAAGTGTTGAGTAGCAATCCAGCTTGAGTTTCTCCTCACTGCCAGAAACAGTCAAAATTACTGACATTTGTTCCATCTGGAAAAAAGAAATACTGTTGGAGTAAGGCCAAAGTGTGACAAAATTTTATTATACAGAACATGGTTCAAAGTTTTCATTAACATTAAATTTAATATAAATTTAATAAAATATAAATTAAATAATTTCTGTATTAAGCTGAGGAAGTTTCATTTGAGCAGGAAAGAGGATTTCCACTGAAATAGAATAACCTGTATTAGATATGTCCTTACATAAGTTCTTAAGAGGTTGCTAACCACCACTTGTATCACAATGTGTTCAGCTGTGCTGAATGACATTAAAAACTTATTCCAAAAACTTGCTCCCATCAAGGCATAACAAGGTCATTTTATTCCATGCTACATTTGCAAATGACTGAAGTTGCAATCCCCTTGAATGGGGTGGATCAGATGTTTATCTCAAGGTTGACTCAGCCTTCCATCCTTCTGAGGTCGATAAAATGAGGACCCAGATTGTTGAGGACAATATGCTAACATTGTAAACTGCTTAGAGCAGGCTGTAAACCACTATGAAGGGGTATATAAGTCTAAGTGCTATTGCTATGGGTTATTTTGTTTTTATTCTCCAGAATCTCCAGAAATGAAGCAAAGTGTAAGTAATAAATGAACGCTAAATAATGAAGGGTCCAGGACATAAATGCAATATAACCTCCTCCCTGTTCCACCTCAGCTACTTAGGAGTTGCAGCTATTGGAAGTCATATTGTATAGTTTTCTTCATAGCTAGCAGTTACTGGTAGAATCTTTTCTCATTTGTCCAATCTTCTATTACTTATTTCTTTTATTACAGCTATCTGAGTTCATTTTGTGAAGAAAATTCCATACGAAGCTGACTGAAAGGAAATTTAAAACAGACAAGTTAAGCATTTCTTCTGATACTGAACAGGTAATTATGCAATTTATTATTACTAGATGTGGACACTAACTAGAAGAGATTTAAAATGTGGTTGGTTGACTTTGTAGAAGATAGAACTTCTGTACTATTGATATTGAAATTAAATTTTACCTCAGGTCAGCTAAAAGCTCATGTTCCATTCAACCTTTACATTTCCCTGTAGGTACACTTTCAGTTTCTACCAAGGCTGCATGAAGCTTGCTCCCTTGCTACCCATCCCCGTACTTCAAAGCTTCCCTTCTATTTGTTTATTTATAAAATATTTAAGTGGCAGATGTTTCTACTTTGTTCTATGAATCTCAACTATCACTTCTTCATTGTTGCAGATGGGAACTTTGCATGCTGATCGGCAGAGACTGTAGGAACCAATAAATAGCCTGTTTCCCTGTTGGTTCAATTATTATAACTATGGAGAAGGGAAAGGATTAAAGGAGAATGTAGGAAAGGGATTCATGGTACAAATATCTGGAAAGCAGAGAAAGGAATGAGGTCTAGAGACACAATCCTTAAATGAAAAGGCAGGGACTAGTTTATTAGCCCAGAACGAAGCCAGACTGCAAGATTTGCTGTTCCTACACAGATAGGAATGACAAATAGTGGGATGATCAATCAGATCTTATGGTGGCTTTGGTCTAAATTGTACCCCAGACCAGACATATTACTCATCCGCTACAATCTGGACTGGAATTTCTGAATTTGACTTAAGAAACCATTGGGAACAGAATGGGACAGAAGCAATTTAAGCTGCAGTACAGTACATATATTCTGTGGAAGGAAACTTTTTTTAAAAAAAAACCAATATTCTACTTTCCAATGTCATTAGATTACCTTACATTTTATCACCTTTGATATATAAAAAAGGCTAATAGTTGTTGGGATCAAATATGTACTTTAAGTCAGAGAATTCTTAAAATAAATGTACAGTTGAAACTTTTTCATAAAACCTAAAAACTTTTTTTAAGGTTTGATGGATAAGCAGCTGGAGAAAAAAAACATGGTACTTTATTTTTATACATGATGGCTGCAGCAAGTCTTTTGTATGTACAGAGATGAATAGGCTTACAGGTTTCCACAATAGAACAGTAGTGGGTTTTAATTTAGTTTACTACTGGTTTGCTCATGCGCGCATGAGTACACAATGCTTCTGTGCATATGCAGAAGCATCCGGGCGGGTGGGTGGAGCCTCCTGCCACCGCCGCTACCGATTCGCCCGATCCGGGTTAAACCAGTAGTAACCCACTGCTGCAATGGAAGATTGGAGGGTGAAGTTAATAAAAATGACCAAGTTGGCAAAATTAACTACACTGATTAAAGAAAACACTTTGTCTAGTATTATTTCCAGGTTAAAGCCACTTTTGGATTTTTTTGCTAGAAACTGAAAAAAAATTGCTATATTAATTTTTGGGATTTGAAAATTAGAATTGTTTATTATACAGACATACTGTGCAGCATAATAATTAAATTTTATAGCAAATGGTTAATGTATTTTGCGTTTGTAACCATATTGAAGAAATCTGGAAGTAATCCCTTTTCTATTTCTTTTCTCTTTTTTTCCTTATTCCTTTACACCTTCCCTGCTCTTTCTTTCTTTCTTTCTTTCTTTCTTTCTTTCTTTCTTTCTTTCTTTCTTTCTTTCTTTCTTTCTTTCTTTCTTTCTTTTTTTATATTTTATTTTTTGCAGAAATTTAATGAAGTATATTTAGGATTACATTACATTTAAAATTAGAAGACTGGAAAAAATAATTCTTTATCCAATCTCTCCATGTATAATTTTATACAATGCTACAATATCCCCTCTTACTCACCTCTTGCCTAAGTTAAACATTGCCCCTATTCATATATTGCATCATTTATTTTTGATAGCTGGATCTGGGAGGTCTTAAAGACGGAACTGCCAAATAATTTGGAATTCTTTGTTCCAAATTTAAGTAAGGTTTGTTGCCACCATTTATATTTTCCTTTTAGGATATGGTCTGCAACAATTGATCTGTAACAATCGTTTTTTTGGGTTTTTTTGAGGTAATACATTTTTTTAAAGAAAAAATAATTTAGTTTGCTCTGGGAAATAATTCCACAAAGTTTCTTCTGTTAGGATTTAGAACTTCTAGCTAAATGTTTCCACCCCAGTTTAGAATCTGGAAAACATTGGTAAACAGATGAGACCAATGGGAAGTACAAAATGGGTGCTGCAATATCAAATAACCCTAACCCTAGCATCATGCCTCTGTTACAATTCCTGAAAGATAAATTGGAAATACAGTTTTCTTTTCTTTGTAAGCTTATATTTTATCAGTTGACTTTTAAGAGCCATGGTGGACTAGCAGTTAGAATACAGTTCTGCAGGTTAATTTGGCCGACTGCCAGCTGACTGACAACAGTTTGATTCTCATCAGCTCAAGGTTGACTCATGATTCATCCTTCCAAGGTCAGTAAAATGAGGACCCAGATTGTTAGGGGCAATATGCTTACTCTGTAAATCGCTTAGAGAGGGCTTTAATGAACTGTAAAGCGGTATAGAAGTCTAAATGCTATTGCTATTTTATTAAATAATGATTCCTTTACCTCAGCAGATTCAGAAAGGTTATCTCCTCTCGCAATTCTCTCAAAGGTCTAAGAAGTTTAGGATTTCTATGTTTTCACTGCAAATGCTGCATCTGAGTGGTCATTAAAAGGCAACAAAGAGAAAATTCTAACCCTTTACTGCTTTCTATGACCCAATGGCATTTATGAAATGAAAATATAGTAACACTATAATTTAGACATTATAAGTAATTTAAAGAGATTTTCTCCATTTTAAGTAATGGTATAAGAAAATAATGATGAAAGAGAAACCATAATTGATCAAAATGTGATTTTAGTAGGCCTGAATATTACAGACTGAATTCACTGGATTTAATTTATAATCTGTTGGATTTGATATAATTTACTCCTTACACATTCCTTTGTAATTATGTATGGTTAGATTGATTCATGCTTCCCATATTTATATATGGTCTTATTTCATCTGGTCTCAACAGATATACAAGAACATTGCCGAATCTTCTTTTCAGTAGAGGTTTTGCCAAATTTATGGTTAAATTCCCCCCTTTTTGGGGGGTACTTATTCTTTTTTACCTTTATCAGTTAGATTATTCTTGGGAGATTTAATAATCAACTATCCTAGTCCAGTACATATTTTAAAAAGGATTATTTTCTCTTGGTCTTTGCTGCAATGTCAGGTTTTGGCTAGTATCAGTTTTGGGATCATCCATTTTAAATAAATGTGCAAGAGAGCAGATCTTTATATAGTCCACTGAGGTCTTTGTACCAATCATTTCCCTCTATTTCAATAATTGGAATTTCTTGAAAATAAAAGCAAATGGAGGACATATGCTCACCTCAAGAAATGTATTAGTCATTTCACACCTTCTGCACTCTAATTATTTCTACAGCTAAGTTGTAAATGACATGACATAAGGTAGAGAATATCCAAAAATAAGGCTATCCAAAAGTAAGATTACCTTCACCCATTTTTTAATGATTTATGGTAATCCTAATTGGGTTTTATCCTATCTCTTAATAATTACACTTTGAATCCAAATCACATGGAGAGTAACTATCTTCCTTGTTATTGTTTGGAAAAGCTTGGATCTAGCTATCCTTAAATAATTGTATATTATTTTGTGTTTCTTATTTTGAAGGTTATGACAGATAAATCAATACAGAACAGCATCATTCTCTTTTCTTTAGTTTTCAACATGTGCAGAATATCTGGGCAGATGGGTGGAGCCTCCCACCTACGCCACTACCGGTTCACCTGATCTGGGGCGAACCGGTAGCAACCCACCACTGAAGCACATATTTCTAGTTCATCTCAAATCTGAGAAGGATATTCTGTTTTGTTATATACTTTTAATTGCAACTTTAATTGCAACACATTTGCCAGAGTAGTTTCTGATTCGAATGACATTAATGTGAGGAAAGCACATTTTAAAGATTTGCTCTGAATGATAGTCCCAACCCATATCATCCCCACATCCCCATCCTTCTTTTCAAAAAGGGACTGTTAAGCCCCAGGAAAATCAGGAGATCCAGGAAGGGTATAAAGATTTATTGCAAGCTTAAGCTCTCTACAAGAATCTGAACTACTAACAGTTAAAGCAATTTGGCAGTAAATTAGGAATTCACAGTGGGCTGAACTTAGATCTCTTGTGGGCATAAAGGGATTTATGACTGATGACATGTTTGATCCTTCCATTAGGCTCAGCCTGGTCATCTCCTACAGAGATCTGGTTGCTCATTGCCAATTTTGTCTTCAGTGAAAAACATCAGGAATATAGCTTCAGAGATGCTATGACACATGTTAAGGAGCAGGATGTTGAGGCTGCTGGGGAAAATATTGGCAATGGAACTGGAGAAGAGATTCCCTAAAGGATGAGGAATGTGAGGCTAAGGTACTCAGATGCAATAAGGACAATAAGATTGGGAGTTGATTGGTAAAAAGACTGAAATTGCACTGAAAAAGGCAGATCTGAAGTAACAGTGTAGAGAAGCAAGACCAAGGTAGCTCTAGAAAAAGTTCAGGAAACAGATTCCACTTCTCTTTCTCTCCTTTCATGTAGATCAGGAAAACAAAAAATGAAACAAAGTTATCTAAAGAAGGATTAACATAACAATGCAGTGAAAGAGGTAATAATTGAAATCATTAAAGAAATGCAGAAAGCTCTGAACAAAAATATATACAGTAATAGTTTGTTAAGCTAAGACCATTTTGATTTAGAAATATAAGCACATTGTTTATTTTCACTGTATCTATGAAAGGCACTTTAGCTGGAAGGACGCTATGGATAATCTAGATAAATTCCTGCCCCATTCTTTGCTTCTAACACCAATGATGGAAGAGACCATTAATTTGAGTTCCACCTGCAGCTTGAAATGATACAATCTGGTGTAGAAATTTAGGTTCAGGAAGTTTCTCCATTAAAAAAATGCAAAGCTTTTAAAAAATATATATCATTTTCTGTTATTTACAGCTCATTAATTTAGATATTTGCTAAAATCATACCTATTACTAAGTATAGTTACTTAATATTATCACATTCTTAATGCATATGTTCAATTTGATTTTTCCAAGAGATCAAAACTGCCACATTTCAGATACAGCATGATACATTAAACCATTACCCACCCTTCCTTCCTTCCTTCCTTTCTTCCTTCCTTCCTTCCTTCCTTCCTTCCTTCCTTCCTTCCTTCCTTCCTTCTTTCCTTCCTCCCTCCCTCCCTCCCTCCCTCCCTCCCTCCCCGCCTCCCTCCCTCCCTCCCTTCCCAATTTGACCTAAGTTCTATTATTGAGAATAAGTTCCACTGGACTCAACCTTTGAGTAGACATTTACACACTTGTACTGTCCAAAAGTCAAACTTAAAAGAAAAAAGTAGCAAACCATTTCTGTCTTATTGCCAACAAAACCATATAAACAAATCTCAAAAGCATTGATTTTCCAGTAGTTATGTAGGGGTGTGAAAGCTGGAATCTGGAAAAAAATACTTTTGAATTATGGATGTAGAAACAATTGCTAAGAGTATCTCAGGAAGAAGATCTTACATCAGTAAAAGAAGACTCAAGTAATCAGTCTTAAGTAACAGACTGACTATTCTTCTGAATGATCAGGAAGCAAAAGCTTATCTATGGGGTATGTAACAGGAGTTGACAGTTTACTAGAAATAGCAACTTGATAAAATTGAAGTATTTACAAAAGGAAGATAATGGGTAAGATGAATAGATGAGAAGTTCATAAGAATATCCTTAGAAGATTACCAGGCTAGAATAGGTGGGCATTTATCCATATAGTCACCTAGCCAAATCTGGTTAGATACCACCAAAATAACTGGCCATTAAGCCACAGATAGATTTATTGAGCTGACCATTAACTAAACCATTCTCTAAGCTACAAGCTTTCAACAAGGAAGGAAGGAAGGAAGGAAGGAAGGAAGGAAGGAAGGAAGGAAGGAAGGGAGGGAGGGAGGGAGGGAGGAAGGAAGGAATCTTAGATAAATATATTTACAGGATATAAATATAAATATACTGGCAAATCTGCAAAAGACTTACTGTTTTATGCATGTCAGAATAAATTTAAAAATACCTCTCAATGAGTTTATATATACAAACATACATATGTTAATGCATAAGCAGATAATCCATGTCATGTAATTTTCATTATCATATATTTATACCATTGGTCACTTTTTGATTAGTCATTACCACTTGCTATAATGGGATAGTTATTGAAGAACACTCAAAAGTGAGTCCGTAATGAAGCAACATGAGTAGTTAAGAGTACTTTCTGCTTTGCTCGAGTAATACTACTACTTCAAGAGCTGTCATGGTTGCCAATTGATGTCAGGGTGCAATCCAAGATAGTAGTTGTCAGCTTTAAAGCTGCATGTAGTTTGGGACCCAGTTACCTTTGAGAATATCTTCCAGTATTTTCTGCCCATCCAGGAAAAACAAAGAAATAGACATCCTTCATGTCTTATTGTATTATTTTAGCTGACTGTTCTCTTTGTTGCAGTGCTTCCTCCTACTTCTCAACATTACTTCTTCTTCCCTTTACACTTACCCTTACTAGATTGCTGTCATGAGGAAGCAGTAGGAAGATGGTTTTTCTCCTTTCACTTGGAATGATGTCAATGTGAGGTGAGCACCAATATTGATGACATTTAGGAAAGCCAGAAACACCTGGCTGTTCTGGAAAACTTTGATGGATACTGTAGACCGGGGGGTCAAACTGGCAGCCCGCAGGCTGGATGAGTCACATGCAGGCCACGCCCACCCCAGCTCCGTGAAGGGGGAAAATGTCATGAAACATTTGACAGCCATGCTGTAGACAGTGACTACTTTTTGTTGTCTTTTGATTGTATTTTACTTTTGAATTATTGTAACTCATTCAGTTACCGTGAGTTTTCTTGGAACTGAACAACATATAAAATTTAGAAATAATGCATAAAATAAATGCAAATATTTTAAAACTGAGAAAAATTATTGAATCTATATTCATCTTTGTTTTAAGAATCCTGATGGCACAACTCTTAGGATGCAGTATTGCAGACAAATTCTGCCTGCAGTATCAGAGGTGGGGTTCGGACCAGTTTGGGCATACTGGTAACTCCGATAATCAGCTGAGAGTGAACCGGTTCACTCTGATGTGCAGATGGGCCCACCCGCCCACCCCTTTGCTGTACTGAGCTATATTCCTTTTTTTGAAGCCCAGCTGATTAGCGTGGCAGAACGGATTGCCACGCGTCAGCTGTTTTACTCATTGGGACAGTAGAAGGTAAGTTGTAGAGCTTGTTTGAAATGCAGTGTGCACGTGTGGAGCACTCGTTTAGCACATGCGTGGAGTGCATGTTTGGCATGAGCTTAGCAAACCAATTGTTATACCAGTTGAATCGAATCACTGCTGCAGTTTGAAGTTTGATCCTCACAGGGCTCAAGGTTGACTCAGCCTTCCATCCATCCAAGATCGATAAAATGAGGACCCAGATTGTTGGGGGCAATACGCTGACTCTGTAAACCATATAGAGTCCTGTAAAGTACTATGGGGTGTTATATAAGTCTAAATGCTATTGCTATTGCTATTTATTTGTCCAGAACACAGCTGTTATTCATGGAAAGCTCAGTGAAATATATCAACATCATATTTGTCCTTCAGAGGAAAAAAAAAATGTATGCCTGACTATATGCCAGAAAAGTACAAGTTGACTAGCTTCTGGCAGATACCTTTTTCACATGCTTTTTGAGGTAAATGGCCATTCTGGTTTTTTTTTCAATTGCTGTGAAGAATAAGTAAAGTTTCGTCAGATGGACAGATTTTTCCCCTCCTTTATTTCTAGAGGGTCTGAATATGAAAGAACAGACTTAATACTGACTGAAAGATTTCTATGTTTTATGTCTTTGATCAGTATGTTAGGGCCAGAAGGCATTACTCTATTTTAAAGGCCAAACAATGGCCTTTAAAATATATAACCGAGACTGCCAATCAATGAATACTTTCCTGGCAGAAAGTGACACTGAACTCTACTTTTTTCTGAGTAAATATGTATAGGATTGTAATCAGGAAGAAGCTATAGGGGGAAATTAAACATATAAATAAATAGATAAATCTATTGCAGAATAGGAAGCTTTTTACTGTATTCATTAAGCATATTTGAGTACGGTCCAAAGTGGTGCTTGATCATATTACTTTTTTGTTGTTTTCTAAACATTATTTTTGTAATGAAGTTTCTGCATTCATGCATAAATTTAAATATAATACAGGATGAGGAGGGAGGATGAAGAAAAAAGAAACAATAAAATGTGCCAAAAAAGAATAGATAGAATAGAGTTATTTCTGGTGGCCTGGTATAATGGCTGTTTCTAGAACAGTGTTTTTCAAAGTTAGAAACTTTAAGAACTTTCAGAATTTTCCAGTCAGCATGAATGGACAGCACCACAGAGTGAAAAAGACTGATAAATTCACACTGTGGGGTAACTTTTATTTTGCATTCAGAAGAAATACAGTGAAATTGAGAAATTAGACCTTATATGGAAGAGCTAGTATCTTACAAAGAAAAGAAGAATCCAGAAAGAACCGAAGCAGGAATAAGGAACCATGAGTCTGACCGATACTTGGTTCAGTGCTTTTCTCTGCAAACTCACACTCACCCTCCTCCTCTGAACTCATATCTGGAGAGGGGTCCAGGGGAGGATCCATGATAATTACCAGGGTTCAGCTGAAACCTGTTTTCTCCCATCCAGATCCTCACAGCGTCCAGGCACTGCAAAATATCAGCCACAGCATCACTTGGCTCACCATGGATGTGTTGTTATGTTATGTTATGTTATGTTATGTTATGTTATGTTGTGTTGTGTTGTGTTGTGTTGTGTTGTGTTGTGTTGTGTGATGGTATGGGGTGTTGTGGTGGGGTGTTGTGGTGGGGTGTTGTGGTGTGTGGTGTGTTTGTTTTCTGTGTTTTGTGATGTGTTTTGTGATATGATGTGATGTGTTATGTCAGGAGTGTCAAACTCACATCATCACGGCAGTGTCACATGACGTACCACAACTTTTTCCCCCTTCACTAAACCAGGTGTGGGCGCAGCCAGCGCGTGATGCATCCAGCCCATGGGCCGGGAGTTTGACAGTCCTTTGTTATGTGATGTAATTTGTGTTCTATTGTGTTAGGATTGAACACTTAAATAATCCATTGTAGAGCTGCTTTTTTTTTTGTCTGATTGGTCCATATA
Organism: Arizona elegans; assembly: GCA_022577455.1. NCBI lineage: Eukaryota > Metazoa > Chordata > Lepidosauria > Squamata > Colubridae > Arizona > Arizona elegans. Next base: position 23,597,398 of record JAKOOJ010000005.1, read on the forward strand.
ATTCCACCAGTGAGTTCTGAGATTGACTGCCCATCCAAGAGAAGACTTTCCATGTGTTAGTCAATGATGCTTTTATGTCTTTCATTCCTTGCTTTGCACTGTAATTCTCTTCCTTCAGAAGGATACAAGTGATTTCCATAATGAACAAAAGATGTTCTTTGCATCTGTCAGGGTATCTGTTTTTGTCACTTTTTGAAGCCAAATGTGCACTCCTGACATCTCTACAAGCTGTCCCAGAAACACTGACATAGGCAAAACTGACAATAGTTACTAAAATTAGTGATTTATCCTGTTTTGTTTAAAAATAAAAGCCATCATTGCCTTGAAAGCTGGTGCTAGCATAGTCCCAGGAATTTAACTAATTGTGTTGGCATGCTTATGAAACAGTAATTACAGCAAACAAAAGATGCACACACCAAAGTATAAAGTCTTCAAAAGCTAATTTGAAGCATGCAACACCCAGGTGTACTTTTTCCAAATCCTGAAATGTAAATATAAATCCAGATCCTATTTAACAAACAATAGGATTTGGTTATACAAAGTACTGAAAATGCACCAGTTTGCTATCTAGCATGTTTGGCTTATTTTAAATTGAGTCACACTTGGTGTTTACAATCCACAAAATATTAATTCTCTTTTGACAGGCTTGCTTAAAACAGGAGGGGAAAAAAATTCAATTAGCATAAGCATCTTTCCCAAAATTACATGTGCAGAAAAATCATCCAGCATTTTTTTTTTTGCCAGTTCTCATTCACTTTGCTGAAAGAGATTTTGCTTTGAATTGCACTTTCAACATTTTCCAAATGCAAAAAAAAAAAGGGGGGGGGAAATATTCTCATGGATAGAGGATAATGCTCTTGAATTGGCTGAGTGACAATGTTACATGACCAAATCCAGATATCCAGATCTGACCAGATTGTCCTCACTTAAAGACACTAATTTATGGGCAAATCCACAGCTAGGTTAAGCAGTTGCTAATTGTAAAACCATGTGTCTATGATTGTGCTTTCCTATTGGAAAGAAACAAGATTACTCTGCTTTATATCTTTGGCTTTTTAAAACTTCTTTTCTTAGATAATTTTTTATTTAAACTTTTATAAAACACATAAAAACTAACACAAACTATAAACAGCAGGAGCGAGCAAGCAAGAAGCTTCCAATTTTCTTTACAGCAAATATAAATACAATGACAAAATTATCTCTTGCTCTATGATTACAAAAAAAAGTTTACTTTTTTTCTGTTAACCAAGTTTTTCCCCTAGTCTTCAAACTACAAATCCTAAGTGCATTTTTTCCTGTTTCATGCAAAAAGTCTATATCGGGTTTCCTGTCAAACATAAATGTAGATATTGTTTTTTTTTCTAATCAAAGATGTTTGAATTATCAATCTCTGTATGTTCTATCATCTTCACAAACCATTCCATTGTTGCAGATAGTGTTGGATGTTTCCAGTGATGGGTTTCAATTTTTTTTACTACCGGTTCTGTGGGCGTGGCTTACTACTTGGTTCTGTGGGCGTGGTGTGGCTTGGTGGGCGTGGCAGGAGAAGGAAACTGTAAAATCTCCATTCCCTCTCCAATCCCGGGGAGGATTACTGCAAAATCCCCATTTCCTCCCGATCAGCTGGGACTTGGGCGGCAGAAAATAGATGGAGGTGGGGCCAGTCAGAATTTTTACTACCGGTTCTCCAAACTACTCAAAATTTCCACTACCAGTTCTCCAGAACTGGCCAGAACCTGCTGAAACTCACCTTTGCATGTTACCTACTTTGAGTAATGAAGTGTCTGCAGAAAGCAACCAAGCTCAGAGAGCACCAAGGATCCCTCAATGTTTATTCTTTTATCAAAATTAAACAGACAGCATCAATGTATAGTTTCAAATCTGGTAAACCCAACCTTCCTCATACCTTCACATCTTGTAATAACTTATACTTTACTCATGGGGCTTTTATTTTCCTTGTCATAGAAATTTAGAGATACCTTCTGTCAGTGTTTAAATGGTGTATCAGTTGTCAAAACCAATTTTGTCTGAAACAAAAATAACATTCCAGATAAAAACATTAATCTTAATCGTAGAAATTCTCCCCAACAGTGACAATTGTATTTTGTCCATCTTGACATCTTTTGTAGCTTCGTTCCATGTCTTAAAACATTTGTTTTAAAAATAACACACAATTCATATTAGTCATAGTTATACCCAAATATTTTACATTTTTCTCAATCTTAAAATCTGTTTTAGTCATCAATTCTGTTTAGTCTTAAAACTTCATGTATTTATTAATATCTTTGACTTTTGTTTAAGCTTGGTTATTTCTCCAATGCTAACATTTCCAACACAAGAAAATGGAATTGCACCAAAGAAAAGCAGATCCTGTACTTCCTGATTGCCTAGGAAAGACCTGAAGAAGAAAAGATTACATTGCGTTCTGGCTATGGATAGCACTGCATTTCAATTAATAATCCTCAAAGATATAACCATGTCAGCCACAATAGTATATATTGTATTTTTCGGAGTATAAGACGCAGCTTAGTTTTTGGGGAGGAAAATAGAGGGGGAGGGGAATCTGCCTGCCAGTATTCATCTGGCTAGCGTCCTTAGTCTGGTCAGCTTCAGCACATTAGTTTGCTGGTTTTTTATCCCCTGCTTGGGGATAAAAAGCAGCTTCTAAGGCACAGCTGAGAGGAAGCAGCAATGAGAAAAGCAGGCAAAGCACAGGGAGATCGCTTCTCTCAGCTAGCGCCTAATTAGGGCTGAAAAAAAGCTTCTAAAGAACAGCTGAGAGTCAGAACAAAACATGGAGATCGCTTCACTTGCTAGCACCTCGTAAAAGCACAGCGGAGAGTCGAGGGAGCAGGCAAAGCTGGGAAGATCGCTTCACTCGCTAGTGCCTCGCTAGTGCCTTGTTAGGGCTGAAAAAAAGCTTCGAAAAAGCTACATTCAGAGTATAAGACACACCCAAATTTTCAACCTCTTTTAAGGGAGTGGGGAAAGGTATGTCTTATACTCTGAAAAATATGGTAAATGTGATAAGGCTTCCTTGAAGTTGAGCTTTACTCCTGGTGATTTCATGGGCATATTCATTCAGTTTTCTTGGCAACAGTATAAAAGTTGTCTCTAATGCTTTTTGGGGTCTACTCTTCAGCTTCCCAGTTCAACCCATAGCCACATATTTCCAGGAAATCAATGAGAATAGAGTTGGAAGGGATCTTGGAGGTCTTCTAGTCCAACCCCTATTCAAGCACCCTATATCATTTCAGATAGGTGACTGTCCAGTCTTTTCTTAAAAACATCCAGTGATGAAGCACCTACAACTTCTGGAGGGAAGTTGTTCCACTGATTCATTGTTCTGACTGTCAGGAAATTTCTCCTTAGTTCTAAGTTGCTTCTCTCCTTGATTAGTTTCCACCCATTGCTTCTTGTTCTACCCTCAGGTGCTTTGGAGAATAAAGAAGCACCCCTCTTCTTCATGGCAGCCCCTCAAATATTGGAATACTGCTATTGTGACACCCCAGTCCTTCTTTTCTCTAGACTGTCCATACCCAATTCCTGCAACTGTTTTTTATATGTTTTTATCTCCAGGCCTTTAATTGTCTTAGTTTTTTTTTTTTAAATTTGATTTATATGCCGCCCTTCTCCAGAGACTCAGGGCGGCTTACAATGCGTTAAGCAATAGCCTTCATACTTTTGTATATTTATACAAAGTCAGCTTAATGCCCCAACAATCTGGGTCCTGATTTTACCTACCTTAGAAAGGATGGAAGGCTGAGTCAACCTTGAGCCTGGTGAGATTTAAATTTACAGTAATTGCAGACAGCTTGATGTTAATAACAGTGCTTTAGGCTGCTGAGCCACCAGTTGCTATTCTTGCACTTTTTCCAAAGTCTCAACATCTTTTTTGTAATGTGGTGACCAAAACTAGATGCAGTATTCCAGTTGTGGCCTTACTAGGGATTTATAAAGTGGTACCAATTTTCTATCAAAGTACTAGCTAGGCATAATCCTACATAGTTTCTGAATTAAGGAAAGCTCGGCCTGTCACTGCTATTACTAAAGTACCACAAAATTATTTTTTAAAGAATTAGGGTACAATTGTCATTGTAACTGAGCCCTAATTCCATTTTTAAAAAAAGAAATGGAAAAAATCACAAAATCAGAGGGACTTTAAGAAAAGCCTGTGCAGCTCTTTCTCTGTCTCTTATATACACAGTCCAGAGTTTTCTCAATGTTGTGCACATTGTCCCTTTAGTAAAAATATGGATGCTTTTCAAAGGATTAAAATGTGTTTGAAACTGGGTGGATATTATTGGCAATGTATTAATTGGCAGAAAAAAGTAAGATCATACCTTGTCTTGCTAAAACACAAACACTGTTTTCATTTTATAAAGCAAAGGCTGATATGACTTAGGCTTGTTTGTATGTAATATGTGACACATACACATATATATACACACATGCAAAGAGGCAGAGAAAAATGACATCAGGATTTTTTTTATTCTAGTGGCATAAAATATATGTACTATACTTATTCAGGGCTGCAAATTATAGTTCAGAAGATTGTGTATGTCATTGCAAGCCATTAAAAATAGCAACCCCTGGCCTGTATCCTGTCAGGAAAATTACTTTATTTTAATCTGATAACTATATCTCTAGAGCTAACTTTCTGGAGGGGCGAAGTGCATGAGCAACGGAATTACAGGGCAGATTGTTTGAGCACAAATAGCAATAATCAGGCAAGATACAAATGAGTGGACCACAATAATTTCACACAATAGTCTCTGTGATGGTGATAATGCAAAAAAGACCATAGCCAGAAAGTGCCTTGGATAAATATCTCCCAGCCTTCAGAAATGAGAGATAAGTAGAAAGACCTATATTTGATCCTCTCTGTAGCTCCATAATTCTAAGAAGGTAGGTCCAATTAGTCTCAAAGGTGATTATTTGTTTCTTGTGACTTTGACTGCAAGTCAAGAAAACCATAAGTCATTACAGAAGTGCCTCAGACTGCTGTTTCCTACCTAGATTTCCTTCACATACAAGTTGTGATGAAGGATTAAAATGAACCATCAGTTCAGAACACATTAATAACAATAACAGTTGAAAATGATCAACTGTTTAAATCACATAAAATTCCTATTACTTCTAGCTAGGGTCCAAAATTAAGACAAAAACATTTCTGTATTTCATATGTCCAAATAGAAGTTCATTACGTCAAAGTCATCTTATTCCTAGTATTTTAGGAAGTATCCCTCAATTCATATACTTTACAAAGAATTTACAAAGATATGGAGATGTCATATTAAAATATATGACTAAAGTAATAAGATCATTATTAGAACCTTATCTAATCATGTTCTAAGCATGTCCATGCATTAACTGAAAGGACCAAGATAAATAATACAATGGAATGAATCACTGTTTCTGGATCAGGGCAGTTTTATTCCCCATGCTGTGATATTTGTAATGTAATCTTTTAAAAATCTACATAGTACTTATTGTATACATACATATCTTTATATCATTGATGAACTATTAAGAGAGTTGCAAGACTTATAAGGTAACTTTGTGCCAGTCTATACCTTTATTAAGTCCAGATGGCTTGCTTGCAATTGCTGAACTGAAACAAATTTCTGTGTATCCCTACATAGGATGCCATATCCTTCCCTTCACCTCTGCCTGAGGGAAAGAAGATTAGGAAGTTGAGAGGCAGAACAGATAAGAGACTTGATAACTGTGTCGTTTTAGTACTTTGGAGCATTTAGATGAGAACATAAATCCCAAGCACAAACAGTTTTTGGTTGGTTTCTTCCCGGAGGCCAAGATGATATGAACAACACTTTCTACTTCAAGCGTTGTTTTATTTTCCTTCAGCCTTCAAAGAACCTGTGAGGTCTGTGCTGAAAAAAAGTACCTGCTACCAAATTAGCCAGTGAGCCTCCATAGCTGAGCATGGATGTCAAACTGGGTTTCCAAAGCAATATTCTAATGCCCGAATTCATATTAGCTTTCTAGAATAGAATAGAATAGAATAGAATAGAATAGAATAGAATAGAATAGAATAGAATAGAATAGAATAGAATAGAATAGAATTCTTTATTGGCCAAGAGTGATTGGACACACAAGTAATTTGTCTTGGTACATACTCTCTCAATGTACATAACAGAAAAGATATATTCATCAAGAATCATAAGGTACAACAATTAATGATAGTCACAGGGAAACAGTCAATATAAATCGTAAGGATATCAGCAACAAGGTTACAATCATACAGTCATAAGTGAGAGGAGATGGATGATAGGAATGATGAGAAGATTAAATTGTAATAGTAATGCAGACTTAGTGAATAGTTTGACAGTGTTGAGGGAATTATTTGTTTAGCAGAGTGATAGCGTTAGGGAAAAAAACTGTTCTTGTATCTAGTTGTCTTGGTGTGCAGGGCTCTATAGCGTCATTTTGAGGGTGGGAATTGAAACAATTTATGTCCAGGATGCTAGGGGTCTGTAAATATTTTCACGGCCCTCTTTTTTGACTCGTGCTCAGTATACAGGTCCTCAATGGAAGGCAGGTTAATAGCAATTGTTTTTTCTGCAGTTCTGAAAAGTCTGAATCCTCTGAAGTCTGAAGTCTGTGTCTGTCTTGTTGGGTTGCAGAACCAAACCAGACAGTTATAGAGGTGCAGATGACAGACTCAATATTTATTAGCAAAAATGTGATATCCTTAATAGCTATAGTTGAGGATTTTTAAACTGTAACATATACTACCCACAGCATGCTGACAATATATAATATATATTATCTATATATGAATAAAAATAATGCAAAAATTGGTTCTAAGAGGCTCCTCAAAAGTTAATGGAAAATAATGGAATAATTTTTCAGACAACCCCAACATTACTCTAACAGGGAGGAAAGAAATCAGTAGAGGACTGTCCTATTTTCAATTGGTAAATGATATTTTAATCTGGGCTTATTCAAATTGAAGAGATAGAATATGTATATACTAATGCAGTAAGTACTAATGCAGCTGTCACAAATACTGAAAGATGACATAGAGAAGCTTTATGTCATAGAAACAGGAGAGCTTGTTTTTGATTAATGCTGGTAAATTTGGGTGTCTATCTTGGAGGTGTCCATCAGAGATATGAGGCTAATAGGAATGCAGAAATGGAGAAAGGCATATGTATCTTTGTCTGTGTCGAGGTTTATGATTTGGGAAAAATGTATTTCGAAGTGAATTTAATCCACAGTGTGAAAAAGATTTGTGAGCACAAAGCCGAGAGCAGTTCTTCTTGTTTGGCAGGTGTAATTAGCATGGTTTTACAAATGGCTGTTAGCTCTCTTTGGTACCTCAAGTAATTTTAGGTGAATATGTTGCCTCTCCAGTCACCAGAGCAGTAGTTTTGTTATAAATCTTCATTGGAAACCATTTCAAAAACATAATCTGGAGCAAGTCCAGATTTTGTGCTAGATATTTTCTTATTTCCAGACTGCCGGATAAGCAGAGTTCTACATCAGTTAAAATATATAAGTTTAAATGAAATAATTACAAAAATATTAGTGCTATGGGTAGATAGTAAAGAGCTATTATGAACACAGCATATTAAATTGTAATCCAGCGAGCTGCAAAATAGTATTGCTGGGTTTTCAACAACTTTGTCCTTGTAAGAACTTCCCTTCTGATTCAGGTCAAGGCTCATCTTGGCCCAAAATTTTGTTTCTCACAAAAGTCATCCTGCTACCTTTGAGGTTTTACAAGCAGTAAAGGGAATATTCCTCATTGTTAGCCTTAAACTGACATTTGAAAGCCTTTTATCCCCAATCCAAAATTAACTTCAAGAGCAATAAGTATTGATACACAGGTCATTCCTGAATTTATCCAATACCTTTTTAAAGTCAGTCAAGTTACAGTACCAACCATCACCTAATCTTAGAATAATAATTCCATAGGTTGTACAGTTAAATGAAGTGTTTCCTTTGATTTAATAAAAAAAAATCCTTCCTATAAGCTTCACTGCATGGTCTCTGATTGCAATATTATGAAAGAAGAAGAAAAACTGTTTCTTTTTTTCATGCTGTGCCTGATTGAATATACTGATTTTTTTTCCCCAAGACAAAAAGGAAAAAAAAAAATCTAGCTTCTTCCCTTAAGAAAGATGTTCAAATTCCCTGATCATTTTGGTTGATGCTTCCCACACTTTTTCACCTCTATTACATCCTTCTTGGAGTCTAGTGATCAGAATTTTACAAAGTATTTCAGAATTTTACAAAGTATTCCATAGAGTTTATGAATTCCTTAAAATGTTAGCATTTGTTCCCAAGAACTTTCCTAATGATCGGGTATGAAATTTCCCCTTTTCATAGCTGTCACGTGCTGAGTCAACATAGGTATACATGCAACACTCTGCATGTACACATATGTTTATGTGTTTTCAGCTTATTTTTTTTTAAAAAAATAGTCAAATAGCAACTGCTAGTAATTGTGTATTTCAGTTCTGGAGCTTTTTTTTTTTTAATCTAAAAGACAATCCCTTTTATTATGCTTCTAGAGAGCATGAAGTTCTGGTTTTATCAGTCACTATCTAAATTTACCGTGATGCTTTGTCTCTGCAGAGGGTGGTCTGATTGCTCCTCTGACCATAAGATAATCGTTTAATAGAAAATTAATTAGACCTTAGACTCTTACAAATGAGGACTATCTAGAGCCATGATGGCGAACCTATGGCACAGGTGCCACAGGTGGCATGCAGCACCCTGTCTGTGGGCATGCAAGCTGTCACCCCACATGCCTCCCACTGGCCAGCTGGTCATTGGTCTCTACTGTGCATGCACAGGGAGTGGGGCACATGCGGGGGGTGGCACATGTGGGGGGCATGCACACATGCAAGGGGGGCAGAGCGCATGCAGGGGCCATGCATGCATGAATGGGGGTGGGGCACTTGTGGGGGCTGCACAAGTGGGGACTGCACATGCGTGTGGAGGGGTCGTGCACGCATGACATTTTGGGGCGCGTGCGTGCTTTGGGCACTAAGTCCGGAAAAGGTTAGCCAGCACTGATCTAGAGAATAACTTGCTTCAGTTATTATAGATAAACCAGGAGGCTTAGAATGATGGAAAAACTTTTGGAATTTGGAGTTCATATATTTTCTTTACTTTTTTCTGACCCTTCCCAACCCTCCTCTATAAGAAGCACATCTTCAGAAATGTTTATGCTTATGGAAAGGGAGCTGGGGTACTTTTGATTATTAAAGTTTAGTCCTTGCCAGGTTGTTCCCATCTGGCATAAATATATAAGTTGGAGGAAGCAGGCAAGCAAGATATATTTGTTCTTAAAGCAATCTTTTTTTTCCTAAGCAATAGTATTTCTAAGACTAGTATTTAATAACCAGTTATAAAATTGAAATTTGTCTCTCCCATTTCCTGGCTGCAATCAAATTAGCTAGAGAATTTTTCATGCAATTTTTTTTTCTATCTGTTCCTATTCTCATTTGATGAAAGTGAATTTGTTTTAGAAATTCTTTTACAGGCCAAGGGAAGAGAATTTGGGAGTTATCTATATTAGCAGAATATGTTCCTGCACTTATTTCATTATGAGGTATTAATATGCTGTCTTTCATTCTGCAGTCATCTCTTCCACGGTCTGCAGTTTCTCTGGCTTCTTCAATTCTATTAACTCCTGTCATTCCTAAAAGGGACCCTGCTCTTTAACAAACATTTGGAGAATTACTCTATTCCTGAGAAGTACAATCCATCCAATATGCCTACCCACAAAGTTGTTATAAATTTTTGAAAAGTCTTTTGTGATTCACTTCATTCAAATAATTTCCTACTCGTGGCCCTTTATCGTGACAACAGAAATAACTCTTCTGCTGTTCATGACAGCAAAAAGTAAAAATATCCATTTGCAGATGTTATTCCTTTAAGGGTTGATAAAACAGGATTCTAGGAAGGACATTAGGTAGCATATGCCACTATTGACGGGTATAGGGAGCATTAATAGGAACAAGTTATTAATATGAACCCATGGAAACCCTACCAAAATTTAAACATTTGTTTAAGCATCAAAATAAAAACAAAAGCAGAAAGAGCAAGGCAAATGCAGCATGGCAGTTTCAATGGCCTATAAATGGGAAACAGTGGAAATATATGCATACTTGCACGAAAAATAATCTCATTAAGGAAACAAATTACTGGCTGCCAACAGAATTTTGTCTGCCTTCAACTTCTGTCAGTGCCATGGGCTTTTCAGATCAACCCACTTCAAATGCTGAGAGTATTTGGGTTTGCATAATTGGCCCCGAAATAATCCCTTTGTTTCAAGTTTGATAGAATCACTTGTAGTGCATCCAGAAACTGCCAGAAGATTAAGGTGGTAATGAGATTGTACCTTTCCCTATTCTCGTTAGTTTGTCAGGACAAATAATTGATGTGCCATTTTTTGTTCTTGCCGTGAGAATGGATTAACACAGTGACATTTTCTATTCTCAAGAAGCTGTTTTTAAACATACTTAGCAAGCTAAAACAGATCTGTTAGTCTCTGCAAAATGAAAACAGGAATTGCTGGTTATAATTGTTTTCTTCTCCCCTCCCCTTTCTTGTATAATTCTGAGCTGTAGGATTTTAAATTGCTTTTAACTGTGACTGTACAATTCAATGCCATGGTGTGTTCCAAACAGGTCCTGTATTTATTGTGTTTGTTTGGCACTAAACATAAAGATATTCTGGGGAGAGGGTCGGCAATAATATTAAAATTAAAAACAGTGACATCTTACTGATTTACAGATTCTTTAATTAGAGTAAAACCAATGAAAGATAGCTTCAAATTATAGATCTCATCACATTGGTTATGCTCATCAATGTTTGATTAAGCAGATTGGCTTCAGCCTGATGGAAAATATTAATAGTTAATATCAAGTCATCCTTTTGATATAAGATCCTGCAGTGATAGCACCACTGCAGATATAATTGTACAACACGCAGTAGCAAACCAATCCCATTTGTTTTAGGCACTGCATATTTTAACAGAGATCAATAATGGCTGATCCTATCAAAACATCAACTGGTACATTACAGTTTTAAATATCAATAGTAATAGCACTTAGAGTTAAATACCACTTCACAGTGCTTTATAGCCCTCTCTAAACTTTTTATATAGTCAGCATATTGCCCCCAACAATCTGGGTCCTCATTTTACTGACCTCGGATGGATGGAAGGCTGAGTCAACCTTGAGCCTTGTGAGATTTGAACTGCCAAACTGCAGGCAGCTGGCAGTCAGCAGAAGTAGCCTGCAGTACTGCATTCTAACCACTGTGCCACCGTGATTCATAGGGGGTATATGGGCTTAATCAATATTGGTTCTTATTAAAGGACATTCTTTTTTATGAATTTCAGAAAGAATTCATAAATTCTTGGTGAGTGTTTAAATGAACAGATGGCAAACATACAATTCCAGAGGTACCTTTAACATCTTGACAGCTCACATCCTCCAATAAAAGAGAATATTTGTAGCTCAGGGTTGAAATGAAGGGTCCAGAGATTTCATTCATTCTAGCACTGAGGATGTTACCTAATTTGGGTAATGAAACATCTGCAAGAAAACAAGCAAGCTCAGAGAGCAGAAAGGACCCTTCAACTCAGATGCAGTTAGCCTATGGCAGAGTTGCATCTCTATGCAATGTGGTGCTGTGAAATACAGGCGTGAGTTGGTGTCCCAAAGAAAGTCCAGAAAGTCCAGTTTTCTCTTGAAAAAGCACTTTTTGGGACAACCATGACCTGGATTACTGAGAATCTCCATAGACATTTAGCTTGAGTTGAAGGATATCTCAAAACATGACTGAGCAGATAACAATACTAAAAATATGTAAACAAATAATATGCATATATAAAGATAACATACATACCATAGCAGCCAAGAGAAATTACAAACATATCTAATAGTATAATCAGGAACTGGGCTTCATCACATACTTGGGCTCTAGACTTGAACACAGAAATGGGTTTTCAAGACCTCATGAAAGGCCAAGAGATTCAGGGTTAAACTGATCTCCAATGGATAGGATTCCATTGGACAGACACAACAGCAGAACAAACTCTCCTTCTGGTCTTCTGGTTTCTGTTTCTTCTACAGCTTTATGAATAATTACCAGTTGCTTTGCAGCGTAACTCAGGGAAATGACTTGAACACATGTACAACCGATTGTAAATTGTGGAGATTATGTCATTATTAACTTTAATCAGAAACTCATATTGGTTTTAGCTATAGCCAGATAGGTTTCACTTACCTTTGCTACCAGTTCGCTTGTGCACATGCCACTTCTGCACATGCACAGAGCGTATTTGATGACGTCTGGGTGGGTGGGCGGAGCCTTCCGCCATCGCTGCTACCAGTTCACCTGAACCAGGGTGAACCGATAGCAACCTACCATTGATCCAGATGGAATCAGTAATTTCTTCTTCCCGAGCCATTCACAAATACACTTTTGGTGAATTTCATTTTTACACATTACTAAATTTAGTATCCCTTTTTTATTTGTAAAAGCTATTTTCTAAGATCTTTCATCTAAATTTGATAGAATATTATTTAAATAATTCCATCCTGTAATTGTATTTGGGAGGGCTAATGTACAGAAACACATTGCATTGTGACATTGAATATATACAGAATTAATATTTTCCTTACCTTCATCCCTGTGAAAATTGTCCATTGGCTGCATTGTTATTGGCAACTTTTCCCACCTACCCATTCGTTATGGTCTTGATGCATCTAACCCACAACATAAAATATTATGTCAAATGTGGTTCTGGGCAGCTTTTCTTAATTCTGCTGTGAAGAGCATGATAAGAAATATAAAAGAATTTCTTACACATTGCTTCTATATCTGCTTACACACCCACACAAAGTAGATTGTCTGGCAAAATAGACATTATGAGCCATGGTGGCGCAGTGGTTAGAGTGCAGTACTGCAGGCTACTTCTGCTGACCACCTGCAATTTGGCAGTTCAGCTCTCACCAGGCTCAAGGTTGACTCAGCCTTCCATTCTTCTGAGGTGGGTAAAATGAGGACTCAAACTGTTGGGGGCAATAGGCTGACTCTGTAAACCACTTAGAGAGGGCTGTAAAGCATTGTAAAGTGGTATATAAGTCTAAATACCATTGCTATCTTATAGGACCTAGGAAGTGTTCCTTTTCTTGATTGTCCCTGTTCTCTGGAATGATCATTCTCCCCGCATCACCGCCCTGACTCCAATACAGTGGGCCACAACTCTGCTTTAAGAAAACTTATTTTCCTCCAGCATTAGGGATCTGTTGAATGGAGTTGCCTTTTGATAGTTTTGTTATAGTGCTGGTGACTATTCTGTATTTCACATTTACATATTCTGTATAGGTAGCCCTGGTTTAGGATTTAGTGACCTAATGGAAATGTTAAGTGGTCACTAAGTGAAACCATGGCAGTGCTTACAATCTTACTTTAGCTTTACAGACATGCCAAGGTTGTAAATATGAGAATTGGTTACAAGGTTACTTTTTCATCACTGTCATAACTATGATTGGTAACTAAAAAAAAAAAAGGCAGACACTAGAAAAGGACTATGTAAATTTTTCCTTTATTGTTTTTGTTATTGTATATCTCCCAGAGTCACATTTTTTTGAGTTGGACAGCCTTATAAATCTAATTAAATAACATATTCAGAACTGGGCTTCAGAATAGATTAGAAGGCTGCCAAATCCTGCCTTTTTAAGACTCAAAACAATAACTCAAAAGGAATAGTGGTTGTTTGGTATAACTACTATTATAAAGTGAATCAACAGACTTAGTAATACCTGCTATCCCCCCATCCCGTCCCAGTTTAAGTTTGTTTGGTTGCTTGTTTATTCATTCATACATTCATCCTGTCACAATCCAATGACTCTTGTCCGATTTGCAGTATGGTTTCTGGGGTCACGGGTAAAAAGAGAAAAGAAGGCAGATAAAGAATGATTTAGAGAGACTCTGCTTTTCAGTTCCTCTTTAGTACTTTGTATCTGTTCTGGAAGCAGAGAGAAGAGAGCTGTTAATGCTACATTACCCTTTTCAATTTTGTCCAAATGATATAGTTGACTGGACAGAATTATTTTAACCCCAAGTTGTCAGGGCTCTACAAATGTCAGGAAATCCTAGCTTTGGGGAAATTATCTAGGTAAGAGAGCAGGAATGGAGTGACTGTATACATTCAACCACCTTCAATGGTTGAAACAAGAGTGAATGAGGAAAGGCAACTCAAAACCTAAACGGGTGGGGCAGGGGGACAGAACAATACTGTAAAATGTGTCCAGAAATATTTCATAAGTCTGTAGCTTCTGTTCCCCCCATTCAGAAAATGTAAAATCTCTGATGAAATAAACAAGTAAGTAAGCTAATTTTTACCAAGTAGCTCTTGTCTGAGGAGAAGTCTGGCACAAAAATCTGCAAAATTGTTGAAGACTAAAATAAGCTATGTCCAAAAACATGGCTTTTGGGAAATAGTTGACTGGATTATTGAATGGCAACTTAGGGTTGTTTTTTTTTCTTTCAACTGTGAATGTACCATTGAATTTCATTTCTCTTCAAGCAAGAAATATGTGGAATGAATGGTTTATTCTGGTCAACATTTAAGCTTGCCTAGACCATAAGTCTTCAACCTTCTTGGGCCAGTGTATAAAGTTAGAATTTCAAAAGTCTATGATAAGCATTCTCATAAAATGGTTGTCATAGTGACAGTAGCCAATCACAAAACAAAAGCTATATATCAGAAGGCAAATAAAATAATGGAACAAGTCAGCCATAATTTTGTTTTCTAAATATGACCCTGGATTTTATGAGCAGTTCAGATGGAAATTTAGTTTGAAAAAGCCAGTTTAAGCTAGTGGTTAAGTTACCAGACTGGAAACCAGAAGATTATGAATCCTGCCTTAAGCATTAAAGCCATTTGGGTGACTTTCGTCTGATCACTTCTCTCAGCTATGACATCAGGCTCAGACAACAATCTGGTCAGTCAATTCCTGTCACAATCAAAAGATCAACACCTGGTTGATATGAAAAAAATGGACCCTACATACTAGGAAGCAAAAAAGGAGGTATTATTCTTGAACTTGGTGCTTGATTTTGTAGCATACTAAGAAAAATAAATAGCAGAAGTAGTTGTAATAGTAATAGCACTGATAATAATATGAACAACAATAACAATAATAATTGAAGTAAGATAAGAATCATGCTTAGGTACGATCAAGACACTTTTTCCCCATGGTGCCATCATGTTAAGACCAAGAATCTAGACCAGGGATGAGGAATTATGGCCCTTTTACAACCTGTGGACTTCAACTTCCAGAATTCCTGAACCAGCATCACTGGCTTAGGAATTCTGGGAGTTGAAGTCCACAAGTCATAAACGGGCTGTAGTTCTCCACTTTTGATCTAGACCATATTTGGGTATTACATAATTTTGTTGACTCAAATGTGGCCAACTGCTGAATAGCATTTTTATCTAATTATTGACCTCTATTTCAAATTGCAGCTGCAGGTCTTTTGTTAATTGCTGAAATATGGCTTGTCTGCATTTTGCAACACTGAGGCATCTGTCCTACTTTTTCCATACTGAATATTCTGCATTGACCACATCATGAGAGCAGCAGAGCTGCAATGACAAATGTGCCAATCCCACCATGAGCAACTTTTCTTGTTTCAAGTGCCACTCTGAATGGTATGTGAAGGTCGCAGCATCTGCCCATACCCCCAAAATGAAACATTGAATCGGATCTGGATTTTTCTCAGCAGAGAAAGTGCAAAGAGTATTAAGATAAGTCAAGTTCAGTAAAGGAAAGAACAGTATTTATCAGGATACTTCTCAGATACAATTATTTCTCAGCTATGTCTTAATAGACTCAAATACTTTGGCCACCTAATGAGAAAGAAGGACTCACTGGAGAAGAGCCTAATGCTGGGAAAGATTGAGGGCAAAAGAAGAAGGGAACAACAGAGAATGAGGTGACTGGATGGAGTCACTGAAGCAGTTGGCGTGAGCTTAAATGGATTCAGAGGATGGTATAGGACAGGAAGGCTGGAGGAATGTTGTCCATGGGGTTGCAACAGGTCGGACATGACTTCGCAACTAACAACATCAAATGTCTTAATAGATAGTACAAAGATTTAAAGCGATCCTGAGCGTGAACAATTCTGTTTCTAAGCTCTCACTAATGGATACACCAAACAAAGCTTCAGAAGCAAAGAGACTAAATAAGTTGAATTGTCTCATTGCTGTACACTGAGAAGGCAAACTGCATAATCTCCATGACATCTTCAGGGATAGTGCCCTTATTTCCTACAAGCCTGTTTATCAGCAAAGCAAAATATCTAATACTGCATTTCACCACTTGTATATCAACATTGTGTCATTATGAATACTGTGCATTGTTTATGCTCAACAGTAAGCGATGAAGCAGTCTCTTAAGGAAAGCCAGCAGTGTCACAAAATTCAATAGAGAAAGGGGAGGGGGAATTGCTATTGTCAACATTGAAAAATAGTAGTACATCATGTGAAGTGTAGGATGCTGAAATCAGTACGGTGACCCTCTGCTTCAGCATGATCTTTTTGAAGGTTTCTGGATGCAGCATAATTACAAGCTCTGTGAATTCTCAGTGTTGGGAGAGAAAGGAAGAGAAAAGAGTTGCCTTATCGGGGAAATGAGAGGCATAAAAACAATTAATTAAGTAAATAAATATAAACAAATAAAACAGAATGGGTGTGGATCCTTAGAGGCAGTAATAAACACAGCTTTCCAAACTAATAATGTTGTCTGGTATTTAATAACAGATGAAAGCTTATTACTTACAGTAATTCCTGAAAACACTTGGATTATCCTGACAGAAGTGTAATGAATATTGTTTTTGTGGTCCTTTTTTGTTGAAAATACTTAATGTTTGGTAATAGCTTATCCAGTGTATTTATGGTATGATTAGTTTGTTTAAAGCAATATTGAGATTCATGTCAGGAATGTTAGATCCCCAGGTTGCATCTGAACAGAAGCCAAACACAAGGAATCTCTAGTACCAGGAAAAACTAGGAAGGATTATGCTGATAATCACCACCTTCTTCTTCTTCTTCTTCTTCTTCTTCTTCTTCTTCTTCTTCTTCTTCTTCTTCTTCTTCTTCTTCTTCTTCTTCTTCTTCTTCTTCTTCTTCTTCTTCTTCTTCTTCTTCTTCTTCTCCTCCTCTTCCTCCTCCTCCTCCTCCTCCTCCTCCTCCTCCTCCTCCTCCTCCTCCTCCTCCTCCTCCTTCTCCTTCTCCTTCTCCTTCTCCTTCTTCTTGATAGCAGGACATATATTAAAATTTCTGTAATTTGTCCAGTTGTGAGTTCTGTTATTCATGGGAGCAGACATATTAAATAAACGCTATTGAAAGACGTATAATATCTGCAATTTTGTACCTCCA
Organism: Arizona elegans; assembly: GCA_022577455.1. Taxonomy (NCBI): domain Eukaryota; kingdom Metazoa; phylum Chordata; class Lepidosauria; order Squamata; family Colubridae; genus Arizona; species Arizona elegans. Next base: position 23,614,838 of record JAKOOJ010000005.1, read on the forward strand.
TTGTTCTGCAGACTGCCTGACTGAGCACACTTCCTGATCTGTAAAGTCCTTTCAAAATGTTCCTTTCATGATGCTTTTCCTTGGGATTGACAGAAAGAGTAAGAATCTGGGAAGCAAAAAATCATGGAAAACAAATTTCTGTAAAACCTATAACACTCATGCACACATTTCAGCTCATATATTACTAAGAAAAGTGCAGAAATGCTGAAATTATGAAACATTATCTTGGGGGAAAAAAAACCCAACAACACTACTCCATTTTTCCAAACACAAGATATTGGTAGATATTTTCTAGGCTCATTATTCTAAGTTCTAAGGTCCAGTTTGTCAGTTCATGAGAAGTAAAATGGATTTATCCTAGAGAAAATCTCTCTGTGTAATAGCGAAGAGTTGAGACCAACATAATGACATGGGATCAATCAATATGAACCTATGTACTATAAAAGGAAAGAAAAAATAACAGATGTTCATTATTTTGTAACTCTTTTGCCTGCCATTCTTTATTTTTTAGAACCAATCAAAAGATATTATGAGATTAATCTATTCCTTTCCAACATATTTTAGAATCAGAAAAAAGAAGAAGAATGTTGGCAAAACACTAGGGATCCATAAACAGAAGCTTGTAATCCAACTTTGAAGCTGAGTAATTACCTAATAAAAGTTTCATCTAGAAGTAGTCCAAGGTTAGTCTAAAACCTGTAATTTACACTTTACAAGTGCAGTCCCTTTTTCAACCTTTGAAGGGGGAGATCAACTTTCCTTCTGTCTTTCTTGTCTTTTTAATAACCTTACTATCAATAATCAAAGCAAGTTGCTTTGGGCCCTTGATTTATTTGCTAACATATAAAAATATAGTAATTTTGTAGAACACTGGCAGAAGCAATGAAGAAAGCCTTAGATCATAGCAGGAAGCCTACTTAACATTAAGGCAATGCATAAGATGTTAAATGAGAAAGCAAATAAAAGATTCTTTATTGTATTCCGTGGTCTAAAGATTTATTTCCATATCTCCTTGTGAAGTTGTAGAGGTTATGCACTGACGGAAAACAGGGAAATAACTTCTGAAATTAAGCCACTTCACATATAACCATTACATTGTCTTTATTATCAAATGCTTAACATTTAGTTTGGTTTGATTATTTACATTAATTAAAAAGCAGTATAAGCTCTTTTCAATAATAAGACAACAATTTAAGAGGAATGCATTAAAGTAGCAATAGCATTAGTGCAATTGGTGTTCATCATAAGAAATAGTATCTTTTAGCTTTTTTTTTATTTTTCTCAGCTGCTTAGAATCAAATGATGACAATGCATGTGTGAATGAACCATCCAAGGTTCATCACATACAGCATATTGATTATACTTACTGTCAACTCAAAAATAATGTCCTTAAAAGCTCTGTTGCTACAGAATATTCACACACAAAGGAACTGAACCTAACAAAGTCAAGGTTCAGTGCATCTCATTTGGCAATGGATTTTTATAGAGAGTATGTGAACTTAGAATTTATAAGCAAGAGGATATCATTCTTATTTTATTCCAAATTGTCTGCATGTTAGAGTTGCATAAATATAAGTGTGCAAGTGTATATTTGTTTGTTTCATTTCCTTCCTTCCTGCTCTCTCTCTCCAAGTAATTTATGTTAAACTTCCAATGAAACTTCCTTTATATTTCCAATTCCAAGATAAATGAGTTAAATTATTTTTACCTTTCAGCCAAAATTTCTTCCCTATCCTGAATGTGTTAATACATTGCCTGTAGCTCCTAAGTGGTGAGAATGTCAGCAAAAGTATTTTGGCCCACAATATAGACTTTAAATGAGAATTTCTAGATTACACAGAGTAATACATGCATGCTTGGACTAAAATTGAAATTTGCTTGTGTTTGTACATACTAATCAAAGTGTCTTAGAACCTATTCCTATTTATATTTGGTTGGTTGGGTTTCCCATTTTTAGGCCATCTTTTCACTTTCTTTATATTAGGAAAGAATGATGCACATAAGTATGTCAAATACAATCCCACCTTAGCTTTTCTTTTCAGTCTTGCTATGTTTCCCTTTCTATAGGAGAGGAGTAAAAATATTCTTCCAGTCTTCATATGCACATGTAGTTTTTATGCATACCTGAAGCAATTTTCAGATACACTCTGTAGACAATCTGCATCCAAATGTTAAATGTTAACTTTCTGTAATAAAACTGTCTACATGTTCAGCCTTACCATTGTCATATGGTACTTCATGGCACATGACTTCATTTTTATTCATTTTTCTTAAACATGAACCCCTTTCATTAAACAATTGAAAAAGAAGTCCATTGAAATTAGGAAGGTAATAAATTTTAATAAATAAATAAACAAGTATCACAAGTTGCATTTTCATGCAACTAAAATTGTATGAACTATACAATATTGCTTGGGTCATTCAGTTAAATTCTCTTTGCTGGAGATTCCTTATGTACATTTCAAAATATTTAAAAATATTTCCCTAAAAAGGAATCTTCAATAAGAAGTTAAAGAGTTTTGAGACTCTCCTATTATCTATGCAAAAAAAAAAAAAAAAAAAAAAAAAAAAAGAAAGAAAGAAAGAAAAGAAAAGAAAAAAAACTAGCTTTGCACCAGCTGTCAGTTTTGGAAGACAGTTTTCCTTTTTGCTTCCTAACTGCCACATATTTTAGCCTGGGAAATTGGGAGGGTTTTTTTGTTGGAGCAATAGAAAGTTAGGCATAACAACATTCCATATTCAAGGACACTTTTTCTGCTGGAGACTGCCTGGAGATTGTATCCAGTTGAATGGGAAGAGTTGATTGGACTATGTGATGAACTTGTGGATGTGGGGAAGGGCTGTGAACTGTTAGCTGGGTGTGGAAAACCTGGAAGCTTTCAGATTCGGGTTTTCCCAGATGTGCCAACATGACATCTCTAATAAATTGGAACTTTGAGGAACCTCAGACCTCAGAGTTTTATTTTGTTGGGGGTCTTCCTTGGAACTTTGAGTACTATACTATACTATACTATACTATACTATACTATACTATACTATACTATACTATACTATACTATATTATTATACTATTTAATAGGACAGCTTTATAACCAACCATCTATAATAAATCCAGAACTTTACTTTACTTTTTTTTTTTTTTTTTTTTTTGGCCTTCCAGGTCTTATGAAAACAGGTCTTAAGTCAACACTGGGTTTCTTTGTCCTTCTTACATCATTGCACTATTTTTCCAAAAGTATAACTGAGCATTTCATCCAAAGTCTTGAAGCCATTACTGTCTCAAAGGCTTTTAGCAATGAAATCTGAAAAATGTAATTGATTTTTTTGTGTGGCTTCTAAGGTCTCCACTATTTGTTTATAAGGTGATCTAACTTCTATTCTCGGGAGGTCCTCTTTTTGAAATAACTGCCAAATGGAGTTAAAGAAAGGAGAGTACCAATCTAATACAACATATAACTTTGTAGTATTGTCAGGACATTTAAGAAATATTTCTAGCCAGAGTTGTTAGACATTTAAGAAATATTTCCAAAGTAAAGGAACAACTTATTGCATGATATTCCTATAATCATCAGTGACTCATCTTAAGTGCCTACATGATAATAGACTGGAGTATGAATTGTAATGATTATTAATAAAGTACTATAAATGCATTATTACAAATAAGAAATTACAAAACCACAACAATATTCTGGGATGGTAACACAGCCCAAAATCATCAGTGAAGTCACATTAAAAAATGCAGATACTTAATATTTCATATTGGAATTAACTGCAAAGCTGAAAATTAAAGAAATCAGGGTATATGAATGAACAATATGTATATCATGCATTGTGATACTTGAATAATAAACCTAGCAGATCATTTAGTGCTATAGAAGAGAGTTTTTTTCTTATTTGCTGAAGTTTTAGATTGTCTTTAACTAGTCTGAAAAGGAACTATAGTAGTGACATGACTTTATTTTCTGCTTCAGGTTGTATTGCCTCTGAACCCTCATAGTCAACTTTGAAATTTACATCTCAAATCCCACAAATGAATTTCAACTTCTAAGAAAGGTGAATTTGAATTTCTCAGTCGTGTGCAACTTGGAAGTAAGTGCACACAGATAATATCATTATTAGTGATTTAACTGTTCTTAGAATGCAGTATCACAAGCTGACTCTGCCCACAGTCAGGAGTTTGATTCTGATCAGCTCAAGATTGACTCAGCCTTTCACTCTTCTGACATCAGTAAAATAAGGACTCAGATTGTTGGCGACAATATACTGACTCTGTAAAACCACTTAGTACTGTAAAACACTATGAAATGGTAAAAGTCTAAGTCAGCAGTGGGTTTCTCTTACTTCCGGAACTGGGAGTGCATGCACACATGCACTCACTTCACTTGTACCGTCTGCACATGCGCAAGGCATCCATGATGATGTCCAGGTGGTGGGCGGAGCCTCCTGCTGCCGCCATCTATTGGTTCACCCAACCCGGGGCAAACCGGTAGAAACCCACCACTGGTCTAAGTCCTATTACTGCTATTGCTATTATATTACTCTAAATGTTTCAATGTTATTTTGTAAACATTACAGATTTGCTTTGTTTTCGTTTTTAATATATCCTTGTTAGCTTCCTTGAGCTCAGCTGAAGATGTGCAAGAATTAACTAATTAACACATTCTGAATCATATATTTCTCCATATCAGCTTTCTATTTTACACTGTGTCTCTCTGATTTAATTATTATTACCAAACTAAGCTATAGTTAAACAAAATAAGAAACAGAAAAAAAAAAAACATGTGCCAAAGGGGATTTAAAAAAATAAAATTGTTCATGTGTACCAGGAAAGAACTTTACACTTTGCCAAATGTCTTAGTCTTGTGAAAATCACAAGTCATCACAGTCCTCCTTTCATTTATTATAATTCATTTTGCAACACTTAATACTTCTATAGAGCATACCTTTATCATTCTATTCAGACAGAACCCTCCAAGCTCTTTTAATTACAAGCAAAATATGCTTGATGAATTTAATACTTAGTAGCATAACTGATCATGGATAAGCTTTAAAGAGATTCCAGCAATAAGTCAGTGAAAAATGTATTTAGGTTGGGATTTGCTACTCAGTCCAATCATTACAGGAAGGGAAAGAGAGAGAAAGAGATTAAAGATTTAAAGTTTCATTTAATGGAAACTGAACCTGAGACATAAAGACTTTTTAAATGTTGAAAGAAAAAAAGTAATGCTTGGGTTCATACATAATAAGCAAAATGTGGCTTGCTTGTTTATAGTTTATTGTATTACATTAACCAAAGCATTAAAGTTTTCAAACCATGTTTATAGCTTAGCATGTTGTGTGAACTCATTCAGTTGTGATAATCAAATGGACCATGGCTACTCAAACAAGAATTCAATACAGTGGATTAACATATCAACTGAACTGTAAAATAAGGATGCTTGGCTTTTGACTTTGCAGATATGGAAATGGGAACAGTGAAAAAGAGAAAGAAACTGAGGGACTGTCAAATTTATCTTTTAATCAATGATTTACCAGGTGTTGCCCACTCAGTGTACAAAGGCAGCAATGTTCAATTTTGTAATAGGTTTTGTCCTCTTCCTCGGTCTTATCTGAGCAGAAATGTTTGACGTGCTTTCATGGAATTGATAAAAGAGAAGACTGCTGTGGGGTTTTGTTTTGTTTTTAAACTTTTCCAATATCTTCTTATTCCAATAAGGAATATTTTGTTTTGCCAATCCTGTTCCTAAAATATTTTCCCCTACCTCAATCTACACATTTACCCCCTTTTGGGAAACAAAATCCATAAAATTCAATGGGACTTACTTCTGAGATGTCAAATTTAGGATTACTTGTTAATATATCTACACATATAAATCAAATTATAAATTATTTATCAAATTATAAATAATAAAAAGAGCTGTTTCTCTTCAGTCTTTTCTAAAATGAGGAAATTATCTGTCATTGCATTTGTATTTTTCTTAGTATTTTTATTTCTCTGTACAATTTCCATCGTAAATGTAAATTGGCTAAAGAAAGTGTATAAAGAATATATATATGAAAATATCTGTTTAAACATTGGATTTAGTCATTCTGTTCTCCCTGTTTATACAGTATTTCTCAAAATCTATTTGGCTATTTGGGTAGAAAATATAAGTTATAAGCTTGATTTGTTGTTGTGACTGCCATGTATCTATAAAATAACAGTCTTCAAAATTTTGTATTTTTCTTAAGTACCTAATTCAGGACAGGCTTAATCTACAGAGTTTCTTGGAATTTGTACAGCTAGTGTGCCATCTACTGACAAACCAGCACAAAAATATATATTGCATGAAAATATATTTTACTAAAACATTTCTGTTCAATTGGAGTCTTAATTACACACATACAAATAAAGTATATGCATATCTGTCTATCTTTCTTTTGATCTTCCAAGCAGTTAAATGCAATAGTTAGACCTAATGCACACACACCAACCGTAATCACAAGTTTTATGTATTTCATTGTCTTAAAAGACCAGCAAAAGAATGGTTGATAGATTCCAGGTTTTATCCACATAAATAATAACAATGAAATAGTGGAAATACAAATTGTCCATAATTTTAGGGTTTCTTTAAGAAGGGACAAAATAATGCCTATTCAAAGATTCTGTAAAGAGGCATGCATCAGCCACCATGAAGGCCTGTTTTTCAAAATCTCCAACTTAACTTTAATTAAATCAGTGACAAATACTCAGGTTAGATCACATGACATCCAAAATATTTCTTTTCCTACAGCATAGAGTCAGTCTGGGTAATTTTGATCCCATGGTATATGTCTATGGAGGAGCATAATATTCCAAAACGTAGGTGGGAGTTATCTAGCTTTCACATTGTTTTAAACATTTTAACTGAGTATTTAGTAGTCACAGATACTTTATTAAAATAGGGACTTCACTTGATTCCACAGCTCTGAAGAGAAGATTCAAATGAGTGAGACAATTGCCTTTCCCAATATGCCATTCAAAAGAGAAACTAGGGATACGTTGAAAATATAAATCAGGAAATCTTCCAAGGTATTCTGAAATGCATTAAATTCCACATGTCTCTGGAGCTGAATCAGAGGTGGGTTTCAGCAGGTTCTGACCAGTTCTGGAGAACCAGTAGCAGAAATTGTGAGTAGTTTGGAGAACCGGTAGTAAAAAATTTTGACCCCATCTATTCTCTGCCTCCCAAATCCCAGCTGATTGGGAGGAAATGGGGATTTTGCAGTAACCTTCCCCTGCAATAGGGTGGGAATGAAGATTTTACACTATCCTTCCCCTGCCATGCCCCCAAGCCACGCCTCCCAAGCCACGCCCACAGAACCAGTAGTAAAAAAAAATTGAAACACACCACTGAGCTGAATCAAAAATAATATCTGGTAGTCTTTACTTGGGCTTTACTTGGGTTTCACTTACCTTTGCTACCAGTTTGTTCGCACATGTACAGAGCGTATTTGATGATGTCTGGGCAGTTGGGTGGAGCCTCCCACCGCCGCTACTACAGGTTTGCCCGAACAGGAGGAAACCGGTAGCAACCCACCACTGGCTTTACTTTACTTGGGCTAATGACTAGTCTGATCAATCTTGTTTAGGGTTTATTTAATTATGATAAAAACTGATAAAACCCAAAGATTGAATCACTTAAAGTATGATCTGCATCTAAAAGCACTTCAAACATGGCATCTGCAACATTTATGAAGCTGGTTTGTATACTGAAAGCTCAAGGTAACCATAAACTCCAAAGCCACGAAAACTTAGCTTCAGTATTGAACTCTTCCAGCATCACTATCATCGAACATCAAAACATGACAACTGCCTTTCTGATTGGAGAATGCTATACAGGATAAAGGTATATCAACAAGATCCTTGTTCTGGATACCATTCTAGAAATGAACCTTCAATTCTGACCCACTGATAGGTTTTCTAATTAAAGAGATAAGATCCCGACTAATCAATTCCACCCTTTTCTAACATGACCCTCCAAAAGTTGTATTGCATTGTATTAAATATACTGGTGAGCAAAGCTGTTAGAATATATACAGTACATAAAAATTTACCCACACTCCAGAATTTAAACAATGCATATCTGGTTTTCCTATTCATTCACAATCAAATAATCTCTCATGTTTTATCAAGAACTAAGTTGTAATTTAGGATTAACAGAAATATCCTATTCTCAGATGAGAGGCTACTTTTCCATTTTGTGGCTGAAGGAGCAGTGAAAATTCTTGGTTAAAGTCTATTTATGGTCCAAAAACAATATGAAATATTCTTCTAATGCATTCAAAGCACGCCACTATCTTTCCCTTTTTATTAATATGTTAATGAGTTTTCTAACTATTTTTCACTGAAAATTTTCCTAAACCAAAACCTCACAGAATACTATACAATATGGAATCAAAATGATGGAGTACTCTTAGAACAAGGAGCTACATGTTCCAAAGTCACCTTTGCTGGTTTTATCATTCAATTGGCCACAAAAGCTGTTGCTGTTGGGCTGGATGCCAAATTCTTAAGATCAAAACAAAATTAGTTAAATCCACCTTTTCATGGAAAATAGCTTTGAGCTGCTTTTAAAATGAATTATTACATTAAATTAGACTGGATAAAGTCACATGGAATTACTTCTCATCTTTCTTGGGTGAATTTATGAGCCAGCCTTAACAATATGATTATTAATAAAGATGCTATGAGAGACTTAATGGCTGTTTCTTATGGTTTGGTGAGTTGAGCCACCTTGTAACTACTACTTTTGCAGCATTGTTTTGTGTGGGATGTGTTTAGAATAATAACACGAGCTTGACAAATTAATTATCACAGCACACTTCATTAACTGGAGTAGCTTGCACATAGCTCTTCGCTGTTTGAATAGATTTGTTCTGAGGTGATGCACTGACTAACAATTCTAATTTCTTTTTTCTTTACTTGAAAAAAATGTCAATGCATTGCAAAGAATAACAAGTTTTCACTTTCCTTTTAGTTCTGAAGAGAGATCCTTTAGTTATGAGAGAGATAAAACAAGTAATATTATATGTGGAAAAGAACCAAGAAGTAATGAAATACCCTCTTCCTTATGTGTGGAAGCTCTCCTTCCTTGGAGAGCTGGACAGACCCTGATGCATCTCAGTTATCCTAAAAGAATTCCTACAGCCAATTAGAAGCCTCTAGTGAGCAGAATGTCATGGAGAAAGAAGATGGTTGATGACTCACAGTGAAGGATGAGTCATGATAATCTAAGAAGCTAATTGGGACAGAAGTGAGAATAGAGAAAACCAAGGAAGAAATAGAGAAAACAAGATTAAGATATGGAGGAAAACTCAAACACACAGAAAGACATTTAGAATAGAGCAGTAGAGAGAAATAGAAATAGAAATGTCATTGCTTTGAGATAGGCAAAGTCGAGAAACAGAATCTTGGAACACACAATAATGCAGTTTGAATATCATAACAGAATCTCAAAAGCCTGTCATAGCCTCCTTCTACTTCATCTTAAACCTAACACAGTCAAGGTGAAATTATTTTACTTTCTTTCTCATGCTGTCTATTTTCCCTGAACGCAAAATATTTTTTCTTCAAAAGTTTGGTATTTTTTCTTTTCTCTGAGTCAACTCAATATTCATCATTTTGGTTATATACAGAGGTTTATAAAAGATTCTTTCCCCCCCTAAAAAAAAAATTAACACCAGCAACCCAAGGACTAATACACATTTTTTTTACACTCCACAAAAGACTGAGTTCTCAAAATATAGAAAAGCAAGAAATAAACCATCCTCAGCAATTGTCTTAATGAAATGTTACATTCTATGTAAAGATTCTATTATAGCATTTCAGCATTTCAGACTATTAATGAACCTACAGAATCAGATTAAATATGAGATACGTGGATCAGGGACCTGCACATTTTCATAAATTGCTTTAATTCAATTAAGGTTGAATTAACTACACAATGCACTTTTGTGTACTAATACAGTGGCAAACAATAAACAAACAAACAAATGATTCTTCTACTGATAAACAGCCATATAACATCCTTTTCTTGTATAGGAGCCCATTTCCAGTTAAAGGATGAAAGGTGCTTTGTATGTTGCAATGTGAAAAGGAAAAACACATCATAACTTCACTATGACAAGGGAAAGAAAGTTGCCTCTGTGGTGTGAAGTTAGAACAAGTTAGCCTTTTGTCTTTAAAAGCCAGAAATTTGAGGGTGAAATGAGAGGGAAGTTTAGCAGCATGAATAGATGAGCATCTCTGTAGGGAAGATGGATAGTATGAAGTTCGCCCACATTATTCCATTACATAGCAAAAGTAAAAGTAAAGGTGCCCCTGTCCAGTGACTCTAGGGTGTGTACTCATCTCCATTTCTTGGCCAAGGGAGCCACCATTGTCCAAAGACATTTTCCATGGCCATAGCTACACACCAAAGGTGCAAGTAATATTGTTACTCTCCCACCAAAGTGGTACCTATTAATCTACTTGCATTTGCATGCTTTTGAACTGCTAGGTGGTCAGGAGCTAGGGCAAAGAACGAGAGCTCACCCCATTGCATGGTGGTCAGGTCTCAAACCTGGACTGTCGGCTTTCCAGCTGACAAGCTCAGCATCTTTACCTGCTGAGCCATCACATCCCCAAGTATTATATAGCTTCTTCTTCTTCTTGTGCCATATCTATCATCAGACGTTGGCGATCATGTTGGTAATCCTATTATATAGCAGAAGGAGACAAAAGCTGTAGTGGGTAAAGGGCTGATTCAAAGTAAGTGAGGTTTTGACACACTTCTGACTAAAGCCAGAATTTTTGGGGTTTCCTTGCTAGATTTGTTTCTCTCTTCTTTCTTTCTTTCTTTCTTTCTTTCTTTCTTTCTTTCTTTCTTTCTTTCTTTCTTTCTCTCTCTCTCTCTCTCTCTCTTTCTTTCTTTCTTTCTTTCTTTCTTTCTTTCTTTCTTTTGTTTTTGGAAATGATTATTTGAATTGTTTCTTAAGTTAGTCCTCTTTTTCAATTTTTCTATGTTTATATCTAAAAGTGTCTACTTACCAACTGTCATAAATTTCCAGCACTGGCACATTTTTCAAAGTGCCAGTCTCAGAGCAAAACCCTGCCCCAGAAAAATCAGCTGAAATCAATAAACTTACTGACTTGATTAGTTTCTATTCTCTTCTCTCTTTTTTTTTCTCCCTCAGGGCTTCATCTGGGCATTCTCATTTGAAGTTATTTTATAAATGGAAGATTTATCTTCTTCTGCTCCTGGAAGTATGATTTTCTGCAGCCAGTTGGGGGTAAAGGGAAACTGAAAACAACAATAAGAAGAAAAGAAAGATAAATTAACAAGCTGAGCCAATTTCCCCTGATTTACAGTTAAGGATTGTGTATTTCCTTTGTATTCAAAGACAAAAAAAAATCATAATTTGTTTGTACATTAACTAGAAGAGAGTTTGGTGGGCAAGTTATAATTGGTAAAATTCTGATGTGTATAACATGAGATATAATTATTTGTTTCTTGGCATTATGTCTACATCAGTCATCAGAAAGCAAGGAATTGTCTTTTCTTTTTTTTTTTTTAATAAAAAGTTTTTATTTTCTGATCAAACGAGTATACAATATAAACATTCATTCAAACTATCATCAAGAAAAAGAAAAAAAAATCAATCCTTGGTAAACTCAATCTTCAACCCCTCCTCACCACCCCTCACCCCCGACTTCCCAGAACAAAAACAGGGCATAGATTTCACCAAACATTTGCTATAATAAACTAGCTAACTGCAAGATTTAATAACTCCCAAAACCCCTTAACTCCCCTTTTATAATTTCATCAACCTCCCTTTTTATAAGCTCAAAATAGCGTATAATCCAATAACTCTAAGAGTTTTAAAACCTTTAACAAATATTAAACATTCAAACCTTAAAAATTCTCTTAATATATCAGTAAAGTATTCAATTAACTTGCAAAAACATTTTCCCCCTCTTACTTTTCTCAAAGTTCAGATATTTTGAAATCTCATAACAGAAAATAAACCTTAGGTATTCACTAATTAAATTTCTACATTTTTTAAATTTCTAAGTTTCCTCCCTTCATTATTCCTCCCTCCAACTTTTAAAATTTTAAAAGATAATCATCAACATAATTAACCATTAATACATAAACTAAAAAACCAAAAAAGATTAATCTTACATTCAACCATTAATGCATCATATTTAAAAATCAATATTTAACTTTATACTTTTTCCCCCTCAGTAGTTATAACACCTAAAACATAATCATTTTTAACCATAAGTAGAACAACTGCAAAGCCAAAAGAAAAGGTTAATCTTCCATTCTTGCTTTCTTTTTATATTTTTTCCAGTCTTTCTGCATCCCTCCTACTTCTATTTTGAGGAGGTTTTTCATTTTAATTTGAGGTTGATGTAACTTCAAAGATTGTCCCCTTTTTGAGAAAATTTCCTCTGATTTAGAGCCCCCAAATCGCCTCTTCTTGCTTATATAAATCAGTTCATTCCTTCGCCTGTAGGACCAAAGTTTGTCAAGAGTTTGTGAAAAAAAGTTCAGTTGTTTCTTTTCTATTAAATGTATAAATGCCACTGGCAAATCTCCTTCATCTTCTGAAACTTCGAAAGTCTGGTCATTTACTACTTTTTTCCAAACCAAGTCATAATTTTGAAAGATTCTATCAATTTTTCCAAAAAGAGCAGAGAATAAGCTCGAAAATTCTTGAGAAGATTCTTCCACCTTCTCTGCTGCAATCAGAATATCTCCTGAATTGTCATCATGCTCCGTACTTGTTTTTGTCTCCTCAGTCATTTCTGTTGTTATCCCTTTAAGAATTGCTATTTGATTACTTATAGCTGCAGTATGATTATTCATGGCTTCTTTTATAAATTCTGTAAATTCTGCATCAAAATCCTTATAACTCTGTAAATCAGACAACTGTTTCATTTCTGAGACCTCCAAATAGCTTCCAGCACTTTCAGGATCTCCTTTCTTAGAAGCCATTTTATTTTAAAAAGATTTTCTTTCTTCCCACAACCATAAAATCATAAAGTCAGAGCCATCCTTTTGAGCAGCTTTCAGCAATTTCTTTATAAATCACCAAACAAAATAATCTTTTCCCAAACAGCTCTTCAAAATCTATTCCAGCAACTTAGGAATTGTCTTTTCTGATTGAAATCAGTTTTCAGTGCTGTGTCAGCCAGAAGCCCTGAGAAAAGAAATGGGTGCTTCCAGTTTGGCTTTGAGCTTGACATCAGTGCTGTATGATTCTGCTTATATTTTATAGTTCTGTTTAAGAAGATTGTGATCTTACTATATTCTTGTCATCTGAGGTAAGCCTCAGATGGACCCATACCTGAATAGGGATATAAAGGTTGCACTGAGCAAAAAACAATTGATCCAACCTTCCATATTGAAAAGAAACCACTTATGTGTTTGTATGAGAGATTTATTGTGTAATTTCATGTCATGAGGTTACAATCTTCTGCATGTTTACCTGGAAATAAGCTAGAATGAAGGTGGGAGTCTTATTTCTGAAGAAGTAAAGAATACCTTTATGAAAAAGTATTGCCAAGAGAATTATATGAGACCGAGTCGTGATAAATGGAACTGATGCTGTGATTTTGAAAACCATCAGCCTCGGGAAAAAAATTCTACAAGCCTGATAAAAACATAATGATTTAAAACAGTCTTCTCAAACTTTTTCCTTCATTATCCAAAACCATTTATCAGAGAGCCTTTGTTACCCAATGTAGATAAAACACTTTAAGTCAATTTAAATGTCCCTGCTGTGATTCAGTAAGGTTTATGTGTTACTATCCAAAGAAAAATCATTTTTACTCAATTTTGAGTAATTTACCCAGGTTTGAGGATAATGTTACCTAGTTAGGGTAATGAAACATCTGCCCAGGTTTGGGAAACAATGGTTTAAATGAACATATAGCATGATTTTGATCATTTAGTGAGATCTAAATGAAAGTTCTCCCATATATTTGAAAATTTGAATTAAAACGGAGACTAGTTCTGTTTCGGCCTCAGATTGTTCTGTTACTGTCAAGCATGACAGCTACACTTCCTGGATTACAATAAATATTTCTAGAAAATTTAGTTTGCATTAACCTGAGTCATTCAGTCTCCATTTATGTAACAGAATTTATTCTAGGACAGAACATATTTCCTTTCTTGTTGTTCTTTTGTAGTTTACTTTTCAATTGCAATCTCTCAGGGGTCTCAGACTGACAATGGGTAGTCATGTTTAACCAGTCTGGCTAAAATGTTGATTTTTTGCTACCACTTTTCACTTTTGTTTTCTGTGACTTCTCTTACTCTTTTTCCTATCTCTATCTAATGCCCACTGGGTTGTGAGATAAAGGAAAGTTCTCCTTTGAAAGAGATTGCAACTGACAGCTTAAGAAAAGAGTTTGAAATTAGACTTTGGTCCATATGTGAAATAGTGCCAAAAACTATTCTTTGCCAAACAGATCTTAGCAAAAGAAGACAACATGTAAATTTGTTCCATCAGATTAAAATTTTAGAGGTTCCATATTGAAATCAAATATCTATGATAGTATAGTAGTTTTTATACTATAGTAGCTTTGAAGGTCTTTGTTCAGTGATGATTTAATTTAGTTTAGTTAGTCTAGCTTGAAAACTATCTTTCAAGAAATCTAAAATAAGATTGCATCCTACTGGTTAGATTTTTAACTACTTTTGACTTTTTTCAGTTTGAATATTAACAAACCCTTTAACTCCCTGCCTGCTTCAACTACCAGTAAATCTAACTTACAATTCTAAAGAAATAATATAAATATATTCAATTAGATTTTCATCAAACCACAGTACATGGAAAAGTTTAGTGTTCCATTTCCATCTATGCTCTTTATAAAGTTAACTCTTCTTCTCCATGTGCCTGTTCCTCGTAGACTTGAGATGAAAGTGTTTCTCTATGCCCCCACTCTTTTTAAAAATATTTTTACCTTCTATGAATTCTGTGGTGCCAATGAAAATTGGAGCAGATTTATCTATATTCCACTCTTTAAAACATTTGTATAATAAAGCAGTTTGTGATTGGGCACAAAGTTGTAAGTGTTCTGAATCTATTAATATTAATTTGCTCAAAACTGATAAAACAAGAATCTAACATCTAACAACAAAACAGCTTCTTTTGCAGCTAATGGTTCATATCTTTAATATCATGCAAACCCAGACTTGCCTAAAATGCCTATTTTTAAAGCAACATTATACTTTTAAGATGACCTACTTATGTTTTCCCCACACCACGGCCATTTTGGCTGAATTCCTTTTGAAGAGCAGTAAGATGTCAATATGCCTGAGAAGTTATTATGCATCAAAGTGGCAGAATAATTGCCAAAATGCCAGAGTTATGTACATTTTTCTACATTGAGCTCTGAAAAGTGGTACTTGAAGATGACAGCTCTTTAAGAAATTTTGATTCCTGTAACAAACCTAGTGGACTATATGAATGTCTTTCATTTAACTAATTCAGCAGCAAAGACATCTTATATCAGTTTGTATTCAAAGAAGAGCTTATGAACATTTATGAATATAGTCATCCCATTCAGAATAGTATCTAGCATTAGTTGTTGACCTGAGCATCAACTTCAGAAAAGCAACCAGAGGAATTGTTTATTAAACTGCCTAAAGGGAGAAGAAGGAAACATGGATATAGAACTATGATTTGATGACATTTTTCTGAAGAGAAGAAACCTTGAGAGAGAGAGAAAAGTTCATGCTAAGAGATCTATGGTCAGATCAGCTATATTGGTAGGCCAAATTAGTCTTTGGAGCAAAATTTTTCATCCTGTTGTAATGAGTACATTTGGCCTTGATTGTAATCTCTTTCAGGGGCAAGCCAGAAGTTGGAAAGGGGCTTGTTTTTAAAGAAAGACCCAATGTGTCTACTTTATTATTACTTTAATGAGGCATAATTGTATGTTTTATCCCATCATATATCATAGGCTGTTAGTCTTAGCAATATAATTAGATAGTCTGAATGTCAGGGTTCCAAGTAACACCCCCATTTTATATAATATATTTATATCTCCATGTTTTTACTTTTTGCCAAATTCAGATACTTATTATATTGCTAATAAAATAGCAATAGCAATAGCACTTAGACTATACCACTTTTACAGCCATCTTTAAGTGGTTTACAGAGTCAGCATATTGCCCCCAACAATGCCCCCAAATATTGTCCCCATTTTACCGTTGGAAGGATGGAAGGCTGAGTCAACCTTGAGCCAGTGAGATTTGAACTGCTGAACTGTAGCTAGCAGTCTGCTGAAGTGGCTTGCAGTGCTGCACTCTAACCACTGTGCCACCTCGGCTCTTGCACTTTTTTCCATAGCAGCATTTTTTGCCTATTTAGCTGATAGCTTACTGTTATCTCAATAGTGGGGTGATGAAAACTCACAAAGAAGTGAACATGACAAATGGCATCCTGATTTAACAGAAAATAGCACTGATTAATCATCTTTGGTGAAAAGATTCCAAGTTCATGATGGCGTAAAATTGAATAAAAGACATATCTGTATTTTCTTTAACCACTCTAGAGACAGGTAAGATCTATGAGTAGTAACTAAAGATGTAAAGAAAATCCAACAGAGAGCTTTTCAAGTGGAAATGAAGATGCTGAAAGCAGAATACACCATAACACAAATAGTCCAATAATTCATAAAGTCAACACTTAACCATCCCATAATTTTTCCTCATTCAAAAACAACAAATAAAAATTCTTATATACTCAGTGGCGGGATTCTACCTGTTCAGACCAATTCACCCGAACTGGTAGTTCCTACTTCCTGCCAAGAGTGAACCAGTTCTCTGTTGCTGTGAAAGTGGGCCCGCACACCCACCCCCGGGTTATACTGACCTTTATTTCTAATTCTGAAACACAGCTGATCAGGGGTGGCAGATTGAATGGTCTTCCTCAGCTGTTTTCCTTTTTCCTTTCCTTGTTTGCAACACAGAAGTTCAATTTTCAAGTTCAAATGGGCCTGGTGGCTCAGCAGACTAAAAGCATTGTGATTAACACCAGCTGTCTGCAATTACTGTAAGTTCAAATCTTACCAGGCTCAAGGTTGACTCAGCCTTCCATCCTTTCTAAGGTAGGTAAAATGAGGACCCAGTTTGTGGGGGCAATAAGCTGACTTTGTATAAATATACAAAAGTATGAAGGCTATTGCTTAATGCATGATAAGCTGCCCTGAGTCTCCGGAGAAGGGCGGCATATAAATCAAATTAAAAAAAAAATTATGGAAACTGCATGGTTCACAGTACGTGTCTGGCGTGCACACTCAGCGAACCAGTTGTTCAACTGGTAGGATCCCACCCCTGTATATACTTCCATGGCCTGTCTGTTGAGCAATATTGAGCTTCAGGATTTGGACCATAGTCCCTAAAACCTGAAGCCCAATATGGCCCCCATACGGTATACAGTTAAAAAAGATTTGAAAATATTAAATATCAAAATGACACATTGCTTATAACTGTAAGTACATAAATACATAAGAAAATATTGCATACAACTGGGTATGTGTTAAGGAAAGAGGTGCAGAAATTAAGACTGTACCCAGTCTCAATCTGTATTCCCATATGTTGTTTTTTTCTCTGTACAAATAACATTTCCCCCTCCACAAAGAGTGAAAGAATTGAAATATCACAGCAGAAGGCAAGAGATATACCTGCCTTGTTAAGTGTATGAACCAGTTGAAGAATTTCTCTTCCTTTCTAAACACTAAGCTTGCTATATACAAGCACCTATAGCAGCATAAAATTATACGATTTCTACAATTTAAATAGCAGTATAAGTTTCTTCTGTATTTCTGAAGTGATCAGTTGGTCCCATAATGTCCCAAGAAGACCTATAAAGAAAGAAGATCCATAAAAGCTTCCTTTAACTTCAAAATTAATACCTAAACAAGTTTGTTGATTTTTATTGGATAGAAGAAAAGAAATTACCTCAGAGGAAGAAAATTTATAGGGAAGTCACAAGCTTCACTTACATCTTTACAGAATTTATTTGGTAGCATTGTGGGTCTATTTATATAATTTGTTGTTGTTCAGTCACTAAGTTGTGTCTGACTCATCTTGACGCCATGGACCATAGCAGTCCATGCTCCCCTGTCCTCCACCATCTCCCAGAGTTGGTCCAAATTCATGTCTACTTTATTAGTGACACTATCTAATCATCTCATCCTGTGTCATCCTCTTCAATCTTCAAATCAGGGTCTTTTCCAATGAGTCCACTCTTGTCATTTGGTGGCCAAAGTATTTGAACTTCAGCTTCAGTATCAGTTCTTCCAAAGATCAGTCAAGATTAATTTCCAAATCAGGATTGACTGATTTGATCTCCTTGTAGCTCAAAGGTCTTCTGCAGCACTATGCCATTACAAATTCAAAAGCATTTATAATAATAGTAACAATAATTTATTAAACTTGTATGCCACCCACTTCCTAACAATTCCAGGCAATTACAATCATCAAACAAAGAAATTACAATAAAATCAATAAAGTTGACACCACAGATGGAATGAAGCAAGTGTTTCATTCACTTTCATTAAAGTCTTGGGCAAAGAGACAGATTTTTCCATAGTTGTTCTTAACAGAAGCAGAGTGTGGGCTTCTAACTCTATGGGGAAACCTCATTTTAGCAGTTCCAGGAACTGTCACTGATTTTAAAACTTACTCTGTTGTGATGCTGCCCTTCAGATTTTTATGTAAAAGATATTCCTGGTTATCTCTTACTTAGAGAAACACAAGCTCTCCTTTCAAATTACTGAAAATTTCTAAATAAATGCATATGGGGACTAATATAAATGTATATGCAAACAACTGCATCCAGGGGTGTTATTCAGCAGGTTCTGACAGATTCTGGAGAACCGGTAGTGGAAATTTTGAGTAGTTCAGAGAACCAGCAAATGCCACCTCTGGCTGGACCGAGAGTGGGGTGGGAATGGAGATTTTGCAATATCCTTCCCCTGCCACACCCACCAAGCCAAACCCACCAAGCCACAACACATCCACCAAGCCACACCCACAGAACTGGTAGTAAAAAAAAATGAATTCCATCACTGGCTGCATCTAATATTTGCAGATTTTTATGTTTGTTGTTTTTTTTTTAAGCTGATGAAATTGTATGCCTAAATACCTACAATGTGATTCAAAGGACACAAAGGAAACCTAAAATCTATCTGAAAAATAAACTTCTGCATTGTCTAAGTCACCAGCATAAATGAGGTTTACTGCAATTTGCTCTGCTAATATAACACCTTTCCATTGGTCTCAGACACTTAAATTGATTCTCTCCAGTGCATTAATCAAATCATGTCAGAGTATGAGTTATTCACTGGAATGGCTGAGATGTCCACATTCCCAGAAGACATTTAGTCTATTACCACTTTCTGGTTAGGGACAGGAATGAAAAGGAAACACGAATAGAAATCAACATGATGATTCATTTCCTTTCATCCCTTTATCATGCTGCTACCATATGCTAAGATTCAGATGGGACTCTAAAACCTAATACATAGCAAATCACAATGACAAGGTAAATCTTTGAAGATTCTGAAGAAAGATGTTTGATAGATACAAACAAACTGCGATCAGTTAGTCTTCAAAATGTACATTTCATCTAAGAATGTATCAGATCACTGAAATCAGTGGTACTTCGTTCTCAAAATTGGAAAAAAAAAACTATTCCAACAAAAGTGATCCCTATATGAAAATCTTATCTGCTCTACCCTCTTTCTTTAAAACTAGACGGGTGATCTTAAAGGTATTAGCATGATAATAGGGAGGATAAATCCACATTCAATCTCTGAAGGCATATAAAGCTGGCATCTCTCAAGCTGACACTTCCTGAAGAGCTTCACTTACTTAATTCTAATTGATTCCCTCTGAGGCTTAAATGGAGATTGACAGATGTCTGATACATACCCAATACATTGCTCAACTTTTGTATATTGTAGGGTGGTATTATATAGAATTTTAATTGTTTCCTTATTTTGTATAATAGTTCCAAGAACTTTTAAATTCTTCACTCTGCATCAATAGATCTTATTTTTATAAATTTTCATGTAATTTGCCACGTATCTAAACTAAGGCACAAAACCATGATTCTCTGCTCAGAAATTTTCTATAAACCATCTAACTGTTCTGAAAAACCATAAATGTTTGTCTCTGTCAAAGGGAAGATATGAATAAATATTACATTGCTTTAACGTGTTATAATAAGGATACACTAAACTTTCAATCTTGGCACAGCTTATTAAATATGGGAAAGGTGAAGTCATAAGAATGATTGGATAGAAGTAAAGATAATTTTAATTAATATATGAAGAACACCTACATATATTTATTCCCAGATTTAAAAATGTTGTAACATTGATTATGTTCTGGTTTCATCTGCTGTTGGATCAATATAATACCAATCAGACCTTAGATCAATATGTTGGTCTTCACCATGCCCAGTAAATATTACAAATAAACATTTTTTAAATTTAAATTTAAATAATTTAATTTCCCTTTTTAAAAAGCCTAGATATGTTCTAAAAGAAGACATTTAAATTTCAGAAAGAGAATGAAAATTTGAGTTTGAAGGATAGTTATGAAAAATTATTGCAAAAGAGATTGGAGTTAGTAATAACATAATAAATTTGCCAATCAACTGCAAGTTATTTAGTGGAAATTTTATGCATGGGATAATAAGAGATCTAAATTATTATCAAATGTATTAGAAAAAAAGTTAATGGATTAAATCTAATTCATTGAAGCTGACCCAGGAAAGAGATTTTTATTTGTTTTGTTTTTTTAACAGATCAATTAAAACTTTTTTTGGTATAGGTTTATGCTAAACTGTATTGTTCAACCAACATGATTTTTTTTTTAAAAAAATAGATAATTTCATAGACATAGTTAAAAATCCCTCACTTATTAAAAGCTTGAATGAAGATGAAATTAAATGATACATTTCTATTTGAAAAATGAATTGAAAAGTAACTAAAGAGCTGAAACTGATATTACTACAATTGCCTATTTTTTTTAAAAAAATCATGAATGATGTTTTCCTATTAAAACATTCCCTTTAATTCAAGGCAATTATATCTCTGATACATGGCACTATATTAAGTTAGTTTAATAAATATACTAAAGCCAAATTAAGAGATGGAATTAGTTGCATTCTGTATATAGTTTTAAGATTTTGGTCACTTTTAGAAAGCTCACTTGTTTAAATTAGTTGAAAAGTTACCAGATTACTTTATAAATTTTAATCGTTATTTCTGTTCTAAATCTTTAGTGGCAAGTCAGATAAATTCATGAAATTCAGAATGTTTTAGAATAAACAGAGATAATAAAGAGGATTGCCACTTTTACTGTTGCTGTTTAGTATAAACAGTTGTAAGCTTTTCTTCAAACAATTAAAAATAATCAACATATCAAGATTTTGAAAATTAATGACGAGGAGCATTTAATTAGTTTCTTTGTAGATGATTTGATGATGTGCCATTATTTTTTGCCTGGAATATCAATCCAGAAAATGTGATTAGCTTTCAAGAATATATCAGATTTATCATTTATTTATAACAATAAATAGTATGCTTTAATAGGGGGTTAAAAATTAGTGAAAAAATAACTTTAATTGAAAGGTGCTGGAAATTGTTTTGGGACCAGCCTATTAGCTTTTGGGACTGGAAGATAGTGGGTGGACTGCAATACCTGTGGAGATTAGACAAGGAGCAACATTGAGGTGGAGTCAGGCAGGGACAGAGGTGGTATTCAGCAGGTTCTGACCAGTTCTAGAGAACTGGTAGCAGAAATTTGAAGTAGTTCGAAGAACCGTTAAATACCACCTCTGACTGGCCCCACCCTCATCTATTCTCTGCCTCCCAAATCCCAGCTGATTGGAAAGAAATGGGGATTTTGCAGTATCCTTTCCCTGGAGTGGGGAGGGAATGGAGATTTTACAGTATCCTTCCCCTGCCACGCCCACCAAGCCATGCCCACCAAGCCATGCCCACAGAACCGGTAGTAAAAAATTTTGAATTCTGCCACTGGGCAGGGAAATATGGAGGAAGCTAAAGAGCAGGACACTCTCAGGGAAGGCAAACATGATATTAATATCACTGTTGTTTTCACTCCTGTCATATTTAAACAGTAGAGCTTGCCTAACCACCAATGCTGCCGATTGTGCTTGTCAGTTACATTCATCATTGCTGTCACCACTGTCACCAATCTCACCTGTCAGCTGTGCTCCTTTTTCAATGCTGGGGATACCACTGGTTACTCCTGCCCCCAGTCAATTGGAAAAGGCAGCTTTACTGGGAAGAGCTTACATTCTGCAACAATAACCTTAATATTATTAAATAATAATAATATCTGCCTATCCCTGGTCCTTTTGAAGGACCCAGTAAGTGGACAAAATGCCGAATCACTTTAAACATCTGGATAACTACGTGACCAATCAGTTGGTCAATAATGATATTGTTAAATGTCAACATCTGCATATCCTAGTTCTTTGGAAAGGACTTGTTAAATGGACAAAAATACCAAATCCGTGTCTATTCTTAATGAAAGAATTTGTAGCCGAGAAATGCCTGCTGCATTCAGTATAGAAAGATATGTTACTCATAAAATGCATAGAATCTGGAGTAATATCTACAATCCAGTAATAAGTAAAATATAATTGTTGGGAATCTAAAGCATGTACGTTTTTATTTTTGTGCAATTACATTATGCTTTATAAAATAAAGTATTTTTTGAAAAAGTTGTGTATGTATATTACACCTCCTTACAAAAACAGGATATAATATGGATGATACATAAAATGTTAAACTAGGCCATTGTTAACTAGACATTAATGACTGGTGTTTCAAAAGGTTAAATATAAATATGGATAATTGCAGCTTTTTCATTGCAAGAACTCATTAGCTTCTTTCTTATTCATTATGGCTTAGATCCAAAACACCAATATAAAATAGAATTATATATTTTATTCTACAATCAAAATAGGATCTAGTTGGTTACAATTATAGTTGACAATTTTTTTCCTGAATACATATTGCTCAGAGTGCTCTCAGCTGGGATTATGTTTCCCCTATAATTAAGCCATGCAGTGTCTAGTTTATATAACTAATCATTAAACTAGGATGTTAATGGTATCAAAATGCCATTTCATTTATTTTCAATATCAAAATTGCACTATGTGTTTGCAATTCTGAAATATAAAACAGACCAAAAAAAAAAAATCTAATATAGAGGTAGCGCTCAATTTACGACCACCACCGGGACAAAAATTTATAACTTTTGATTTTATAACCTTTTTGTCATAGCTGTTAAGCAAACATAAAGTCATTGAGCAAATTCAGCTTTCTCACGTTGACTTTGCTAGTTAGAAGCCAGATGGGAAGGCCACAAATGGAAATCACATGTTTCTGGCATGCTGCAACTATCATAAAATGCTCGTTACCAAATATTACGTGACTGTGAGGATGCTACAATGCTTGTAAATGTGAGGACCTGTTGTAACTTCAAACAGTCACTAAATAAATGACTATAAGTCAAGGACAACCTGTGTAGCAAAAGTATTTTACAGCTGCAATTTAATATGGTACACATACTAGGAAATATAGAGACTAATTTTAAATTGATACAACTCTTTTTTACAATCCTGATATAAACAATTAGCTTCTATTAAATACATATATGATTTGCTTCTTCAATTTTATATACCCTAAATGAAATATGAAATAGAAGAATCCTATTCTAAAACTTTCAATGCTTCAATAATGAGATCTATCAATTATTCAAAAAGTCATTAACAAAAACCAACAAAGAACATTTCTGTCTTCCATTAAATATTATCATCATTATTATATACACAACACGGTGAAATCACATTTCCAAGTTCTTTAACTGGTGTTGACCTTCATATATATCAATTTTTTTTCTAAGAACCTAGGATGTTGTAATCTATCACCATAATATATGTACAGATCCAAACAGTAATCCCTCTTTATTGGTCCTGAATTATAATAATAGGCCATAATGGTGTAATTTTCAAACACAGTATATATTTTTTTTCTTGTGTGTATTTGTTATTCTTGCAGTAATCCTACAGGCTAAACCCTAGTTGTCCAGACCCAGCTCTTGAGACCTGTTGCTCACTTGTTGCCAGATGCCCAGGAATTCTACCATCTGATGTGGTCCTTGTTGACCTAAGCCAGAGGTCTTCAAACTTGGCAGCTTTAAGACTTGTGGACTTCAACTCCCAGAATTCTCCCAGAATTCTCTCAGCCAGCTAAGCTGGCTGGAGAATTCTGGGAATTGAAGTCCACAAGTCTTAAAGCTGCCAAGTTTGAAGACCTCTGACCTAAGCAATGACTGATCTGGTGTAGGATTCTTTTCCTGTTTTCTCACCATAGTTAATGGATTGATGAACACACTTAATCTGGCTCTTCTGCTGACACCTGTCTGGAATGGGTGACCCTTCTGGTAAAATACATTATTATTAACCTTGTAAATCCAGTGTATTCATTATCTGTCTTCTTCCTCATTCACAACTGGGTGTCTCTGAAGCCATGCATTCCTAATTTCAGAAAAAGATGGATTAAGGAAGTTGTCGGTAAACTAGAAGGTGGAATCCATTGCTGACTTCTGTTGGAATAATGTTTTCCATCCTTTATTCTATTGTTTATAAGGGGACAAGAAAAAGTAAACAAGGGATTCCCTATTCTTTCTCGCTTTTGATACTTTACCCTTCTGCTTCAGCCTGATTCTCACAGAAATAATTTGACATTTCCTTATGTCTTCTCTACCACAAGGATAAGAAAGATTAAATGGAAAATGAAAATTCAGTCTTCAAGCAGAAGATTTTGCTGATTAGTAGAAATGTTCAATATTGTAATTTAAGGTCAAGTGAAATATTTCACAAAAGATGCTATGAAGTAACATTAAAGGACAACACTGACTTGTCATGATGGAGGTGAGTTGCTTATAAAGGCAACTTTCTGGGAAAGTGACCTTTCAAAAGACTAAAATTGAAACAGTGGTCACACAAGATATTTTTGAACTTGTGACACAGGAGACTCAGTCATCAAAGCTCAAAGGCAGCACTTGATTTTGAGAAGGGAAATTTAGAAAAAGCCCTAAAGATAAATCCTTATGTGGAATCTAAATATATATACAAGAGGAACCAAATCCACTTTTTTCAACTTAGGGTAGAGATTATTCTTTGTGGTGAGACATGGAGATTAAAACCCAAGAAGAGAACTAATGATTTTGGTATTTATTAAATACCTTTCCAAAAATAAATTAAATTACTATTCACTTTTTTTAAAAAAATGCAGGAAAAATTAAGAAAATTAAAAGGTAGTAATTAGTTTGAGAATGAAACCCTCACATTTTATACTTGGATAACAGAGCGTAGTATGAATTCTAAAGCATTGTGAAAATAAGATATAAGAGTAAAAACGTTTTTTACAGAGTAACACTTGAGTTTTGAGAAGACAGATTTTGGCACCCTGTTTGTTCATAGTAGTTCTATTATTGCTAGGACACTGTCTTAGTTTATAGTTCCCATTTTATTATGTTAACAGATAACAGAAATACTTAGCTGTATTATAACACTGATGACCACTGATGTCAGGCTGCATTATTCAGGGTGCTTTCTCATAAGCTTACTAAGAAAGCACAGGGCTTTATTACTCAGACTGTAGTAACTTTGTTGAAGGCAGAAGTTTTAAAAAGCATATTCCAGTAAATCAAGCTTTGTAGGTGCTATAATAAGCCTGTTGATACACACTGCCAAGCATTATAACTACCAGCTTCTGTTGCTTTTCACATATCGTTACCCCTCGGTAACTCTCCAGTGCATTTATGGCATTAGAAATGATCCAGGAACATCAAAACTGAGTGCTACAGCACACTGATTCTAAGATGAATAGATGGCTTCTGGCTGGTTATTAACTGTGGCAGATAGAATTATTTCCCATGTCTTCCTGGTAGGAGCTTGCTAAAGGGCATGACAGTTTAGATCTATAATAGAGATGTATATTTTAGGTCTGGTGAGCTAGCTATTATCTACCTTGTGGATGTTCTGATAGTTCCACATCATTTCATTTCAAAAACCACAGATTATTTTAATAGGTTAATTTGTACCCTAACTTGCTTGCAAACTAAGTGTTAAATGACAGCACAGGAAATTATATCTTTCAGCATCTGAAATCCTAACATAACCAGTGATGTTTCTGTCTGTCTATCTGTTTCTATTATCTTCCTATCGAAGTTGGTTTCTCTACAATAAACTGCTGGAAACTACGGTATCCAAGTATTGGACAGAATACACAGAATTCCCAAACAATTATTTCAATAAAATGGCTGCTGAGAGAGTTAGTTATTCAGTGTGCAAAATAAGGGATGTAAGCTTAAGAAAAGGGATAAGCTGGAGAGTTGGTTGAAAGTAAGAAGAAGGAAGTTAGGGCTATAAGAAAGAGTTTAGAAAAAGGTCACAAAAAATTGGATAATGTGAAGAAGTACCAAAACAAAGTTAGCTGGAAATGGTGATGAATAAATGGTTCACCATCTAAAAGACCTACCTACTCTCCAGATCATCGTCTATGAAGGTCCCCAGGAAAAGAGCTGTCAATTGTTGGCAAAAATATGGTAAGTTTGGGGGAGCCCAGAAGTATGGGCCAAGGCTAAGAAAGGGGTGAAAACACTCTCTTAAGAGCAGTAAGGCAGTTCCTATTGTAGAGGATTAGGGAAATTGTTGAGCTCAATACAAGACAGAAACACCAGCATTAGATAGCTGGCTTCCTGGATGGTAAGGCATAAGAAAAATGTGAGGGACTGAGAGGGACTAATTTTTGTTGTGAGCAGATTTTTCTGGAGGCACAGTAGAGAAATGGCAATTTGACACCTGTGTACACCTGTGCAGGATGGGCTCCTGGGGGTTCAGCAGGGTTCGGGCGATCCTCTAGCCATGGATCGCCAGGGTTCGGCAAACCCCCAAATGCACCCCTGGCTGGCCACACCTGCCCCCACCCTGCCCCTCCCCTCCCAAGACTCTCCAGATGGCCTGTTCATCATTCCAGGTAAGTATAGAGCCCGCATGGCGGATCTGGGAGGGCAAAAAATGGGCCTACCGGAGGTTCTGGAAGTCCAGAAACGGGCCTGTTTCTGGCCTCCATAACCCGGAGGAAGCTGTTTTTGCCCTCCCAGAGGCTCGAGGAAAGCCTCTGGAGCCTGGGGAGGGAAAATGCCCCACCCCCATCATTGTGCAGGCAGCTGACTAGGCCATGCCCACCATGGCCATGCCCACCCAGCAACTGGGCAGCAAACCTGTTGCTAAAGGGTCTGAAGCCCACCCATGCACCCATGTTACAAGAATTAAAATGTTGAGAGAGGTTGATGTGGCATTTTATCAGATAATAATAGAAACATATAAAGAAGCAAGCCAGCTGTTTTGAAGCCTCTTTATTTCTGCATACTATCTCTGGGCACCTGTATCCTGTCCAGTCTCTGTGCATCATCTGGTCAGAATGCAACATGCCAAGGGATTGTAAATTTCATTCTCTCAGGTTTAAGCAGCTGTAATTAATAACACTTTTGCAGATTAACAGAGACTCTGTATGCCATATGTTCCCTTGAGCATTTGTGTGTGTGTGTGTGTGTGTGTGTGTGTGTGTGTGTGTGTGTGTGCATATGATCCTGAAATTCAAATCTGTTCTATATTCTTTTGCTTGATTCTCTTAGGAATAGAAACATTAAAACCCATGGAACTGCACAGATGGTTGGCGGTTTGGGGATTTTATTTTGCTTTGGGGTTTTTTTCCCTCATGTGATTTTATTCCAATTCTCATCTATCTATTCTTAAAATATTTTTTTTCTCAAAGTCAGTATTTTCAACTTAATTCTCATTATCTATTTGTATCTATTTTGAGGTATATATTTAAATACATTGCATGGAGTAATCATAGAGCCTTTAGACTTTCTTATTTGCTTTTTGTTGTGAATAGAATTTAAAAAAAAATTGCTTAGGATTTTGTGTTTCTTCTTTAATAGGATATTTGGTCTCCAAATGCTATGAAAACTTGTGCTTGTTGTGAGCATTACCTAGCTCATAAAGAAGTGATATAATAATACTATTGGTATTATTAGCATTATCAAACATTAAACATACTAGAAATGAAATCTACGTAGGTGAGAAACCTTCCTATCTAATTACACAGCCAATGGTGAGAATATTGTAGCTCAAACTATGGAATGCTATAAGCAAATATCATTAGCTTATTCTTTTGGTAACTTTCTCTGTAACACCTCTCTGGATCAGTGGCAGTTTTTACTTACCTTTGCTACCGGTTCGCTCGCGTGTGCACCACTTCTGCCCATGCGTAGAAGTAGTATTTGATGACTTCCAGACATGTGGACAGAGCCTCCCGCCGCCGTTACTACCAGTTCTCCCGAACTGGTGCGAACTGGAAGCAACCCACCACTGCTCTAGATGCTAATAGAGACTGAACATTAAGTATGATGTGCTGTGAAATAAACCATCATGGAACTCTACTGGTCCCAAAATATGTGAAACAGAAAAAATCCTAAAATAATATTTACTCTAAATTCATACTTCTGTATTAGAAATGTGACTGTCATCAATCATACCAATAATTTTAGAGTGTGCTTGAAATAAAAACCCAAAAGCTAACTTTTATACTAACTGCTGACTTAAATAAGTTTCCAGTAAGTCCAACTAATGAACCCAAGCACATCAGAACTCTGAGACTTGAATCCACCTAAAAGGACTTCTTTATTGAGTACATCATATCGGCAACTCTGAATAGTTCCCATGGTTTCAGTATAGTTAAAGTAGGAAATAAGCCCATCCCCAAGTGTCACAGGCCACGTTGGCCAATTAGGTCAATTGGCAGGCTCTCCAGGCATTCCTTGCCCAACCTTATCCATTACACATAGAGATGATCTTGGTTCCAATGAGAAAGCTCTTTGTTGTGTCTAGTAGGGTATTCCAACCTCCTTCCCCTTCTGTGTAGCAACCTAGGAACAGTAAAATGGCTTCTGCCAGCTTCGGTTCAAAGTCAACCCATGTTTGACTACATACACTTGAAATAAGATTTGCTGCTTCATATCCAAATTTCTGCAGAACCCTTGTGTTGTGTATGCCTGCAAAGATTTATAATATTTTGTTGCATGAAAATCAAAGAAAACTATTTTCTTTTAACTAATCTTCCTCTGGTTTCTTGCAATAGGACATTCATATATATTAAATCACATAAATAACTTATCAGCTTCCTACTGACAAGTCTGAATCTGATCGGGGTGTGGGATGGTTTATATCCTTTGTTATGTATGTATCTATTTTGTGCGGGAAATTCAAATGCAAGAATGCTTGTGATTGGTTAACGGTTATTTCTGAACTGTATATAAGGAGGGCTGTTGCCTGTGTTTCTTTGCTGAAGCCTCACCTTGAATTAAAGAGCTGTTGTCACTAGCTTGCTTGTGCCTCTCATTATTCCTGCGCCACAACATTGGCGACGAAGGTGGGATTGAGGCCACAAGAAGCAAAGCAAAAGGAGCTTTGAGTTTAAGCCAGGGTGACGAGCGGACTACGGAGACATACTGCGATGTCTGCCTACGTTCCACCAAAACCCTTTGACCCGACCCGAGAGAAGTGGGGGTCGTATTTGACCAGGTTTGAGTGTTCCCTGGAAGCTAGCGAGATGCAAGGGCTCCCAGCGAACCGAAAAAGAGCTCTCTTCCTGAGCCACTGCGGGCCAGATGTTTTCAAGATGGCCGAATCTCTCTGTGAACCAACTCCGGTTCAGACGATCCCCTGGGACATCCTGCAAGCAAACCTGACAGCCCAGTACACTCCCGTTCCTTTGAAGTTTGTACAACGCTACGAGCTTCGGCAACGAGTACAAAGAGAAGGAGAACTGGTCAGCGCATATGTGGCTGCCCTTCGAAAAGCCGCAATGCATTGCGACTACCGGGATCTAGACAACGAACTCCTGGAACAGTTGATTTGTGGTGTGAGAGACACCCGGTTACAGAGGCGCATGCTCGCGAAGCCAGACTTGACATTAGCCAGGGTGCTTGATGAAGCAAGAGTGCATGAAGTGTCCACTAAGGCTTCCGAAGTGCTGCAAAGTCCACAGTCAGGCAAAGACGGCCCAAAGTCAACACCTGTTCATCGAGAGGAGGCGCGGACCAGTACGGAAGAAGAGTCAGATGAGGACATCTTCCACACCGACAAAAAGAAGGGTGAGGAAAGTAGTCGCCGAGAAAACTTCTCGAGTTGCGGTGGAGCTCACGAGAGACAGTCCTGTAAATACAGAGACACCACTTGCAGGCGTTGTGAAAAGAAGGGCAATTTGGCTAGAGTCTGTAGAGCTCAATTTCCTAGAAATAACAAGTCATGTGACCATCACGACCAACCAGAACTGACACGTTCAAATCAGCCAACCAGAGATGGCGGTGTGAGAAAATGATGCGAGAATCAAAAGCGAGAGACCTACAGCACGAGAATCAGCCAAGCCAGCATGTCTGTAGAGGAAAAGGTCTACACGAGAGTAGAAATTGAAGGAAGACCATGTGACATGGAAATCGACACTGGGTTTGCCCTGTCAATCATGTCCTGGGCAACGCTTAAATCACTTCTACCAAAGTTCGAGAGAAACCAGATTTCACGGCAACGAGTTCGCCTCCTCGACTACCAAGGAAATCGAGTTCCTGTGGAAGGCGTGGGCATGTTCTGGGTCACCTACGGCGGGTTCCAGAAAGAACTTCCCCTGACCATCATCGGCAAGTCTCTGCCAAGCCTCCTGGGCCTAGCTTGGTTTTGAGCCCTCAGCATGGGCTTCACGGGTATCCACAGCCTCGGCAGACCGTCTCTAAAGGACAGTCTCCTGCACGAGTTCCAGGATGTTTTTGAAGGGACGCTAGGCAAGTACATGGGGACCCCTATTTCTTTTAATCTAGACCCTAATGTAGCCCAGATTAGGTTAAAGGCAAGACGAGTACCATTTGCCCTAAAACCAAAAATAGACGCAGAACTTGACAAACTGATCAAGCAAGGGGTGCTAGTTCCTGTAGATCACGCTAAGTGGGAAACCTCAATAGCCACACCAGTCAATTCAGACGGATCAATCAGAATCTGCGCTGATTATAAATGCATGATCAATAAGGTGCTCCAACAGAGCGCGTACCCAGTCCCAATCATCCACCATTTGCTTCATTCCCTGGGCCTTGGCAAGATATTCACTAAGTTAGACCTTGCGCAGGCGTACCAGCAGCTGCTGGTAGATGATGCTATGGCAGAATCGCAAACTATAGTAATGCACAGAGGTGCGTTCAAATGCACTAGACTGCAGTTTGGGGTTAGCATTGCACCAGGGCTCTTCCAAAGCACTATGGAGCGCCTACTACAAGGACTTCCGGGAGTTGCACCCTATTTTGACGATGTCCTCATTAGTGGCCAGAATGAGGCTCAGCTTGGAGAAAGAGTTAGGCTAGTGCTCACCAGATTTAGAGAAGCGAGACTAAAGCTCAAAAAGTCCAAATGTAAAATTGTGGTACTGTCCATAGAATTTCTGGGCTACCAAATTGATGGCACGGGCATTCACCCCACAGAGAGCAAAGTAAGGGCCATCCAAAATGCACCCACACCAAAGTCGAAGGCCGAATTACAGGCATTCCTGGACTTCTGAACTTTTATACCATGTTCCTCAAAGACAAGGCCACCATTGCGGTACCATTATACAGATTACTAGGGAAAAACGTTCCTTGGGTTTGGGGCAAGACTGAAGCGGCCGCGTTTAAGGCTGTCAAAAAACTTTTGTCGGGGGACAGTTTTCTGATCCAATACAATTTGGAATTGCCACTTGTTCTTGTCTGCGATGCGTTCCCTTTTGGAGTGGGCGCCGTATTGAGCCATAGACTACCGAATGGGTTAGAGGCGCCCGTTGCATATTACTCTCGCACTCTGTCCAGTGAAGAACGAAATTACAGCTAGCTGGACAGGGAAGCCTTAGCGGCTGTGGTGGGGGCAAAAAATTTCACGAATATTTGTTTCGCTGGACTTTTGAACTTATAATGTACCATCAGCCATTGTTAGGACTTTTGGCTGGTGACAAACCAACCCCAGCTGGTCTTTCCCCCTGGATGACCTGGTGGTCTATTTTCCTGGCTGCTTATTTGTATCGACTAATCCACCAACCGGGCCGGACTCTGGGCCATGCTGACACCCTCAGCCAATGCCCCTTGCCCGAGCTGTTGGAAAACCCGACACCGGAAGCCCCTGTCTTGTTGCTCGATGTTGTATCCCTGGGGCCTCTCTCGTCTGGTGAGGTGGCAAAGGCATCTACCAAAGACACTGTTTTATGAACTGTTATGGGCTGGGTCATGAGGGGTTGGCCAACTACGGTGGACAGTGGGGATTTTCAAGTGTTCTTTACCAAAAAGAATGAGTTGTCTATGCTGGGGGGCTGTTTATTGTGGGGCAATAGGGTGGTTATTCCCTCACGATTAACGCATTGGGTGTTGGAATTGCTACATGAGGGGCACTATGGTATAGTCAGAATGAAGGGTTTGGCTTGGAGTTATGTGTGGTGGCCACAACTTGCCGGGACATCACAGAATGGTGGGGAAATGCAGGCCTTACCAGGAATCCTGGCTGGATCCCCCTGTAGCTCCCGTTAGAGAGTGGAAGATGCCTAAGGGACCATGGGGGAGGATTCATATAGATTTTGCAGGGCCATTCCATGGGCAGAATTTTCTAATAATTGTTGACGCCTTTTCCAAATGGCTGGAAATAGCTTTAATGCCATCAACCACTTCCGAGGCGGTAATCAAGGTCCTCAGGAAGCTATTCGCAACCCACAGGTTACTGGACACCCTGGTATCTGATAACGGGCCCCAATTCACGGCAACACAGTTTGAAAGCTACCTGGCCGAGTTAGGAATAAGACACGCATTATCAGCCCCGTTCCATCCGGCTTCTAATTGCCTTGCAGAGAGATTCATACAAACGACCAAAGAAGCCCTGTCCCAACTCGATGCAGGGGACTGGCACGCCAGGATTGATCAATTCTTAGCAATACAGCATGCAACCCCATGCACTGCCACAGGACGCAGTCCAGCAGAACTTTTAATGGGTCGGAAATTTAGGTGTACTCTCGATCGCTTACATCCAAACTATTCCCAAGATAACTTCAAGGGGGAAGAGGGAGAATTAAGACAATTCCAAATTGGGACCCCGGTATTCGCAAGGAATTATGCTAGCGGCCCACTATGGATAGGGGGAATTATTGTTGGAATCACCGGCCCGAAACCATACACAGTGGATGTAGGGCAAGGTAAAATTTGGAGAAGGCATATAGATCAATTGCGTAAACGTTTGAATTGTGAAGCCTGTGAAAGTACTGATATTGTCAAACCTAACTTCCAAAGTTTTCCCGAAACAGCTATCTCAGGCCCGAATAAACCGGATTACTTATCGGGTAAGCCTGGGCTCCAGCGCCGCCCTGGGGATGGCCACGCCTCTGGAGAAATCCAGGAGGTTTCCATTGGCGAAGGGAGGTCCCTCTGACCGGCTCGATGCCTTACCAACAACTGAACTGCACAGGTCAACCAGAGTGAAGTCTCGCCCTGGTCACCTGCGTGGTTTTGTATGTAAATATGTAAATAGATCGGATAAGTGCCTTCTGGGAATGGGGGGGGGTGTTATGTATGTATCTATTTTGTGCGGGAAATTCAAATGCAAGAATGCTTGTGTTTGGTTAATGGTTATTTCTGAACTGTATATAAGGAGGGCTGTTGCCTGTGTTTCTTTGCTGAAGTCTCACCCTGAATTAAAGAGCTGTTGTCACTAGCTTGCTTGTGCCTCTCGTTATTCCCACGCTACAACATCCTTGGTTCTCTAACATGAATTCAATTTGACAGTTTGGAGCTGAAAGGGGGAGAGCTGAAAAGGATGGAGTCTTCAGCAAAGCAACATAGCTAGCCAATTAATCAGATACATTCCAATGGCTCACTGACTAGAGGAGAAGGAGTGAAGTCGCCAAGCAACCAGCTCTCATCCCGGTTGGACAATGTGACATATTGTTTTGGAAAATTGAGAAACTCTTACTTATAGTGGGGTGGAAAGCCCAGGAACGTTTAGTACTGGCTTTCCACAAGTTCATGCCGGGATGATGTATCTAAATAAATTTATTCTTTGAGGAAATTAAATGCCTCGGAGTTCAATTTTTGATGGGTGCATTACTTGGAACCTGACACCTACAACTTCATATAAAAATATAGTTTTCCAGTTTAGCAACCCCAATTCATACTTCCAAAATATTCAGCCTCTTCAGAAGCAGCAGTAACACCTAGATTGAATAGACAAAATAACAAGTGCTTGAACTAAATGAGTTTCCAAGAACACTTGACATATATCCAACTGTTTTAATTCTATAGAAGCTTTAAAAACGGCTTCTTTGGAATTTCCAAATACTAATCAAAACTTCAGTGACACAAAATTGGATGAGATAATCAAGAACCTAAAATGCAGACTTGAAATTTAAACTGACCTTCAAGTTAAAAAACATGGGACTTAGATTTCAAAGAATAAAATTTAAGAGGAAGTGATGCAAAGTACATAGATTTAGAAGTAAGAAAATAAATGTTCAGATATAGGACACCTGTTTGGCAATGGTAATTTGAAAAAGGCAACAAACTCAAAATGAGTGGGAACAAAACACAAATTCCTAATCTACAAAGTAATGTATATAAATCATGGAAAATTAAAAGCCTCAATTCATTTTGCATTGCTCTGACCAAACAGGATAGTTTTGGACAAAACAAGTTAATGAATGATTAGAACAGAAACTAAGCCTTATTAAGAGTGATTAAAGGAACTAAGAATATTTAACCTTGAAAGGTAAACACTAAAGAAAGTCATTATAGCATCTTCATTTTGTTTCCTTTTTCATTATGGCATCACACACAAATCTAACTCAGTATAGAGCACGGGTGTCATGTTACTGTTACGTGACATTTCATGACATTTTCCCCTTTGTGGAGCTGGAGTGGGCGTGGCTTGCAAATGCCAGTTTGACACCCCTGGTGTAGAGGATGTTATAATGCTGGGAAAGTGGAAAAAGTAGAGGATGACCAAAGTAGATAGACTCAGTCATAAGTAGCAATTTCTACAGCATTAGAAAAACCTGAAAAATCAGATTAGAGCAGATCATCTTGAAGAAAATTTATTTATTTGGTCTCGAAAAGTCAAAAATCAACCGATGAATTAATAGTGGTAGACCTTGAATTTTCTCCTCTGTGAGTTTTTTTTTTAATTAAGTTTTGTATTTTCTCTGAAGCCTGTGTTATGTCCTCATCTCAACACAGATTTATTTATATCAGTATGCTCTTAGTGGCTGGTTCTTATTGATCAAACAAAAATATGGAAAAATAAGAGAAGAAGAGGCAAAAATCAGCTCAGAACAGCTGAAATACCAGAAATCTCCTCAACTGAAAAATGTGTAACATCTAAAGAGGATATAGCAGTCTCCAAAACTGGTGAAAAGATTTTACAGAAAAGACGGCAAAAAGTAAAATAGGACATTCTCTGTCATTGTACAGTGCAGAATACAAGATGAATTTAAGTTATGAAAAGGCAAATTCTCAATACATGTTAGAGAAAAATATCCTAATAGTTTAATAAGACCAGCATATAAGAGATTATATGCTGGTCAAGTGAAGTGTAGATTCCAATAATCAGGAATATTATGTTCTGAATTCCTGCCTTGTAGGGAGTTGAACTCAGCAACCTAATTGATCTTTAGAAACTCTGTAATTCTTGAAAGAAGAAATCATTTAATGCATTTCTTAACACCTTTTAAATACTACATAATTTAAAAGAATAACAATACAAATCTATGTCTCATAGCAACTTAATCACCAAATTTACTGTACATATTTTTCTTACAATTTTTCTTACAGTATTTTGTACGTCCTTTCAAAACATTCCCTCTTGACTAACTCTTATTCAGTTAGTTTTGATACTCATTCTTTTTCTGTGCAAAGATATCACACTTTATTGAAAATCGCATCTTGTCATCATCGACACACGATTTGGATAGATTATTTTATTTTACCACGTTGGAAAGGCTCTATCATTGATTTATGACACAATGCTGTTTGAGCACCAGGAACCAATGTTTATAAAGGCCCAATTTGTCAACTCAGATGTCATTGTAAATTACTAAACATGTCCCTTGGAGCACAAATTCATTTCCCATAATCCATTCCTATTGAGAGTTTAACATGAACAGGAAATTGTATTGCTTGGAGTCTGCAGATTCCATTGTCATGTTTAATTTCTACATAGTGTTATCATAGTGAATAGGTATTCATAGCATAGTGTTATTGACTCTTCAATGTAGTATTATTTCTATAGTTCTCAAATCCATTCATTAATGCAGTGAATGAAATCCAAAGATGGCCCCCGACTCCCAAATGAAGATGTGGTCGAAATGTTTGGTTACCCTTATATCCCTCTTAAATGTAACACTGGATTCTGTATCTTTTTGTATCTCTCTGTGTGTATGTGTATGTGTGTGGTTTTTGTTTTTGTTTTTTTCATTTTAGCATGAACAGCTGCCTCCTATGTAAAACAGTGATTTCACCACAATTTATTAGCGCTTTATGTCAACAAAAGTGTCAAATGTGGAGGATTTCATTAGAGCTTGCCCATATGGTGCCCTTTTTTTCACTCTTACATCTATATTTTTATCAAATTAGTTGCTTCTAAGTGTAAATCCAATATTCTTTAAGCTATAAAAATTGAAAAACTGTAAGATTGTAGAAAATGGGATTTCAACTCATTCTGCTGTATAGAATAAATAGAAACATAAAACAAGTTTTAATGTGTCCCCATACTTTATCTTACTACATACACTGTCAAAGTCAAAACTTTTGATCACCAAGAATCCCATTAACCTTTCAGAAACTTGCATTGTGTTTTCAATTGCAATTGTATTTTCTAGTATTAGTCTGATGATATTAAGTACATTTTTAACACAATGGAAAAGGGAGGTTCTATTGATGGTGCGAGGATATCAATCTTGATATATTGGTTACCTGCCAATTTCTATAGATCTTTTAGGAGAACAAATCTCAACTAATTAAAATAATATGCATATAGATATGTATATGTATTTTATATTCCATTCTTCCTGCCAGAGAATCTTACAGCAGCTTTAAAAAAAACATTTTTAAAAAATTATAATTATATAATTATAATTATAATTATAACTAATTTTGAACATTCATTGATAAACTCACTATTGAATGACTATCTTATGTGATATTAACTTTATACCCATTTGCTTTGTAACTGATAGAATTGCATCATACTACATCCAACAATGGACAGGCAAAACTGGGTACTATGGTTCAATATGAATTATTTTCAGTTCCATTTAATGGTTTTCTTTTTCTTTGAAACTATAGATTACAATTGTAATATAGTTGTACTTTATACAGTTTCCATATTAATGTACATGAAATGTACATTAATGAACTAGTGTATTCATTACACTAGTTGTAATGAATACTAGTTGTAATACACTATTATGTATTTGAACCACTTTGAACTAGTGGTTCAAATACATAACATTAATACCACCTGTATATCACCTGAATTTAGTTTCAGTTTTTCAGCTCTTCTTCAATCCATCTCAGCTACCAGGTAACTGCCAAGTACTTATATTGGAAAAGAAGAAAGCATTTGACACAAATAATATATTTTTTCCCACCATAGAGCCTCCATTTTATAGGCAGCCAACTACTAAGGCCAACTGATGTCCTTTCAAAGTATTCTGGCTGTGTTTTCCTGCCACTGCAGCAGAAAATATATACTGAATAGCAGGGGGGAAAACTAGAACCTGGCGGAAGCACATAATTAAAGGTTGTTCCCCAATTCCCAATCCATTGATCCACTACCAGGAAAACTGTATACATATGAATCAGTCAGTTGCAAACAACCACTTGGGTCCAAACAGATACTTTATTGCTGATCACCTGTATTACGGGAATCTCACCAGACTGGCTATCTTCCCTTGGGATATGACAGGATTTTACCTCAGATGTTTCCTGCCCAAAACCAACTCCAAGCTGGAATGTCTTTTTATGTCCCCTAGAGGACTGGATTCCACCATAATCTGTATATATTAAATAAGATTGATTTTGCATTATGTCATCATCATGCCTAGTAAATTCTGATTACTAGGTATTTGCTTTGTCCTTATTCAGATGTTCTGTAGTTTTGTTTCCATGGTAACAATTATGGTTCATTGAACCATAACAAATCTTTAGTCATGGTATATGAAAAAAAGGGTAATGAAATGGTGTAAGTTATATGGCAGGAGTTGTGTGCAAATGCTAGTTAATAAGATTTGCTACTGAACTTGATCATTGTTCTACCTGCCATGTCTGTCCTTGAAAAATAACTTTTGAAAGCAAGGTTGAGGAATGGAACTCTATTTATTGTAATCATTACATGGAAGAAAAGTCACTGTCAAATGATTACATTAACTTTCTATGCATATTGCTTTATAACTGATAGAATTCAGAGAAGAAGCCCATACTGTTGTTCACTGTGTATTTAATTATAACTTATCAAGAGCATAATCCAAAGCAATAGTGGGATTTCAATCTAATATCTGAATAATTTCAAAGGAAGTTTTCTGAAAACACTATTTAGCTAAATTAAGTTGAATATAAAGAGATGCAAATATGCATTTTCTCTTATTTACAAATTCATCAAATGGAATTTGACACTTTACTATGGGAATTTTTTTTTTACTCTCAAGATCTGTCATCAACTAAAAGAAATAAAATGTTTAACTTTTTCTGTTTCTATAGGCCCATTAATTAAAATAAGTCTGATTAATGGCTGAAAGTAATTTTATTTTTATTTCATAAATAGGATGCATCAGGCTGTCAGTCTAATAAATATAGTCATAGTAAAATAAGAAGATGGAATATGAAAAGATCTTTTGTAGCATGTAATAAA
This sequence comes from Arizona elegans, assembly GCA_022577455.1. NCBI lineage: Eukaryota > Metazoa > Chordata > Lepidosauria > Squamata > Colubridae > Arizona > Arizona elegans. Next base: position 23,653,928 of record JAKOOJ010000005.1, read on the forward strand.
ATTTAGCACTGAAATTTCATCCCAATTTTCAACAGTTATTTTTATTGTATCTCACTTTCTTTTTTGTAGAGATCCCTCTTATATGGGATGAATATAGTCCTGCAATATTAAGAGGAGGGAAATATATTCTGTTGAAAGTTAGAAGGGCTAAGAGATCATTTGGCATTTAAATAACCACAAATAATTATATTTCTATAAATATGAAGTTGTACTTAGGGTGATGTTGTATCTGCCAAATAACTCTGCCTCTAGATTGTGGTACATTTAACACCATCCAAGTTTTGTTAAAATATAAGAATATTAAGAATTTTAAAGGATCATATTTATATCCAGCAAGTAGGTTCAGCATGTCCATTTCAAATGTAAATGTTCTAAAATTAAAATCCTGCAACGCCTTAGAGACAGCAAAATTAAGTTGTTATTATTAGCCTACATTTTCCTAAGACTCTTTGTTTATTTTTAATAATTTATTATTGTTGTAGTACAATAAACTTATTGTTTATTGCAAAAGACAATTTGACTATTGTTTATCAAAATGTTAAAAAAAAATTCAAAAGGATAGCTTTGTAAATTTGAAATGTCCTTTAATAAAAGTTGTATTTGATGGATTGTTGATTGTTTGAGCGGTCCTTGGTGCTCTCTGAGCTTGCTTGTTTTCTAGCACTGGTGATGTTACTGATGGGTAATGAAACATCTGCAAGAAAACAAACAACCTCAGGAAGCACCAAGGACCCCTCATGTCAACCCTGAGCTACAAATATTGTCCTTTGTTGATTGTTTGCTTGCTTTTTTATAACCCAGAGCCTATTACACAAACAAAGTTAATAAAGTTTATATTTTCAAAAATGGAAATTCTTACTCCATATGATTAATAGACTGAAATCTAATATTGATTTCTAGTAGAAGAAAAATGATTAAGTCATTTCTTACTAACTTACTTACTAACTTCTTCAGAAGTCGGTTACATTACTCTGGAGGGACTCCCAAAATATATTCATAATTTCATATATTCATATTTTCAAAAACTATAGGAAGATGCAAGAAAAATCAATAGTCTCTTATTAATTCACTTCCATTACCGGGATCTCTAGATATAAGCTATTGTGCACATTTTGTAAGATCTTCCATACTAAAAAGAGAATTGGAGTTAAAAACATGGTTAACATTAGGATGCTCTAATTCAGATCTGAATATTTGATGACATAACTGCAATATTTTATGAATCTTTAAAATTATGTTCCTATCATTCTCTTTAGCTTAATTATGGAAGATGAAATTCTACCAATCCAAAAACAATGAATGTATAAATCTGTACTAACTGGACCAATATAAAGTGTTTGCAATCATTAGAAAATATTCTTTCTTTTTTTAATAAACATTTATATATTTTTTAAAACTGAAAAGATTTAAAACTTCCCTAACATGAATCCAACTTTTGATTTATAAGATCCTCAGAGAATACCTTGTTACTAATAAAATTCGAAAGAGTTTGTAGGAAGTTAGGAAACACAAAGAGTGAATGTTTTCTGCATCCCTTTGGAAAATTAAGTTTTAATGATTTATCCAACTTTGTAGCCATGTTTTCCTTGCATAAACTATGTACATATTACTTTTAGACCTATTACTGACATTTCTTAATATATTTTAAATTTTATGTTTCAATTGTTCATAGTAACTTTTAATGTATTTTAATGAAGGTCTTTTTACTTGATTTTTACAGACTTTGAATTGCCTTGGCAAAGGAAGCATTGCATAAATAGATACAGCAGTTTCCTTCTTCAACAATCCCATGATAGAGCTTAGAACAGAGCAAGGAAATTAATAGCAAGGAAATTAATAGCCAATCAAAACAATTGATCAATTCTAAATGACAATAAAGGCCTTCAATATACAAACAGATTCCAAACCATCTATTAAATTGTCCATATTTCTTCTATCCAAACCAGTTGTAACCATGTTCCTTAACACCAGAAGGCTACAAAATCTCTCCATTTCTTGCTACAGACATAAATCCCATGAATAGTGTAATACAGGGCTGTCAAACTCCTGGCCCAAGGGCTGAATGTATCACGTGCTGGCCACACCCATGCCCGGTTTAGTGAAGGGGGAAAAAATCCTGATACATCACGTGATACTGCCATGACGACACCAGTTTGACACCCCTGGTATAGTAGTAATGGTAATACTAATAGTAATATGTTTTAAAATGAGTTTTCCTAAATAGTCAGTTTTACATAAGCTTTTTAATATTTTCTCCACTGCTTTTATTTTTTAGACTTTCCTTTCCTTCCTTTCCTTTCCTTTCCTTTCCTTTCCTTTCCTTTCCTTTCCTTTCCTTTCCTTTCCTTTCCTTTCCTTTCCTTTCCTTTCCTTTCCTTTCCTTCCCTTCCCTTCCCTTCCCTTCCCTTTCCTTTCCTTTCCTTGAGGTAAATTATTAGTGCAAATACATCAAACATATGCATCTCATTGTATTCAGCTTTGAGAAATAATACTTTTCAAACCAATCATTTTCTGGGCAGATTCTAAATATCAACCAACAGATATTAATAGTGCTACTGAAAGTCCATATGGGCGGATCTGGAAAATACACTTCCAAAGAACTAATGGAAGATATTTATTATCTTGAAGAGTCAAATGTCTTTATCATTTGGTAAAATTGTTAAGGCACCAGGCTAGAAACTACAAGACTTCTACTTCCAATTTGGGCACAAAGCCACCTGAGTAATCTTGGACCCATTACTGTCTCTTAACCCTAGGAAGAAGTCAAGGGTAAAACACTTCTGAAATCTTACCAAGAAAACTGAAGGTACCTGTCCAGGTTCTTTCTTGCCAGACCCAAGAAATAAAGCCAAGCTAGAGTTTAAGGTCCAAGAAATATTAATTTATTTTTTCTCCATCTGAAACACTTTGCCACAGACAAGCATACAGGATAAGCACTGTATGTATGAATGTAATACTCATTCTTGGCCTCGGGCAACCTCTGGCTTGCATCTGCAATTCAATTCTGAAGATTAATCAGAACAAGCAGACTAGTTTCATATGCAGATCTCCTTTGCTATAGTCAATCTTTCATAACTAAGGATGATTTACTTACTACCTCAAGTTTTATTCTTGTGGAGTTTAGCAATCATTCTTTTTTTTCCCCTTATCATTCTCTGACAACAAATAATAAAAATAATAATAAATCCCTTTATGATGTGCAAAATTGCATTTGAAATGTCACCATGCTTTAGAAAGTATTATGAAATAAATAACCCACGTAGATAGATTTTCTTTTCATACCTATTTATCTCTCTCCTTGCTCTATAATAAAAAATAGCCACTTCTGTATATGATCTTACCCCATAAAATATAATTATCCCTGCCTTGTATGAAGAACAAATCCTAATCACTGAAATAAATCAATAGCATACTAGGGTTCAGCAAAGATCAATTACACAAGGAAAGCAGGTATGTGGAAACAAATTTTACTATACAGAAATCTAAAATATTAGATTTCATAGTGAATTCATAGTGAAAGGTAGTACATTAAAAATATAATTAGGTATCAATTTAAATACATTTAGCTACCCAGAACTTAACTTTGTTTATTTGGAAACTTGATGCAAATTAAAAGTGGAGAAGGAAGGAAATAACAAATGCAGAAATATTTCCTTCTCATCCCTTGTTTCCAGCAAACTTCCTGATGATTGAACACAAAAATCAAGTAACAATTTTGTATCATATTTTGAGTAAATGAACTCTTGGGAAAATAGACTCCCAGGATGCTTTGGAGGAAAAAAACTAATTTTGTTATCAGTATTGAAAAAATATGTTCTATCAAACTTTCAAGAAAGGAAGGAATTGTCCACACACACACCTTTCAAGTACACTGCTATGACCTTTAGCCAATAGGGACTTTAAAAAGTTGATTCATCTCTGAAATTCTTCCTTGACTTGGTCTGTACACCATATTTAACCAGGTCAATTAGATATGTTGAAGTTATATTCCTACCATATTTTAATTTATTCGAGTTAATTTTGGGTATATGTTGTGCAAAGCTAATTTATTTAATAGCAGTTGGTAAACTCAGAAAATGTGTTGGTGAAATAATCAGCTTGCTATACACCTTATTTAGAAATTCAGTACAGTAGCACTGTCAATTCCAAAAACATCTTAGTAGATGTTTCTTATTACCACTTCAGTTGTTATGAAGTCAGAAGAATACAGGAACTGATGGCATACCCACTGAAAAATGACAAGCAACAAAAAAAAAGAATGAGTAAAGCTTCTAATCACGTTATGTTCACTACGGAGACAGACAGACAGACAGACAGACAGACAGACAGACAGACAGACAACCCCTCTGGTGATCAGATTAGAAGAAATCAGACTATATTCCAAAACTAAAAATGTGCAAATTATCACACAATATTCTTCATTCCACATGCTAACAAAATAACATTTAGGATTATCCAACACATATTAGAGGCTACATAGAAAAATAGATGCCAGATGTTCAAGTTGACTTTAGAAAAGGCTGAGGAATATGAAACATTACTGCTAAGGCAAGCTGGATAATTGAAAAGAGAAATCAAGTACATTATTATAAAAAGTTCTTTGATTGTGTTGATTATTTATTTTTATTTTATTCTTTATTTTATTAGTCATATTTCTATGCCGCCCACTCACCCGACTTTGGGTGGCTTACACCAAAGACAGTATACTAAATAGCATATTGCCCCCAACAATCTGGGTCATTATGTTGTAGATTGTCCTTAGAAAAATGGTAATCCATTAATACTGTCCTCAAGGGAAACCTATATTCAGGCAAAGCTACATTACAGATATAACAGGTAGAACAGACTGGAACGGAATGAGACAAGGCTATATACTCTTATCTTATTTATTCAGCCTATATGCTGAACATATACAGGTAGTCAACAGTTTACAACAGTTCATTTAGTGACCGTTCAAAGTTACAATGACACTGAAAAAAGTGAGTTATGACCATTTTTTTCAAACTTATGATTGTTGCAGCATCCCCATTCACATGTGATTTACTTGTGGACATTGGATAACTGATTCATATTTATGATAGTTGCAGTGTCCCAGAATCATGTTATAATAGTTTGCAACCTTCTGACAAGCAAAATCAATGGGGAAGCCAGATTCACTTAACAACCATGCTACTAACTTAACAATTGCAATGATTCACTTAACAAATGTGGCAAGAAAAGTTGTAAAATGGGGCAAAACTCACTTAAGAAATTTCTCACTTAGCAACATACATTTTGGACAAATTGTGGTTGTAAATCTGTATTCTGCTTCTATTGCTTACTTTTCTATTGAACAAAGAGAGTAATATATTTTTTTAAAAAAAAAATAGAAACAAGTATAATCTGGGCCTTATTTTTGGTAGAGAGGAACCTGGAAGTGTATACTAAGAATTTTCATGTGAGATTCAGAAGCTCATGATGAGAGAATACTAGATTCTTCATAACATTTTTATGTTTGTCTCAGATCTTACAATGTAATAAAATTTCTGGTTCATGCCATATACTTTGCCTCTTCATTCCTGTTGGGGATCAATATATCTCACCAACTTGATTCTAAAAATAAATATAACATTCAGTTATCAGCATAATATTACTAGACACAAGGGACTAACAGAACACAGCTAGCACTGGCTAGCTGAACTGCAGCTACAAGTAGACTATTTTATTTTTATATATGTTTTATAAATTGCTATTGAGTTCAAATCAAATAAAAATAATAAATGAATGTGGGAGGTAAGAAGTGCCTTAGCAACAAACAAAGAAAACTTTATAAACAAAAATCTGTACAAAAATAAAACTGCAAACAGAAGAAGAGAGTAAAGAAAGTTTTTTCCCCCTCAAATATAAAACAATTGTTTGCGTTTTTCCCTAAAATATTGTTAATTATGACACTGAGGAACTGTGAAGCCTATTGCATACAGAGGTTGCTGAAGAGAAGCCTTTTGACATACAGGAATTTTTAGGATACTTTGTAAGAGAAATCATACCTACACTTGTAAGACTGTTTTATTTTATTTATTTGTTTGTTTGTTTGTTTGTTTGTTTGTTTAGATATTTGTTGAGTACATATTAGATAATATATATAAGTATAAGCATGAATTGAATACATAAAATGAATGCAATTAAAGGGAACATTAAGACAGGGACAGTAGGCAGTGGTGCTCTTATCCACGCCCCTTACAGACCTCTTAGAAATGGGGTGAAGTCAACAGTAGCCAGTCTAAGGTTAAAATTTTGGGGGATGAAACCACTGAGTCAGGTAGTGCATTCTAGGTATTGACCACTCTGTTGCTAAAGTCATATTTTCTGCAATTGAGTTTGGAGCGGTTCACTTTAAGTTTGTATCTATTGTGTGCTCATGTATTGTTGTAGTTGAAGTTGAAGTAGTAATTGACAGGTAGGACATTGTAGCAGATGATTTTATGAGCTACGCTTAGGTCATACCGAAGGTGGCATAGTTCTGTTTTCTAAGCCCAAAATTTCAAGTCTGGTGGCATAAGGTATTTTGTTGCGAGCGGAGGAGTGAAAGACTCTTCTTGTGAAATAGTTCTGGACACATACAATTGTATTAATGTCTGATATGCAGTGTGGGTTCCAGACAGATGAGCTGTATTCCAGAATTGATCTAGCAAATGTTTTGTATGCTCTAGTTAGTAGTGTAATATTACCGGAGAAGAAGCTACACGAGATTAGGTTTACAACCCTTAATGCCTTTTTGGTAAAGTTGTTACAGTGGGTTTTGGCACTTAGATCATTTGATATGAGTACTTCAAGGTCCTTGACAGAGTGAGAGTCATCTACAAGGTCATGTCCACTCAGCTTGTATTTTGTGCTCTGATTCCTTTTGCCAATGTGTAAAACAGAGTTTGTTTAATTTGTTTAATGTTTGGTGATTAGAACTTTTGTTTCATAAAATTCATTAAGATAATGTAGATAAGATAAAAAATGTAAAGTATTATATTTTTTCATCCTAAGGTTAAATTTAAGATTACTTTACTGGCTTGAAGTTCGTTACTGAAAGCACAGACAAGTACAGGTCACTCATTTAGATAATTGGGGGTGTGGGTGGGATACTACCTATGTAAATGCCCCTTTCTACTTTATCAAAGTTTCTGGGTAAGTTGTTACTCCCAATTTGTTGCTTCAATTCAAATGAAGCCAAAGAGTCATCTCAAATTGATGACTGTTAACAATGAAAAAAAAATATAACACTTTAGAGAAAATGTCACATCTGTCTTGAGTCTTCTAATGAGAAAGATTCATTATTTGTTCAGGAACAAGTCTTACAGGAAACAGTGCAATCCCAGCCAACTGTCAAGGTACAGATTCAATTCCAAGAAAGCAGGAGAAAATGATGTTTCTGAGTGAATATTGATGACAACTTTGTACCCAAAAATTGGTAGGACTAATTCTCCAATAGATTAATTACAGTAGTGGCCAAAATTGTGGAAACCTTTTGGGAAAAGTATATTTTCTAAAACTAGCTAATAACACCACTTTTTTCTGGAGTAGTACCATAAAATTAGTCCATAAAAGGGACATGGTAGCTCAGTTGCTAAGATGCTGAGCTTGTCGATCAAAAGGTCCGCAGTTCAGCGGTTCGAATCCCTAGTGCCGTGTGACAGAGTGCGCTCCCGTTCCTTGTCCCAGCTTTTGCCAACCTAGCAGTTCGAAAGCATGTAAAAAATGCAAGTAGAAAAAATAGGGACCACCTTTTGTGAGAAGGTAACAGTGTTCCATGTGCCTTTAGCATTTAGTCATGCTGGTCACATGACCACAGAGAAGTATTCGGACAGTGCTGGCTTCTTGGCTTAGAAACGGAGATGAGCAGGAACGACTAGCACATACAGTATTAAATAAATTCAGCGAGCTAGCTAACTGTATATATGTAGTATATATTTCAGACCTACCTGAAAAAATAGACATACTATATATTGCCCTCATAGAAATATTATCATTGGAAGACCTAAAAGTCCAGGTAAATGACAGATTGTCATGGGGGAAAAAAATCTATCTAGGTGGTTGCTAAGAGTTAAAAATGTTTTGACAGTATACAATCAATCAATCAATACAAATTTTGGAAGTATTTAAAAAGCATCCAGTTCCGAAGGCCATAAGAAGTATCAAGAGAAAAAGATAATACTTGTAGGCTGAAGACATTGATTAATTCAATCCTGGGAGAGTTAATATTGCTTCTTTCCTCAGGTTTTCTAAATCCAAGTACCTTAAATTTATTTATTTATTTATTTATTTATTTATTTATTTATTTATTTATTTATTTATCCAATTTATATGCCACCCTTCTCCATAGACTCTGGGCATTATAACAATAGCCTGCATACTTTTATGTATATACCTGCTTATTAGGGCTTTCCCCCCCTCAAAGCGGTGTTGTTCTATACAAAGCTGGCTTATTGCCCCCACAATCTGGGTCCTCAATTTACCTACTTCGAAAGGATGGAAGGCTGAGTCAACCTTGAGCCTGGTGAGATTTGAACTCGCACTAATTGCAGGCAGCTGGCAGCTAAGTGCTAGCACTTAACAGTACTTAGTCCGCTGCACTACCAAGGCTCTTCATTGTTCTTTCATTGTTCTTAGTCGCAAAGTCATGTCCGACCCATTGCGACCCCATGGACAACATTCCTCCAGGCCTTCCTGTCCTCTACCATCCCCTGGAGTCCATTTAAGCTCACAGCAACTGCTTCAGTGACTCCATCCAGCTACCTTATTCTATGTCATCCCCTTCTTCTTTTACCCTCAATCTTTCCCAGCATTAGGCTCTTCTCCAGTGAGTTAAATTTCATAGCATCATTAAATGTATGGGTTGGAAGAGATTGTTTTGCTCTTTCTTTAGTCTAAACTTCTTCTCAAAACAGGAACCCAGTAAAACCATCCCCCAAAGTGGCCATCTAGCCTTCTTCGAAAACATCAAATTTTACTTTTAATACATTTAAAATTAAAATGTGAACTTAGCCTCAGTCATTTCTTTATTCTTGTCTTAGATATTTTTTAAATCACAGAACTGGTGCTCAGAAGCAAATTTTTGACATTGGTTCCAAGTCTACCATTCTACATCTGATTGATAGCTAGAACAATTAATCAGTGGAATGACTTGCCTTCAGAAGTTGTGAGTCTTCCATCATTGGAGGTTTTTAAGAAGAGATTGGCCGACCACTTGTCTAAAATGATATAGGGTCTCCTGTTTCAGCAGGCGATTGTACTAGAAGACCTCCAAGATCCCTTACATCTCTGTTATTTTGTTAGTTCTGATGAGCATACAGAGACACTTTGTACAGAACTAAAAGGAGAAAGTATGTTGTACTTAGAAATTCACATTTTTCTTGGAATAGATTTGGGTGAACTTTGATTCAGATCAGGAACCATTCCTCTCAAAGGAAAAGTTGCCCATTGTTTTAATCTTCCCAGATAGTTGTAGAAGTTTCTACTTAAACATCAACTAAAATTTATCCATTTCATCCTGCATTTTACATGCCTGTGTACAGAGCTTTCTGGTTTATTTCCAGCTCTTATTCAATCCAACAATGGAGTTCTAAAGAATTAAAACCTGCTGATTCAGGTAATGGTCTGGTACAATTGATTTTTTTTTCTTCCCAGAAGAAGCTGTGTCATTATTGTTGTATTATCGATCTCTCTCAATGTCCACGCTTGCTCAGCTCAGTATGTCTATATGTGTGCAATTGCAAACAATCAGAGCCCTATGTAATGTAATGATCCTTTACTGATGGCAGGGAGCAGGGATATTCCACTTTTGTCTCTCTTTCTATTTTACTCCTACATCTAGGTTCCATGGGAGATGCATCAAAAGCTTACGCACATTCATTTTTAATGCAGTGGGCTTCCGAAGTGATTGTCTCTCTAGAGTGTCCTTTAACAGCCTTGTCAATTAATGTATAATTAGCTGAATTTACATGCAGTACTAGTTGGGAATTTTGGAAATGGTTCCTTTTTATTAATAGCATTGAAGGAAGTGAAAGGAAAGAAGCACTTTTAATGGGGTTGCTGGGTGCCTGTCAGGTGAGAAACAAAAGAAAAAGTCAAAGTCAGTTAAGTTTTGTACATATGTGGCAGTATACACAATTGCACTTTTAAAAAAAAATGAAATGAAGAACATTTTGACAGCTTATTTATCTTCCTGTAAAAAACCGTTCAGACCCTGCCCTTCTAATACGTATTTGTCTCTAAAGCTTTAGTTCATACAATACAATAAGAGGAAAAAAAACCCAAATCTTTCAATTTAGTTTAAGTTTAGCTTACCTTGCCTGATTAATTAAATTAAGTTGTATGATTATTGACACAAATAAGCAACTAATACAGTCCATTTTAAAGGGACACGGGGCTCAGTAGCTAAGATGCTGAGCTTGTCGATTGATAGGTCGGCAGTTCAATGGTTCGATTCCCTAGTGCCACATAACAGGGTGAGCTCCCATTACTTGTCCCAGAGCTTCTGCCAACCTAGCAGAAGCACGTAAAAAATGCAAGTAGAAAAATACGGACCACCTTTATTTATTTATTTATTTATTTATTTGTTTATTTATTTATTTATTTATTTATTTATTGAACTTCTATACTGCCCTTCTCCTTTCGGACTCAGGGCGGTGAACAGCCAAAATAAAAACATTTATACATAACATTACAGTTAAAAACAGATTTATTATTATTATTATTATTTAAATTTCTATACCGCCCTTCTCTTTTCGGACTCAGGGCAGTGAACAGCCAAGATAAAAACATCTGTACAAACATCAGTTAAAAAATAAGTTAAAATAATTTATAAAATTTGGCCTATAATTTAAAAACTTGTCAATTAAAATCAATATTAAAATATTAAAACTAATCCTAAAATCAAGACAGACCCGCTAACTGAAAAAAATGAGTTTTTAGGGCATGACGAAAAATCCGAAGGTCGGAGATCACTCGTATCTCTGGGGTAGATTGTTCCATAGGGTAGGTGCCACCACAGAGAAGGCTCTCCTCCTGGGGGTCGTCAGCCGGCATTGTCTGGCCGACGGCACCCTGAGGAGGCCCTCTCTGTAGGAGCGAACCGGCCGGTGGGAGGCTATTGGTGGCAGAAGGCAGAAGGTGGTCCCGTAAGTAACCTGGCCCTAAGCCATGGAGCGCTTTAAAGGTGATCACCAACACCTTGAAGCGCACCCAGAAGTCCACCGGAAGCCAATGCAGCTCACGCAGGAGAGGAGTCACATGGGAGCGCCCCGTCGCTCCCATAATCCCCCGCGCAGCCGCATTCTGCACCAGTTGGAGCCTCCGGGTGTACCCCAAGGGGAACCCCATGTAGAGAGCGTTACAATAGTCCAGACGAGAAGTGACGAGTGCTTGAGTGACCGTGCGTAGGGAAATTACATAAATTTGGCCCATAATTTAGACCTTTTTATTCCATCAAGCGGGCTTGGCCTAATCTTTTCCCTTTTTAAATATTTAAATTTTAATCTGTTTTTAAATTATCGGGGTGTTTTAATTTGTCTGGGCCAAATAATTTAATTTGATTTTATTGGATTTTTAAATTTTATGTATCTATGTATTTTATTGTTGGCTGTTCACCGCCCTGAGTCCTTCGGGAGTAGGGCGGTATACAAATCAAATAAAACTAAAACTAAAACTAAAATTACTTGGGTCAGGTCCATGGCTGTCATGGAAGCCATGAACTCCCGAGCTACCTCAGATGTTTCACGTATGGATGGCAGGTTGAAATCCCCCATGACCACAAGTCTGGGGGTATCAGCCGCCACCTCGGCTATAACATTGAGGAGTTTGGGCAGGGTCGTTGCCACGTGGCAGGGAGCCAGGTACGTGATCAACAAACCCATCTGCACCCCACGACCTCACTTCACAAAAAGGGACTCACATCCGGCTATCTGAGGTACAGGTCTCCCTCGGATCAAGATCTTCTCTTAGAATGACCGCCACCCCCCCCGCCCCTATCCTGAGCTCTCAGCTGATGAAATGCACGGAAGCCTGATGGGCACATCTCCACGAGGCGAACCCCCCCTCATGACCCAACCAGGTCTCCGTGATACCTGCCAGGTCCGCTCCCCCCTCCTGAATAAGATCACAAATGAGGAGGGCTTTATTTACTACGGACCTGGCATTACACAACATCAGCCAGAGACTCGGGCCCTGAGACTCTAAGCAACCTGGGCAATGGGAAGAGCTAAGGGGACCGGGACATGCAATCGCTCAAAGATAGCGAGCGCGTGTCCCCACCACATGATACGGCCCCCTGCTCCCATCATACCTGCCCCTCCCACTCAGCATATTAATGGAGAAGCCCTCACTAGATGGCATTCTAACAGTCCCCTTTCCCCCAGAGTCTGTACCCCCCATTAATAGCAGCCGGACTAGTCTCCAACCCCCGTGGGTTTTTTTTCCCCAAACCTTTGGTGGGAAGGTAACAGCATTCCGTGTACCTTTGGTGTTTAGTCATGCCGGCCACATGACCATGGAGACATCTTCGGACAACGCTGGCTCTTTGGCTTTGAAACGGAGATAAGCACCGCTCCCTAGAGTCGGGAACAACTAACACATATGTGCGAGGGAAACCTTTACCTTTACAGTCCATTTTAAATGAATTCATAATCATGGTCTTCTTATATTTGTAAGTAGGACATCCAACCTTACACTGACTTTTTTTCCTGATAACTTTTGCTTGGGATGTGATGCTACTGACTGCACTGCGCTAAAAATATAATTTGCTGCCATCTCATTTTTTTAGGAAGTTTTGTTTTGTTTTGTTTCTTCTGTGAGTAAATGAGCTTCTATATGAACCAGAATTTGAACTGTTGCTACCTGAGACAACTAAAACTGTTCAAGGAAGACCAGGTCACAGTCTCAATTATTGAGACTGTGAATGTTAACCCATGTTCTTGAATGTTAACCCATTCATCAGAAAAATATAATTGTTGTTTAAAAACATTTATATTATTTACATAAAAACAATTTGAGAGGTAACACTTCAGAAAACCACCAGAGTAAATCTATGAATAAGTTGTTTCAAAAGTAGATCATTACTATCTAGTACAGGGGTGTCAAACATCATGGCAACATTACATATCATGACTTTTTTCCCCTTCGCTAAACCAGGCATGGGGATGGCCAGCGCGTGACTCATCCAGCCTGCGGGCCATGAGTTTGACAGCCTTGAAGACATGAATTTGGTATGAATTCAGAAAACCTACACCTGAATTAAATTTATGAATATGCTTTCTATACTGATTTTTCTCTTGAAATAACTTCTCTGTCAAAACATTACTTTGTGTGTAATTATAACACTTCCAGGTTAATCTTGTTCCAGTGTACACATTTTGCATGAAAAAGAAATTTTAAGGTTAACATTAAAATAAGACTGGGTACAGTAGAATAATATAGTATGATAATAATAAGAGACTATCTTCTTATGGTAATATGCCAAAAATATACACCATAGCAGGGCATGCAATTCATATCATCCAAACTTCAGTTCAGTAATGTCAGTCAGTATTCATAGCAGTGGCCAATGAGGATATAGAACAGGGGTGCCAAACTGGCGGCCCACAGGCCGGATGCATCATGGCAGGCGATGCTTACTCCAGCTCCGCAAAGGGAAAAAAACATCGCAGTACGCCCCGTGACAGCAATGTGATGCCGCAAGTTTGACCCCCGTTATATAGAATAACTATTAGAGACATTTACATTACAAATCTGGATGGTGGGGAAAAAATACAGGTAGAGTAGCCCTAAATTACATTATGACTGGATATCATATGCAAGGTGTCAGGCCTTGAAGCCATCTTTGCATTGGATCTTCAGGCCTGCTACATTTAGTGCTGTGAGAAACTGAGAGGGGGGATTATATGGAGCAGAGAAGATATGTAGTCATAATAACATTCCTTTCTCTGAGAGTCAAGGACATCTTGCCATGCACTTGGAAGGGTGTTACTTGGAGGCATCTCCAGTTGGGATGATGCATTAAGTGGGCCCTGTGATGGACATGTGGGTGCTGGGCAGGGACTTAGACTTTTCTATGGGTGGGGAAAACCTGGAAGCTTTCAGATTCGGGTTTTCCCAGATGTGCCAATATGACATCTCTAATAAAATGGAACTTTGAAGAACTTCTAGCCTTGGAGTCTTCTTTCATTGGGGGTATTATTTGGAACCTTGACACAAGGATCTCTAAATACTTTATTAATTGATTTATCAATTGATCAATTTATCTGGCTGCCAATGTTATACAAAATAATCTAAGATAGTTTACAACAAGAACCCATAAAACTATAAAATAAAATAATCATATGAACCTTACAAATGAGACTCACATCATCCTGGCACATGAAAGCCCATCAACTCCTCTGCATCATCCCCATCCTGTCCTAATATTTTTTCTTGCTATGTCAAAACCAGCAAACATATACATAATTCACTGACTGTTGTGGAAGATATCACCTGTGTTGTCTCTACCTTACATGTTCAGGGTAGGAGACCTCAAGCCAAAGGCACCCCACATAGTAGTACAGCCAAATTTCACAAGTTATGTCTGAGGCTGCACTTCTAGTGGCTACTAGAGACTCCAGAATAACAACAGCCACATCTCCATCTCTATGCCACACTGAAAACACAAAAGGAAATGTGTTATAGACAAAGGAAATGCCCCCAACCTTAGACAGGTTTTGATGATGTATACCAAATTGGCCCTCTCATCCATATTCAGATCATAGCAATAGCAAAATCATTTAGAATTATATAATGTCCCATAGAGCTTTACAGTACTCTCTGGGTAGTTCACAATGTAGAAGCATTGTTTTCGTATTGTCCCCAAGAATCTAGAACCTCATTTTACTGATCTCACTGTTTTCAAACATCCTATTGAATCTTAATCATACCAACGCTAAAAATGGACAAATTCAATTAAGCCAACCTTTGCAATCTAATAAGACCACATCCCTCCAGGATTGCATAATGAATGTTTGGGCAATAACCCAAGCCCAATAATTTCAAGCTCTTCTTAAATGAATAAATTCCAGGTTTTGGCAGTATAATTAAAAATATATTAATATTTTTAAACTTAACTTTACCCTACGAACTTGGTTAAACATAGTAATAACATATCACCGAAATTTATACTAAATAGAGTGACCAGAATATGTGAATGAATAGGACATCCTGAGAGTTGAAGTCCAAAACATCTTAAAGTGTATAAGTTTGAGTAACACTGTTATAAGGTATAATAGCAGGGTCTTCAAGCCTGCCAGAGTGTCTATCAACCTCTTTTTACGCTAAACATAATCCAGAATTGGATTATTTTTATTTTCTTTATGATGCTTCCTCCTTTCCCATAACTGAGTTATCTTTTATTTTTTCTTAATCATTCTCCTAATGATTCTTGCATTCCTTTTTCAAGGATACCTCTAGACTCATCTACAATGTACTTTCAAATGTTTTGCAGCTTCAATATTGAAAGGCTGATAACCAATCTTCCTGATATATGGGGTGGAGTCCAATAAACATTAATATTATTTAGGTTGTGGATGAATTAAACTTGTTTTCATATAATAAGAAACATATGATACTTGGAATTACTTAAAATCTTATATATTGGTTGTATAATAATATATAAATTTGCATTTGCATTCCAATGTCTCGCTGAAATTAATAAACCCAAATGTAATCTGGAATTTAAAAACAGAAAATGATCCAAAGAGTGTTTTTGGTTTTTAACCATGTCACTGGAAAAAAATAACTATTAAGCTGTGCTTATTACTTTTCAACTATTTTGTTTAACTGAGTGAAATCAATGCTTTCCATATAGCAGTCTTGAAGTTTTGAACTCATATTTATTTTCAGTTCTACACACTCTCAAATATTTTATCTCCTCCTAATATCCCCATTTATCTGCACTATACAGCTTGAGATACTCATATTTATTTTAATAATTTATTTTCCTAGGAATAATTACATTTGGATACGGAACAAACCGTCATTTTCACCCTAGAACAATTAAATACATTTCTAAGTTGCCTCTGCTGTGGGATGGAAATGATACAGAGACAATGTCTTTAAAACATATCCTTTATTATGATGATGACTTTGTACAGTGTTAAACAGGTTGTGAGAGCAAATAACAAATAAATATGAGCCAGTCATTGTTGAGCCATATCATGATAGATCTAGTAAAATAGCTCACTGTGAAAAGAAAAGAAAAGAAATTCCAATATTTCATTCTGTTTGTAATGTCTTTCCTTTCTAAACACTTAGAACTTATGTTCTTGCTTCTATTCTTGAAAGCAAGATGCAACATACTTTTCAACCAATGAACAAGCAATAATTTTTTTAGGTACTTCAACTGAAAAGAGATCAGGACCTTTATTAGCATGCATTACCATAATAATAGGTAAACATAATATGATTACTTCACAGTGTTTGATTTATTACACACAAGTAGGAAATTGAAGGTCAGGGTATATGCCTCTGTTTATTATACATATCCAAATATTTACTAATCAGAACCTACACACTGTACTAAAATATTAAAGTCCTAGAAAAATTGAAGAAGTAGATGAAGTAGTTTGGATCCTATGGGATACAAAGTCTAAATTAATTAAAGTTTGGCAGGCAAGTTCAACCCAGAAGTCCTGCTTGATTATATGATGCATCCAAAAATAAAATAACAAGGAATTCTTTCTAATCAAATTTCTAAATAACTGAACAGCCATGAAAGTACAAAATACATCCCAAGTGAGTGTCAAAGTACAAAGTACAAAATATATCCCAAGTGAGTGTGAACACATACCTGGGCAATTATCAATATATAGGGTAGGAGTACATAGCAATAGCAATAGCACTTAGATTTATATACTACTCTTTAGTGCTTTACAAATATAAACAGTTTACAAATCCTTAAAATAAAGACCCAGATTGTTGGAGGCAGTATGCTGATACTGCCTCCAACAATCTGGGTCCTTATTTTACTGACCTTGGAAGTATGGAAGCTGAGTCAACCTTGAGCCAATCAGGATCAAACTCCTAATGTGTGGGCAGAGTTAGCCTGCATGCAATTCTGCATTCTAACCACTGTGCCACCACAGTTCTGACTTGTTGAGCATATAGGAAGAATAAAAGTATTGAACAGTACACATTTTTATAGAATCATTTATTATTCATGATTCATGTACAATCATTATGATCCATGTATAATCATGATGATCTATGCATGCTCATAATTCCAGAAGGTTTTATTTTGTTTTGTTTTGTTCTTTTGTAGTCATGTTAGAAGCAGTGAGACACTTCTGGGTTGAAAGGATTAGCCAGTGATATCACCATTGCCTGGGATACACCCAGTTGAGGGCTCTTTTTATATCCACAGCAGGAACCGGAGTTCCATCCCACCTCATGGTAGGACTCAGGTCTTGAATGCAGGCTTGTTAACCTCCAGCCCAGTGTCCTAACCACAAAAGCCACTGTGCTTCACTCTAGAAGTTAATTCTACAAATTCTTTTTGTAGAAATTTTGAAATTAAAAGTGTGTGCTAAGCACATTAGGAATACAAACACTTATGTAATAGCACCTTCTAGTTTTCACTATAATACCACAGTCAATTTGTTACTACCCATGCTACTCTTGTAGCAAAAGAATTATTCAATTATTCACATGTAGGCTTTCCACATCCAAATAATATATCTGTAACCAGTTGAAATAGTTAAGCAACAATGATTAGGATGATGGTATCAGGCATTTTGGACATTAACTTCCACACCATTGATCTTGATAAGTGAGAATTATAGGCCAAAGAATCCAGAAAATACCAGATTGCCTATGTTGGGAAAAGCAAAGCTAGAACTACACTGAAATATTTGCCTTACAAATAAATAGCATTATCTATTCAATTTCTAGTATGCTGCAGTACTAAATGTAATTGTTTTCACTATTAATCCAGTTAAGGCGACATATCTTGAAAAACCAATTGGGACCTGTCTGGTTTTATATAATTCTAACTACAACTCAACATGAGAAATTCATTAGAAGAAATAATAACACTGACCGCCTTAACTTCATAAGGCAATTTGATTCTCTCTGCCTGTTTAATATTTAACCACTCATTATCCAGAGTGCTTGAACAATATTCCTGCTCTTTCTGTGCCTGAACCATGTTTACTGAAATACTCTTACATTTTGTTGAAATCAAATTTGTCTTATAGAGTTACCGACCTGTTAATATTAATAAAAGAGAGAATAATTAGTGTTGTGCCCTTGTTCATTTGAGGATTCATTCTTCATTATATGTTAATTTAGGATGCTGCAAAGTTATGGACCTAGGATGAAACATGTGCATCTCTTTCTCTTTGAATGCTGCCTTGCAGGGATTGTTCAACTTGTTTATTAAAAATACATCCCATCTGCTGCTTATATAAGCACTCAACATGACTTATAACAATAATATATCAATGTGACAGACTCTTCTAATGTCAGTGAAGGAGATTCTTCTATCAGCACTATGAAGAACAAAGTATTTTAATGTTCCAGAGCTTCCAATTCAGGGGTGCTATTCAGTAGGTTCTGAAAGGTTCTGGAGAACTGGTAGCAGAAATTTTGAGTTGTTCAGAGAACCGGCAAATACCACCTCTGGCTGGCCCCAGAGTGGGGTAGGAATGGAGTTTTGCAATGTCCTTCCCTCAGGAATGGGGAGGGAATGGGGATTTTGCAGTATCCTTCCCCTGCCGCGCCCACCAAGCCACACCCACAGAATTGGTAGTAAAAAAAATTTGAATTCCACTACTGTTCCAATTGATCCTGATCTGGAAAGCTGGGTGACAGACAATCTGAAATCTCAAAGTGAAGCAGAGCTGATCCATACAGCCTATTATTCAGAAGTAATGAAACTGACTGGGGAACCCATTCTCCTAGTGGTAGACCTACTAATGATAGTGGATTAAGCTTCAATGATCCTATTTGGTCATTTGATCCCATTATGTGTGCTACATTTTTTCTTTATCTGTCTCCAGGTTTATTTGCAGGGTTTCTTTGACCCTGTGGAATCTTTTGCGAATCTGTATTTGTTTATTTTTGTGGTATTTCACAAAAAGAATCCAGGTAAATATTTCAATGCTATGAAATATTTACCCTAGTTGTATTCAGGGTAAATCAGGGTAAATTCAATATTCAAGGAATATGACCCTAGTTCTATTCAGATAAACCTAGTTACAGAAATGATATCTATTTTTTTTTTCTTGAAATATCAATACTGAAGATATTATCCAGTATTTTAAAACACTTTGCCCTGCTTTTGACAGTTTGCACTGCCTTTGACACGTTGCCTATGCTTTTGACATTAACATTCCTCTTTATCTTCTTCAGTGGTATTAAAAAATGCCACAGATTCTAATCCCTGTGTGTATTTTAGCTGAGGATATAACATTGAACATTTCGTGTACCTCATTCTGGGGCATAGCATCCTCATACACAAGTCACTGTCACATTTCCAACCTTTACCAAGATTATGTTCTGAAACTCATATTTAAAATAAACACTTCTCTAAAGAAACAAGAAGTAATTTCCCCTGTTATTAGTGCTTGAACCTTTTAAATGAAAATGAATCCTGAAGTTAATTTCTAAAGGTGGATCAGTTACAATTTACACAGGAAAGCTCAGACTGAGAAGAGTGCCTTGCAAAATCAAGTTTAAAAAAGAATTGGTTTCTCCCACTGAATTAAAGATGATGATGCCAATGAACTTTGAGAGAAATGATAGACAAATTACAGTATGCTTGCACTACAATATATCAACACTTCCGTGTCTAGAAGGCACACTGTCAGTAATTGTTAATAAAACTAGCTAACACCAAATGGTGGAATGTATCCTGTATTACCCTCTGCAATAGGTCTAGAACAGGGGTGTCAAATTCACGTCATCACTGTGGTTTCATGTGACATATCAGGACATTTTCCCCCTTTGCTAAACTGGGTGTGGGCATGGCCAGTCCCATGGGCCAGGAGTTTGACAGCCCTGGTCTAGAACATTCTGGGAGCTTCTACGGCAGGGAATCCAACATTAAATACAAGCCTTGGTAGAAACTTCTTTTTATTGCTATTCTAAGTGAAGCTTGAAATAATATTGTTAGGTTGTTTAAACTACAAGCTACAAGGCTTGAAAGGAAGATAAAAATGGCTAAAACATTTTCAAAAAAGGCTTTAAAGCTAAAGTACATTATTTTATTTTATTTTAAAAAAACCAAGTGAAATAGAATCTAAAAATAAAAAATAATTAAGAACAAAAAATAATAAAACAAATCCACACATGATAATAAATGCCAATTCTAAGTAATAGGGTAGCATATTGTACAAATGGTGGCATAAAACTGGAGACTTGAAAGATTATTTTCAAGCCCTTGTTCAAAAGAAGTAACATTAAATAGAAATCACACTCTGTACCTGGACAGATTATATAAGGGTCTATCTAGAGTCATTACGTAGGGAACAATATAATGTGTTAGAGAAAATTTATTTCTCTATAGCTGGGCCTATTAATGGCTTTTGGAATGGACAGATACATAAGCCAATCAGAGGGCAGCTAATATTTTTGAATCTCCAGGGTCCTACCCTAACTGTCATAGTTAGCGGTATAAAAGGAGATTCTTGTCAGAAACTCTTTGCTCTTCGATCTTCACTCGTCTTAGCTATTTGGTCTTAGGTCTTAGGTCTTAACTCTTCTATAATCTTCCGTTAAACAACTGTGAGCAGTTTGGAAGTCTGCTAGAAGAGTAGTTCTGGTGGTTTATAATAATATTTCTTCTGACGAAGAATAGTCACAGATTATATGATTGAAGCTCCAGCCCTTTTCTTTTACAAACATTGTGTGTTCAACACATGTACAAAAGGGAGAGGCCTCTGCTTTTGCTTCTTTGATTTGCCCTGCAGACACTCTTAAGATTGGGTGGTGGAGGTATCAGTCTGCTTGTTTGAAGTTTGTGCTTACTCTGATCATAAAGCTGAATATAGAGCTACTGTATATCGAATAAGGAAAGTATAAAGTGATGTCCTAGGTTTACATTGGAGGTCAAAAATTAGGATGACCGTGATGTTCAGAGGTTAATCGAAAAAAAGTATTGCTTCCAAACTTTATAGACTGAAATAGTGCTCTGCTTAGTTTAATCTCAAAAAGGCATTTGTGTCACAGCATGAATATAGGCACTTTTTAGCAACACTGCAAATAATATTTTCATAGCATTGTGTATTTTCCATCATGGGGTTGTGGTGAAAGATACAGATGGTTCAAAGTATTGCAGATAAGTTCAGTCTAGACACTTTTAAAGGAGATGCAAATACAAATTTGATAAAGTTGAGAGGAAAATATAACTTTCAGCAAGCAGCATTTTTAACAATAAATTCACTCTGGTCCCACATCATCGTATAAAGCAGTTGCATATTTGTTTATTTTTTTAGATTGGCACAAATGAATGAAAAAGAACTTGGCAGCATTAGCTGGTAGTAGAAATATTGTACTCACACTCATGTAAGTTCTGAACCATTTTCAGATGGTCCATCTATACTTGATCTAAATATTTGTCCAGAATAAAACTTAGTAGTGAACAATTTCATTTAACAAAGTTAAACCTGGTTCTTCATATGACTGTGGACTATTTGTGCATCAACACAAAGTGCAAAATAATCTTGTTTTTCAAGATAGCCATCATTTTGGTGGTGAAATCTAAAATTTGTTATAACCGATTCTGTGGGCATGGCTTGGTGAGGGAGTAATGTGACTGGATGGGCGTGGCCATTTTTTTTTTACTTTTAAAAGCATTTTTTCTACAACCTCTTCTGTGAAGAGGTTGTTTAAAAATGCTTTCAAAAGGCTCTGACGATCCCAGCTGAGTTGCCTGATCGGCAGAGGCTTTTTAAAAAACTCAGTTGGGATCGTCAGAGGCATCTAAAAGGAAAATAGGGTTTTTTTCTTTTAAATGCCTCTGACGATCCAAGCTGAGATTTTTAAAAAGGCTCTGCCGATCAGGCAACTCAGTTTGGATCGTCAGAAGCATTTAAAAGAAAAAAAGGATTTTTTTTCTTTTAAAAGCCTTTGACGATCCCAGTTGAGCCACGCGATCATCAGAGTCTTTTTTTTTTACTTTTAAATGCATTTTTTCGGCTGAAGAGATTGTAGAAAAAATGCTTTTAAAAGTAAAAAAAAAAAGCCTCTGATGATTGTGCAGCTCAGCTGGGCATGAGGGAGGCATGGATTTTTGCTACCGGTTCTCCGAACCACCTGCCTCCATCACTACCGGATCGGATGATCCGGTCCGAACCGGGAGCATTTCACCCCTGGATCATTTGCAACAGAGAAATTTTTAAAATCTACTACTTCATATTATATTGCAAAGTATCCCTTTGCCTCAGCATATATCAGTGCAAATAACCAGGTCTGACTATCATGGATAACAGCCTATTTGAAGGTGTAAAAAAGAATAAAAGATATCCACATTGACCTAGCAACATGTCCATATGACCAGGCAGAGCTACTGAAATAACCTAGTTATTAATTTGTCATCCAAGTAGCTTCTTTAGAACTGAAGAAGTTTCTTGGATGAGAAGCAAAATGTCTTCAAGGAAAAACAAAGGAAGAAGTCTAGTTGCCTCTTGGAAAAGCACCTTTTGGACAACCTGGATGACTGAGAATCTCCATAGTGCTTCAAATATCATTGAATAACTTAATCAACATTCAAATATTTGGGAATTACATATTCTAATACCAGAGGTATAATGAATTATAAACAAGCAACATGGGTTAAACTGACCATTGTTAAGTTGAAACTGTTCAGTTTTTCTGAATATGGGGTGGAGTGGGGTGTAGGTAATTATTTAATAGTCTGCAGTACAAACAAATGTTTTGTGTTCATTGCCAAATCTGACTAACAAGTACCACTGCCTCTCAGCTGCATTAGGAATTATCACAGGGGGTGTGTCTATCACAGGGGGCATCATACATAAACCCATTAGGCTATAATTAATATCATCATGATCATCATGGTCATCATCATTTACAGACCACTCACTTCCTGGAAATAAACTATTTCAATCCTACCCTCAAAATGATGCTATACAGCACTGCACACCAGAACAATTAGACACAGTTTTTTCCCGAACACCATCACTCTGCTAAACAAATAATTCCCTCAACACTGTCATACTATTTACTAAGTCTGCACTACTATTAATTTTCTCATCGTTCCCACCACCCATCTCTTTCCACTTATGACTGCATGACTGTAATTTTGTTGCTTGTATCCTTACGATTTATATTGATATTGTTTCCTGATTGCGTATTTGTACCCTATGAGTATCATTAAGTGTTGTACCTTATGATTCTAGATGAAATATATTTTATGTACACTGAGAGCATATGCACCAAGACAAATTCCTTGTGTGTCCAATCACACTTGGTCAATAAAAAATTCTATTCTATTCTATTCTATTCTATTCTATTCTATTCTATTCTATTCTATTCTATTCTATTCTGGTCATCATCATCATCATCATCATCATCATGCAATGTGAAATGACTTTTTCAGAAGTATCTCTGGTACCCAACAGTTTAATCAGCATGTCAAAATGATTGTCATAACATTGTTCTGGAGCTCCATCCCATACATGTGGCATACAAGAAAACTTGTGATATCATGATGCTCATTTCATTATTTACTCACATTTTCCTCTTACTTTCCCTCTCTGCAAATACCCTGCACTTCCAGTCAGCCTTTTTATGGTAAGTCTAATTGTTATCACACTTTTTCTTTCCTTTTCCCATTCATCAGCCAGTCAGTGAGTAGGCTACATCATGGACATGCTCGCTCAGATGCTGATGTTAGACCATTGTCACTATTGCTGCACTCTGGAATATCACTTGGGACCTTCTAAGGCAGTGGGGGCCAAACTTGATTTCATTGAGGGCCGCATCAGGGTTGTGTTTGACCTTGGGGGGAAGGGAGGTGTGGACAGCTGGACATCACTCATGTCGGGTGCGCTGATTGTGGCCCGAATGCTCTGCCAGTGAAAACAGGCTCTTGAGCTCCATTTCCTCCTGCAACCTTCTGCCAGCTAAAATATGCGGCTCCATTTTCACTGGCAGAGGTACTGTGGGCCAGTCCTTTGCTGTTTCCTGGGCGGCCCCGCAGGCCAGGTGATCCCTTTGAGATCCTATCTACAATACAGGGCCTAGCCCTCCTAATTGCAACCACAAATGAAACAATATTGGGTAAAAGTCCCAGAGTCACTGTTAGCTTTCATATTCATGGAATCCAGTCCTAACTATGAAATTATATTTTGCAAAAATGAATTTTGGAAGTGCTGGTTCTTGTTCAAAATGCTGAAGTATGAACAATTCCCTGACTTTCCTTATGACTGACCAATAAAGAAGAAAGTACATTTGCTGAATTATCCTATAATAATGTTAGTAGTACAGGTAACTAGAGTTCTAAATGTAGGTGTGCATCAGGAAATGCCTTGGAGTTAAAAAAAAAAAAAGGAAATTGAAACCATCTTATATAATTGAAATGTAGCCATTCATTTTAACCTCTTTTCAAAAAAAGATTGAGTTAAATGACCTTTCCAGAGTCCTTCTTTTCTTCTGACTCTTTGCAATATGAATCTTTTGAAGCAGAACTGAATGTGGAAGAAGGAGACTGCTTTTTTGTATCCACACACATACACATGCACACTTTTATTGAAGGACTTATTCTTAGAACTTTAGAATAGCAATTTGAAGAGTTATTTATTGCTCTAATTAAAAAATAATCACATTAAAGACAGGAATCTCATGTTTCTGCCATCAGGTAATGAAAACCAAATAAAAACTGCAAGTGCGTACAGACATATACGCTCATATAGTCCCTCTTCAAACATGCAATTATTGCATTGCTTATAACAAGGTTTTTAGTGTCCCCTGAGATGCACAGAATAGACTGAGAAAATATTAGAAAAAAAGATAATAGCTGCAGAAACAACTTTGCAGAAGAGTAGCACGACAGTGGAACAGCTTGCCTTCAGAAGTTGTAGATGCTTCATCACTGAAGATTTTTAAGAAGAAGCTGGACAGTCACTTGTCTGAAATGACATAGGATTTCCTGCTTGAGCAGGGGGCTGGACTAGAAGACCTCCAAGGTCCCTTCCAGTTCTACTCTGACTCTAATTCTGACACAGGTAAGTATAAATAAAGTAAAGCTAGTCCTATTTTTAGGCCTTTAAAAGCACTTAAGCCGAAGAAGTAAGGAAGGATGGAAGGCTTAGTCAACTGCTGGCAGTCAGCAGAGTTAGCCTGCTATACTGCATTCTAACCACTGCACCACACTAGTTTCCTGATTCTTTTTTCCCCCTTCCTTACCTCTATCTATGTTGCAAGAAGTTCTGTTTCTTTTGTAAGTCTCTAGAAGAAGACAGATACTTCTAACTTTAAGAATTCAACAGAAAAAGGAAACTATTTTTTCACAGCTGCATAATAACTGCAAAATGGCATAACCTTTTCTCTCATATATTTTTTAGCAGTGTCTGTATGTATCTGCATAACTTTTTCTCTCTAGTATATTTGTGTGTGTGTGTGTGTGTGTGTGTGTGTGTGTCAGTGGTCGGTTTCAACCGGTGTTACCACTGGTTTGCTTCATGCACTCGCTTTGCTCAAGCGCAGTGTATTATGGAACAGCTGAGACGCAGCAGTCTGTTCTGCTGCGCCTTTCAGCTGGGCTAACAACTACCAAATATAAAATATGTATAATGCAAGGGCAGGCGGGAGGGCCAAACTAACCGTCAGAGAGGACCAGTTCGCTCTCAGCTCACCATTGCCACTACCAGCTCACCTGAACTGGGCCGAACCAGTAGAAACCCACCACTGGTGTGTGTGTGTGTTTGTGTGTTTATATGTAGGGAGCCATAGACATGATCTTGGAGAAGGCATCCAGAAGTTATGAAGGCAACAATAGGTTCACAAGAAGCATGTGTTAAGACCAGGAGCGGTAAAGTACTATACAAAGATTCTGTCTGCTCCTGGGGTATAAGAAAGAAGAGAAAAGCTGAGTAACAAGATCCTGTAACAATCACATATCTCATTAAAGTCTAGAAAAAGCCAGGAGAATTCTCTTCTCTCCTCTCCTCTCCTCTCCTCTCCTCTCCTCTCCTCTCCTCTTCTCTTCTCTTCTCTTCCCCTCCCCTCCCCTCTCCTCCCCTGCCCTCCCTCCTCTCCAGTCCTTCCCCTCTCCTCTCCATTCCTTCTTCTCCCCCCCCTCTCTCTCACACACACAAAGACACACCAAAAACAAACACACTGCATCTGCATTTCATTCTTTCTCAAAGATAAGAGAAATAAATCTTTGGAAAAGGGTGGAATGCGGATGTGATGTGGCTATCTGAAGGAAAAAGAAAGAGAAGAAAAGTCTAATACTTGAGTGAAGGGAATAAATCTTCCTCTTGCCAGATTCCAAAAAGTGGGTACTGAATATTACATTAAGCAAGAATTTATGATATAAAAATTGCCAGAAGTTTTGTACTGCATAATATTTTCATTCAGAAAGGTGAAAGGTTTGACGTATCCCTGAGTATGCCTAAAAGTACATATTAATCATACAGTAAGAATTTGATGATCTGGAAAGCGGACATTCTTTGCCATCCGTTCTCATAAAGTATTACCCCTGGGATACTGTGCAGCACAAAGTACCAAGATATAGCACACTGCTTGATTACTTAGAAGACAACAATTTCTGGAAGATAATGGTAGTTTTTGCCTAAAGCATAAAATCTAAGTAATAAAGTCATCTAAGGTATTATGATTCTTTTTCAAACATATTCAAGAATATTTTAATAGCATAAAGGTGGGGAGGGAAGGAGGCTTAGCGAAGAATCTTTGGCTTTGGGAAGGGAAACAAAGTAATTTTAAAGCAAGCAAAGTCAAATGTGATATTAACAACTAGCAAAAACACTTTCTGATCACATCTTACTGGCAGATCATATTCTCTTTCCATCACTTTTCCATACAAAAATTTCACATAGCTTCTTGTATAATGAAGGGGTAAAGTATGTAGAAGAAACTATAACGGAATGCATATTAAGAGCCACTCATCGTTTTAAATAACATTGGTTTCAGAGCAAAGATTAGGTAGAGATTGTTCCACTGAATTTAAGAACTTTTAACAATGCTTGATTGTTTGTCTCCATTTAAATTATTATTTTTCTAGTTTATAATATAGCATCAAAGCAATGAATGTTCCTCGCAACAAATATTCTTAAGTGGTCTTATTATTTTATTACTTAAACAAAACTTTAAAACATCATCATCCAGTCCTGGTCAAAACATTAAAACATTCTAGAAATAACAACCTATCTATTTTAACCTTGGTCAAATAAACCAATTTTATATTCGTTCCCCTTGCTCCCAATAATTTCAATCTTTAGTCCCTTCAAATAACCCACACATGAGAAGATGGCTTCCGGCCTAATATGGCTTCCAAAGCTGACAGTCCAGACACTTTTTGCATTTTCTCTTTCTTTTTTGTTTTTCATAAACTTAACAAATCCCTATTGTAAAACCAATATAAAAAAATATCCAGTCTTTAAGAAGTCTTTTTTGTAAATACAATGTAAAAAGGTTGTCCAAGTCATCCTCCTGATCTATTATTTATACACCTTTTTATTAGAATTATTAGAACATCAGCCTATTTGCATCATCAATACATGGGCCTATTTGCATAGTCAATACTTAGTCTTTTTCCATGTACTTCTTGTAAACTATCATTTTTGACAGTTTCTAACATCAGCTAACATTCTATAGGGTTATGGAGTAATAATAATCTATAGATAGATAGATAGATAGATAGATAGATAGATAGATAGATAATGATAGAGAGATAGAGAGATAGAGAGATCGATGATAGATGATAGATAGATAGATAGATAGATATTTTACTTTTATCCTTTTCATGTATTTCATGTATTCAAAATCATGTTTATACTTTTATCTACTATCTTCTATATGCTTGACAAACAAATAAATAAATAAAATAAATAAAATAAATAAAATAAATAAAATAAATAAAATAAATAAATAACTAGATGGATCCGCGGTGGCACAGTGTTTAAAGTGAAGTACTGCAGGCTACTTTTATTTATTTATTTATTTATTTATTTATTTATTTATTTATTTTTGAATTTGTATACCGCCCTTCTCCCTGAGGACTCAGGGCGGTGAACAGCCAAAATAAAAAACATCAAATACAAATATTAAAATACAGTTAAAAATATATATAAATTTGGCCCCATTAATTAAAACAATAAACAAAACAATTAAAAACACTTAAAAAGAATTAGGCCAGCCCGGCTTGTTGGAAAAAGAAGGTTTTAAGGGCACGGCGGAAGGCACTGAGGTCATGGATTCTCCTTATCTCTGGGGGCAACTGATTCCAGACGGTAGGTGCCCCCACAGAGAAGGCCCTCCCCCTGGGGGTCACCAGCCTGCATTGTTTGGCTGATGGCACCCCGAGGAGGCCCTCTCTGTGGGAGCGCAAGGGTCGATGGGAGGTCATCGGTGGCAGCAGGCGGTCTCGCAGATAGCTAGGCCCTATGCCATGGAGCGCTTTAACGGTGATAACCAACACCTTGAAGCGCACCCGGAAGACCACTGGGAGCCAGTGCAGCTTGCGCAGGAGCGGTGTTACATGGGAGCGCCATGCTGCTCCCGTCACTACCCGCGCTGCTGCGTTCTGGACCAGTTGGAGCCTCCGGATGCTCTTCAAGGGGAGCCCCATGTAGAGAGCGTTACAGTAATCAAGGCAAGAGGTCACGAGGGCATGAGTGACTGTGCACAGGGAATCCCAATCAAGAAAGGGCCGCAACTGGCGGATCAGGTGAACCTGATAAAAGGTCCCCCTGGTTACAGCCGTCAGATGTTCCTCCCAGGACAGCTGCGTATCCAGGAGGACTCCCAGATTGTGAGCCCTCTCTGTGGGGGCCAAAGACTCACCCCCAATAGTCAGTGATGGAGTCAACTGACTATATCGGGATGCCGGGAACCACAAGCACTCAGTCTTGGAAGGGTTGAGCTTGAGCCTGTTCCTCCCCATCCAGATCCGTACAGCCTCCAGGCACTGGGACATCATTTCAAGGGCGTCATTGGGGTGGCCTGGGGTGGAGATGTACAGCTGAGTGTCATCAGCGTACTGATGGTATCTCACCCCAAAGCCACGGATGATCTCGCCCAGCGGCTTCACATAAATGTTGAACAGGAGGGGCGAGAGGACTGACCCCTGAGGCACTCCACATATAAGAGGCCTCGAGGTCGACCTCTGCCCCCCTGCCAACACGAACTGCAACCGGTCGGAGAGAAAGGAGGAGAACCACCGTAACACGGTGCCCCCCATCCCCAACTCTTCCAACCAGTGCAGCATGATACCATGGTCAATGGTATCAAAAGCCGCTGAGAGGTCTAACAGGACCAGAACAGAGGAGCAACCCCTGTCCCGAGCCCTCCAGAGATCATCAACCAACGCGACCAATGCCGTTTCCGTGCTGTGCCCAGGCCTGAAACCAGACTGGAACGGATCCAGATAGGATGTTTCCTCCAGGAATTGCGGAAACTGCTACTTCTGCTGATCACCGGCTACCAGCAGTTCAGCAGATTGAATCTTACCAGGCTCAAGGTTGACTGAGCCTCCATCCTTCCGAGGTCGGTAAAATAAGGATCCAGATTGTTGGGGGCAATACGCTGACTCTGTAAACTGCTTAGAAAGAACTGTAAGGGACTGTGAAGCAGTATGTAAGTCTAAGTGCTATTGCTAAGTGCTATTGCTATGGGTGGATGGATGGATGGATTGCTGGATGGATGGATGGACAGACAGATATATAGATAGATCACACTTAAAACTTGTCTTGTACTGAACTGAATAAAAATCATCCATTGAAATCCATAAAAACTTGTCATCCTGAAATTTTTCAATATTAAAAAGTAAGAATAAGTTGAATATAGAAAGATTTTGAAGATCAGCTGAATTTTGAATAATCAAAGACTGCATTATGACTATGATGTAATGTAATGTAATCATTGACTCTAGCCTCTTGACTCATGAGCCAACTGCAAAAATTTCCATTCCTGAACTTTACTCACAAGAAGCAGCTGTCTGGAATGTGTGTGGGCTGTCTCACAATCGTCCTTTTTTCAAGAGAATATTATTTGTCTGGATCCAGCTACAAATTTCAACTGTAATGTCATCCCTATTTTTTCAGAGAAGATGTTGAGAAACATCCAGCTAGCAAGGTGGATATTTCAAGTAGAAAATCAGCCTTTAATTGAAGCACAGTTGAAAGACAAATTCCCCTAAAGCTCCATAGAACCTGACCTTTCTGTTGTCAGACAAAACTTGACAGTCTTGGGAGATGATAGGCAGAATATAATACAGTAGTTGACTTGAACTCTACACATGTAGATCTGCTTGCTTGCACCATGAAAGCATCCTGAGAGACAAATGCTCTGTCTTACATATTGGCAAAAGGAATCTGAACACAAAATACAAGCTGAGTGGACACGACCTTGTAGATGACCCTCACTCTGTCAAGGACCTTGGAGTACTCATATCTAAGTGCCAAAGCCCACTGTAACAACATCACCAAAAAGGCATTAAGAGTTGTAAACCTAATCTTGCGTAGTTTCTTCTCCAGTAATATCACACCACTAACCAGAGCTTACAAAACATTTGCTAGACCAATTCTCAAATACAGCTCATCTGTCTGGAACCCGCACTGCATATCAGACATTAATACAATTGAACATATCCAGAAATATTTCACAAGAAGAGTCCCCCACTCCTCTGCTCTCAACAAAATACCTTATCCCACCAGACTTGAAATTTTGGGCTTAGAAAATTTAGAACTTCGCCGCCTTCAGTATGACCATAGCTCATAAAATCATCTGCTACAATGTCCTACCTGTCAATGACTATTTCAGCTTCAACCACAACAATACACGAGCACACAATAGATAGAAACTTAAAGTAAACTGCTCCAAACTCGATTGCAGAAAATATGACTTTAGAAACAGAGTGGTCAATGCCTGGAATGCACTACCTGACTCTGTGGTTTCCTCCCAAAATCGCCAAAATTTTAACCTGGCTACTGTTGACCTCACCCCATTCCTAAGAGGTGTGTAAGGGATGTGCATAAGAGAACCAGTGTGCCTACCGTCCCTGTCTTAATGTTCCCTTTAATTGTACTCATTTTAGGTATTCAATTCATGCTTATACTTATATATATTATCTAATATGTACTCAACAAATAAATAAATAAATAATATAAATAAATAAATGTCCTCATCAGAGGTATACACGTTGATTTCTCTTGAGATTTTGATCTTGCAAAGAATTCCTTGGATTTTCAAGTATTAATCTACCAAAATTCCATTAATCTGAATTTCCAAATTCAGTTTCAGTAATGCATTTCTTGGTCCTAACAGTTAATGAAAGACCCAAGTCAATCTCATTCTACTTTCTGCCTAAGGAACCATGCTAGTTCTATTCCCCATCCAATTACTGTTTTTACAGAGTGTTCTGTATATGCTAACTGACTGAAGGGTGAACTAGAGTATAAAATTTAATTTAAAAAGTGACTGATTCACATATACACAAAGGTATGCAGTAAAGCTATTTGAAAAGGTATAGCCATATACTGTAACTGCAAGGATTTTTAGGGCTGTGCAAGGCTTCAGATCAAGTTTCAAAAAGTTCAATCAGTGTAAATGGGAATTAAAATGCAATAGATATCTGTAACTCTTGAGAGCACCCATATCTTTTCCTGAGATTGGCTGGCTGCTTCAAGGAACTGCAGACAAATGCTATTGTCACACTTAGCATCTTTTAGGAAACTACTGCAAAGTACTGCACAGACCTAGTGGCATTTATCATACTATTACAAACCTGATTTGTGCTAGTGGCAGGGTTGATGTTTGATAGAATGAGAATTCCCAGAACTGTATGGCAAATGTCCATCAAATTTAAACAACCATTTTATGCTTTGATAGACATGTTTTTTTTAAAAAAAATCTTCCATTATCAAAAAGCACTCTGAACAGATTGTAAACTACTGTCATATGTCAAACATGTGCAAACTGCAAAGCCAAACAACAGTGTTTGCCAACATAGTTATTTGTAAGAGGTGATCCACTATCTAACATGAGACAAACAAGATGTCAATAGTTCTGGATTGTATTACATCAAAATCCTTTCTGAGCCCAAGAATTTTCTCTCTGTATCTCAGAGTACATTTGAGAATTCACTCCAGGGGTGAAATCCAGCAGGTTATATGACATGTTCTGGAGAACCGGTAGAGGAAATTTTGAGTAGTTAGGAGAACCGGCAAATACCACCTCTAGCTGGTTCCAGAGTGGGATGAGAATGGGGATTTTGCAATATCCTTCCCCTCGAGTGGGGTGGGAATTGAGATTTTGCAGTATCCTTCCCCTGCCATGCCGGCCAAGCCACGCCCAGAGAACCAGTAGTAAAAAAATGGATTTCACTACTGATTCACTCCAACCCAATTTGTTGGGTCAAGTTGTTGTTTCTTCATTGCCACTTCATTCCTTCTCAAAAGCATGATGTTAAGCCCCAAGACTCACAAATGACATATGGATTTAAGACACATTTATTTTATTGTTCTTCACCCATAGGAAGAATCTTGCCAGACTAAAACAACTATTTGCATAGCTATAGATATACTTTGGGAAACGCTAGGGAGAACCAACCCTCTTTCTGCTGACCAAACTTTCCAAATTCCACTGCCTCTTTGTCCTCTGGAAAGCAGCACCTCCTTCCTGAGAGCTTCTCTTTTCTTAGTAAATCTTACTGTTCGTTCTGATATATAAAAAAAAAATATTTATTTATTTTGCTTTTCCATCTTTAGCAGTCAGGTGTGGCTTAGAGGGCATGACATGGCTTGGTGGGTGTGGCCTGGTGAGCATGGCAGGAGAAGGATACTGTAAAATCTCCATTCTCTCCCCACTCCAGGGAAAGGATACTGCAAAATCCCCATTTCCTCCCAATCAGCTGGGATTCAAGAGGCAGAGAATGGATGGGGGTGGGATCAGTCAGAGGTGGTATTTACTGGTTCTCTGAACTACTCAAAATTTCTGCTACCGGTTCTCCAGAACTGGTCAGAACCTGCTGAATACCACCTCTGGTCCATTCCAAGCCACATCGGGGTTCCTGCCTAGCATTATCTCTGGGTTTGGGGTTGACAATTTTCCTACATTGCTGCTGCCCAAGATAAAGTGCCTCCAAGCCATGGGAGTCCCTGATGAGAATATATATTCCAAGCAAATATTTTTGACATTCTTCACTTCTCAGGAATATTTTTCAAGAACAGACTGAAGGAGAGACTTGGTTCATTCTGGCCTTTAAATGCTAACCTAAGACTCTAGTGGATTAAAAACAAAAATGGATTTATTTCATTTAAATATCAATTCTCCCAATTAATTGCCTTTTCTGTGAAATTAATTAATTGTCCTTTCCAGTAGTGGGTTTCAAATCCCAATGCTACCAGTTCGCTACCGGTAGCATACGGGTGTGTGTGCTCGCTTCACTAGCACACGGCGGTTCTGCGCATGCACAGAGCATTTTTAAACTTTTTTAAAAAGTTTTTTTATTAAATAAACATTAAAAACATTGGTCATAGCGTGACCATCCTGGTCTTGTTTTTGATGATGTCTGGGTGGGTGAGCGGAGCCTCCCTCTGCCGCCGGTACCGGTACGCCCGAACTGGGGTGAACCGGTAGAAACCCACCACTGGTCCCTTCTGCCACATTTAAAATTAATTCAGAGGCAACTTTTGAAATAGGTTGAGGTCCACACCTAAAGCTTTCAGGAGGTAATATGCATGCAGATTTAGGACCACAGATTGTGGATCTCAGTGATGAAAGATGGGGAGATATTGCAACTTCTATATTTTATATATAAACACCAGCACACAGAACTAGCTGGTAAATTAATTAGAAGCCAGTGGACGAAAAAAAAATTACAAGCTGGAATAATATACTAGAAAACTTCAGACATTATTTTTAAAATGCTACCCTCTGTGGGCCTATTTTCAAGGCTGTTCCAGACATATTTAACCACAATTCATTAAAAGATAGGATTTAATTTTTAAAAAATACATTGAAGGGGGAGCATGCTCTAAATGTCAGCATTGTAGATATAGATGATGATACATCATTTATACAATGAAATATTAAAACACCCAGCAGGAGCCCTGAAGGTCTTTTCAATTAAAAAAACCCTCTGCCTTAATTTACAAAGGTAAAAAAAAAAGAATATCTGAAGAGTATAAACTTACTGTTAACTCCTTCCAAACCTACAGCATTGTAATATTTGTAAATGGTACTTTATAATAAATATTTTAAATCAACATTAATTTTTGGATTTTCAGGACATCTGTTTGATCTTTATCTATTTATGTATAGATAACTATATCTATCTATCTATCTATCTATCTATCTGCCTATCTGTCATCTATCTAACTGGGGTGTCCTGTTTGAGCAGGGGTTTGGACTTCTAAGGTCCCTTCCAGGTTTATTTTGATTGACATCTTTATGTACATTATTTGTTAGCCATCCAGGGAAGATTAACGTCCCATAGAGTCTGTTACCTTTATTAGGCTGTGGATGTAATTTTTGACAGCATTGTCTTTGAGTGAATTCTGAGAAACATATCAATGATCTGGGAAAAGTGGATAAATAGAAGCAATACTTTTTCCCCTTCTGAACAAAATTAGAATCCTATGAACTAGGACCTTCTAACTCCAAATGATTCCAGGTTGTCCAATGCAGAAGGAGAATGTCAGACATTTTTAAGCCTAGAGGACACCAGAGGATATATATCCAAGCAGCCATCTAGTGTAGGACAACCTGTCTAAAGCCAAAAATAGATGTCTCTGCAGAAATGAAAAACTCTTCAAGTGTAAGTCTTCTCTGATTTGTTTGTTTACATCCAGGCATTTCTAGAGGCAGGAAAGCACTTGTACACATCACACATTTAGCTAGGAATCAAGATGTATATTGATGAAACCTGATGCCATAATATCACACAGTGGTCTCTTGTGCATGCTGAATAGGTGTAAATAAATCATTGAGATTTCAGTATTACCCAATGAAGAGACTTAGGAAGATGGAAAATAACAATACAATGCTATCAACTGTGAACTCTCAGAGATGGCTTAGGAAATCACTGGTTATAAGACATGTGGTACTGAAAACTGGTTAGAGATCATG
This sequence comes from Arizona elegans, assembly GCA_022577455.1. NCBI lineage: Eukaryota > Metazoa > Chordata > Lepidosauria > Squamata > Colubridae > Arizona > Arizona elegans. Next base: position 23,689,247 of record JAKOOJ010000005.1, read on the forward strand.
CAGATACCAGGTATGTTACACTACTGCTATCCTGGTACTGACATAGATCATCCCCATGTTGAGCATGGGCCTAAAATTGGAGTGAAATAGCCCCAATTTCCTTCAGCATCCTCTGCAATTGGAGACCAACTACTTTCTCCAAAAAGGAGTAGTTGGATACATATCAATAATTATCAATAATTGTCTGTACATCTGGATTGAGTGATGGCTTTTTAATTAGGGGAAACTACTGCCTTTTTCAGAGAAGTGGTAATATTCCCTCTTCACTTTCCTGAACTAGTTCCCCATTTCCTCCTTGGAGTCTTTCCCAAGAGCAGAGTCCAGACTGCAGTGGACTATGATCATTTTCTTGGGATTTACAGGATCAATCTCATCCTGGAAAATATGCAAAATGGGACCTCAGGCATCTCCTCTGGAAGTGTCCAATTGGTACCAAACTCTGTGCGGATCTGAACAACTTTATTTATTCAGAAAAAATTTGTAGGGATGCATATGTAAGTAGACCAAGGCAGAAAATCAACTCTACAGCTAGACCACAACTCCAATTTCTAGAGATAAACTATTAAAAAAGGAATCTTGTTAAGTCTGCTTGTGCTGTACCTACCCTTTTTCTTATACTCCAGTGAAATAGTGAGGCATTTACTTGAGTCACTTCTGAATATTACCATATTTTTTGACTCTTTTACTTAGGTAATGATTTTTGCATATTTTTGTCCTGGTTACCTCCCTTATTCTTGATTACACAGGTGTTTCTCAACCTTAGCAATATTAACATATGTGGAATTCAACTCCCAGAATTCTCCAGCCAGCCAGGAATTTTGTGAATTGAAGTCCACATATCTTAAAGTTGTTAAGGTTGAGAAATCTTGGACTAGAAAATTTGCAAAATATAAAACTGTTCTTGCTTCTAAGTAATTATTCTCTCTCTCTTTTTTTTTTTTTGGGGGGGGGGGGAAAGGGGGATTTATTTTTTATTTTTTTTTATTTTTAAAAACACACAAATAAACATACAATACATCTTTTCGAAACAGAGCATTGATCCGGTCATAAATTTGTTCAACTTTTTGTTCATCTTTAACAAAATTTCATATATTCTATTTTTGCCATAACACTTATTACATATCTCAACTATTACCATCTTATAGAAAGCTAACTCATATTAACTTCATCAAAGCAATTACCCTTCTATTAATACACCTTAAATCTTAATTCAATTAATACCTCATAATACATTTCACAATTCTTACCCCAAATACTCACTATTAAAAATACAATTCAAACATGTTTATATTTCTAAATCTTATTTCCATTTCTAGAACTTCCTTACATTTTATTATTACTTCCTAATAATATTCATTAAATCTTTATTTAATTATTACTTCATCAAATTTAAGTTTTATCTCTAATCTTGAAAATATACTAATTTAACATTTAAACTAAGTTTTTAAATCAAATATTAACATCCACTTACATCTGCTGCCTGCAATTACTGCAAGTTCAAATCTCACCAGGCTCAAGGTTGACTCAGCTTTCCATCCTTTCTAAGGTAGGTAAAATGAGGACCCAGATTATGGGGGCAATAAACTGACTTTGTATAAAATATACAAAAGGATGAAGGCTATTGCTTAACGCATTGTAAGGTGCCCTGAGTCTCCGGAGAAGGGCGGCATATAAATCAAATTAAAAAAAAAAAAATAACACAGCATGGTACAATACACAATTATTGCCCTAAATTCTGTCTATTTAAGAATACCATTTATATAAAGGCCAATTTAAATGAGTCTTTTTTTAGTAAATCATAATCCTATATCATTTCCATTTTCTTTTTCTCTGCTTAAATAAATGTATTATTGAATATATTCAAATTATTACAATTGTTATAGCCAATATTGAAACAATTATAGCCATCAATTTTCTCAAATAGTACCATCCAACATCTCAATAAAAATTAATTCATTATATCCATTGATATTTCTTTTTACATAATCTAATTTTCATATATTTTAGCTTCACCATATTTCAAGTCTAGGTATCTATAGCATATTCTTCTCTCATTTCTATCTTCCTTTTTCTATCCCCTATTTTGCCCACTGTTAATCCCAGTGTAATCATCTTTATTTTTTCACTGTTAATTCCAGTGTAATCTCTTATTCTGCTCTCATTTCTTACTTCCTTTTTCTGTCCCCTATTTTGCCCACTGTTAATCCCAGTGTAATCATCTTTTTCACTGTTAATCCCAGTGTAATCATCTTTATTTTTTCACTGTTAATCCCAGTGTAATCTCTAGAAATAGCCATCAATTTTCTCAAACAGTACCATCCAACATGTCAATAAAAATTAATCATATCGTCACCGCTACCGGCTCAGCGGAACCGAGCCGAACCGGGAGGAACCCACCACTGAATTTACCTCCTTGCAGCAAGCAGCAAGAAGAAACAGCCCATTTCAGCTTCAGCACAGCCTAATTAGCACAAGTTGATTGTCCCTTGGATCGGCCTCCCAACTCTCAGCTGTTTAGGCTGCAGGGATTGCCATTGCCTATTGCTCGGCGGGCCTCTGCTGCTTGCTGCAAAGAGGTAAATTGCTGGGAGAAGATTTTTTTTTCTTGTGCTAATCAAGCTATGCTGAAAATGAAAATGAAAGTAAAGCAGGCTGTCTGCTGCTTGCTGCAACGAGGCAAAATTGCTCAGAGGCAGAGGCAGAGGCAGAGGCAGAGGGAGATTTCTTTTTCTTCTTTTCCTCACCAAAAAAGGTAGGTGTGTCTTATAGTCTGGAGCATCTTATACGCCAAAAAATATAGTAACTCTCTTTATAACTGGGACTAGTGGATATATCCATGGAATACCTAGTTTTAAATATATATCGGGGTAGAGGGGAAATAGCATTCTACTTCTACCTCAACCTTAGAGCTTTTGTATATTCAGCAGGGAAGTCCCAAAGTCACTAAAAACTGTTAATGCCTACTGTCTTGAGTCTTTAAAAACTTTTGCTTCATTGATTGCTTTAAAATGGGTCAGTTTTTGCCTCCATTACCCATGTACACATGGAGTCCCAGCTGTATAAGCCTGTGAATAGGTAATTAAAGTTTCGCTGTGATATAGCCCTTTAGGTTTATTCGAATCGATCTTCAAGGTCCTTAGGCAATGTACTGCCATGAGACAGTGGGAGTCTATTATTTTCTTTTTATATCTAGTACATTCACCGGGGACACAGCCAGATGCTTTACTGAGGCAATAACAATGCTGTCACTTTAAAATTCTAATGGACTCAGAGATCCCACAGGATCTGGTCTCTCGTATATCCACCCAGTGAGAGAATTAATTATATTGTCTGCTTTAAAAGCTTCTCAAAGGGTGCACCTGAATTTCACCTTATTTTTGTTTTTTCACTTTCCACTCTGGGATGATGTTTATTCTACATCAGGAATAAAGGGTCGAGTTCTTATAGTGCTGTAGCAAGAGGACAATATGTAAACCTATACACAATCAAAGTAGTAAGTAAAAGATTAATCAAAGATGCACTCAAGGCTTTTTTAAATAGTTCTTGTTGTTGTTTTTTTCATGTTCTGATGGTAGAGGATCTCTACCACTGAACATCAAACTGTGGATGCTTGTGGCAACTTTTCCCCTAAACTCTGCTTCTCTTTGAAATATACAGCTATGGAAAATGCAAAACACCACTGGAGTTCATTTCAGACCCTCCTTTGTGAAATACTTCATTTGGTGAAATTCCGCCTAGCGTTGTGAAAAGTGGCAGCTGTTTGCTTTCATGCTGTGCAGTGAGACAATGGGAATCCAGAATAGAGAGACAAAAGACGCTGGATGCGAATCTAACATTAAAATTCTGCCAAAAGCAATATATTAATCACTAGAATTAGGGAAATACCAAAATGGTTGATCACTTCATAGGCAAACTGAATTTTCTCATCTGATGCTACTATCTATTGCAGGGGTGGGAAACTATGGCCACTTTATGACCAGTGGATATCAAATTCCAGAATTCCTGAACATGGCTGGCTCAGGAATTTTGGGAGTTGAAGTCCACAGGTCATAAAGTTATCATAGTTCCTTTCCACTTCTGTTTATTGTGTAACAATAATTTAGAAAATGAGCCTTTTTTATTTCATGGCATACCATCCATGAAGATAGATGAATCTATCTTCTAATCTATTTAGTGAATTTAGTGAATCAGAACAATAAATACAAGCTAAGTGGACATGACCTTGTAGATGACCTTCACTCTGTCAAGGACCTTGGACTATTTCACAAGAAGTGTCCTCCACTCCTCTGCTCATAACAAAATGCCTTATGCCACCAGACTTGAAATTCTGGGTTTAGAAAATTTAGAACTACTCCGCCTTCAGTATGACCTAATCATAGCTCATAAAATCATCTGCTACAATGTCCTACCTGTCAATGACTACTTCAGCTTCAACCACAACAATACACGAGCACACAATAGATACAAGTTGTAGTTGTAATTGTAGTTGTAATTGTAGTTTATTTGATTTGTATACCGCCCTATTCCCAAAGGACTCAGGGCGGTGAACAGCCAACAATAAAATACATAGATACAAAAAATTTAAAAACCAGATAAAATCAAATTAAATCATTTTGGCCCAGACAGATTAAAACACCCCAATAATTTAAAAACAGATTAAAATTTACATATTTAAAAAGGGAAGAGATTAGGCCAAGCCCACCTGATGGAATAAAAAGGTCTTCACAGCACGGCGGAAGGAGCGCAGATCCGGGATCCTCCGTATCTCCGGGGGGAGCTCATTCCAGATGGTAGGTGCCCCCACAGAGAAGGCTCTCCCCCTAGGGGCCACCAGTCGACACTGTTTGGCTGATGGCACCCGGAGGAGTCCCTCTCTATGAGAGCGTACTGACCGGTGGGAGGCTATTGGTGGTAGTAGGCGGTTCCGTAGATAACCAGGTCCTAAACCAGGTCCTAAGCTTAAAGTGAACCGCTCTAGACTCGATTGAAGAAAATATGACTTCAGTAACAGAGTTGTTAATACCTGGAATGCACTACCAGACTTTGTGGTCTCATCCCCAAACCCCCAGAACTTTAACCTAAAACTGTCTACTATTGACCTCACCCCATTCCTAAGAGGTCTGTAAGGAGCATGGATAAGAGCATCAGCGTGCCTACCATCCCTGTCCTAATGTTCCCTTTATTTGTATTCATTTTATGTATTCAATTCATGCTTATACTTATATATATTATCTAATATGTACTCAACAAAATAAAATCAATCAATCAATAAAAAAGACTTCTTTAACTGGAAAATATATCTTTTCTTATTCCTAGTGTTATTTCCGCACTATGGCAAGGTCCACTGGAAAATATACCTGCTCAGAGAAAATATCAGCTGATACCTTATACAGCATATATGAGCAGATCATCACATATTAAGTCAGAGATCTTACATGCACCTTACATGCATTTTTTATAAACTCTGTCCACAACTTAATGTACCCTTCAGGGCATCTTAATGTACCTTTCAGGACATTTGGTCATCCAATGATGTGAGACATGATTCTCACACAGGTGCTGGATTTAGTACTAAATAACTAATGATATTTAGTTATCATTTTTGGACACTTTCAAAAATAAGGTTGCAGTGTATGTTTCTAGCTTTAGTGATGTCACTGGTGTTGCTTTATTTTCTAGACATGTTCTATTCTTGGATTGCCAGAGTGAAAACTATTCCCACTGCTACCTAAGTTTGAGGAGCTACAAACAGGCAATGCAATAACATTACTGTAATACTATTTCCACAGCAGAGTTTTTGGACGTATAATGAATATCTGATACTGGCAGTTTACCCAGAGGCATATTTGGATAGCCTACTGCTAATGGAGTTGTGATGAGTATGCCAGCCGAAACCAAACTGAGCTGCAAACTTAGCTTCCTTATCTCTCCATTTAGAAATCTTTTACTATAGAAATAGGAATGGATGAGTAATTTGAAATCTGGTGTTGTTGTTGTTTTTCCCCTGTCACTTTGGTAGTTTTCTTCAGCCTAGGATGCAGGATCATTATTTGCAGCAACACGACAGGAAAAATAAACCATAACCTTCAAAACAAACACTAAAGTAATGGTGAAGTTTATGGTCCCCAGTTGATACGAAAGCAGTGACAAAGCTGTGAGCAATTTTCACAAATTACTAGCAAGTAATTCTTCTTAGTCTTCAAGCATATTAGCTCAATTGTATTAACAAATTCCTATCTTTAAAAATAGTGGCATTCTACAAAAGGGGCCCTTGAGAAAAGCCATGACATATGAAGAAGCTGTACGAAAATAAAAGTAATATAAATAAGGTACTCCCTTGTGATTGATTGCTCTGCATCAGGTACAGGCACTTGACATGCTTAGTTATCTGTCAAATTCACTTCTTTGTTTATCTCTCTCCTTTTTCTTTCATCTCATTGTTCCCGCAGAGCTTCAGAGAATTTCATATGCTTCACTTCCGTTATTAATAAAGTGAAATTGGAGCTTTCCTAATAGCACTAACTTAACACAAGGAGAAGGGATCTGGTGGCTTAGTGGCTAAGACGCTGGGCTTGTCGATCGAAAGGTCGGCAGTTCAGTAGTTCGAATCCCTAGTGCTGCGTAATGGGGTGAGCTCCCGTTACTTGTCCCAGTTTCTGCCAATCTAGCAGTTCAAAAGCAAAAATGCAAGTAGAAAAATAGGGACCACCTTTGGTGGGAAGGTAACAGCGTTCTGTGTGCCTTTGATATTTAGTCATGCCAGCCACATGGCCACGGAGACGTCTTCAGACAGCGCTAGTTGTTCGGCTTTGAAACGGAAATGAGCACCACCCCCTAGAGTCGGGAACGACTAGCACATATGTGCAAGGGGAACCTTTACTTTTTAACACAAGGATGGTTATCTTCTAAATTTTGTACCACCACCCCATAATTAGCACTACTGATGATTATTGTTAGATTAATGGAATTAAATATAAAATACCTGGAAGTACCAAATTGTATATTGTTGAGGTAAATTAATTAATGTTAATGTAATATGATGAGAGGCAGTTTGGCGTAGTATGTAATGGGTGTACCCAATGATACAAAAAATCCCACACCCCAATCAAATTCAGGCTTGACATAGTAAGCCTGAATTTGTCTGAACTTGTCTGAAGTGGTGTAGGGTTTCCTGCCTGGGCAGGGGGTTGGACTAGAAGTCCTCCAAGGTCCCTTACAACTCTATTCTATTCTATTCTATTCTATTCTATTCTATTCTATTCTATTCTATTCTATTCTATTCTATTCGTTAAGTAGACTGTGAGTTTTGCTCCTGCCTTAGGCATTAAGCCAGTCTTGGGCCAGTCACTTTTCTCCGTGCGAAAAAGAAGGAAATGGCAAAACACTTCTGGAAAGGCTTGTCAGGAAAATCCTGGGACCTCTCCAGGCATTATATGAGAATTGGACACAATTGGATGGGGAAAAATATGTAATAGGTCTTTGTAAAATTTGAAGTCACTTCAGGTTCAATAAATTTTCAACCAAAGCAACTTTTTGAAGCAAAGTGCTAAATTTTTGAAATGAAAAGTTGCACTCAAACAGTTGTACTGTTTTATTCCGGACAATACAGAGCCTTTTCTACAAATGTATGTAAATTACATTTCCATTTCTTTTAAAAAAATCTGGATCATAGTAGCCATTGAAACAAATCAAAATGACTCACTTTCTCAAAATGAAGCTCTGCTTTGAAATGGATTGTTACTGATCTGCACAGCTGTATAATGTAACAAAATGGATTGTATAAACAGCAAGCTATCAACTGAACTGTCTTTTACGCACAGAAGAAAAGATAGTAGCAGCAAGAACTCTGGAGGAGTTCAGACTCAAACAGTGTCACACAAACACTCCTGAAATAACATTTTTAATTGGAATTAAAAGCAGAAGGAAAAGGGCTAGGCTAACCTAAGGCATGAACAAAGTTATATCCCATACAGAACATATTGATCCTAAGTCAGGGATATTACTAGGCCTTTACAGAAAACTGAAATTATTTTTATTAAACACAAGCAAAACGAATATTCAACATTTTAGCAAAAATGTTGAGTGTGCCCCTGAAGGAAAACTTGAACTAAGGACTTCCTGAGTTAAACCTCTAAACTCAGTTAAGCTGCTGTACACCATGTGGACTTCCAGTTCTCTTGTATTTTAAAAAAAAGTCATTCTCAGAGCCCGTTTATTAACAATACTTATTAATAATATTATTAGCTCCTTTTTTATTTTTCCTTTCCATCTGATTTGTAAATATAGGTCATGAAGCTCTATATTCCATAGGAAGATAGAAATGTTTCCCATCAACAATATGTAATGTGTGTACAACATAGTGGTACCCAAATGTTACTGAACTCTTAGTCATAAGAGTTCAGAGAGTTATAATCCATCTAGTAGAAAACATACTTGTGAATCTGTATGTTACATCCTGTAAAAAGAACATAGTATTTGGACTGTTTTATTTTGTTGGACTATTTTATACCATTTTATACAGTGGTCAAGTAATTTAACAACCGGTTCTCTGCCCTAATGATTTCTTCCAACAACCAGTTTGCCAGACTGCTCAGAAAGTTAACAACCGGTTCTCCTGAAGTGGGGCGAACTGGCTGAATCCCACCACTGATTTTATACCATAATAGCAAATTAAGTTATCCTACAGTTCCAATAGTGACTTGGAAATGATAGCTTTGACAAGGCCATGCAGAACTGCCTCTTTCTGATTACATCAATCTGCCTGTTAGATCTGGCAGAGAAGGCATGTTGTAGTACCATCAGCTAGGATATTTGGAAGGTTTCAGGAGAAATACCTTTTTTGCTGTGAGTCTTGCTTTATGAAGCCTTCTTCCTCCAAAATTAGATTAGCCCCATTCCTTTTGATGTTGAAAGGTATTCAAGGCTTGGTTAATCATTAGGTCTGGTGATTCTAGGACAGTAAAGGCACATTTAGATGATTGTTTAGGTAGCAATTTTTATTTTCCCTATCCTTGGAGTTCGTATATTTGTTTTTTACAATATCTATTTTTTTAATATGGCTATTTTTTATATCTGTTGTATTTTTTATTGTGGGAGCAATAAGCTGACTTTGTATAAAAAAGAACACCGCTGGGGGGGGGGGGCGAAAGCCGTACTAAGCAGGTATATACAAAAGTATGAAGGCTATTGCTTAACGCATTGTAAGCCACCCTGAGTCTTTGGAGAAGGGCGGCATATAAATCGAACCAATAAAATCTCTGACTGTGATCTGCTACCCAGAGTCACCTTTTGTGACATGGGCAGCTATATAAACTTGATTAGTAAATAAAACATAAAGAAATAAAAATGTAAGGAAATAGCAAATTATCAACTTGGGTTTTAATTTTTTGTTGCAAAGAAGATTCTTGGTAATAAGGGCTGAATTTATAAATCAGTTGGATAATCCTAGGACAGGGTGCCTAAGAGGAATTCAAAACTGGCAAGAATGCTTTATGGATTCTGCTTTAGGGTCTGAATTAGTCAAATACAGGAGGGTCTGCATGGCACTTCAGTTTGCATAGCTATGTGTCCTGCTTTATGGAAGTTATATGAAGGGCTTTCAAAGGACAGTCCTCTATTTCAAATTTGGGTGATTTAGGACACAGAAAGAAAATACTGTTTCAGATTTAGTTGAATGAAGGGATTTACTGGCAGAAGATGTGGTACTTTTCATCATTCTATATGACTTTAACAGCGGATTAAAATAGTTCATGGAGTATAATGTTATTAATTGTTACTAGTCTTGATGGCTGCATGATGCTTTCAAAACCTTCCTACTTCCGTTGCTGGAATTGTAGTAGGAAGTTGCTATTGTACTCATATGGCTGGACAATATGGAAAAGAATGGTGGACTATGTAGCCACTTGGTCTAATCAATAACAACCCCAATGTTGTTGATATATTTGATGTCATCCTGATATTCCATTTCAGGAGTACCTGAATGATTCCATGAATTTACAAAATTTCTAGAAAGAGGCTTCAAAGAGATTAGAGTAGACTAATCAGAGTCTACTCTGCAGAGACTAAGAAGACTTAATTTAGTCTTGCATTATGCTCCTATTCAGTTAGAATAGCTTTCTTTGTAACATTGTAAGCAATAATATTCAGTAAATGTATAAGTACATTGTTAAAACAATGTTCCAGCAAATTCTTCATTAAGACCTCAATAGAAAATGTATTGAAACCCAATGATGGAGCAAGTAGCATGAATAAAGTCAATTCCATCTTGATCTTGACTGTGTAGCAAGATCAAATTATTGCAATAGACATTTACTAAATGTATTCAGATGGACAAATGGCACTGCATTTGAAGCATTCAAGTTCTAGCATATTCTGTAAATGTGGTTTAATTTATTTAAATTCAACAACAGGATTTTGTTCACTAAGAACATGACATCCACTAATGGTGGTTGCTGAAGAAACTTTTAGGGTCTTTATAGATCTTTCAAGAACAGTATTGGACAAATACCAAGAGGTCTACAGATCAGTAGTGAGTTTCAAATCCCATCGCTACTGGTTCGCTCGTGGGTGTGCAGAGATGTCCGGGCAGGTGGGCAGAGCCTCCCGCCACTACTGGTTAGTCTGAACCAGGACGAACCAGTAGCAACCCACCACTGCTACAAATGAACCACATTCTTGAAAGAACAGAATAGTCTGTAAAACACAGCGTAAAGAAACAACATGGAAGTTTTAAGCATCTTTTCCTGGATGATTTCATAGCCAAAGTTATTTTTAATAATGTGATTTTAAAGTACTTAGCATCTTTTTTTTATTATTCTTATAAATAGTTTTGTTCAGTGCACACTATACTCAAAGAACCATAAATATTAGCTGCAAATCTTTGCCTTCAAGGCATAAAAGGATATTTCTTGTCACAGGAGATTATCTCATAGTTTCTCCATTTGTTATACTGTCAAAACATATGCCTTACTCTACAGTTCATTTCTGCAGTACTTTAGAATTTCCACAAGGCTGACTAATATGATCAAGCTGAAATTTAAAGAGAATTGTCATTTAAAAATCTCCCCTACAAAAAAGGACTTTTGAAGTTCTAGTTAAGAAATGTGTTCTTTAAAGAGAGCAAGAGGGAAAAGAGAATTAATTCAGAAAGGCACTTGGCTTTTTACAACAAAGTGAACCAAACAACAGTCAATGCAATTAATTAATTCATCTCAACATTTACTTGCAGATAATTTCCATTCAGTGAAACATTCACACTACTTCTTTGATCAGTATTCAGAACTGAAAAGCTAGGAAACTTAAACCAGATTAGAAAACCCATAGAATTCTCTCTTATTTAGTTTGAGGATATGTTACACTCTAGCCACCTTGCTAAATAGGACAGCTGCTTTATTCTTCTTCGCTGTCCACATATCTGACTAGATGAAGCACATCCACAAAAAAAATAAAACTCTATACTGTATAATGAAATGCCTTTAGGACTTCTGCTTCTATTGCCTGTGCAAAAGATTAAAGCATCCATTTCTAAATGAGTCAGTTTTTCTTCTTTTTGAAGTTGTACAGCCTATATAAAAAGGTAAAGGACATACTGTATATGCATTTTGTTTAATGCTTCGATATATTTGATTTTGCATCCTAATTTCTCCATCTAAATTTCTGAAGTTTGTCTATTGGGATGCATTTTTCTCTTCTCCCATTCTTTGTTTATGAGTTCATTCTCCCTCTTCCTGAGTCGCAATAAAGATGTAAGTAAAATTCAGCTTTTTGAACTTTTATGCACCCACACCCACACATAAACCCCTGGAGAGCCATTTTCTCTCTTTTGTTCTCTAGACAGTTTAGTACAGGTTTTCTTTAAAAAAAAAAAAAGATTAGATTTCTTAAAATACATAGGTTGGTTTTTTTTTTTAAATGTATAATAATAATTGCTTTTTTTATTTGGCTATTTGATGCATATCTAATTCCACAAATTAGTAAACATTTTTAACAGAAACGTTAAATTTTTTTGGAGATTTTTTAAAAAATGAATCAATAATACAATTCACATTAGGGAGAAAAATATGTGCTGAATTACAACTCCTAGCATCCCTCCCCCTCAGCTATCTAGGCTGGAATAAACGATAGTTACATTTCAGCAATAAACCAAAGAGCTGTGGTTCCTAGCCTTGGCATTAATTGGGCCAGGTATAATGACATCCCTCACTGGGATAACAAATCAGAAATTGGCTTTATGATAATGTAGCAATTTTTTCCTCTGATTGAACTGACATAAAGGAAGTGACAGGACACAACTATTTTAAGAAGTCTTACCAGAATTTAATGCAACTCTTAAAACAGTGCCATCTTTTTCTTTTGTCTCACATAGGAGCTTCAGAAAAGTCAGCTTGCTTTAAAGATTATCAGAAAGAAGTTGTACTTATATGAGGTCTGTCCAAAGCACACTTTTTCTGAATAATTTTTGAAGTCTTCACTGCTTTAATATATATCAGTAGGACAGCCTTCAACTGTGAATGCCCAGAAGACAGGACCTTTCTCTAATGCACAAAGCCCCTTTGTATTGTATAAATAACACAGCCTAACAAGAATATTATTCTGCAAACCTTTTCTTCTAAAATATGCCATTCCGGCAGCTCTTGGGAGTTTATGACAGTTAAGCATTCTGTACCCTAGATTAAAAGAGGAAAAGCTTTGCAATCTACAATATAGAAGAGACCTTTACAGGCAAGTGCTGTGTTTACTCAGAGAGATTTGCCCAGTCTGAGAAAAAAATTATAGTCAAGTTTTTTTGTTCCTCTAAGAATCATCTTTTATATGTCTCCCACTGTTCCATTTTCCAACAATCAATACTGTATGTGAAAGGCTTCTTAAAATATGATCACTTCAATTATTATTAGCATATGGCGTTGTTACAGCAGTCAGGACACCACAATATTATTGCAGCATAGTAGTTTGGCTTGCCAAGGTCCAAGCCATATTACAGGAAGTGCTCTCACGCTTCTCAAAGAAGGTGCATCACAAGAGGCTGGGCTGGCTTCACAACAAAGAGAAAGACAAGTGGCTCTTCCTGCAATGTCACCCAATGCCCTCTCCCTTCCCGGAGCTGCCTCACAAGTGGGGGCCAACCAGGAAGGTTCAGAACCAGCAGGAATCTGCCATTCTGCACAGAGCACCAGTTCATATCTCACCAAAGTGATACCTTTGGTGGACATAGATAGAAGCTGAGGCGAGTGATAGGAACTCACCCTGCCATCCAATGCTAGGGCTTGAACCACCAGAGTTGAGACCATCTCTAGCATCATTAAGCCACTGAGCCACCATGGCTCATCACTTCAGTATGATAGACATTATTTTCTGTGTTGTAGGAACCAGCTTAGAATCCACAACATTATGAGAACAAATTGCTGTGTTGATCAGTGATGCTACTCATACACAATTTAAGTTCAAAGCATATTCAAATAACTTTGTGCCGCTTTTTAAATGTGTCTATATTTATTGTTTATGGATAACCTAGTCTTGCTATCATGCTGATTTACAGGCTTCGAACTTCTTGATTCAATTCCTTTAGTTCCTTCAGAAATAATAAAGTAACTGCTTTTAAATTCTGGGTTTAAATTATGAACGCCAGCCTAGATTCTTCCGATCTTCTTTATGCATTCTTTGCAAGTGTATTTTTTAAAATCACTTATATCCTCTGCATCATAAATCGTCTCTTCACTCTTTGCTGATAACTCTAAAGATTCCGAAAATGGGAAGTTATCAGTCATGCTTCTCTGGTTATGTTTCCCACAAGAAACTCGCCCCAAGGAAATGTTTGCTCAACTCTCTTATTCCCAAATTCAGGCAGACAAACATACACATACAGAAATTGCTTTTGCAAACAGATGGTTATGTGCAGTTTAGAAGGTCAACTTTCAAGGAGGGGTGGGGGTGTTTTTCCCCAGAAATTTAAGAGAAATATCTGAAATGTATATTGCAACTTTTTTAAAAAAAAAAAAACCTCTTGCCTCTGTTATGAAATTCCAGGCTATAATTTTGTATTTATACTCTTCTTCACCATCTAGAAGTCCATAGAGTATGATATATTTGTGCAAGAATTCAAAGGATTTCAAAGTCAAATAGAAGACAAACAGGAAACATTTTTAAAGATGAGCAGTTTATATCCTATTCATTCCAAAGGAAAAAATGTAAATGCCTAGTTATTTTTTTCCAGTTGAAGGAACTTAAACACATTTAAATCACAGCTTAATGATACCATGTTTACTCTGCATCAGACTGGAAACTTAGTTCTGGAGGCTGCTATAACTTTCTTCTTCTGATGAGTTTTTCCATTTAATTTCATTGATTAAATTTTAGGGGTATCCTGACAAACAGAGGTAAGTACAAATTCAGAGCCATTACATTAAAGAAACTTAGATTAAAAGCTATATGTTTTAGGGCAAATTATAAATTTACTTATGTTTTACCAAAAAAAAAAAAATCACAATAGATATTTTATTAAGCTATTTCTATCATTGCAAAGTAGACAAAGCAAATTTCTGTTCCGCGACATTCTGGAATAACCAAGCCAATCAATCATAATTATTTATTACTGATGAAGTTGTGCAATCATTTCTTGAGGGACAAGAAAGAAATTGCAAAGGTATGGAAAAGGCAGAGTTACCTGGAGGTGACTTTTTTCCCTAAAGGGAAATTAATTTAATATAGAATTATTTAAAAATAGAATTATTTCACCCTAAAGGAAAATTAAAGTTACCTTTTTACCTTCGTCCTTTTCCATTTCCCTCATTTTTCTCAGTTTTATGAATGGTAGATCCCAACTGTGCAAGAATGAACTTCTCTGAAATAGAAAAATGATGTTACGGGTAACTGTCAAGAGCAAATCTTTTTTTTTTTTCCCTACCCATAGTGGTCTATCGGGTGAACAGTTTAGGCTAGTGATGGCTAACTTTTTTTCCTCGGGTGCCAAAAGTGTGCACATATGTGTAACAGTGACTGCCCACATGCCCAAACCCATAATGCAATGCCTCTGGTGTGCCCCTTCCCCCTGCGCATGTACACACACACCCGTGTTTCCCCACCCTCCTGCACATATGTGTGCAACCCCCCTCCTCCACCACCTCCACTCCCCCCATCCCCTCCACACATACACGCAACCCCCTCACCCCCCAGCCTGTTTTTGGTCCCAGGAGGCTTCAGGAAGGCCTACTAGGCCTAAAATGCGACGTGGGGGGATGCACTGTGTCCCATCGGCCCCCTGCACACATGTGCACGCTCCCCCTGCCCAGTATCCTCTGCACATGTGTGTTTGTCTCCGCAGACCAGTCAGCTGGCCGGTTGGAGACATGTGTGTATGTGCAGTGGAGCTGACCTATGGTGACAGCTCGCGTGCCTGGAGACATGACTCCAAGTGCCACCTTGGTACCCGTGCCATAGGTTCGCCATCACAAGTTTAGGCTCATAGGCAGTTAAAAAAAATAAAATTCCTTAGGATCATCTATAAGTGAGTACACAAGCTTTATAAGGAAAAAAGAATAAAAGAAGCCAAAGGAGATAAACAGGGGTGGGGGGGGCAGAATTTATATTTAGCAGGAAATGCTACTGGAGTGACAAGGAAAGGCATGGAGTGACTGGGAGAACCAGAAACCAGATGATCCATTTTATGGGAGAAAAGTCAGGAAGAAGCCTGAGGCAGCTAAAGGGAAAGAAGGAAACTGCAAAAAGTCAGCAGAAAAAAACAAACAAACCACAGAGCCTTGGGCTATAAATGGTTCACAAAAAACTCCAAGTAGTTCAGCTGCTGGATACTTGGACACAAATGGATAAAAAATTATAAAGGATATAATTGATTAGCTTTGCCAAGGCCATGTTGTACAGTTCATGCATTCATGCAAATGTTTTGTGCTAGCTTCCCAATTTAAAAAAAAAAAATCCAAGAGCAAAGCACAATGTAGTTTCTCTTATGAAAATATTCCCTAGGAAGAAGAAGAGCTGTTGAGCTGGGTAATAGCTTTAGGTGACTGGATGAACACTGAGAAAAAGAACTAGAGATGAACTGGAAAGAAGGCAAGATAATAGTATCTGTTGAAGATTAGCTGTTAGCTAAAATACAAATGGTTGTTAGTAAATATATAATGGGCTGTTGGAGGTTTGTAGTTGGAAACAAACCTGAGGATCAGGAACCTGAGAAGTGATGTTTGCACTGTTTCCATCAAATCCACAGAATTGTCAGGGACAAACCCAATAAGGATGCATGGTGATTCTTCCATTTCTTATTGTTTCATAGTTCAGTATAGACAGAATCTTGCCAAACTGAAGTATTCTACTATCTGCATCTTCCATATATTCTGAGGACTATTAGGGAGAAGTTGCCTTTATCCTTTTTTCTCACACAAATACCTGGACTGAGCTATGTCTTATTCCTCTAACATGTACCCTCTCCCTCCTGGAATCTGCGCTACTACATTCCATCACAGAATTCAGACACAGTCATACACAGATTTCGATCCACTCTAGAAGCACAAAGCAGCTACTATTCAACAGAGTATTGGAAAGGAATAATTCAATTAAAACTAACAAACAAATCAAAAAAAAAGCTGCAGAAAAGAAAAACTAGAATAATTTGAAAGAAAGAAAAAAATAAGAATTTAGTAAGTAAAAATAAATGTGATTTCATCACAAGTATAAACAACTTTAATAAGATAGCACCATCTCTTAAATACAACAAATGATATATTCCTTCCAGTTCCATATCCCAGGTCTTTTTAATGAACATTTCCATAAATCCTGATATTGGCTAAAGTCCATTAACAATTATCAGAGATAAAAACATATATATTTTAACCTTGATCAAAGAAACCAACTTTATATTCTTCCTTTCTACTTCTAAAATCTTGATTTTTAGTCACATCAATGTTGTAGAACTTTATTTCTTTTTATTTTGCTTCTTTGTTCCTTCTCACAAAGTTCTTCAGAAGTTTAACAAGTCTCTTTTCTTAATCCAATAGAGGAAATTTTTGCAGGTTATTCTCTTGGTTTGTTGTTTGCATATCTCTTTTAAGTATATTAGGTCACTCAATACTTTCTTTGATATGACAAGTATAATATCTTTTCCATCTTGTCTTGTAGACAATCATATTATACCCAATTTAAATATTTTCTTTCCCTTTAAACAAATTCTCCCTTTTCTCTCTTTAAATAATCAAACTACAATCCTACTCAAACAACATTTAAACATTACCAGAAATATCTATGGAGATTCTCAGTCATCCAGGTCATAGCTGTCCCAAAGATGCTTTTTCAACAAGCAACTGGACTTTCTTTATTTTCCATTGAAGATGTTTTCCTACTTATCCATGAAGCTTCTTCAGCTTCATGGATAAGTGAATGGTGGAGAATGGAAAGATTTACATTCCTTGCAGTCATCTCATCATGAGCACATTCCCTGAGAGTCATTGAAGCCATTTGGAAGTTTATCTGTGCCTTCAGGGAATAGTGAATAGTGAAAATGGGTGTGGAACCTTCCTGGAACGGCTGAAAGGACTGTGTTGTAAACAAGAAATACAGTAGGTGGTGTTGTATTCCTCCACATCTGTTGTGAGAGGGCTGTTAAATGTTAATGTAGATGGCCTCTTTGACCCCTTTTTCAAATAAGTGGTCCTCTCTGTCCAGAATGTGAACTTTGCTGTCTTCAGCTGTCTCTTAAAATCTAAATCCCACTGATTGCATTAGGCACAGTTTTAGTAGAAGCTAAAAGAAAGAAAAAATCAATACAAGCAAGCAAGCCATATTCCTTTCTATTGTATGCAAAAGACCTTGGAATGATCTTCTCAGAATTTCATACCAGACTGGTGCATGTTAGGCTGCAAAAACAAATCTCAATTGATCAGAAATTGTATTGCCAAGTAATATTATTATTAATTTTATTATTAATTTTGATTTATATGCCGCCCTTCTTCAGAGACTCAGGGCAGCTTACAGTGAGTTAAGCAATAGCCTTCATACTTTTGTATATTTTATACAAAGTCAGCTTATTGCCCCACAAACTGGGTCCTCAATTTACCTACCTTAGAAAGGATGGAAGGCTGAGTCAACCTTGAGCCTGGCAAGATTCAAACTTACTTTAATTGCAGACAGCTGGTGTTAGTTCCCTATCTTTTCTATAGTAATAGTTCCCTATCTTTTCTATCTTCTCATTCCACTATCAAACAATAGGGGTTGTTGACTTCAAAGAACGTTGCTTTAGGGGACTTTTGCTCAGACTTCATTCTCTATTTCTTAGAGATACTCTATGAGATGAAAACAACTTCTTGTAGTTGTCAGTTTTGTGGTATAAAAATTGTACTTATCTGAAGGGAAAAGGTCTATTTGGTAGTTTGCATACTACCCTCAGCAAATGATATATGCAAAGGAGACAGAAGAATAAATTTTATAATGTCAGAAAAGAATCTAAGTTAAAAAAAAGTACCTCTTTGTATGATACCTGGTTTCTATCAGGAAGTTGAAGTGTCATTTTTTCCAAATAAATACATCTGACAGCCTAGTATTTTGCTGTAATATTTCATTTATTGAAATGTTTTGTTTATTTTAATACCATTATTATTTAAAGATTTTTTTCAATTATAAGAGATATAATTATTTCTGTCATGAGTACATGATCTACAATTTACTGAAGCAATTGCAAATGAGGAAGAAAATAATGGCAATAGTATGAAATATGCCCTTAAGATTACTTAGTTTCCTTAGCTGGCATTAAGCATAAGATAATTAACTTTTGAATATACATTTATTTTATTGTGAGCACAGTTTCAATACAGGTAGTTCTCAAGTTATGACTATGATTGAGCCCAAAATTTATGTTGCTAAGTGAAAGATTTGTTAAGTGAGTTTGCACCATTTTACGACTTTTCTTGCAACAGTTGTTAAGTGAATCATTGCATTTGTTACGTTAGTAACATGGTTGTTAAGTGAATCTGGATTCCCCATTGACTTTGATTTTCATAAACTGATCACGACTCCAGGATCCTGCAACCGTCATAAATATGAACCAGTTGCCCAGCTTGTGACCATGGGGATGCTGCAATGGTTGTAAGTGTGGAAAATGGACATGTCACTTTTTTCAGTGCCATTGTAACTTTGAACTGTCACTAAATGAACTATTGTTAGTTGAAGACTAGCTGACTAGACTAGACTAGACAAGACTAGACTAGACTAGACTAGACTAGACTAGACTAGACTAGACTAGACTAGACTAGACTAGAATAGAATAGAATAGAATAGAATAGAATTCTTTATTGGCCAAGTGTGATTGGACACACAAGGAATATGTCTTGGTGCATATGCTCTCAGTGTACATAAAAGAAAAGATACATTCGTCAAGAATCATAAGGTACAACACTTAATAATAGTCATATAATAAAAATAAGCAATCAAATCATATTAGGAAACAGTCAGTATAAATCATAAGGATACAAGCAAAAAGGTTACAGTCATACAGTCATAAGTGGGAAGAGATAGGTGATAGGAACAATAAGATTAATAGTAGTGCAGACTTAGTAAATAGTTTGAAAGTGTTGAGGGAATTATTTGTTCAGCAGAGTGATGGCATTCGGGAAAAAACTCTTCTTGTGTCTAGTTGTTCTGGTGTGCAGTGCTCTATAGCGTCGTTTTGAGGGTAGGAGCTGAAACAGTTTATGTCCAGGATGTGAGGGATCTGTAAATATTTTCACAGCCTCTTTTTGACTCGTGCAGTATACAGGTCCTCAATGGAAGGCAGGTTGGTGGTAATTGTTTTTTCTGCAGTTCTAATTATCCTCTGAAGTCTGTGTCTGTCTTGTTGGGTTGAAGATCCAAACCAGACAGTTATAGAGGTGCAGATGACAGACTCAATAATTCTACTGTAGAACTGTATCAGCAGCTCCTTGGGCAGTTTGAGCTTTCTGAGTTGGCGCAGAAAGAACATTCTTTGTTGTGCTTTTTTGATGACATTTTTGGGATAAAAAATAGGGATAAAAAAAATTATGTCAATGGCATAGCAGAAGAAATGGATGCATGGTATAAGATTTTTAGATGGGATTGGTCTTTTCAAATTTTTGCTGAATTTCCTTTGAAAAATTATAACATACCCACTTTCTAAGAATTTGGTCTGTTAAGAGAATGATCAAATTGTAAAATATACATGTCAAGATTTGGATCCCAATAAAATCTGATATTTTGATATATTGACAACATATTGTTATTAATAATAGTGTCTCTATAATTATTTTCATTGTTAAAATGAAATTATTAGATGTACTGTTAATCACAGTTCCCTAGAACCTGACAACATTTCATTTTGTAGCAGGATTAGTGTCTGCCAGCAGCTCAGGCAGTAGTTATTGCAGGATTAAAATAAAGCTCTCCAGTTTCTACAGGAAAAGACAATCTACAATTTTTAGAGATAAATCTTCACCAGCACCAACATGGTATCAGTGTGTTTTCCAGATGAGACTTCTTAATGTCAGATTTTATAGTGAGACCACAATCATTACATCTCTAATTGTTGGAATTTATACTCACTGATACTCTGGAAAAATGTCTCTAAAGGAGATCTAATAAATCTTTAGTAGCAAAATATTTCAATTAGATATATTGTAAATTTGAAAATCTTGCTTTTTTCCCCAGATTTTTAATTGATTAAACATAGTCCTTCAAAAGTGTTTGTAAGGTCTTTTGTTAATGAACTGACCCTATCTATTCAACTGTTCATATACATGAAAAACAACCAAATCTTTGGCAAAGACTGCTAGAATGTGTTGCAATTAATTTGTACAGCATATCCCAGCCTATTCCCTGATTAAATCCTCTGTAGCATACCAAGTTAGGGCTGGTTATGATGAGCTTTTGTCAGAGACATCTGTCAACCAAAAACTGGCTTGAGACAACCAAGATTTTAGTCAGGTTGCTGAAAAGCACACACACTGTAATGAATTTCACACAGCTGCTTAGAGCTTTGACTTCATATGGTATATTGAATTTAATATTCCCTTATGTAGTCATATAATCAATTTTGAGACTCCAAAATTTATTACCTCCTGTCACCAGAGTAAATTTCCTGTGTGGTGAGGATCACAGAGATAGAATTTAGACACTGCTTTCAACATTCCATCCACTCCCCAGCTGTCATTTTTTGGTCCAGAATGCTAAATTTCTCTTACCTAAAGAGCTCTAGATTGAAAGATGTACATAATTAAACATTCCCAGAGAAAAAGTAAAAAAAAAAGAAATCCTTGTTCTACAACATTGAAATGCCATTAAGGCCCCCTAAATAGTAAAAAGAATATTTACATCTTAATGCAATACTGTGGAACACTTCAAGGAAGTTCAACTCTTTGTAGGATGAGATTTTATTTAAGGTGGGAGATTTTCCTGAAACCCTGAAACACAGATTATTCATTTAAACAACAACCAATAATCAATGGAGAAAAACCTTCAACTCTCCCCAAAAAAAACACATTTGAAACCTTTGCAAAGATATATATGCCCTTTTTAAATGAATATATTTTGTTGCAACAGGTAGTATCAGGTAGTCAACATTCTCTCAACTAATCACTTGACCAGGATCATGACTGGTTAATACTTGGATGGAGAATACCAAGGAATACAAGAGCTATAAGATAGACTAGAAAGTTTTTTAAAAATGTCCTAGAAGGGCCATAGCAAATCACTTTCAGACTGTTGCCAAGAAAACATTATGGATGTGTACATTACTCATGAAATCAACAGCTTGTCTCAGACGAGATTTAATGTTTTTATATATTTATCAGGTAGCTGAACGAACTTAATTCCTCAAACATTGAATTCCTTTTTAGTTGAATTGACTCATAAAGATCCCTTAAGCTTCCATCCCCCCACACCCTTTTTCCATATGAAGATGGAATGTGGGAGTACATCAGTAAAATCCTTCAAACTTCTTTTCACCTATTTGCCTTAAAGTAATTAAGAACAATTCTGTCCTTCATCTTAGCTAAATAGATGATCCAACTAATTGCCATGAGGATACACTGTAAAGCTAATTGAAATATATTATTATGAAAAAGCAAAAAGTTGTGATTCGATGTTAATGCCTTATTTACTGCAACAGAGCGAGTCAGAAGTTAATGCTTCTTCTTTTTTCTTATCCTTCTTCACTTCTCTTCCCTCTTTTCCTCCCCACTGCTTTTCTATTTACTTTTGTATTTTACAATATTTTATAACTCAATAAAATGTTAAACTGGAAGGAATAACAGAGGAGTCCTTTTTGCTAGTTTTTATCACTTTCTATTACCATGGCTGCTGTCATTCCCTTAGAAGATGGCCCTAGAAGATAAAAGAGAAGCTGGACCTATGGGAAGAGGACAAAAACTAAAGAAACTAGAGGAAGGAAAAGAGTTGATGGATGAGATAGTGGATGTGACCAAAAAAAAAAGGACAGTTTTGTGGAGAATTTAGAAAGAAAGTAAGGATAAATTGAAGGAACAGCAAAAAGAAATCCCAAGAGAAAGTTCAACAATCAAAGGGAAAATGAGAGACAGCTGAATCAGAACAGCTGAATCAAGTTCCTTTCCCCAACCCTTTCTCCAGGGATGGGTTCTACTTACCTTTACTACTGGTTTTGCAATGGGATCGTGCTTCTGCACATGTGCAGATTACCAGTGACGACATCCGGGACGGTGGGTGGGGCCTCCCGCCAGTTTTACTACCAGTTCTTGCAAACCGGTCTGAACCAGGGAAAACCCACCACTGCCTTTCTCCCTACATACAAAATAGGCAAGTAAGATGCAAGATGGGAAAGTTAACTTTTACAGCAGAGATTACTAGACATCATTTTAACTAGCATTTTAAAATGGAATTGTATAAAATACAATTTAAAATGAAATTGGAATAAAATACAATCTAAGATGAAAATGGGATAAAATACAATAATTTAAGATATAGATAAAATATGATAAAATTATATTTTTGTATCACCCCTACACAGTGGTGAAATCAAAAAAAAATTACTACTGGTTTTGTGGGCGTGGCTTGGTGGGCATGGGGTGGGGGTGGCTTGGTGGGCATGGCAGGGGAAGGATACTGCAAAATCTCCATTCCCACCCCACTCCAGGGGAAGGATACTGCAAAACCTCCATTCCCACCCTACTCTGGGGCCAGCCAGAGGTGGTACTTGCTGGCTCTCTGAACTACCCAAAATTTCCACTACCAGTTCATCAGAACCTGTCAGAACCTGCTGGATTTCACCCCTGCCCCTACAATCTATCCCAATCAGTCCCACATATGCAGATCTCAACCGAACCATTTTGCTTAAGGACTGTGTACCAATCCTTTGTCCTTATATGTACTAACTTTGAGAAAATGTAAAAGGAGGACCTATTTCATGCTGGAGTTCACACAGAAATCTGTCTCACTCTGACTCTCTTATAGACACACAAGCACATACAAAAGTCTCAGTCTCTGCTACTGTATCAGGTTGAACAATAAAAACAGCTGTCTTACTCTTGATCTTCAAATAGGATTGATAGAACAGGACATCCATTGCTAACAAATTATATTGAACAGATGGCTTGCAGTTCTTCCTCTCTTCAGCAACTAAAAATATAAGTCCCTCTGGTATATAAACCAATAAAAGAATCCAATTTGGGAATTAGTTCTTAGTGATTATTGTTGTACATTTGAGCAATACTGGAAAACTTATTGAATGAAAGGGGAAAAATGATGTTCCATAGCTGCGATATTGTTATAAATTTAAAATGGCAACCAATATTTCCTGTGAAAATCAGAGGGTAGTGGAGGGCTCCATTACTTCTGTTACAGCAGCTGTTTCTTAACCATGCCAATGTTGGAAAACAGTATTTCATATTTAGGGCCTTGGACAAAATTTTTGTCAATCTGATAGAAATCTGAAGAAGACTTAAGATGTTGTATCATTGTATTCACAAGCTTATCTATTTATTTGAATTACTGGGATTTTACTGCAGGACTATATCATGAAACTAACAAAGCATGAATATAAAATACATTGTATTTATTCAGCACTATGACAGTGAAAATATTTTATTCCTGCTTACAATCTTGCATCCTAAATGAAATCACTGAAACAATTTTTATTAATACAACTCCAGAGTGTTCCTCAATAAATCTTCAGTATCTATGAACAGAGCTTTACTTATATGAAAATTGGCCAAAGAACTATTTCTGTCTCTATGTGGTTTATTAAAAGGCAGGAACAGTAGCTTTTTGCTCAATATGTATAACATCAGTTCGATACCTGACTTAAATTTAACAACTAATGCAGTGAAATAGCAGTATATACACATTTCTCAAATCATTGGGAATCCATCCAAATATTTTCCCCAACTGTAAAACAAATTTACTGCTTAACCACCCCCCCCCCAATAAACGCCACAGTTAGATTATTTACTGGTTAGAAGATTTCATGAGCAACATCAACTATAAATAAAGCAGATTGAAAATTGACTTCTTTTGAAATTGCATGAGATCACAGATTATAAAACTAGGAAAGTAAGGAAAGACGTCAGCAGTCACCATCTGTACTATAAGAATTATGGAAGGACAGCTATCAGAGATTTCAAAATCCTTAGAATGGCAAAGGATATGCTCCTTTCACATTAACTTGCCATTTAACCTCATAACATTCTCATTGACAAGAGCATTTTAATTATCTCTTTGATTAATATCCCATTTTTTGCTCTTAAAGCCCAAGATGGCATTATTCCTCTAATTATTTGCCACAACAACTGGCAAAGCACATGAATTAAAAGTTAATAACTGACCCAAAATCATACAGTAAGATTTCATGGAAGAAGGTGTCATTTGGTCTGGTCCTCATTCAGTTGTAGACATCTTGTGTGATACTGCTGCTCCTGGAAAATCAGATTTCACACAGCTGCAACTACATCAGCAGGATGCCTTGCACACAGTCCTTTCAATTTTGTGTTTCTGTTCTAATGTTTTATTTTCAATTGAATGAAATGTTTTCATGTTCAAATTTTCAACATCATTGTTGTATTTGGCAATATTCATGTTTGGCATAATACTATGAGTTTCTTTACAATTAATAAAACATACCTCGAGTGATATCATGTTTTTTTCTTTATCTAAATCCTAGATGAATAAAGAC
Organism: Arizona elegans; assembly: GCA_022577455.1. Classification (NCBI taxonomy): domain Eukaryota; kingdom Metazoa; phylum Chordata; class Lepidosauria; order Squamata; family Colubridae; genus Arizona; species Arizona elegans. Next base: position 23,714,400 of record JAKOOJ010000005.1, read on the forward strand.
ACTTATTCCTATCAGGTATTTATTTTTAATGTCACACCCATCCAAAATGCATTTTTAATCTATAACTTGGTAAAAAATTGTTCAAACGCTCTTGAGAAATTCCTTGCATACATGATGGAAATCAACAAATTGAAAATGTATATAAAGAAACAAATCATAATTAATTTAATATGATTATTTATAAAGACCTATGCAATATTCACAACTGTTTCTTCGGCTGCTTAAAACAATATCTCTGATTACTTTAATTGTTATATAATTCTATTTTTATATGGTAAGATGTTCTAAAATTCCCAATCATTCTGTGATTGAAATAGAGAAGGAAAACAGATAAACAATAATTTATCCTGCATTGTTTATGTAAATATATTACTCTATCTGCTAGAGACATTCTTTATAAACAATGTCTTATTCTGATCATTTAGCAGAAATTACCAGAATTTAGCAGAAATTCTACCAAAGCTTTGTCTCAGTCTTACTTCTCAGCAATGTATTCTTCTGATGGCAACAGATTCCAGAAGATAAGTGCCATGGAGACATTCAGATCATTAATTTCTTCAGTTTATCCTCATCTTGAGCTAATTTATTAAAAGAAGATTTGGACCACAGCATCAAGCATCCATAGGCTGGGGAATTAGTTTTCAAAATTTGTCCACACTTATATTTCATTATATATATGTGTGTGTACGTATGTATGTATGTATGTATGTATGTATGTATGTATGTATGTATATATATATATATATATATCCTGCAATTACCTCTAAGATGGCTGATACTTTCTCCCCTTTTCTTTTTATAAATATCACTCTATTCTTACTTTTACCCAGGAAGAAAAAGCTGGAACTCTAAAGGCATCATGCCCAAGTTTTCTTAATCACTCTCCACTGTAAAGGACAATAATGCACAACATAAAACCTTATAGGTACAAAGTTAAAAGTATGATAAAAGTATCATACACAGGAAAGGTTATGCATCACTCTAAGTCACCTTCCTCTTCTTTAATCAATTGGATCATATACATGAATTTAATCATTATAAGTCAATTAAGGGTCTCAACTATAGTACTGGCACGGATCCAAATGATTGCACAGTCCAACCTCCTAATATTCCATCCAGTCTTTTCTTAGAAACCATTTATAAGAATATTTCATATTTTGAAAGCCACTCTTACAGTTCGGGAGGCATAATCCATCAAAAGTCAATCACACTATGTTCCACTGAGTGTTGAGTGCTGCAGAATGGTCTCAGTTATGATGAAGATTAAATAAACTACTCTGTTCAAACGCAAAGATCATCTTAAAAAGGTACTGCTCTCCACATCTAAACAAAACTTAGTTCTACTAAATTGAATGGACCTCAATCCCAGAATAAGTTTAGGGTGCACCAACTATTTGAAACTCATTGGCCTGTTTGATATATTGAAAAAATGTTATCACTTTGCCCCCGTGGCAATATAGTTAATTATAAAACTTAGTACAGAAGTCTCTCTCCCTCCCTCCCTCCCTCTCTCTCTCTCTCTCTAACTCTCTCTCTCTCACACACACTCTCTCTCTCTCTCACACACACACACACACACACACACACACACACACACAGAGAGAGAGAGAGAGAGAGAGAGAGAGAGAGAGAGAGAGAGAGAGAGATTAGCTTGGATTTCAGCTATTATAATTTTATTGTCCAATAATGCCTCATTTGTTTTTTTTTTAATTAAATGGGAGTTTATTTACAAGTAGAATGAGTGTTTTGTCAGTGTCAAACCATTGAAGCAAATGGCTATCATTAGGAAATTTCTTAGCAACAGTTTTTGAAGTGGTTTACCATCACCTAAGAAAGAGTCAGTGGCTCAAAATCAACTGGTTGGCATCATGTCTAAGGCAGGACTAGCACTTAGAACTTCCCATTTCTAGTCTAGTTCCCTTAATCACGGCACCCAATTGTCTCTGTATTGCCAATTTTAATATTCTTCAAGATTCTTCTGCTTTAAACTTAAAATGTACTTAAAATGTAAAAAACGGAACTTAAAACTCAAAATTATGCCTATAAAAATGGTTGTTTTAATCTTATTGGGTCCTTTTGAGGCTGCAGTTAGGGTGCTAGGAACTCCATGTAGGGAATGACTGTCACAGAAAACACAGAAAATGTTTGGTTTATTTCTTTATACTATAATATACATCAGTTAGAGAGAAAAAATACATGGCTTGCCTCACCTTTCTAAATCCTCTGAAAAGAGAAGTAGACATGAAATAAATGGAGAATTGTTGTTAATGTTAGTATCTTCCTCAAAGGATCTCAAATCCTGCTCGAACAATCACACTGTTGAAAGAAAAATATGTTCTAAAAAGACAATAGAGACATTAGAGACCAAACAATCAGGCTTTGAATTTAGGAGAAATAATTAAAAAGGCAGATAACAAGAAAACTTCTTGGTTTTACTAACAAATGGAAGAAAGCTGATATATTCATAAAGACAGCTTCATTAGTTCTAACTCTGCCATAAATAGAGTTTCGAAGAGAATACAAGTTGCTGCTAAACACCAGGCATTCAGCATTGTGTAATCTACATTACAGGTAATTCTTGATGCACTTCATTCAGTGATCTGTTTAAATTACCACAGCACTGAACAAAGGGATTTACAACTGGTGCTTTCGAAATTGCAACTATTGCAGCACTCCACAGTCAAATGATTGTGATCTGAGTTCTTGGCTACCAATTTGCACTTAAGTCGGGTTGCCAAGCCCTCTGGGATCATATGACCATCCCTTGCAATCTTCTTTTCCTCAGAAAGTCAACAGGAAGATGGGAGGGAAAAATCATAAGCCATTTCCTTTGTCCTTTGGCAGGTAAGGGAATCAGCGTGTTGTGTCAGAGAAAGGAAGCTCAAATCATAGGGTACTGGTTCTCTCTTGCACATGGAGAGGAGGGGAAGGCCTAGTGGGCCAGCAAAACAAACATTTCTCTGGTCCATTGAAGGAATTCCGTTTTGTGCATGGAGGGGAACCACCCGCCATCTTTGGGCAGGTAGCTCTTTCACGCCATTTGTTTAATAACGTCATCTTGGAAGGCTGGGATAGTGGTAGTTGAGTGAGGCAATCATATGGATGCCTCACTTAATGACTGTAAGTACTTACAACTGTAATGAGCAGGTTCCATTATGGTCATAAGTCAAGGACTACCTGTATAAAAAGGTAAAGGTAAAGGTTCCCCTCGCACATATGTGCTAGTCATTCCTGACTTTAGGGGGCGGTGCTCATCTCCATTTCAAAGCCAAAGAGCCAGCACTGTCTGAAGATGTCTCCATAGTCATGTGGCCAGCATGACTAAATGCCAAAGGTGCACGGAATACTGTTACCTTCCCACAAAAGTGGTCCCTATTTTTCTACTTGCATTGTTTATGTGCTTTTGAACTGCTAGGTTGGCAGAAGCTGGCACAAGTAACGGGAACTCATGTCATTATGCAGAGCTAGGGATTTGAATCACTGAACTGCCGACCTTTCGATCAACAAGCTCAGCATCTTAGCCACTGAGCCACCATGTCCCAGAATACTTGTATACCTTTATTTATTTATTTAGAAATTTTATATGGCCGCCAACTCACTCTCAATGATTCTGAGTGGCTTACAAAACATAAGATCCCAATATGCAACAGTAAAAGCAATAACAATTTTTTTGTTTTTTACTGTCCTGTTTTTAATTACCATTAGTTGCTCAGAATTGCATGTCATAAAAAGGGGCAGCCATATAACTTTTAAATAAATAAATAAATAAATAAATAAATATAGACAGATAAACCATGATATGTTTACAGCATTAAAAACATCATCATGTGACCAGACCAGATTTAATAACCATTTTTACCATGTTGAGTGAATTACCATGGCTATTAGATGAATCATGTGGTCAGTAAATGAATACAGCTTTAAATGAATTTATCCAGATTTTTCTTTATATTGTGTACATTTCTGGTAACCACACCTGGGAAAAATATTACTGTTTTCAAAATATTAAGGTGTATTGGTTGATCTCCCAAATCTTAGTATAATCTGATTTAGTAGTTGGAATAGAGTACTAGTGAATAGATATTTTTTTCTATTCTAAAAAGAAAAAGAAAACTACAGCAGAAGGCAATGGCAAACCATTTCCATTTTGTTGCTAAGAAAATACACATTAATGAAGTCATTAGATGTTGACATCAAGTCAAAGATTACTACTATATTACCATGACATAATATTAAATTATTGCTATTGAAATGTTTAACCTTAACAACAGCAGCTCTTCATATCAATCATCTTTAATATTGATTGGTGAACCTCAGGCCCTTGAGAGACCAATCAGCCCCCAGTTCAATTTTTTATACTTTCCTGAATCACCTTATGGAAATACTCAAACCATAGCATAAACCCTAAGTTAAGCAGGCATGCAAGCAGACAGGAAGATCTCCCCAACTAATCCATTAAAATGCAGGTGGGTGGGGGGAATCCTAACTCTACCCACATATGGAAAATGCCCTTGCTTGCCTTGTGTAATTGCTTTGATGACTATAATACTATCATTCCCAGTGGCTCAACTGATAAATTTATAAATTGACATTCCAGGTCAATACAATCTTACACACTATGAAAGAAAGAGGAAGACCTCATGGATTCAATTGAGACTTACTTTTGAGGAAATTTCCATCAGTTGTCCTTGTAGGAAGCTGCCAGCAGGCAAAGTGCAAGGAAAAACAGATATGTCTAGGCAATAAGATTTGTTCTCTGTGTTCTTAATTAGGTTTCAACTCATACAAGTTTGACATTTGAAGAAAAGTACCACTGCTTTTGGCATGTAATTAGACAACTCACAATTAACATTTAATTGTTGTGAAAAAAATATTAAGTGGAGTAGAAATCAGGGCTTCAGTAGCCTGTTCTTGTTTGTAATGCTTATTTCCAGGTAACCTTGACTTTAATCAGCTTTCTTAGATAGTAATTTCTGATAAACATTCTAATTAATATCAAATTATACTATTTTTGTGCTTAATGTAGTTGTCAATCTCCTAAACTCAACTATACAATAATGATTTCACCCAACATTTATTATTGAATTTCTATACCGCCCTTCTGGTGGTAGTATAACATTATTTTCTCTTGTTTTCCAGTCACACCATTTGTTTCAAGTTGAAAAATCATGACCTGCCAAAATCTAGTTGCAAATCTACACTCACTGCCACTGATGATTATGTATAGTTGGGTGATGAAATGTCTGCATGCAAATAACCAAGCTCAGAGAGCACCAAGAACTTTACAGGGAACCAAGGGCTGCATATATTATCTTCTATTGAAAATCTAGCTGAGAAAGATCAATATTTTCATCTTCTTTCTCACTCAGCTTTCTCACTCAGCTACTCACTCAGAGATATAAAAAGCAAAAAGCTTTATATTAGGTCAAAAATCTTTGTTTTAGAAATTGATTGGCTTCATAACATTGTTTATATTTCACAAACAGCATCCAGCTCATGATTCCCTTGGATAATCTAAATCAGGGGTGTCAAACTTGCGATGACACGTCGTCACATGACGTATCACAACTTTTTCTCCCTTCATTAAAGCACAGGTGGGGGCCAATGTGTGATGTATCCGGCCTGAAGGCCACGAGTTTGACACCCCTGATCTAAACTAATCTGGTTAAGACTGAATACTTAATCTACATTGCAAGATCTTCTCTTCTTTCTGTAAAAGTTGCACAAAATCTAAATCATTTCACCCATATTCTAATCAGATAGCACTGGTGAATTCTCATCAACTTGTGTAAGCACAATTTTGTATTAGTAGGATAATATTATGTCATATGGTAAATAAGTATAATTATCATAATTAGTATGAGAAAGTTGATTAGTATGACCCTAATCAACCTCTTGGAAACTAAATTGCTTATTACTTATTTACTTCTGTTACCTATCACAATAATGTTAGTTGTCCTAAGAGAGAAGGCATTATGCTGAATGTACACTTTAGTTTACTTCTCCTCCATCAGCAATAACATTAGTCAAAGTGCATCTACAAGTGCACTTTGTTTATAATACTTTCTCTCTTTTTCTTTCTTTCTTTCTTTCTTTCTTTCTTTCTTTCTTTCTTTCTTTCTTTCTTTCTTTCTTTTTTTTTCTCTCTCTGTCTCTCTTTCTCCTTCCTTCCTTCTAATTATCACGTTTTTTAACTACCCTTCTCCCTCAAACTTCCTTTATGGGGGTTAATAATTTTTGGTGTCATATAGTGATGAAGAAAATTAGATTGCATATCCTCATCTCTACTTCCTGTTTCCTTTATTCAGTTTTTGCATAAGCCGTCTTGACATAAAATTGCATGCAGTATTTAATCTGTATGTGTTTGAGTAGGATATACGTAGATTAGCAGTTACTGTAACCCAGCAATAGAAACATAATGGGGGTGGGGGGGTTGAGACAAATTACCATAAACCTTTGCCCTTGTCTCCATTTTATTATGTTTTCAGTACTGTGCAAAACAACCCAAGAACATTTCTTAATCAGAATGACATAAGTATTCCAAACAAAATCAGTGTCCACGTTCATTTATTTCTAAAGAACAATTATTTGAAGAGATACACTTTATGAGCTTTCATTGAAGACATCACTTTATCAGCAATAAATCTGACATGGAATTTATAGTGGTCACATTCAAAATATGACAATCCCAGCTATAAATTCTATATTGCTTAGTTTGGTTAAAAATGAAAGAGTAGGTATCTGGGAGAGAAGAGGAAGGAGAGACAAGCAAAAGATTTTTTTGGTGTGTGTTTTAAATGAAAATGTTATTTATCCCACCTCTCCTGCTAATGGAAGGAATTTACTTAATTTTTCCCTATGTAAGTTATTCCAGAGATAGCAAGATATATTATTTAAGGATAGAAACAAACTGGCTTGCTTTTTAATGAGAACTTATCTTATTTATACTTCTCAAGCCTATGTATAAACTCAGTTGCAATTATATCTCATTATCTACATTTTTCTGGCTTTTGTGATGTATTTTTTCAAACACAATTTTCATTAAAACAACATATTAAGGAAACTAAAATAAAACACACAAATAAGGAAAATATGCACAAAAATATGTCTGTTAATGAAAGTAGTATATGTAATGGTAAAAAGGGTTGCAGTAAGTACACATTAGAAAAAAATCTCATACAAAAATAGTAGCATATGCATAAAAACTTCCATTTAAAACATGCCATATACATAAAAACTTCCTTCTTGAGAAGGAATGCGTGGAATGAGATGAGCTGTGATACAGAACCAAAAAGTAATAAAGATTTTAGCTGTCCTTAGTAATCAAACACTGAGACATTCATTGAATTTTTACAAATACAGTCTGTGAGTTTTAGGTAGGCTCATTTCAACAGCCAATATCCTACCTAGACTATTTGGTACTGGGTCTCTATCAGGGATGAAATCTAACACAGCCAAACCCCCAACCAATCAGAACACACCTCCGCCCAATCAGAACACAGCCAAGCTCCCACCCAATCAGTTCACATATCCACTGGCAGTTAAAAGGAAGAAACAGCTGCGATCACACACATTGCTCCTAGAAGCACAAAGCCGAGAACACCAGCCTGAAGGTGACGAATGAGACTTCGTCGAAACGTTGCCAAGAAACCTCCAATTTTACGCGGGAGAAAACCCGAATAATCAAAGATATATACACACACACACACACACACACACACACACACACACACACACACATAAAGCTTCACTACCATTGCAGTTATTTTTTCCCTTATATTCCATATAATTGGAATATGATTTTCAAGTGAGAAGAAGTTGCTAATATGCTATAATTCTGAATCAGTTAAGAACACCAGGATGTTAGGTGATGATTTGAAAAGACCCTTGTTTAATCTTCTACAAGATAGCAAAGCTTCAAGGTGATAAATAGTAATCTTTTTCAAGCTATCTGTCAAAATCAAGCACAATACTGACATGGAATACAAGGACCTTAGCAAAAAAAAAAAGTAATTTTAGGCTTCTAGAAACTTCAATAGAAATTCTTTATTGGCCAAATGCAATTAGACACACAAGGAATTTGTTTCCAGTGCATTAGGTCTCAGTGAACATACAACAATAGTGACAGATCATTATCATAGACATTGTAAAATACATTCATCTTAAAACATTAGATACAACACTTAGTAATAGTCATGGCTACTAAATAAGCAATCAACATAAATAATATTAGGAGACTAAGTAAACAATATAAATCGTAAGATACAAGCAACAAAGTTATAGTCATAAGACGATAAGGAGATAATAGGAGGTAATAGGGCAGATGAGAATAATGATGGTAATACTGCCTTCTAGATAGTTTAACAGTGTTGTGGGAATTAGTTGTTTAGCAGAGTGAACTCATGGGGAAAGAAAACCTGCCCTTGTGTCTAGTTGTTCTAGTGTGTAGTGCCCTATAGTGTCGTTTTGAGGGTAGAAGTTGAAACAGTTTATGTCCGGGATGCAAGGAGTCTGTAGATATTTTCACAGCCCTCTTTCTGGCTCATGCAGTAGGGTTAAATATTTCTAATATTTGCTGAAGATCCAATCTATTTACGTTTTAGAGGTAGCTAGAGAGACAGTGAAGGAGACTTTTTCTTTAGAAATTGTGAGATAATTTAGTCTCCTCCCAAAGAAATCCAGAGAAAATTCACTGGTCCTAAATATGGTGGAACAATTATTCTTCTACTTTCACATTTCTCTACATTCTAAGCTACAGTTCCTAGTCAGCATGCTTAAAGTTATTAAGGTTGAAAAACAGTGGTGTAAAAGTCTAGATACTGATTGTGTTACTTAGACACCGTCCACAACTTGGGATCTTGTACCTTCCCCCTAAAATCCCAGTGTGGCTCTAAGAACATTTCCAACATTTGCTATATTAAACATTAATTTGTTAGAACTACACACTACTAACCAGAGCATACAAAACATTTGCTAGACCAATTCTTGAATACAGCTCATATGTCTGGAACCCACACTACATATCAGACATTAATCTGTGTCTGAACGTGTCTAGAAATATTTCACAAGAAGAGTCCTCCATTCCTCTGCTCGCAACAAAATACCTTATTCCACCAGACTTGAAATTCTGGGCTTAGAAAACATAGAACTACACCACCTTCGTTATGCCTAGCTCATAAAATTATCTGCTACAATGTCGTATCTGTCAATGACTACTTCAGCTTCACCCACAACAATACACAAGCACACAATAGATACAAACTTAAAGTGAACCGCTCCAAACTTGGTTGCAGAAAGTATGACTTCAGCAACAGAGTGGTCAATGCCTGGAATGCACTACCTAACTCTGTGGTTTTATCCCAAACCCGCAAAATGTTAACCTAAGACTGTCTACTGTTGACCTCACCCCATTCCTAAGAGGTCAGTAAGGGGTGTGCATAAGAGCATCAGATTGCCTACCCTCCCTGTCCTAATGTTTTCTCTATGTGTATCTATTTTATGTATCCAATCCATGTTTATACTTATTACCTAATACGTTCTTGACAAACAAATAAATAAATAAATAAAAATAGAAAGGAAAATTATTAAATATCAGCTATAATCATGGCTATATATAATTATTTTGACTAATTTAGCTAATCTCAGAAGCTAAGTAGGGATAACCTAAAAATTCTCAATTGGTTAAAATAGAAACAAAATACTTCTGAAACAAGCTAGTAGCAAGCCAATTTCCATAATGCATAAATACAAATACCAGTATCTTGTCCTGCCTAACTGGTTTATCTCATCATTCCCCCCCCCTCCATTTATTTTTCAACAGCCCCATATCAACTCTAATCTGAACTAAGCCACTTGAGTTTGATACAATTAGTATTTGGAAAAAGCAATAGTTTATGAATAAAATATGTATAGCCTGCATATGAGAGCCAAGTATCCACATTATTGAATATGGATAATTATGATATATTGGCAGTGATTCAAAGAACCAAATTAGCAGATGTGACCTATTAAGAATCTTCTGCCCAAAGTCGACATCCACCACATAAACAAACAAATGGATCATCAAATAAATTGCAGTTCTAACTCAAGATGTAAGTAACTAGGCTCAAAGTATCCTATTTTGGACATATTATGCAAAGAACTACAGTATTTTTCTGGAAAAAGCCCTAATGATCAGAAAGGTGACAAAGGAAGTTAGATAACTACAGTTGCAGCAGTGATATAATTCATCATTGGAAAACATGAAGGAACAAACTGGAGAGTTATCTTCATGAAGAAAATTTATCTATGAAGAAAATATGCTGCTCAAAAAAATAAGCATCACAAGCAGAAGACATCCGAGATCTAAATGAATTAAATAGCCTTATTAAATACTTTGTTTGTTACATACAGTAGTTTTGTGTTCCCTTTCGTTGTTTGAGCAGTGTATAAACAACTGTATGTAAAGAACAAAGTTTTTTACATACAAGACATCTGTAAATGTCATTTTGATGGCAAAGTGTAGGAAAGATAACTTTATTGACCATTTAAAAATGGTATGCCTAGAACCTTATACTATACATCATCATGAAACATAGTGGCCTTATAGCTATCACTGTCCATTCTGACTCTCCAGATTTTAATGGTTAAAATTAAAATTAACAACAGAATGGTTAATCTGTTAAGACATATCTTGATTCAAAAATTAAAATAATCATATCTGCTTATTTTTCAGATTATTAAAATAACCTCTTGCAAAAATCAAGAAATAATTGATAAATATTCATTTGAGTGATTGATGGCACATATATACTCTTTTCTGACACCTTAAGGAAAAAAAGAGTAGCTTGATGCACTACGAGGTTTTGCTGGACAATGGTCATAAATTCTAATCAACAGTATTATTGACAAGAAATGTTCTGAAACATATGGCAGCAATTTCTCTACTAATGCTTTAGTTGATTATAGATTAAATCCATGGCAATCCATCTGGAGCTGTGTATATGAAAGCTTAACTAAATATGCTTATCTATCAAATGAATCATAATTATTTATTAAATACTGAATGAATCAGTATCATAAAGCAGAAAGTCTGAAAGAAAGTGGCTGTTTTAGGGGACACTTATGAGTTTGCTCCTCAATATTGTTAACAATCAACTAAAAGTCATGGTTCCCTATTGCTTTATAATTCACTCTACAGAAGCCCTACAGAGAAATAAAATTTCTCTCTTCTATTGCTAATACTTCCATTTCCCTTTCTCTCATCTATCATGAAAAAGTTCATCGTTCTAAGAGCGCAAATATTTGAACATCAATCAAATGACTACATTTTAATAGATTGAAGTGCTCCTTCCCTTATTCACAAAATGCATGACTTTACAACTAGGGAAGCATCAAATCATTTATTCTGTGCAATCAAAGGGATTTAAGAATGCTCATTTGTATGCATGTACCTCAATCAATATCAATAACATTAATGGGAAAGCAGTTGAAAAGCTGCCATCTCTCTTCTCTTTGAAAAGCATGTTCATTCTGTCATTGGTATCATTCCAAATAAACATAAGGCCATGCTAAACAAATGTATGAAATAATTCCAGCAAAAGTGAGGAGGTGGAGCATTATACTTAAGTACTGAAAGTGTTTGTACTACTAGTAAAGTTGAGGATGCAGTTGAAAAAGTCAATTATTCTTTTGTCTGGGCTCTCATTTTTATTTGCCCTGCATCTGTTTAACTAGCACAATTTAAAGTAGCCAATTATCCATCTGTTCCCGGGTCAGTTATAAATGCACATTACAAGCCTTTTTTTATTCATTTGTATAAGCAAGCCTTCTCAACATGAATATATCCAAGTTTTAACAAGTGCTATCAAAATACGACGAGCTGGATCTCAGAGAATGGAGAGATTGAGTCTGTTAGACAATGAACTTATTGAAGAAGAAAAAAACTGTGAGTATCGGAATGCCTGGAACAGACCAGATTTTCTTAAAACAATACTTTATAATTGAAATTTTTGCCTACAATTCAGTGTGGGTTTCAATTTTTTTTTATTCCTGGTTCTCTGGCCGTGGCTTGGTGGGTGTGGTTTAGTGGGCGTGGCATGGGTAGGATACTGTAAAATCTCCATTCCCTTCCCACCCCAGGGGAAGGTTACTACAAAATCCCCATTTTCTCCTGATCAGTGAGGACTTGGGAGACCAAGAATAGATGAGGCAGGCCAGTCAGAATTTCTACTACGGTTCTCCGAACTACTCATAATTTCCGCTACCGGTTCTCCAGAACTGATCAGAACCTGCTGAAACCCACCTCTGATACAATTCCTATGAAGCATAATCTCAGGAAAAAGGATGGCAATGAAGGGTAAGAATTTGCTTTAAGGAAAATTAGACTGCATAGAATTTTATGGTTAGCAAAGTCTAAAACCACCCTATATGGGATATCTAAAAGGGCTAAAAATGAGAGGCAGCTCCTTTTCACTACAACTTAAATTGATATTCATATGCAATATTCTTTCTAATATTGAACTCCAACAATAAAACTTCACCTGCTGGCCTCTTTCACAGTATATGAGGTCAAATGCACTTTGGATCTTGACAATATTTGGAAGCCTTAAAGCAGGTGTGTCCAACCCTTGGCCTGTGAGCTTCATGCACCCCAGGGCAGCTAGTAATGTGGCCCCAAAAGATTGTAAACTTTTAACTTTATGTGATTTTATACTATATTATATATTTTACGTATGGCCCAAGACAATTCCTCTGTCAGGCCTGGAAGCCATCTTGGGCATTGGATCTTCAGGCTTGCCACATTTAATGCTGTAGGAAACTGGGAAGGGGAATTGTAGGGAGCTGGGGAGATATATAGTCATAATAACATTCCTTTCTCTGAGAGTCAAGGTCACTCTGCCCTGCACCTGGAGGGGTGTGGCTGGGAGGCATCTCCAGTTGAGATGGTTCATTGATTGGACTATGTGATGAACATGTGGGTGCTGGGCAGGGATGTGAACTTTCTTTTGGGTGGGGAAAACCTGTAAGCTTTCAGATTTGGGTTTTTCCAGATGTGCCAATATGACATCGCTAATAAAATGGAACTTTGAGGAATGGCTAGCCTCAGAGTCTTCTTTTATTGGGGGTGTTTCTTGAAACCCTGACATCCTCTTTACTCAATGCAGCCCAGATAAGGCAAAAAGTTGGATACCCAAGCCTTCAAATGAAGTCTGCACACTTATTTTCTAACATATTGGCAGTACTTATCAGAACTGTGATAAAACATCATGTATCTGTTCCGTTGTCAGCTGAGACATTAATGAGGCAAGGTAGCATGAACAAGAACGGTTTATTTATCACAACAGCAATGATAGGAACGGAACAGAGAGCTTTCTGGAACTGACAGCTCTTTTATACACGGAGCTGTCCAACGTGCTTAACCAATAGGAGCTCAGACAATCTCCCGCTCGCATTAGTCACTCCCCTCTAGCCAATCCACCGCCAGGGCCTCCACGAATCACAACAGTATCCTTGCCCTTCCATTATCTCTTATGGCTACTTTACTTCCAGAATAAAATCCTGTTCCCTGCCTTTCCCATTCTGTTTTTTGCAAATCTGACTTTTATGTAAAACATGCTACAGTACCTTATTATTTCTAGATGCAGAATGTAACTTTGTTGTTCTCTTGTTTCATTTTATTGAATGATGAATGTACATAAAGATGATCTCCTACTTTGATACTCTTTCAGCCCTAACTGAATGTTAGGAATGATGGAAGTTTTGATCCAAATATATTACTAACTGTATTTTAGAATGAATGCATGCATTTCCCTTTATCATCGTTAGTAGTGAATCTTGGACAACCAATAAATTATATAGAAAACCCAAAGTATGCATTGGTGGCATATAAATTTGATAAATAGAATAGAATAGAATTCTTTATCGCTAAGTGTGATTGGACACACAAGGAATTTGTCTTAGGTATATATGCTCTCAGTGTACATAAGAAGAATAAAATACATTCATCAAGAATAAAAAGATACAACACTTAGTGATAGTCAAGGTTATTAATAAGCTATCAAATCGTACTAGGAAACATAAAAACAATATAATTGAAAGATACAAGCAACATGGTTATAGTAATAAGTGGGAAGAGATAACTAGTAAGGAAGAGAATAATAGTAATACAGTCTTAGTAAATTATTTGACAGTATTGTGGGAATTAGTTGTTAAGCAGAGTGATGGCTTTTGGGAAAAAAAACTGTTCTTGTGTCTAGTTGTTCTGGTGTGCCTATAGCATTGTTTTGAGGGTAGAAGTTGAAACAATTTATGTCCAGGATGTGAGGGGTCTGTAGATATTTCCACAGCCCTCTTTTTGACTCGTGCAGTATACAGATCCTCAATGAAAGGCAGGTTGGTAGCAATTTATAAATAATAATTTATAAATTATAAATTTATAAATCATTTATAAATTATAAATAAATTTATAAATAAATAAAAATTTTGAATGTGTATTTTTCCCTGTGATATTACAAGTTCACAGAGACACTGTAATCTGCATTCCTGCATGGCTTCATTCTATCATCTCAATCCATGAGAACAGTCAGAATACAGCTCCCAATAACACTATGAGATTAATTTTCCATCCTCTCCTTGGGACATGTATATAGCTCTAAATTTTATTTTAAACCCAGCCAATCACAGATTCTTTGAGTGCTATTTATGAACATAGTAGTGCTGCTGTATAAATAATTTGATTTTTTTTTTCATATAAGTAGCCCATTTTAGCTTCTGTATCACTTTTTATGTGAGCAAACAGAAGATGCTGTGTTGTCTTGAATGCTCCAAATAATATATCAACAAGGGCAATTTACTATGCATAAGGTGTAAGGAAATCTCCCTTCAATCTAACCTTTTTGCATTTCTCAGCCTAAATTTAACTAGGAAAGGATAAAAATAGCATAACATAAAATAAACTGCTTTTAATCTAGCATGATGGAATTTCTAAGCATTTCTTTTCTTAATTTAGACTGCTGCATACAGAGACAGGAATTGGAAAATTTGAAGGACTCTGAGCACTTAAGATGATTGCAAAACTTTGATTTTATTATTTTATCAACATTCTTGTTCTTAGGATGGAATGTTACATGAGAATTTACCTAAAACAGCCTATGACTAGTTCCAAACTCCTTTTTGTACAATATTTATCAACAAAAATGATAGAAAAATAATTAACACTCATTTCTGATCTGCATCACTTTTAAACATACAGACATATATTTTGCTCTGTTCCAGCATTCAACCTATTACCGTGTTTCCACGAAAATAAGACCTTGTCTTATATTTTTTTGAACCCTGAAATAAGCGCTTGACCTTATTGTCATGCGCTCAAAAGCCCAATTGAGCTTATTATTAGGGGATGTCTTATTTTGGGAAAACAGGGTAATCTACATGCATATATAAATTCTTATTTAAAACTGTCTCCCAAAATAGTTGCAGGAATTAATTTTTTAAGCTGAGAAATGCATCTGAGCATTTGGATAATACAAAGTAATTATCACCCTGAGCCAAACCTGATGTCTGATGGCTATATGGGCATGATTATTTATTTTTTTGGCCCAATATGGAAGTGGTTTGCCTCTGACTTCTTCCCAGATATTTGTTTGCTTTTTAACTGTTTACTGTGATAGCAGTAAAAAAAAAAAAAATGGTAGAAAACTGGGCAGTGAGTTCCCTTTAGTACAAACAGAACTGATCAGATCAATCTACGCCAGAAATCCAAATGTCAGATTTCTTAATAACTTTAGGGATAAGTAAGGATTGGAAAAATGTTCTTATTTTAATATACACTAATCAACATTACACTTTGCTAGGTGACCGAAACATAATTAAGCTTTCCAGTTTTTGTACTCAGTTGGGGAGGTGGTTGGTTTAAAAAAGACCAATATCTGAATTTTCTAAAACAAAATGATTTGGAAAATATGTACATTAATTGGTGTACAAAAGGACATAGGGAGAAGTAAGCACAAATATGCTTAAAATTGAAAAATATACATGGAAAAATGCAAATGAAGTTTTCTTCAATTGAACTATTAAAATATGACTGCAAACTGATGTGAAATCAGTGAAAACAAACTTGGCTTGAAAGAATGCCAGAGTTAAAAGAAACATGGAGGGAAGTATGCAGTGGGGTACTCCAGGGCTCTGTTTTAGGCCCACTACTCTTCAACATATTCATCAATGATTTGGACAAGGGGATAGATGGGGAACTCATCAAATTTGCAGATGACACCAAGCTAGCAGGAATAGCCAACACACCAGAAGATAGGCTTAAGATATAGAAGGACCTTGACAGACTTGAACATTGGGCGCTATCTAACAAAATGAAATTCAATGGTGAAAAAAGTAGGTTCTACACTTAGGCAAGAAAAACAAAATGCACAGGTACAGTATATGGCAGTGGTGGTGAACCTTTTACTCACCGAGTGCCAAATAGGTACGCGCTTTGTGCGTGCGTGCTATCTGCACTAATGCGTGGCTCCTCCCCCGTGCGCTGTGCATATAACTGCACCATCTGCACCTGTGGATGGCTTTCGCACGTCCCACCGTGTGCTGCATGCGCAACCACACCATCTGCGCATGCATGCAGGTTTTGTGCAGCTCCCCATGCGCTGCATGTACAATCGCACCATCTTCACATGCACATGGTTTCCGTGCGCAAAATGCATATGCACAAACGCCATCTGCTCATGCACGCACTGCACGCAAATACTCTCATGTGCATGCGCAAATGCGCGTGCATGCACAGGAGAGCTCCAAAGCCCAGCTGGGTCCCCTGAATTGCATGCAGGCACACCCGAGGCCCAAACACCATGCATGCACAGCTGCAGGTGAGTTGGGCGACAGCTCGCGTGCCCAGAAAGATGGCTCTGTGTGCCACCTTGGGTACGTGTGCCATAGGTTTAGGTTAGGTTTAGGTTTATTTGTATACTGCCCTACTCCCGAAGGACTCAGGGCGGTGAACAGCCAACAATAAAATACATAAATACAAAAAATTTAAAAACCAGATAAAATCAAATTAAATCATTTTGGCCCAGACAGATTAAAACACCCCAATAATTTAAAAACAGATTAAAATTTACATATTTAAAAAGGGAAGAGATTAGGCCAAGCCCGCCTGATGGAATAAAAAGGTCTTCACAGCACGGCGGAAGGAGCGCAGATCTGGGATCCTCTGTATCTCCGGGGGGAGCTCATTTCAGATGGTAGGTGCCCCCACAGAGAAGGCTCTCCCCCTAGGTTTGCCATCATGGGTATATGGGATACCTTGCTCAATAGTGGTGACTGTGAGAGGGATCTTGGAATGCTAGTGGACAATCATTTAAATAAACATAAACTGCATAAACAGAGGGATAGAATCAAGATCGCGTGAAGTGTTAATACCACTTTATAATGCCTTCGTAAGGCCACACTTGGAATACTGCATCCAAATTTGGTCACCACAATGTAAAAAAGGTGTTGAGATTCTAGAAGGAATGCAGAGAAGAGCAACAAAGACAATTAGGGGACTTGAGGATAAAATATATAAAGAACGGTTGCTGGAACTGGATATGTCTAGTCTCATGAAAAGAAGGACTAGGGGTGACATGATAGCAGTGTTCCAATATCTCAGGGCTGCCACAAAGAAGAACCAAACTATTCTCCAACACACAAGAAGCAATGGGTGGAAACTAATCAAGAGGAGAAGCAACTTAGAACTAAGGAAAAATTTCCTGTCAGTTAGAACAATTAATCAGTGGAACAACTGATTTACAAGAAGTTGTAAATGTTCCAACACTGGAAGTTTTTAGAAGAGATTAGATAACCATTTGTCTGAAATGGTGTAGGGTTTCCTGCGTAAGCAGGGGATTGGACTAGATGACCTCCAAGGTCCCTTCCAACTTTGTTAAATTATTATTAATTATTATTAATTATTAAATATGTATGTCTTAAAGAAAGAAAATAATATTATTTATTGTCCCTTTGGTTAAGTTTAATAAAAGCAGCTTTGGTGGGATATCCAATTATTGGTCCTTGATTTATAAATTCACACCTAATTCTCTTACTGCTTGAGAAAACAATATCCCTCATAAGGAGCTAAAGTATTTCTAAGTAGACAAGTTACAAGAAATAACATGGGTGTCAATTGAGCTAACGAGGAAAACTGAGCTAAAAGGACGAAAACTGTTCTGAAGGGAAAATCTGATTAAATGGGGATCTGTTTGCCTCAATTTCCACATTAATACAATATAAGGGATAGAAATTTAACAAAAAATAGAAAGTTTCACAAGGAAGTAAATTGGCACCTTTCTATTAGTGTTGCATTTTTAATGTGCTGCCATATAGAATCATATACATACTGCAGTAAATCTGGAGATTCTGAGACAATATTAGAGCCTTGGTGGCGCAGCAGACTAAAGCACTGTTAAGTAACACCAGCTGCCTGCAATTACTGCAAGTTCATCTCACCAGGCTCAAGGTTGACTCAGCCTTCCATCCTTTCGAGATAGGTAAAATGAGGACCCAGTTTGTGGGGGCAATAAGCTGATTTTGTATAAAAAAGAACACCGCTTAGGAGGGGGCCAAAAGCCCTACTAAGCAGGTATATACAAAAGTATGAAGGCTATTGCTTAATGCATTTTAAGACGACCTGGGTCTCCGGAAAAGGGCGGCATATAAATTGAACCAATAAAATAATTAAATAATTAAATAATTAAATAATTAAATAAATAAATAAATAAATAAATAAATAAATAAATAAATAAATATTATCTAAAATATAGATGGCTTTTTATACTGATAAAAAAAAACCAAGCTACTTCTATCTGATTCCCCTTTGCTCTGAACAAAGAAAATGTAGCCACTGATAAGGCTACGAATAGCAGCTTATTAGAACACATTTTTGAATTGGAAAGAAGTTAAGTCTCTTTCCAGGAGTTTATTCAACAGCTTCTGCCAAATTAAAAACAAAGGCATTCTCTGAAATGTGTGTTCATATTTGGCAAAGTATGAGAAGTAGTGGTTCAAAGCACCTCTGACATTTTAAATGTTCTATATAATTACTTCTTTTTAACTTGCAGCCTGTGGCTTTAAACACATGCATACTTTTCAAAATTGAAAAGACCTACTAGGTCACCTCAAGCCCCTGACAGAAAATTATTGCTGTTGAGAAGGTCCAATATACAGTTTCGTTGACATTGGACAAGTTTTGGAGGGCTGAAAGCTTGGAACAGACATTTAATTTCTTGATTTCTAGTCAGGAAGAAAACTTTTTGGCATAATCTTCAATCCAACATTTTTTGCCAATTGAGAGAGAGAAAGCACAGGAATACTTAGGAGTTGAACTCAGTGAAAAAATCAAGACTGCTTCCACATTTTTCTTTCAGGGAGTATATATCTTGAGAAGTCTGCATCAAAGTGTTACAGTATATCCTATGATTTTCTTTTGAAACTACTTGGGAATGAATGACAGGTAAGTATGTAGGCATCCTATCTCCATCCATTTAATAGATGGAGATTCATAGGTAATGAAGAACTTTCACTTTTTGATCATCATTCTTGATCATCAAGTGGCATGTCAGGAATCATGCTCTGAAAGGTGAAGGAACTATTTCAAAGAAGTAGATATTTAGAATATTAAGAATTTAATTTAATTTAAATTTTATTTTTCAATATAACAACTGTAGGAGGTGACCAGACTGAGCCTGAAAGAGTGGCCCAACACCTCATCAGTGTTGAGTCTCTAATGTGCCTAAATCTAAGGCCAGTCCACCTTGAATTCCTTTGATTTTTATCTACCACCAAATTGTTTTGACTGTTAGTAGTTCAGATTCTTGTAGAGATTTTAAGATTGCAATAAATCCTTACACCCATTTGAACTGCTCATGCAGCCCTCGACCTCCTTTCCTTCTGTCGTGAGTTGAAGACGTGGCTCTTTCGTCAACTTAACTGATCCGTTATGGGTATACATTGTTATAATTTTAAATTGTTTTAATTGGGTTGTTGATTTTAATTTTATTGTGATTTGTATTGGATATTGTTTTTGTAAGCCGCCCTGAGTCCCTCGGGAGAATGGCGGCATATAAATCGCAATAATAAATAAATAAAATAAGTAAATCTTAAATTTCCTTTCACCAAGTATTTTAATTAGTGTAAACATAGCTTTTGTTTTAACTACTGAAACTTAATTTATTAAGTTAATAAATTTTGTATGTATGTATTTTATTGTTTGGCTGTGCACCGCCCTGAGTCCTTTGGGAGTAGGGCGGTATAGAAATCAAATCAAATCAATCAATCAATCAATCAATAAATAAATAAATAAATAAATAAATAAATATAAACTTAATATATACATACATTTAGCTGGAAAGAACTGGTCCTTAATATAGGATAATCTTATATTACAGGGAAGAGAAAATTGAAAAAAACTATAAACAGAAAAAATCCCTGTGTAGCTTAGCTTTCTCACCTTGTTATCTCAATTTACCAATTCTAAGTCAATTCCAAGACTTAACTTCAAGAATCAGACAAATAAATCCTATATTAATTATGAATATTTTCTGCAAAATAAGATTTATAACATTTATAAAATGAATTGATCCCCAGATGTCAACCTTTCTCAATCCAATATGAACCAGCATTGCACAGAAAAGCACCCAAATCGACACAGATATTTCCTTCCCTGTTTCTAACTGATACAGCATACAAAGAGAAGCACAACAAAATGGGAGAAGTGAAAGGAGTAGCTGCCCAGGGAAGGGAATAAAAATAATGGAAACAAATAAAGGCAATTGGAAGAAGTATCTGGCCTAGGAAACCTAGAAAAGAGGAAGGGCTTACAATTAAGAATTTGTAAGAGCCTTGGTGGTGCAGCAGACTAAAGTGCTGTTAAGTAGCACCAGCTACCTGCAATTACTGCAAGTTTAAATCTCACCAGGCTCAAGGTTGACTCAGCCTTCCATCCTTTCGAGGTAGGTAAAATGAGGACCCAGATTGTTGGGGCAATAAGCTGACTTTGTATAAAAAAGAACACCGCTTAGGAGGGGTCAAAAACCATACTAAGCAGGTATATACAAAAGTATGAAGGCTATTGCTTAATGCATTGTAAGCCGCCCTGAGTCTCCGGAGAAGGGCAGCATATAAATCGAACAAATAAATAAATAAAGAAATTAAAATCACCAGGCAAACAGTTTTTCCTTGGTTTCCAAAATAATTTTCAAAGGCAGGCATGCTTTTCAGCAGCAATGTCTGCCACCACATCAATTAATACCTACTAATTTATTTTAATGTTTTCACTTACTCTGAAGGATATTAAGATACTTGTAAGAGAAGAGCAGGCACAGGTAGAAAGTGGAGTAAAATATGTCATCAGTTTGGAGTCATTGTGTTGTCACAAGAGACCAAAGTCTAATCCCCTGTGAATTCTACTGACTCTTATTTAGCACCAATTTAGCACTGACTTTTAGTTGGCTATTATATAGGTAGCAACAATAAACTTTGAACCCTATGAATGCTCTTAGTTATTTGTGTCTGACAAGATTCATCCCATGCACATGTATTGATTTATAGAATAGAAAGCTGTATTCCTTTTGGATAAATACGGTGTATAAAAAATAAACTAAAAGCCTAGCAATAGCACTGTCCCTTAGTGTGCTAGTAACCTCTGTATGAACAAAATGAAGCTTATTCCCATCTTGTGCATTTTGTAATTTATTGTTGTATTACTGCATGTATCTTTGCAAAAAGAAGCATTTCCATTCCATTGAAAAGTGCAATTATGCATAGACTGAATTTAATTTCAATAACTATTTTTGTTTTCACTTCTTTTAAGGTCAGAAAGCAAGAATTTACTGAGAAACTGCATGGCAGAAGTGGGGGGGACAGTGGTGAAAACCAGGAGGTTCTGACAGGTTCTGACCGGAGAACCGGTGGCAGAAATTTTGAGCAGTTCAGAGAACTGGTAGTGGAAATTTTTAGTAGTTTAGAGAACCAGCAAATGCCACCTCTGGCTGGCCCCAGAGTAGGATGGGAATGGAGATTTTGCAGTATCCTTTCCCCAGGAGTGGGGAGGGAATGGGGATTTTGCAGTATCCTTCCCCTGGATTATTTTCAGTATTTTTTAATAATTGTACTGTTATTCTACATCTAGGTTTGTAAACATGTTGAAAGCATAATTTCCTCAGCATTTCAATCTCAAGCAGAACAATGATCTCAGGACTCCAGACAATATCCCAATTTAATGTCTGGTAATAAACTTTTATATTATTTATTTCAAGAGATCAGTAATTGAAGAATCAAGAGGGGTAAAAAGATGTAAAAAATGGATTTTTATATGTAGCAATTTTAATTAGACATATACTTATCTAAAATTGTTGTCTTTGAAATCTATTTATTCAAGAGAAAATTAGAAATAGATGTTCAAAATTCAAATAATTATTTTTTCATGTAAATGCTATTCTAATATGGATTTATGCAGCACATGTGAAAGGAACTTCATTTGAATTAAATTGTATTTTAATTTTAAAAGATCTGCATTGTCCTAATCTACAATAATTTAAGGTACGTGGCAGTTCATTCAGAATTCTAGAAAGTAGATTGGCTTATATGATTTTTTCATTTTACATTTACATTACATGATCATTATATAATGCCAGAAAGCTAAAAAGAGCCGAGGTGGCACAGTGGTTAGAGTGCAGTACTGCAGCTACTTCAGCTGACTGCTAGTTCAGCAGATCAGCAGATCAAATCTCACCGGCTCAAGGTTGACTCAGCCTTCCATCCTTCTGAGGTGGGTAAAATGAGGACCCAGATTGTTGGGGGCAATATACTATTTAGTATACTCTCTTTGGTGTAAGCCGCCCAGAGTCCTTGGAGAGTGGGCGGCATAGAAATAATAATAATAATAATAATAATAATAATAATAATAATAATAATAATAATAATAATGATTGATAGGTGTTTGGTACAAATGTGCATATAGGCAGGATGAAAAAGAAAGGGAGAAAAAAAGGGGCTGCTATAAAATATAAGTCTTTGTTAGTGAGCTGACCCAAAATAATGCTTTCACTAATCTCATTTCAGGTCTCTTTTTCTCTTTGCCTTTAAAACGTATCTTCACTAATATAATATAGATATTGCTCCCAGGGGGTTTCCCTTCCCATTTTTTACCTCTTAAATGCATTGTTTATAACATAGTTCTTTCAAAAACAGACATACACAAAGCAGAATGAAAAAGCTAACGAAAAAAGGAAGCTAAGGTAACTTATCAAAATGAACAATGATGGGAAGGAAATGTATAGGGGGACAATCCTGTTTAAGGAGAAACATGGTACATGTGTTTTGCATGAGTACAGTTACATTCAATTATTGACGCTAGTTATGATGGAAGACATGGGTATCATAAGTGGAAAAGATTTCAGCTTAAATCTTGGAGGAGTACCATTCACCAGGATAAAATGTGTTATTAAAGATGGGGTAGAAATATTTTGGGATTTTAATGAGAATCTACCTGATTTGCCCATTCATAACCAAAACATTGCCTGAAACCTATATTTTTAGAGATACGGTTCTCCAAACATTTGTGACATTTAGATTTTAGAAAAAGAAATGCATACAAAAATGGTAAGATAAAGGATAGTGCAGACTTAAATGTTCACATATGCAAGAAAATGCTTGTGAAACACCAATAGTGCAATATAGGCCTCGATCTTACCGCTTATTGGAAAAAAAAAACCCTTTAAATTCAGTCAGTCACAATAAATCTCCAAGTGCCATAAAAATAGCTGCATGAGATGTAAAACAGCCTTTTAAATTGGTCTGTCACAGAGTAAAGTTGTTAAAGGAACTCAAACATTCATCTCTGTGCCCCTGTAGCAGCAGGCCTCCATCATTATCATACTCCAGACTAAAAGAACAATTGTTCAGTTGCCTTTTCTATTCTATAAACTACATACATTCTAGTTACAGCAAGGAACATGTCTTCTGCAGCAGCCTTAAATACTCCTGACTTCTGTACTCCCCACTTAGGCCCACCTGAGGCTAAGCTGTTTGTATATAATTATGTAAAACTTTATAATTTTCCTGAGAGCAGCCACTCTTTCACCAAACTGATTTCTGAGTTTCTACTATTTCTCACGTTGGGAGAAAAATCCATCTGGTTCAGTTCCAAGCTGGGAGAAAGGCACTGGAAACATGGAGGCTGATTGGAAAGAAAGGTTTATTGATGAAGCAGAACCACATGTGATTCTGGGCAGCTGACAAAATGCAGTTGAGAGCGGGTGGGTTTTTATACCTTCTTTGGGCTTTGTATTTGAGTTTCCTGTTCCTGTGCAAGAACATGTCCTTTAATATTGGCTGTTGTCAGATTTCTATGGGTTCATATAGGAATCTATATTAGCTGGCTCTATAGGCAAAAGAGGAAATGCAAATCCTAGGTGCTTGTCTGAACTAATCTGGTCAACTTCTAGTTCATTGTTTATCTGAGCTCCCACATTTCTGTGACTTTGAAGTTTGGACTGCAATAAAATGGCTTGGGTAAAGAAAGAGTGTTGGGCAATTCCTATTGTGGCTAATGGCTTTCATCCTGGGTTGGATCTTGGGTGAGGGGCTGCCTTCTAATCCTACAATTCTGCCAAGGAATTTCAAAATATCCTGTCTTGAATGGATTACCAAATCTGCATTCCTAAAAGCTGACTTCCTCAGCTTCTGCTTGGGAGCAGGGAGACTGGGGCTCATTTAAGAGCATGTTTCCCCATTTCTCCCTTTGGGGAAATATAATATCTTTAATATTCTTTAAAATATTTCATTCTTTAAGGGGGTGGCTTCCTACACTCACTATTCTCAGGGCCTATGAATCTACTTCTTGGTAATAATTATTTCCATGTAATTCTTGAATACTCAGAAAAACAAACAGGACCTCTAACTCTGGCTTCTCAGAATATTCCAAAATTAGCAGGTAAAAAAGATTAAATTAGGAGAAATGAATACCAGGAAAATGTGCTACTAATGTCATTCATTTTAAAAATAAAATTAAACACAAAAGGGGAGAACATGAATTTAGTACTGGCAAAATTGGAAATCCAATAATTGCATTTGAGAAATCACCAGGTCTGCTATTTCAAATGGTTTGCTTACTTTTAAATTTCATCAATATAAAAAAGCTTATATAGTCACAAGTACAAAAGCTTTTTCCTGGTTACATTGCTCTGTAACCAGTTTGTTCATATCCAGTGGCTTTCTGGTAATAAAATCTTCACCTTGCCTCTGAAAATGCCAGCCACAGCCTCTGGTAAAACATCAGGAAATTTGTCACTGAACCTTGAAGCCCAATATTACCCAACAATTTTAGGTCATAGTGACAAAGTAGCATTTCCTAGGTAAACAAATATCCCATATAAGGGGAATGCTTCTGATTTATAAAATACAACAGTAATTATCACTGAGGAAATTTAGTTTAGTCCTTATGGGAACTAAGGGATGACACTAACAATTTGGCAAGCAACTGGCTTGCTAAGGTCTGTCTAGAACTTAGTTTTCCCTTAGCTAAATGCTAGGTTCCTGAGGTAAGAAATAAAAGAATGCATTTTGCCATGCAAAGATCAGTCATCAGCGACTTTGTCAAGCTCATGTATATTTCTGATTCATTTTAGTGAAATACAGTAAGAAAACTTGTTATGTGACTGTGTCCCTGGTTTGATTCTCTACAACATACAATATCCTACACTTAAAAAGAAAGATATGAGAACTTTCACATTCATCTAAATTTGAACACTGAAATCATACAAAATTAAGTTGGCCTTGGTTTCATTACACATTCAGACCAAGTTTGTAAAAAGGTTTTCTCTGATTCATGAATCTTTCAAGCAAACCTGTCCTGAGCTCTGCTTTTGCATTGCAGTCATGCAAAATTCATTACTTTCTAAAGTTTCTTGACACAAAAGTAGGTAATTTTACACATTTTGGATTTCAGAATTGTAGATAAGGGTAATAACTGAAATTCAAAGCAGAACCCACAAGGCTTTGACTTAAAATATTTCCCTACCTCAGTATAGATTGGTATATTTAAAACTTTGGTAAATTGAAATTATATGAATGTCTAACGATTTCTATAGTCTTTCTGTAACTGCCTAGTAACATATACCAAGGTCAATAACTATGGTGTTTATTGGTTATATATGGTAATAACCATAATAACTATGGTTATTACCATAATCTTATAGACGTCAAGCAAGGTGAAATATCTATACGAGACACTAGCTGGAACACATACACATCAATGTCTATAGAAAGAAAATAATATAAATGCAACGTGTTTCTTGAGTATGGATTTTTAATTTAAATATGCCTGCAGTTAAGTAAAGGCAATTACAGAACACTTAAAATTATCTGTAAAAAAGATTAAATAGAGGTATATTTAGTAGATCCATCAACAAGAATCAAGCAAAAAAGAGTGACTAAAAAGGACAAACCTAGATTTCAACAAGAGGGAGCAAAAGAAAACTCTGACAAGTTGCTCAATCCAGTTATTTGTTGTCTGTATTAAACCTAAACCTTGCCAATAAATTCCTGTATTGCCTTCATGCTTTAATGGCTTAATAACCTAATTTAGGAATAAAATGGACTTTGTTATTTTTGTTCTCACTTTTGTTAAACAAATGGACATAGGGAAAGTCTGCTTTTCACTTTTTTTCCTTCTGTTCAATCATGTCCATTTCTCTGAGATTGCCCAGGTAAATCCCTGCAGTTTACTTGGAAAGGTTTTCCAGAAGTTTGTCTGCCATTACTTCCTTCCAAGGGCTGGTTAAAGCAACTACAGGTAAATTTCTTAATTATTTTTCTAGACTGCAATTGTTTGGGGGGGGGGAACCTCCATGAAATTTCTCAGCATTGTTGTTGTCAGACGTATGAGGTGGAAGTTGACAGTTGTTGTTCAATTATTAAGTCATGTCCGACTCTTTGCGACTCGTAGACCATGGGGTTCCCTGTCCTCTACTGTCTCCTAGAGTTTGCTCAAATTAATGTTCAATGTGTCGATGACACTATCTAACCATCTCTTCTCCTTTTATCTTGAATCTTTCCTGACATCAGGGTCTTGGTAATGTTTGGTAATTAGCATTACCAAAATCTTTGAGCAAACAACTGGTTGCTATTGTCTGTTTTGAACTTAATTTTCCCTCAGTTAAATTATGGATTCATGAGGTAAGAAATGATAAAGGTGGAGTGGGAGGAGGGGAATCTTCAATATTATCTTGATGAATGGAATGGAATGGAATGGAATGGAATAGAATAGAATAGAATAGAATAGAATAGAATAGAATAGAATAGAATAGAATAGAATAGAATAGAATATAAATATTGGTCAGAAACTATTAAAGCATTATGTTTTGCCTATTATGTACATTTCTGTGATGATGTAATGTGTCATTGTAAATTTTCATTGCCTCAAATTAAAGATGTGTTCAAACCAGTTTTCTACTTTAGAGAAAAAATTTGTTTTTGTTCTTTCATCACTGAAGATGTATTACTGTTCTCAAATGTCACTTACTAATGACAAAGATTGACAAATTACTGTTATTTTGATGGTTTAAATAAGTGCTTCTTCAGTTAATAAAACCTGATTTGTCTTCTAGAGATTTGTTAATCTATCTAGAAATTTGTTAATCCCAGGATTGTTTGTCATGCAAAATAACGTCAAACATTAATCTGGAAATTAAGCACATTTAAGAGTTTTCTTCAATTTCCATTTATTTATTTATTAATTTATTAATTAAATTTCTATACCGCCCTTCTCCAAATAGGACTCAGGGCGGTGCACAGCCAAAGTAAAAACAGAGCACACAAAATTTAAAAACAGTATTAAAATAATTAAATATTTTGGCTGTAAATTAAAACAACCCAATTTAAAATCAATTTAAAATTTAACTCAAGCCAGCCCAGCTAGTTGAAATAAATAGGTTTTCAGGGCTCGACAAAAAATCCGGAGGTCTGTTATTGTAACTCTGGGGGAAGGTTGTTCCAGAGGGTGAGCGCCATCACAGAGAAGGCTCTCCCCCTGGGGGTCTCCAGCCGACGTTGTCTGGCGGACGGCACCCTGAGGAGGCCCACTCTGTGTGAGCGTACTGGCCGGTGGGAGGCTATTGGTGGCAGAAGGCGGTCTCGTAAGTACCCCTGCCCTAAGCCATGGAGCGCTTTAAAGGTGGTCACCAACACCTTGAAGCGCACCCGGATTTTAATTTTCATCCAGTAATATTTCTGTGAATAATATTGACATTTTAGGGCAGGCATTCTCAAATACTGCCCGCGGGACAGATACAGCCCACTGATGCAATCTATCCAGCCCGCGTGCAGTGGTGATTAAGCCCCACCCCCACCCCACCCTTCCCAGCCGTTGCCCTTATCTTCAATCGCCCCAACGAGCGTTTCCAGTGTGTACTCCTCTGTCCCAAAGTAGGATTGAGTGGAAGGGAGCAGGGGGAAGGGTAGGAGGGAAGGAGGAGCCCACCTGGCTTTCCTTTAGCGTGGGGCGGGGGGAAGACCCAATACCCTCTCCATGCTGCTCTCACAGCACTTTGCCACGGCACAATGAAAACTAGTACACTTCACAATGGGGGAGACTGGGTCCCCTCCTCCTCCTGGAGCCCATTCCCTGCCCCACTCACTCCTGATCCACCCTGAGTCTTTGGAGAGGGGCGGCATATAAATTGAATTAATTAAATTAAATTAATTAAATCTCCCTCTCTCTCTCCCTCCCCCCCTCTCTCTCCCTCCCTCCCTGGGGTGGGGAGCTGCCATTTCCTCACAGTGAGAGAGGGGGAGGGGAGAGACAGATTCAGCTTGATTCGGCCCTCGCCAAAGACGCTACCCATCAGCCAGTCTCCCTGTCTCCCTGTGTCTTCTCACTCAAAAAGCCCTGCATGCTTTCCTTGGGGCTTTTCACTACCCATTTTTCTTTCTTTCTTTTGGAAATCTGGGCTTGCTGAGTAATGAGTGGCAGAGGCTTCCCTCCTCCTCCTCCTCTCCTCCTCCCCCTCCCCCTCCTTCTCCTCTCATGTGCACCCTCTCGGCCCCGCCACAGCAATGGAATCTTTCTCTTCAAGTCTTTAAAGAACGAGCAGATTTACTTCATGTTTCAGAAACAGTGAGTTCATATTATGAGGAAGGGGTTTATATGAGGACTGTGCTAATGACAAAGACTTTTGGCTTTCAATAAAATAAAATATGCCACTAAACTCCTTCTGAAATAAGGTGATCCAGTCTATGTCTCACTCAAGATCAGGATTTTTATGGGCTTTGCTGTGGGAGGTTTTATCTCCACTTCCTTCCCAGGTATTTGAATATCTGCAATGATGCAATCTCGCCCAGGTTTTTATATGAATAGTTCAGTCCTGCAAATGCTTTTATAGAAACTGCATTAGCTTTTGAGTCCTTCTGAATATTTTTGCCTTAGATCTTGTTAAGAGCAGGGAAGAAAAATATTTGCTGTGAAGTTTGGATTCAGTTCTCAGTTCTACCAACATGACATGTTGGATTCCAAATTTTTTTTCTCTTAGCTAAAGCCTAGTCAGAAAATCCATATAAGTGCTTTTTTCCACCAGTGATGTTTAGATATTAAGGTAAATATATGTAGTTCCAGGACTTCATTTTAGAATATGATTCATGTGACAGATTTATTTTAGCTTCTTTTGTACATGTGTTCATATCACATGCATTTATAAATTCCCATTCAGTCATGCAACTGTGATTGCCACCTTGCCTACTTTGACTCCTTCCTGTGTGTGCTGCTGACACCGGGTTTAATTCCATTCTCCTCCAAGTCCCTTTAACATAAATGAACTCTTGAACTCAACTTTTATAAAAGATTTTTAAAATTTTAAATATCTTTTAGTATTTTATATATTCAATTTTAAATTGGTTTTAAAAGTTTGGGGTTTTAAATTTGTCGGGGCCAAAATTATTTAATTTGATTTTATTCTATTTTTAAATTTTGTATTGTATGTGTTTTTATTGTTTGGCTGTGCACCGCCCTGAGTCCTTCGGGAGTAGGGTGGTATAGAAATCTAATAAAATAAATAAAATAAATAAATAAATAAATAATTATAATCTTTTGCACACAAACGAAAGGCTCATGTCATTGCATTTTTTGCTATCACTGAATGGACACTACCACTTGATTGAATATTTAGATATTTGACATGTTTGATTGGACAATATTTTAGTATATAAATTTCTTGACGAAATAGAATCCAAATTATCTTAGAGAATAAGGAAGCTGATATTTATAGAAATGTGCAAGATCCTTCACAGAAAAAGATAGTGAAAGACATTTTAAGTCCACAGTAGAAAGAAAATATTCAGAGGCAGCTTAAACATTACTGTCCCTATTTCACTGAACCTAAAGAAGGAGAAAGAAATACAGCATAATGAGACTTGGAAGATTGATGTCAGCCCACTGAGTAGACCAAACCAAGAAATCAACTCCACAGGAAAGCTAAAACTGCTTTTATTGAGACTGGGTATAATAATGAAATCCTCATGTGAATTAAGGAGATATCTTTCTGAGTCACTTGGCATACCTTCTTGTTTTGGACTTAAGCCTTGTTTTCCTCCCTTGTTCCTTTAGTAATGGATATAGCCCAGTTCTGTCAAGTTCATCTTCATTACTTTCTACTACATGAGCTTAATTACAGTGTCATCTGTTCTTTTTCGACAACTAGTGATATCACATCAATGCAATAAAAAATAATTTCTGAATGGAGCATAGACAACAGTCTTAATTTTTTGCTCCCATCTAGTGGTCATTTTTGCAGACCTAATTCACTCCTGGAGTATGTTATTTGGATAGGTAGGTAGGTAGGTAGGTAGGTAGGTAAGTAGGTAGGTAGATATCTCAACTCCCAATGACTGTGGGTGGTTTATAGGTCAAACATATTAAAAGCAATAATAAATGTACCATAATAAATGAAAAGAAAAAGTAAAAGATAGTAAAGATAACAACTCTGGCCAGAAACAATAACAACCATAAAAACAGAGCTATGCAACCTAAAGGAGATTTCACTTGTCCTTTATAGACACTTTTCAAAACATCAAGAGAATTGGGACCATCTTATGGATAAGCTTATTTCAGAGGGAAGGTGCTGCTTTAGTATTATTGGCAGAACATCATAGTTAATCTTTTGCTTTGTAGATTAATCACTGACAGTCTAGAGAGGTTAATCCCACTACCCTAATGGGCCAAAACTTTTCAAAGTCAATTCTCTTATGTGATATCTGTTAAAATATCTTCTTTCATCTAATTTCAGAGAAAAAAAAGAGAGGGCAGAATGTTAATATACCAGCCTGAGTTCCTGGAGTAAATCTAGAAGATATATTTAACAAATATAATAAATTATTCATAATTATTTTTTAATTATAGGTGGAATAACATTCAGGTTGAATAATATACCATAATATGCCAGATGCAGAATTTTAAAGTGAAATGCTCTTGTCCCGAAAAAAGAAAGCTATGATATTAGGAATGTAATTGTCAAGTGCCAGAGAAATCAGGAGATTCAGGCAGTTCAAATGAGTATAAAGATTTATTGCAAGTTTAAGCTCTCTACAATAATCTGAGCTACTAACAGTCAAAGGAAATTCATGGGAGTTAAGAATAAAAAGGAATTCTAGATGGGCTGGAGTTAGATGTCTTGTGGGCATGAAGGGACTCAAGACTGATGACACATTTGATCCCTCCCTTGGTCTCAGTCTGATCATCTCCTACAGTAATAACAGTTATTTTCTTGGTCTGTTATTTCATCACTAATTAGGTACATAGGATTTTCTAGAATCTTTGCCTCTTATGTATACCAATAAAACGATTCCATAATGATAGCTGAATATATGTGTATATAAGAGAGAGAAAGAGATATGTGAAAGAAAAAATATGTCCGTTTTTAAGTATTATGTAGGTAATCTCTTATTCTATTGGTCAACAAATTTATCATTTTATGCAGCTTTTACTCAAGAGATACTGGAATACATTCTTAAAATGTGCACTGTAAAAGAAAGTACTTTTTAAAATTAATTATAATTATGCATTATACATCTATTATAAACAACTACAATGATGCATTATACATCTATATAATTTTGTAAAGACATTTTGGTATGAGAAGACATTTTAGGAGGCTAAGTAATTCTACATACAAATTCTTATTATATTTCATTTTGTGGGTTATTTGTGAATTTTCCTCATATTAATAATTGTTGCATAAGAACGTCTTCCCTAGCTGGCATCTGACAACTATGTTCAGCTAATTCTAGTCACAGATCTTTCTTAATGAATTAAATTTTTGAAAACAAAGATCAACTTAAAGTTGCACAGAGACTGGCACCATATATATTGAGCTGTACTTATACCCTGTTTCCCTGAAAATAAGACATCCCCTGATAATAAGCCCAATTGGGCTTTTGAGCGCATGCGCTAAAATAAGCCTCCCCCCAAAAATAAGCCCTTCCCGAAAATATTTAAACACAGATCTGGAAATCAAGTAAGACAGCAAGAGGAGCCCCACCTTGCTCCATGCTCCCCAAAATAATAAGACCTCCCTGATAATAAGGATATTCCACCCTCGCGCATGCCCAAGATGGTGACTCCCGATGGAGCTCCGGTTTTGCGGGGGTAATGTCCTGATGGTTGGGGGGTCCTTAGGGCCAATTACCCACCTATGGCCCATGGTGTGTTGAGAGGGCTGATTTGCCGATCCGATGGGAGTGTTTTCGGCTCCGGAAGACCTTTTAGGAAAGCGGTTTGTGGCTTCGCTCTCTGAAACAGCTTATAATGAGACGGGCGGTGCTGGCGGGATTTGAATCTGCGAGTTTGGGCCGATAGCTTCGTGACAGCCGGCCCTGCATTCATCAGAGGCTGCCGGAGGGATGGCGATATGCAGCTGCGGTGACTGTCTGGCACCCTGGGCTGACTTCATTGGACCCTTGGCAAGATCGGAGGTTGCCTGCGGAGGCCGGCAGTGGGCAGAGTTGGCACAGAGGAGGCCGATGGTGATGGCGGTGGTGATGACGGCGCCCAAAATGGCGCCCAAAATGGTAGTTACAGTTGGCAGTTACAGGCGGCAAAAATCGAAGCAATTTAGAGACCAAAGAGGCCACAAAAAGGAGAATAGGGACTTTTCTTATTTATTTTCAACTGAACTCCTGGGCAATGGAGAGATGCCGACCCTTCCATTGTCGGGCCAGCCCTGGATTACCTCCCAGAGGCCTCCCCCTCTCTTTCTATAGGGGAGGATTAAACCTTCATGCATAAAAGACCTAAAGAAGGCTAAGGAGATTAGAAAGGATTGTTGTGTCTATCATGGGGGCTTTGCTTCTACAAAGTGACTGCCTTATTCCATATCCCCTCCTGTATTTTTATCTCCTGTCCCTCCTTTTGTGACCGGATATTCGGCTTTTTGTGAATCATTTGCTATCCAGGTTTGTTGTTTCTGTATATCAGGATGAGAATTTCCTTACTTTTATTTCATCTGAGTCTCCCTGGATTTTCGCCTACTATATATACTTCCCACAGACTATCCGTGTCTCTAATCTCAAGGATTGGCTATTCCATCTATGCCTAGGTACAACATTGAAAGAACAGGACTATAACTGTTGTTTTTCTCCCTTATATCTGGTTGCCGTCAGAGGGTGATCGATGTTTACATCTGAGTTCAAAATGGCTTTTTTCTACCGTTGATGTGAGAGATCAGCGGGACTAAAATGACTTGTACCTCTGATTGATATTCTCTCCACAGGACCCTGGATAACTAGGACATGCCTACCAGCTATAGACTATCTAGCTACAAAATGTACTCATTGGGAGAACTCCTCAAACTGCGAGATGCCCCTCTCTCGCAGGTCTGGCCCTCTTCTTTATCGAGGGCCTATCTCGATGACGGACTTTGGAGTCCGGAGAGATGGCATATAGCAAAAAGAGGGTTATGGGGTATTACGGAGACCTGGTTGGGCCAGGAAGGGGGAGCCCCCCTTGTTGATAAGTGCCCACCAGGTTTCCGTGCTTTCCATCAGCCAAGGTCTCAGGGGAGGGGCGGAGGGGTGGCGGTTGTTATTAACGAAGGTCTTGGACCAAGGGAGGCCACTGTTCCTCAGACGGCTGGATGTGAGTCCCTCCTTGTGAAGTGGGGTCATAGGGTGCAGTTGGGCTTGCTAGTCACGTACCTGGCTCCCTGCCACGTGGCAGCAGCCCTGCCTGAGCTGCTTGATGTTATAGCCGCGGTGGCTGTTGACACCCCCAGGCTTATGGTCATGGGGGATTTTAACCTGTCATGAGTTGGCGAGACGTCTGAGGTGGCTCGGGAGTTCATGGCTTCCATGATGGCTATGGACGTGACCCAGTTAATTTATGGCTCTACTCACATGGGGGGACACACACTGGACCTTGTTTTTGTCTCTGGACAGTGGTTGAGTGATCTCAAGATAGGGGATATAGTGATTGAACCCTTGTCATGGTCAGATCACTCCCTCCTTCGCCAGGTGGTTCCGCCCCAGGTGCCTGATGGATCCTGAGAGATTCCAGATGGAGCTTGGGCCATTTCCTGAGGTTCTGGCACACGACTCGGCTGAGGACTTAGTGGCCGTCTGGGATAGGGCGGCGGCTAAGGCTTTAGACCGAGTTGTGCCTTTGCGGCCTCTGACCCGGCGCCGGTCTTACCTGGCTCCTTGGTATACTGAGGAGCTGAGGGAGATGAAGTGCTGGAAAAAATGCCTAGAGAGCAGTTGGAGGGCTAGTCGTTCTGAATCCGACCGAACACTGGTAAGATCTCATATTAAGAATTACCTAGTGGCGATAAGAGTAGAGGAGAGTAACTACTTTTCTACTCTTATTGCGTCATCAGATAATCGCCCAGCCGCCCTGTTTAGGGTGACCTGCTCTCTGCTCCATCAAGAGACGCAGGAAGACCCCTTGGAGGGTAGAGCTGAGGATTTTGTACAATATCTGTATGACAAAATTGCTCAGATTCGGGAATAGCTGGACTCTGACTGGATTGATCCAGAGGAGATGACAGGGGCAGGTCCTGAGAATATTATTTGGGAAAAGTTTGATCCTGTGACTCCCAAAAGCGTGGACAGGATACTGAACAGACTAAATGCGACCACATGTTTATTGGACCCATGTCCCTCCTGGTTGGTACTGGCCTCCCGGGAGGTGACGCGAGGCTGGCTCCAGGAGATTATAAATGCTTCTTTGAGTGAGGGTGTCTTTCCCACCGTCTTGAAAGAGGCGGTGGTGAGGTCCCTCCTCAAGAAGCCCTTCCTGGACCCAGCTGTGTTAGCAAATTATCGTCCTGTCTCCAACCTTCGCTTTGTTGCGAAGGTTGTTGAAAGTGTGGTTGCACGACAACTGCCTCAGTACCTGGATGAATCAAATTATCTAGATCCGTTCCAGTCGGGCTTCAGACCCGGGTACAGCACAGAGACAGCATTGGTCGCATTGGTTGATGATCTCTGGAGGGCTCGGGACAGGGGTTGCTCCTCTGTCCTGGTCCTACTAGACCTCTCAGCGGCTTTTGATACCATCGATCATGATATCATGCTGCACCGGTTGGAAGGGTTGGGGGTGGGGGGCACTGTTCTACAGTGGTTCTCCTCCTTTTTCTCTGACCGGTTGCAGTCTGTGTTGACAGGGGGGCAGAGGTCGACCCCGAGGCCCCTTATATGTGGGGTGCCACAAGGATCGGTCCTCTTGCCCCTTCTATTCAACATATATGTGAAGCCGCTGGGTGAGATCATCCGTGGTTTTGAAGTGAAGTACCATCAGTACGCTGATGACACCCAGCTGTACATCTCCACCCCAGACCATCCCAATGATACCCTCGAGGTGATGTCCCGGTGCCTGGAGGCCGTACGGATCTGGATGGGGAGGAACAAACTCAGACTCAACCCATCCAAGACCGAGTGGCTGTGGTTTCCGTCGTCCCGATATAGTCAGTTGGCGCCATCTCTGATTATTGGGGGCGAGTCGTTGGCCCCCACAGATGGGGTTCGCAACTTGGGCATCCTCCTGGACTCGCGGCTGTCTTTAGAAGAGCATATGACGGCCGTGGCCAGGAGGACTTTTTATCAGGTTCGCCTGATTCGCCAGTTGCATCCCTTTCTGGATCGGGACTCGTTACGCACGGTCACTCACGCCCTTGTCACCTCACGCCTGGATTACTGTAATGCTCTCTACATGGGGCTCCCCTTGAGAAGCACCCGGAGGCTCCAACTGGTCCAGAATGCGGCCGCGCGGGTGGTGATGGGAGCAATGTGGCGCTCTCATGTAACCCCCCTCCTGTGCGAGCTGCACTGGCTCCCGGTGGTCTTCCGGGTGCACTTCAAGGTTTTGGTTACTATCTTTAGAGTGCTCCATGGCTCAGGACCAGGGTACTTACGAGACCGCCTCCTGCCACCAATAGCCTCTCACCGACCAGTTCACTCCCATAGAGAGGGACT
Organism: Arizona elegans; assembly: GCA_022577455.1. Classification (NCBI taxonomy): domain Eukaryota; kingdom Metazoa; phylum Chordata; class Lepidosauria; order Squamata; family Colubridae; genus Arizona; species Arizona elegans. The sequence continues at coordinate 23,750,874 of JAKOOJ010000005.1, forward strand.
CCTCAGGGTGCCGTCGGCCAAACAATGTCGACTGACGGCCCCCAGGGGGAGAGCCTTTTCTGTGGGGGCACCTACCATCTGGAACGGGCTTCCCCCGGAGTTATGAAACATCCAAGACTTATGCATATTCCGCCGTGCCCTGAAAACGTTTCTATTCCAACAAGCTGGTCTGGCCTAACTCTCCCTTTTTAATTGGCTTTTAAATTGGCTTTTAAATCAGGTTTTAGACCTCTTTTAGATAAATTTGGATGTTTTAATCTTTGAGCCAAATTACTTAATCTGTTTTTTAATAGTTTTTAACTTCTATATGTATTTATTTATTATGGCTGTTCACCACCCTGAGTCCTTCGGGAGTAGGGCGGTATACAATATGAAAAATAAATAAATAAATAAATAAATAAATAAATAAATAAATAAGGCCAAACACTTATTTCAGGGGTTAAAAAAAATATAAGACAGGGTCTTATTTTTGGGAAAACATGGTAGGTTCCACAATTAGCAGTTAATCATGTCTGCCAATTAGATGTTATAAATTCTCCATATTCGTGAATCTGTGTAAATGAAAAGATGAACCTTGAGTACCCAAAATAAATGCTGACTCTTCTGTTATGCAGTTGCAGAGATGATTGTATATTTTTCTTGGCACTTATACAATCTTTATTTCAGTTCTGTCAACATGTGCTGGTAAATCAAGTCATTACTGAGAATCCTGGTGTTATCTTGACATGCTGATGACTATCTAGAAGTCCTTCATTTCATGTTTCCTGATCTCTGACAACAATAGTACAATTCCTCTATTCATTTTCCAGATCAGTTCTCAATGTTCTTATTCAGAAATAAGTCCCTTCAATGGGATGCCGTTTCGTGTAAATATGCTTAGAACTGCAGTTATTTTCCATCTACTTATCTGATACATTTCTATGCCATTTCCCACATAATCCTATCTTGAAGCAATTTGTAATAAGAATGATCAAATACAACAATACAAAACAATAAATGTAAACAACATGAAAAACATATTCGTTAAAAAGGAGAAAAAAGAGCAAAACTAAAATAAAAAATAATTATTTGTTTAATATTTAAATGGTGACATAGTGGTTAAAATGCAGCATTGTAGGCAAACTCTGCCAACAGCCAGGAGTTCGATTCTAATGGGCTCAAGGTTGATTCAACCTTCCATCCTTCAGAAGTTGGTAAAATGAGAACCCAGATTGTTGGGGACAATATGCTGACATTTTAAACTGCCCAGAGTGCTGTAAAAAACCTTGTGTGGCCCCTATGTTTTGGAATTTCTTTCCCCAGAGATCAGTTTCACTTTAATTCTACTGCATTTTCATAAGGCTTTAAAGACTTTTGTTACTGAGGCTTAAGATCCAGATGTGTGGCCCAACTCATGCAATGTGTCACGTAAGTTGTTGTTGGTGTCTTTTTTTTTAATCTTGGTGCTGATAGCATGTCTGTTGTCTTTGATTTTTATGTTTTTTTTATTGTTGTTAGTTGCCGAAAGCCACAAATTTCCTCAACCATGCTGAGTAAAAGCACAATTCTTTTTCATTGGGAGGATATGATAATTGCAGAATATCCTGCACCCACTCACCAAAAATAATACTTCCTCCATGAGATCTAATAACCCAGATAGAGACCCTGAGAATTAAAACTTTGCAATGTTTATGTTTATCTTCATGGACTGCTAAATCTGTACAAAAATAGAATAGACTCTTCAATACAAGCAACATTACCATCTGCTGCCAGGATAAAATCATCAACACACAGTAAAACTGAGGATTTACCCCAAAGCAAAAGGGTAGCAGGAAGTACAGATGCAGACAATATCTAGTCTCTGTGTAGCTGTGAAGGATTTTGGTCCATGCGAGTTGCTGGTAAAAGCCAACAGATATTTAAAATTAGGGGGGGTGGGTAAAGAAAACAGAATATGGATTTACAATTGCAATGCAGGAGATTGTTTGAAACTGGGTTCAAAACTGTAGCTGGATTGGATGCAACAGGAAAAGCTGTTCAACTAATAGCTCTGAAATATCTTAGATCTTGAAACAGAATATTAGACTAGTCCCTCTCTTCTTTCTGGTGTGACTTTCTAATAGCAAGGATAGGACTGTTAGATGCAGTGGAAGCAGGCACCAAAATATCTTACTATTTTAGTTCAGTAACAATGGAATGAGAGCTTTCAATAGCATCTTTAATCAGAACTATTTGAATTTGAAGAAGGAATGCCCTGGCTTAAAACAGTTGATCATGCTGACTTGACCAAACCACTTTCACATTTTGAGGTAGCCCATAAGGCTAATTCTACACAGGAAAGAGCAGAATGTGGTAAATCAAGAGATAAAACAGGAAAGAAGAATGGATAGAGGTCAGGCAAGAACTGAATTATAGTGTTCTTCTGGGATCTGTGAATATATGCATTTTTCATACCAGAAAAAAAGTCATTCAAGCTTACAAAGCAAATTGCAAACTGCAAATAAATTTAAGGCAAGTTAATCCCCAAAGGAAAAGCACATTTTTCACACAAAAAGCTGATTTTAGTAGTTAGCAGGGTGGTAATCTAATAGATAGACTAGAATAGTAATAGAATTCTTTATTGGCCAAGTGTGATTGGACACACAAGGAATATGCTCTCAGTGTACATAAAAAGACAAGATTCACTCACCAAGAATCACAGGGCACAACACTTAATGATAATCATAGGGTACAAAATAAGCAATCAAGTCATACTAGGAAACAATCATTATCAATATAAATCACAAGGGTACAAGCAACAAAGTTATAGTCATGCAGTCACAAGTGGGAGGAGATGGGCGGACAGGAACGATAAGAGGACCAATAGCAATAGTAATGCAGCCTAATGTGAAAAGTTTGACAGTGTTGAGGGAATTATTTGTTTAGCAGAGTAATGGAAAAAACTATTCTTGTATCTAGTTGTCTTGGTGTGCAGTGCTCTATAGTGTCATTTTGAGGGTAGGAGTTGAAACAATCTATGTCCAGGATGTGAGGGGTCTGCAAATATTTTCACAGCCCTCTTTTTGACTTGTGCAGTATACAGGTCCTCAATGGAAGCAGGTTGATAGTAATTGTTTTTTCTGCAGTTCTAATTATCCTCTGAAGTCTGTATCTGTCTTGTTGGGCTGCAGAACCAAACCAGACAGTTATAGAGGTGCAGATGATATACTCAATAATTCCTCTGTAGAACTACAGTAGCATGTTTTAGCACTAAGAGGAATAGCTGGGAGAGAAGAAACAGACAACACAGACACTGAAGGTCCAGTGTCCACCGAAAAGAAATGTACCTCTTTTACTGAAAGAGAAATAGAACAACTCAAGCAACAAAGAGCAAATAGAGATATCTCAACAGTCTTATTGTACAAGAACAATAATCATATTGCTCACGTTACTGAATAATTGTTTCATATGGACTGAGAAATTATTGCCCCATTTTTCATGCATAATTCAAGATCCTAATCCCTAGCATTTGGTGTTAAAAAGAAAATGTGTTGAGGTTTCTAAGCACTAACATTGTGAGAACAAGGCATTTCTAATAACATTCCTTAATAAACTACATGTTTCTAAATTAGGCTTAATTGAAATATCCCAAATTATACTGGGAAACAAAAATTAAGTTAAAAAGAAAGAATTTGTTCATGCCTACCTTTTGAGTTTATATGTATATATGACTCTCTAAGTTTTGCCTGACACCTTGTGCTCAGAGATACTGCCTTATGCAGTCACTACACATGAGTAGAAATGTTATTGTGTATGATCTATTAAGGTTTACAAGGGTCAGTGCACACATAAGTGTCTTCCTGCTTGGACTGAATCTTGCCTGAAAATATGCTGAAATATTTTTTTCTCAACTTCACAAGTGTAAAATGAGTGACAAATTAGGAAATGGATTTTGGCTTAGCAGTTTGGCTGATGGTCCTGAATAATCTCTGAATAAACAGTATGTCAGGCGTGGAAGCCATCTTTTTCGTTGGATCTTCAGGCCTGCCACATTTACTTCTGTGGAAAACTGGGAGGGGAGAATTGTGTGGAGCCTGGGTGATAAATAGTCATAATAACATTCCTTTCTCAGAGAGTCAAGGACATCTTGCCTGCACCTGGAAGGCTGGAACTGGGAGGCATCTCCAGTTGGGATGGTGTTTTGATTGGACCATGTGCAGGGACTTGAACTTTAATTTGGGTGGGGAAAACCTGGAAACATTCCGATTTGGATTTTCCCAGATGTGCCAATATGACATCTCTAATAAATTGGAACTTTGAGGAATTGCAAGCCTCAAGAGTTTTCTTTCGTTGGGGGTGCTACTTGGAACCCTGACACAGTACTGTATACAAGATAAAAATATATACAGTAGTGAATGAACCAAAAAAACATGAAGCTGCTGACTGGTATTTCAGAGATCAGACACTTTTTGACCTCCAAGATATTTCTATGTTAATGTCCTCAATAAAAGAATATTATATGAATGGAGGTATATGTTTAATATCACTGTTTAACAACTCTGCAAATGTAATATAATACTTAGAAAACTTTTTAAATTGAATATGAACACACACACACACATTTGAGTTTCATGCAACTTCAAATTGTTGCAAAGAACACAAAACTTAATTCTTTGGAGAAAATAGATATTAATTCTACCAGGTCTTCCCCCTATAAAAATGACTTACAACCACATAAAGGCCTGGAAAAATGGAAAGCAAAGAAACTGCAGCAAAAAGACTACTGTAACTCACCTGCTCCCTTTGCATCCCCACTGAGAATTCTAATGAAAGGTGGACATAATATAATGCCATATATCATTTTTAGTTAGGAGAACCATCATTATTGCAAAAGAAACAATTTCTTTGATTTCCCTCAAATGGTCCTTTGTTCCTGTTATTGTACCAACTGACAACAAAGATGCTGTGGGATACAAAACTGAGATGGGCAGTTAAAGCAGTATTCTAATGCAGTATTAACAAAATTCACTTGTTAATGTTCAAGCAGAAATATCAAGTAGTTTTTTGAGGAGACCCAGGGCTCTTCTGCACACCCGCTAATCACAGGAGATGCTTCATCAACCTTATTTAGAGGATATAGTGTAAGTGGATAAAATTACCTTCAAGACACTTCAGATCTATCACAGAAGCAGGCTGTTATGCAGAGATAATGTTAGGGGTGGGAATCTATTGGCAGCCTGATGATGTAGGATGATGCAGCTCCTTAAGTCCTACTCCAGGGAAAACTGCCTATGCCAGCCCAAGCAAAACAGGAAAAGCAGCACTTGATAGCAGGGTTGTGTAGGTGCATTTAGGTGTAAATCCACAAATTTCCAGAACTGCATACTCACTGGTGGATTAGATATGGCAGAGGAAGTAGCTTTAAATATAGGGAAGAAAGGAGGGAACAGGTCTTCTGTTGCTGTCAATTCTTTGATCCCCTAGACACATGATGGCAAACCTATAGCACCGGAAGTTGTCAAACGGGGCATTTTCGGCCTCCAGAGGACCTCTGGGGGGGTGGGGAAGGCCGTTTTCGCCCTCCCCAGACTCCTAGAGAGGTCCTGGAGCCAGGTGAGAAAGAAAAACGGGCCTACCGGGCCATTGTGTGCCAGGCGTAACCTTTTTGTCATCGCGTGCCAGGAGGGGGGGTTGTGCGTGCACGTGCCTATACCCATAATTCTATGTGCCCCGCCCCACACATGTGCACATGACACCCTCTCCCCCCCCCACGCTCAGCTGAGCCACACGATCATCAGAGGCTTTTTTTTAACTTTTAAAAGCATTTTTTCTACAACCTCTTCAGCCGAAAAAAATGCTTTTAAAAGTAAAAAAAAAGGCTTTGATGATCACGCGGCTCAGCTGGGATCATCAGAGGCTTTTAAAAGCATTTTTTCTACAACCTCTTTGGCAGATCCCGAAGATGATGATCCCAGCTGAGTTGCCTGATCCTCAGAGGGCTCCTCAGAGGGATCCTCTTAAGGTTGTAGAAAAAATGCTTTTAAAAGTTAAAAAAAAAAGTTGGCCATGCCCACCCAGTCACATTAAACCCCCCCAAGCCATGCCCACAGAACCGGTAGTAACAAATTTTACATTTCACCACTGATACAGATGGGAGGTTGAATAATTAGCCTTGTGGTGCAACCAGAACTATCTTGAACTAAATACACTCAAAACCGTAGAAATGGAAGTGGATTTTAGAAGAAAACCTCCTATAATACAACCTCTTACAATACTAGACAACACAGTATCAACAGTAGAGTCCTTCAAGTTTCTAGGTTCTATCATATCTCAAGACTTAAAATGGACACCTAACATCAAAAACATCATCAAAAAAGCTCAACAAATAAACTCAGAAAGCTCATACTGCCCAAAGAACTGCAGAAAAAATAATTTGCTACCAACCTGCCTTCCATTGAGGATCTGTATACTGCACAAGTCAAAAAGAGGGCTATGAAAATATCTACAGACCCCCTCGCATCCTGGACATAAATTGTTTCAACTTCTACCCTCAAAAGGACGCTATAGGGCACTGCATACCAAAACAACTAGACAAGTTTTTTCCCCGAATGCCATCACTCTGCTTAACAATTAATTCCCACAACACTGTCAAATAATTTACTAAGACTGTATTACTATTATTCTTCTCTTCCTTACTAATATCTATCTCTTCCCACTTATTACTATAACCATGTTGCTTGTATCTTTCAATTATATTGTTTTTATTTGATTCCTAGTACGATTTGCTAACTTATTAGTAACCTTGACTATCATTAAGTGTTGTATCGTTTTATTCTTGATGAATGTATTTTATTCTCCTTATGTACACTGAGAGCATATACACCTAAGACAAATTCCTTGTGTGTCCAATCACACTTGGCCAATAAAGAATTCTATTCTATTCTATTCTATTCTATTCTATTCTATTCTATTCTATTCTATTCTATTCTATTCTATTCTATTCTATTCTATTCTATTCTAATATATATATATTTCTTTTCTTTGCCATTGCAAAGAAAACACACATATTACAAACTGGGTGTTATATATTGTGTAAGATAGATCCATGGGACATATGTTCATAAGTGAGAATTAAATATATGACCATTTAACTCAATATAACAACTGTGGATATGACAAATTTTAGATGAATTACTGCTTATTAGCTATACAGAATTTTCTTATTCTACAAAGAGTTGATCAGCAGGACTTGGGCTCTTTAAAAAAGGCTGTGCATGCACTTTATTGGATTTTAACCACATATTGTATATACTCACAAGAAAGCAGGATCAAGTGCATTGTAAATTTCTGAACTGGTCAGTGTTTACTTTTTTAGAGCTTCTTAATGAAGATAGGATCACTAAAGCTTCTTATAGAATATAGCACTTAACTAGGGCACCTTAAAGTCCGTGAAAATCCATATAAAACTAGCTATTTATCTTTCAAATTTTTCCTGGATATTAACATTATTTTCTTAGTAGCTGCAATAGTGACAAATCCAGTTTGAAACTGGTTCACTATGTCTAGTTGAGAGGGAAGTTAATTCTCTCAAGCTCTCTAATTGGAAGCAGCCAAGAAGACAAAAGTTTCCCCTTGCTTTTGATTGTTTAACTGCCTTTTCTGTGCAGAAAATAAAATGTTATGAAGCTTATTTTAATAAACTGAATGGTTTGTATGGAAACAAATCAATAGCATCTTTTTTTGTGTGTTCAATAAATTAAATATAAATGCTTCAACCAATTTCAATATGACACAAATTAGATACACAAAAATATTTTCCCCTTAAAATATAAGCTCGGAGAATGAGGACTAGGACTAGGTTTTGCATCTGTCACGTAATTTTATTGCTTTGTTTTATTACTATGGGCTGTCAACCATTAATTCAAATAGTTTGGAGGGGAAGGCTTTAGAGTTTCCCTGATCTTGGATTGAATTCTTTCACCCTGAACAACTATTGTTAGTTGTTTGCTATTTAAATAGCAAATTCTATTTAGAAAACTGCCTGTAAATTATACTAATCTGACAGCCTCATTTTGTTTTATTTTGTGCTTAGATCTTTCTTTCAGAATTAAAAGGATATAAAAAGACCTTCTGACAAAATGTTTCATGATAATTATATATGGGGTATGTGAGAAAAAATAAGATTTTAAATTAATAATACATCTACTATTACATTTAATTCTATTAATATTCTTCTAGTATTCCATAATACATGAGCTAAGGTTTTTGGTTGTTGTTGTTTTTTTAAGAAAATTACTGTTTCATTATTGGCGTACAAAGGGGTGGGCTTCAGTGGCAAAGCTGTGGCCAACATTAGCCTGTTTTTCTTCTTTTTGTGGATAAATAGAAACTGAGGAAAACTGAAATCTAATAAAGAAATCTAGTAGCTGGGGTAGAACCCCCTGCTTTTTGTATGAGATGAATTTATAAGAACTGCACTTATAATGTAACCATTCAAAACCATTCAAAACCATTCAAAAGTGATGAAAGCAGTGCCAACAACCTCATGGAAAGTTTGCCTAGGGACAGGCAAAGGTAACATTACCTTGTACAAGCTACAACCACTACCAATGATGATGTTACCTAGTTGGGTAATGAAACGTCTGCAAACAAACAAACAGGACAGAGTTCACCAAGGTCTCCACAAATTAACTTGCTTCATTCTAAGTCTGGCTTATTTGTGAAGACATCTAGGAAAGATCTTTTTCTGTAAGTGGAGATTTCCACAACCATGCCCTGCTCCCAGGAAACCAACAACTTGCCACATAGAGTTCTCAGTCTAATTTTGTGAAGACCTCTGACTGGTCTTTCTCTTCCTCAACTGTTCCACATCTTTTACATAGACCTTGACTATGTGTGAGAATGGTCAAACAATTTGCAACTTCAAATCTCAACCAACAAATGCTCTGTCTTACACATTGGCAACAAAAATCAGAACACCAAATACGAGCTGGGCGGATACGACCTCATAGACGATCCTCACTGTGTCAAGGACCTAGCAGTACTCATCTCAAACAATCTAAGCCCCAGAGCTCACTGTAACAGCATTGCCAAAAAGGCATTAAGAATTGTTAACTTAATTTTGTGAAGCTTCTTCTCTGGTAACATTGTACTGCAAACTAGAGCATACAAAACCTTTGCCAGACCAATTCTCGAATACAGCTCATCTGTCTGGAATCCACACTGTATATCGGACATTAATACAATTGAGCGAGTTCAGAGTATTTCACGAGAAGAGTACTCCACTCCTCTGCTCACAATAGAATACCTTATGCCACCAGGGTTGAAATTTTGGGCTTGGACAATCTGGAACTATGCCGCTTATGGTCTGATATAAATGTAGTACACAAAATTATCTGCTACAACTTCCTACCTGTCAATGTCTTTTTCAGCTTCAACCACAACAATACACGAGCACACAATAGATACAAACTTAAGGTAAACCTCTCCAAACTTGATTGTAGAAAATATGACTTCAGCAACAGAATGGTCAGTGCCTGGAATACACTACCTGACTCTGTTGTTATATCCCCAAACCCCCACAACTTCAATCTTAAACCATCTACCATGGATCTCACCCCATTCCTAAGAGGTCCGTGAAGGGGGTGTGCATAAGCCTACCAGCATGCCTAACGTCCTGTCCTACTGTCCCCATTTATTCCTACTCATTTCCTGTGTTCATGTCCATGTTTATATTTATACCTGTTTTCTCATACATGGTTGACAAAACAAGCAAACAAACAAACAAACAGATAGGAGAGAGAGAGAGAGAGAGAGAGAGAGAGAGAGAGAGAGAGAGAGAGAGAGAGGGGGGGGGGAGGCATGAAAAGAAAAAGGTGATGGTTAGTCCCTCCTGCTGCTGCCTTGACTGTTAAGTATTTTAGCCCACCCATTTTTAGCATGTGACCCAGTTCAAACAGTCCTCTTAGAATATGCTGAGAAGGTTCCACAATTTTTCTGAACCCATCAATACTTTTGAATCACAGTAGTTCAAAATATATAAGTTATGCGGTAGACCCTGTAACTCTATAGAAGCTTCTTATAAGATTTCTCTGCCTTTTCTTTTTGTATTCCAAAAACCCAAATTCCTGAGCCAAGAGATAATGAAAGACTTTCCCCTGAGGCTACATATCCCAAAGGATTTATATCACAAAGACAATGTCTTTTAGAGGATATATTGTGTTTTGACTGTGTTTGTTCAGAAGTATAGACAACAATCCTCTGAAACATTTCTCTTCATTTGCACACATTCTGACTCAAGTTTGAAAAGCAGTCAGTCAAGGATCACCCCATCCCATCCTTATTTTCTGTGAGAAATGGCAGTAAAGTTAAAGACTTCTGTCACAGTTCTAATTTTACTTCAGTAAACAGTGTGATGCCACATTTATCAATTCACTGAGTCAGTATTTGCAACAGGAGTTCAATTATCAAGACCTGAGCAAACAGCCAAAATAAACATGTTGCTTGCTTCCAGAGGAAGCAGAAGACATATTGTCATTCTTGTGAGATCTTTGGGAAGGAGATTGCTTAATTTAATTTCATACCCAAAATATTTTAGCTTTGAACAAATATCTAAGATAATATTACTAATTTAATTGATTATTGAGGCAATTGATAGTTGAGGCAACTTAATAATCATAGGTTCCGCAGGATACTTTAACAAATCTGCACATTTTTGAGAAAGGAAGTTAATAATCTAATTTCAAGTTAATTTAAATCTTTATGAAATACACCAAATATTGCAAACCCCTAAGGGGCTACAGCCAAGCTCAATTTATTTTTAAAAAATCAAACTTAATTTTATTTTCTCAAAATATTGTTGGTAATCGTTCTTCAACATGGCATCCAAGATCAAGCCTCACATTGGAATCCTCCATTTTATATGTCCTTACTACTTTTTTTTTTATCTGGGCTTGCTATGATACAGTCGCAGCAGAAGTCCAGATATGTGTCAGAGACCTCAAAATACTATCCAACAAGGAGGCTCATTTTCAGACTCTGAGCTGACACGGGATATTGGAGAGCCAATAAAGCTGATATGTTCACTATACATCCAGCTCTTTTTTTTTTTTTGAAAGGTATGAAAGATGTCCAAAATTTATCCAGCTGTATATATAAGGCACAACTTAAACAAACTGATCTTGTAATTCACATCAGTGGCTTATATTTCATGAGTGATATGCTGATATTTCACTGCCTTTTAATATCCTTTATGAAAAGTTTGAGAATCAACTATGACTTAAATTATAGTACAATTTCCATATATAGGAGGGGTTGCCTGTGCTGATTGGAATTGATCTTGGTTGATTATTTATGTTTTATAGCAGGGGTGAAATGCTACCGGTTCGGGCCGGTTTGCCCGAACCAGTAGTAAAAAATGTTTTAAAAGTTTTTTTTAAAAAAGTTCCGAAGATCGCATGTCGCTCAACTGATCTTTGGAACTTTTTTTTTTTACTTTTTAAAGGTTCGTGTAGTTAAAAATGCTTAAAGAAGTAAAAAAAAAAAAAAAAAAAGCAGGAAATCCAAAAGCACGCAATTGGTGTGGACTTGCAGTGCACATCTAGCATGCACCACGATGCGCAGGCAGCAAACTGGTGGTGACCGGCGGAGGATTTCACCACTGTTTTATAGTATACTAAATATTATCTTCTGTATTAAATAGGAAGTTTAATTATTTTTGAATTTTAGTTATAATTTGTTTTGATAAACCCAACATTACTGTATGCATACATTTTAGTTGCCGTAAGGAACCATAAGGAGGCTAAATTTTGTGCTCAGTTCTTCTATGCTAAATTTTATATAGCATTATAAAGACAATATGGCAGCATATTATTACCAAATTTTAAAAAAAGAAAAATTTGGTATCAGGAGTTGACAAATATTAATTTATTTCTTGTAGCTATTACTATGTTGCTTTGGCAGAGGATGGAACCCTGCACTGAGACTATGATGCAACCCTCTCTACTTTTCTCCACCTTCTTTGTGTTGAAATTGAAATGAAATTATGTCCATGTTTAAGTTTTCTATACATTTTGGGACCCTAAAATAACATTGGTCTTGATTTATCTGAAAAATGATACCCAATGTGGATTTGATTCATAGCATCTAGAGCAGTGTTCCTCAGCTGGAAAGTTGTTATTGCTCTCTTCATTCAAGGACAGTTTACTGTATTCTTTGTAATTATGTATGATTATTGCATATTATTGAGTAGAATGAATGCCTTTTCTATTAAAAACATGATTATAATTTGTAATGGCAGTTCCTCACTGTGCCATCCAATGTTGAAAGTACACTTTTTATTCTGAAGTGGAAACACAGTATTTTGTATCATAAACAGGTTGTACTATAAACCTTAACATTATCTTTAGGTAAAGCCACCTTTAAACTGATTTCAGCTTAAAGTGACTTCACAGAAACATCTAGTTTTGAAGTAGAAATTGCTTACCATCATCTTATTCTGAAATGTTCTGCCCTCCTACACACACACACACACACACACAAAACACACACAAATCCCATACACCCATGTCCTATTTAATATTATCAAGACAACCTGATTAACCTCATTTCTTAAGGCAAAGACATCCTTGATTTAAAATTTGAATAATAATTCCTTTAAATCAGGAAAAATATGACAATAAAAAAAATCTTACTCTTTCCATCCATGAGCATGATGAAGTCCCACCTATTTGATATAAATCACCTTCTTGAATGTGGTAATACCAGTGATGCTGAAAAACCTGAGAATAGGAGGTTCGGAACAACATAAACTAATTTGTCCTGGTTGCCTGGAATTGCTGAATGAATAAATAGGATGACCTGCAGCATAATGCATAATACATGACCAATACATTGTGTTCAGTCTGACAGTTCACAGGATTTATATCAGAGCCATTACAAAAAATCTAACAGAGATTTTTTTTCCCTGGAAAATCATGGATAAGGTATGTCTAAGTTAGTGTTTCTCAACCTTAGCCATTTTAAGATGTGTGGACTTCAATTCCCAAAATTCCCTGGCCAGCATGCTGCTTTGTTTGCAAATGTGCCTAGTTGCTCAGGGGGGTAAAAGAGTTGGTGGAGGCAACCTCAGTAGTAGGTTTCTGAGAAACAGCTGTTTTATAATTACCCATGGAGCAGGGGTGAGTTCTACTTACCTTTACTACCAGTTCGCAACAGGATCGCACACGCGCTCTTGCTTCACTCGCACATGCGCAGAAGCTTCTGATGACTTCAGGGTCAGTGGGTGGAGCCTCCCGCCCAGTCCAAACCAGGAGCAACCTACCACTACCATGGAAGCCATTTTGTATAAAAATTGCAATTGTGCCAACTGGACCGCACCCCCTATGCCGCCTGTGATTATCATACTGTGTAGGATCTTGATAAAAGAATCATAAAGAACATCCAGCCATTTTCAAAATGTAAGGAGTTATTTAATTGTCTGAAATATTAGTATCCATTCTAAAAATAATTGGCCAGTGAGCTTTACATAGAAAATTCTCAGGAATGTTCTGGGCAGTCTGGCTACGACATTTAGAAAGAGCAAGTTGTTCTTTCCTTCACCACCCCTTCAATAACCTGCAAAATTCTGGAGAAAACATCACATATCTCTGTTCTGTCCCTTCCTGCCAGCCAGTGTTAAAAGAAGCTAATGTTGGAATTAATACCCTTCTGGGTTCAGTTCCAAGTGGGGAGAAAGACACTGGAAACATGGTGGTTGTTTGGAAAGATGGTTTTAATGGTGGACAGGATCACGTGCCTTGATGATGTTGGGTGAAGAAGAAAAAGATGAAGAGATGCTGAGAGTGTCTGAGTTTTATACCCTCTGGGCTTTTGAATTTGAGCTTGCATGTCAGACTCCCATGGGGCCATGCAGGGGCAACTCTGTAGGCCGTCCTGAGTCCCAAGCTTGCTTGAGCCTTGCTGGGTGATGTAATCTTCCTAGGTGTCATGTGCTGAGTTCTGTTGCTAGATGGAAGGCTAATCCTACCTTTGTTGGATCTTGGGTGAAGGCATTTGCCTATGAATAGACCTAGCTATCTTTTTATCTCTTAAGTGCGGACATCTGCTGTGGGCTATTGAGGATGGTGGGGGCTATTAAGAGTGACTCTGCTTCCTGCCTTAAAAAAGCATGTTTCTCCATTTCTTATCCAGGGAAATATAATATTCTGTCTTTTTAATATTTACAAGAATATTTCATTTTTTCTAGGAGGGATGGGTGGGTACTAACCAGGGGTGGGTTCTACTTACCTTTACTACCGGTTCTCAAAGGGGCTGTGCGCACGCTCTTCTGTGCATGCGCAGAAGCATTTTGATGACTTTGGGATTGATGGGCAGAGCCTCCCATTGGTTTTACTACTGGTTCTCTAGAATTGATGTGAACCGGGGGCAACCTACCACTGGTGCTAACTTCCTACACTAACAGAGAATAAGGGAGAGAGGGGAGAGAGGAAGCTGATGGCACTGTGAAGGGTTTATACCAGTGTAAAAGAAAGGAGAAGGCAAGGTAAGATGGTGACTAGTGAGGTGATTGTCTGAACATGATAAAGACAAGAAGAGCCCGTTTCAAGCAGCTTGGCTAAAGAGAAAATAGCCAGATTCATCAGTAAAATATGAGATAGAAATGCAACAGCCTCTGGAAGCGACGGTCCCTTGGGACCGCCAGCCCCATCGCCTGTAAAGAGCCGCCTTTACAATGGAAGGCGGCTCGAAAAACTCCATTTCCATAAGGAAATGTGAGATAGAGCAGGTGAGGGTAGGTAGAGCTCTCTGCGAAGCCCCCAGAGTTTTTTTTTTACTCTTGGGGGCGAAGCGGATGAGGCTCCCTATTCCCCTCGCCGCTACTCCGGGCTTTGGGAGACCTCTGCCTTTATGCAGAGCCAGGCGACGAGAACAAGCCTTTTAAAGAAAATTAACAGATTAAGTAAAGAGGATGAGATCTGGACCTGTGACCCTAAATCGCAAGTATTTTTATTTACTTTATAAAAGATATTGAAGAAAGCAAAAAAGAATTTTTAAAATGGCGACTGCTTGAGGCTTGAGCAGGGAAAGCTGAAAAGGGAAAGTCCTTCCATTTCTTATTAAGCTACAAAGTAGTGGAATAAATACTCTTGGCTACAATTGAAGAAAAAGCTCCACTTTTGTCTTTTATCTTTCCTGGAGATTTGATATTGATCTTGTTTGGAAAGAAGCTTTTTTTTTCTTTTCTTTTCTTTTCTTTTCTAAAAGAGTTTGTCTGTGTGGAAATATGGCGTTTAGACTAACAAAGCCAGACAAACAAGCAGTGGGGGGTGATTCCCCCATTTACAAACTATATGAACAAGTTTTAAACCTACAGACTCAGAAAACTGATTTTAATATAATTGAATTTCTCTTGGAGGAGATTGTAAGAAGGGATGAGATTGTGAACCAGAATTTTGAAAAAGTTAAGCAGGAAATTAAAGAATTGGAGCAATTAAAGTTTGATACTTTGCAATGAAAGATTACAAAAGTGATTAATGGTTTTTCAGAAATTGCTATGAAGTTGGATACAAATATTAATTTATTAGAGTCTAAAATGGAGGAAATTGAGGACAATTTGGACAATAAAATACAAAGAATTGAAAATGATTTGATAAACACTCAAGACAATAGCTTAGAAGAAAAATCTAAAATGGAAGCTGATCATAAGACTTGTAATGCAGAAAATATAAAACAACGGATTGAAAAAGAAGTTTTAATGATGCAACATAATCTCACAGAATATGCGATTAGACTGAGAGGATTACAGGAAAATAACAGAGATGACTTAAGGAAAATATCTTCTGAAATTCTGGCTGGGATCTTAAAGGTTCATCCTGAGGAGGTATTTTGTAGGATTGACAGAGTCTATAGAATAAATTCCTGGATTGCAAAGCAAAGGCAACTGCCTAGAGATGTGGTGATTTACTTTACAGATAAAGAAATAAGAAATAATATTGTGCAAAAATCTTTTAGTTCTACTTTGCAATTGTTTGGAAGAAAGATTTGGATTTATAAAGAGTTACCGCCTAAGATGTTATTGGAAAGAAAGAAATTTGGATTTCTGGTGACTGAGCTTAAAAAACAAAATATTTTACTTAGGTGGGATGTTCCAGTTGGTATAATATTAAGATATCAAGGAGAAAGATACCAACTAAATACTGTTGAAAAAGCGGAAGAATTTTATCAAAAATTTTTGAAAATGAGCTCAACATTTTTTATGCACAACACAAGATAAGCAGAAGGAGTTGGAAATAAAGGAAAAATATCGAGCTACAGAGGTCTCTGTAGATGAATCGCCTTTGGATTCTTTAGATGCCTCAGTTGGATTACCCATAAATAAGAGAGAAGTGGCATCGGATTCTAATGTGATGACTCATCAAGTCACAGACAAGCATGGAAATCAATTAGTTGATACACAATTTATAGAAAAGAAATATGATTGGCAATCTAAGCCACAAAAGCAAAACCAACAAGATCAAGTTATAAATCAGAACGAACATCGATCAGTTGATATACAACTCGTAGAAAGGAAATTAGGATGGAGATCAAACCCACAAAAAGTCAAGAAAAAAAGAAATAGGTCTCACAAAAACAAAAATTTCTAAATTAAGCAACAGTAAAGCCAGTTATTTAAAAGATGACTGAATACATGAAAAGACAGTTGAGGTGAAGTATTGGTTAATATTATCCTGAGGAGAGTGACAGACCTCTGCAATGCCGTAATTTTGGGATGTGAAAAGGGCCTTAAATTGTTGGATTGGAATTATCTATTTTGTTTTTTTTTTTTTTTTTTTTTTTTTTTTTTTTTTTTTTGATAAATGCAGTATGTTTATGCCGAGTTACATGGCAAGAGAGCTATGCTGGGGCATGCAGAAGATCTGGTTGTTACTCCATTATGACGGTGGGAATTAATAATCCTGAAGAAAGCCACTACTACAGATATTACATGGAATATAATTATAATGTCACTCGGGTGGTTGTTTTCTTTTTTTATATACATGAAGATATTCACTACTGATGGGGGCAGATGATAACTGAGGATTTTGAACATTCTGTTGCAAGCAGGATGTTATGTTACCCTAATATGGCTGACAATCCAGTGGAAAGACATCAAAGAAGACATTATATGGATTATAAATTTAAAGTTACTGATATTATCTACATAAGGGAATATCTTTTTTTTATTTATTATTTTATTTATTTTATATATTATTATTTTTTTTAGGGTGGGCAGAATAATAAAGTTATTAAGAATTGTTATGTATGAAAATTTTGTAGGGAAGTGGGTGGAGACAGGTTAGTTTACTAATTGTTTAGTTTAAGAAAAGGGAGACATACTTATGGGAGTGGAGGAAATGGATAGACTATGAGCATAAAGACTATGAGAATAAATGTTAAATTAGGATTTATTATATAGTTTTATAGTGGAAGGCTGCTTTGAAATGTTATATTAATATACATAAAAGATTTAATATTAAATTAGGATTTATTATTTAATTTTAAAGTGGAAGGTTGTTCTAAAATGTTATATTAATATATTATATTAATATAATAATAATAATAATAATAATAATAATAATAATAATAATAATAATAATAATAATAATAATAATAATAATAATTTTATTTCTATGCTGCCCTTCTCCCGAAGGACTCAGGGCGGTGTACAGTCTATTTAAAAACACAGACAAAACAACAGTATAAAATTTAAAATAATTAAATAAGGTGGCTCAAATTTAAAACCCCAATAAATTTAAATACCCAATTTAAAACTATTGTGTTGATAGTCCGGCCTGGTGGAACAACAGGGTCTTCAATGCACAGCGAAACACCCGGAGGTCGGAGATCTTACGAATTTCCGGGGGCAGTTCATTCCACAGGGCTGGGGCACCCACAGAGAAGGCCCTCCCCCTGGGTGTCGCCAGCCGACATAACTTGGCTGATGGCACCCTGAGGAGACCCTCTCTGTGGGAACGGACTGGTCGGTGGGAGGCTATTGGTGGCAGAAGACGGTCTCGGAGGTACCCGGGTCCTATGCCATGGAGCGCTTTAAAGGTGGTAACTAACACCTTGAATCGCACCCGGAAGACCACTGGGAGCCAGTGCAGCTCGCACAGGAGGGGTGTCACATGGGCACAACGGGTTGCGCCCATAACCACCCGCGCAGCCGCATTCTGGACCAGTTGGAGCCTCCGAGTGCTCTTCAAGGGGAGCCCCATGTAGAGAGCATTACAATAGTCCAACCGGGAAGTAACAAGAGCATGAGTGACCGTGCGCAGGGCGTCCCGATCCAGAAAGGGTATATATACATATAAGGTTTGATTTAAGAGAAATATGTATGGGGAGAAGAAAAAGGGCAGATCATTGTTAAATAGGGTGTTATAATAATATCACTATGTTAAACCAGAAGTTATCACATAATCTTATAGTAGAATGTTATTTTGAAATGTATAGTAAAAGGGGGATATAATAATATTATTAGAATATTATTAGAAAGAAAAGGTCAGTATTTGGATGGAGTAAGGGGATGGTAAAGTATTATATAATCTGTTATGAATTTGGATTTTATTTTGAAGAAAAGGTCACAGGGGGAGGGGTGGAGAGGGGGGGTTAGGGAGAGGGGGGGAAAGGGGGAAAAATCTGTATTTGAAAAACTTTTTCAATAAAAAAAATAAATAAATAAATAAAAAAAGAAATGCAACAGCCTAATAGAGCTAAATAAAGCTAAAGTTGTCACCAAGTGAATCTTCCAAGAAACAGAGGCAAAACAAATCTGCAGGAGAGAAGAAAATGATCGCCACACATTGGTAGAAGAAAGACTGAAGGGATTTGGATGTTATCAGATAAGACAGCAGATGAGTGTACTCAGCAGCATTTAAAGATTTTTTCTTATTTTGCAAAACCAGTGACATAGCTTGCTTCCTAAGAGGTTTTTCACTTTTCCAGACTGCAAGCTGAAAAAAGGAAAGGAAAGCAGGAGATTTAGAACACAAAACTAAAAGAAAAATTATTCACTTTGTGAATAAATGATTATGATAGAAGAAATAAATATGGAGATTGGGTAATTGTAATAGCATGGAACAGGAATAGAGTGTGGGGAGGGGGGAATATTTTTTTGTAAGAATAAAACTTTACTTTTGTCGTTTTCAGCAAGAAAGACACCCCACATGGGTAAAAGGATCCTGCTCAGAAGCAACTTGTGCCTGACTCAGTATGATTTCTGTGCATGTGAAATAAAAATATAGATTAGCTGCATATGTAATGCTGTTCTATGTCTGGCAATTTATGCTCAATGAGTTTTTATTTCTTTGGCTTCAAGGAAAATATTTTCTCAGTCATAGAAATCTTCCTTTTTCTTTCTTCTGATGAAGAGATGGCCCACTCACTTGATGACAAAAGATTTGGAATACTAATAGTATATATTATGGCAGTCAACTGATGTCTTCTAAACCAGTGTTTCTCAACCGTGGCAACTTTAAATTGTGTGGACTTCACTTCCAGAATTCTGGGATTTGAAGTCTACATATCTTAAAACTGACAAGGTTGAGAAACGCCGTTCTAAACAATATCTAACATTTCCTACAATACAGTAAGTGACTTTTGCTGAACTCAAAAGATGCATATATTGAAATATTTGGATAATAATGGAACAGATAAATAGTTTTTAGAAGCTGTTCTGGTCAGCTATTTAGTCAATCTCTTCTGTATGTAGGGCTCCACATATTGTATGGAATGTGGACAAGAACATTTAATTCAGGAATCAGATATATTATATTCTTATTAATACACAGTTTTAAAACAGCATATTAGTTATAAACTACTCCCAGGAGTTAATAAGAACAAAATAGCTAAAATGAGGACAAATCTGGTGAAATATCAAAATTTGTAACATACCACAGGATCCAAAAGCTAAGATAAAAGTATAAAAAATGGATTGACTTTATTATGAAATATGTAGAGGAAAATTTTAACATTGGTGAGAATTGAGATTTGAGGATTGCAAGTGATATATAGTATTAGTCAAACAACCAGAAGATGTAAATAGATGAAGAAATTATTTCTAGAATTGCTGCAGATTTTTTTTAAAAAATGTGAAAACTAGTTGAACATGTAACAATATGAATGTGGATTTTTATGCATGTTTAATTTACCATAAAAAATACTTTGATGGAATATAGCAAGGCACATTTCTAGATATATTGAATGCCATAGGAATGAATAACAGATACACAACATTATGAATTTATCTTGTAGATAAACAGCAGCTGTTAAACTACAAAGAAAAACAAAACAAATTCAAACATTTGATAGAATGCCACAAAGTTAATTATTACCCTTCCTGTTTAACACATTTTCTGAAACTATATTCAAAAGGCATATTAAAAACATCAAGTACATATAACAATGATAAACAACATACTTTATTTCCTCAATCTATAAGCAAGTAGTGAATTAAGTTTACAAAGAACACTCAGTCATGTATATCAGTCAAATAAATCCTATTGGCTAAATATAAATCAAAAGGAAACAAAAGCAATAGATAAATAAAATGCTGAAATAGATATTTAGGTATAGGAAAATGGATTAAAAGTTTCAGTACAAGTTCCAAGGAGATATGAAAACTGAAGATAGCTCTGAGGAAGCAGAGACAACAACCATGGCAAAGACCAAGGAATCAGTGATGAAACCACTTTGATGGAATTTCTCCAGATAACAAAAGAATAACAGTTCACCCATATGTCCTCTGGACAGGTGGCCCTCATGAGGCCACTGCAAAACAGTGTTTTATTTTGTTTTTTCACAGGTTTAAGCATTGGAATGTTTTGGTCTTTTTGTTTCCTTTATAGCCTTTTGATTGTCTCTTTTGAATGATATGTAGATATTGCTTATCTCTATGTGCATGTTAATGGCTGATTTGTTTTAGTGCCAAGCTTTTAGGAATTCCCTAGCATTTTTGGATTTAGCTTGGTCTAGGATGCTCACAGTTGCTCAGTTGAAACTATGGTTAAGTCTGTCCATCTGTTGTGAAATTAAGGAGTTTTCATCATGTCTTCTGACTGTTTGTCCTATATAGTGGCTCTTACAGTCCTTACACTTTTTTCCTACTGGAGATACTGAGTCTTTGGTTGACTTAATAAGTTTTGGGGCACTTTAGTTGGTTTGTGTGCTATGGTGATGCCATGTGGTTGTAAAAGTCTATTGGTTATTTCTGAGATGATATATGGCAGTATTATCATTTTTGTAGCTTGGGTTGTTGTGCTGTAGTGGTCAGGTACTTTTAGATAAAGTTGCATGGGTATCTATTTTGTTGGAAGATATATAGATGACCTGTTTCCTTTCCTGATGCTCGGGGTTCCTACCTTTACTTGATTGTGCTCTTCTAAATAGTCTTCTTACTTAGGTTCTCTTGTGGGAGATTGGGTTGTTATTTTAATAGTGAAATATTTGGTTAGTATGGGTGTTTTTATGATAGACTTTGTACTTGTAATTTGCTACAATTGCCTCTGCAGATGAGGACAGACAGGAATCACAGTGTTTCTTCTTCCCTTGTGAATTTTATTCCCTGAAAAATGTTGTTGATTGTTTCATGTATCTTCTCTAGATTTTCCCTTTTTATTATAACAAACTACAGAACTATATTGATTGCAGGTGATGGAGTTCTATAGTATCTGGACATTGAATTACAATCTCCTCTATGAGTCCTGAAAGTGGTATTCCCATGGATGTTCTTTTGATTGGTTGGTATAGTTATTCATTAAACTTAAAATAGGTGGTAAGGCAAAGGGTTAGGATTGATGAGGTTCATGATTCTTGGTATTTCAATCTAAGTGCATTTGGTTAGGTCAGGTTTGTTGTGTAGTAGTGCTGCCATGGATTCCTTTGTTGATTCTGGGTCTTTGTAGGTAAAGAGTGCTCTGACATTGAATGAAATGTCATCTTCTTCTATTATCAGGTCTTTATTTTTTTCTGAGACATCGTATTGGGGATTTGATAGAATATTTGCTCTTCTCTATAGAATGCCCAAGCTCTTCTGTCAGTTCTTTAGTGGTATTGTGGATTAGGTTCCCTAACAATGATACAATTGAACAGAGAGTTATGTCAGACTTGTGTATTTTGGGCCATCCATCTAAGCCCAGGGAAACAAGTCTTCTGATTTTTATCCACCACCGTTATATTTTCTGATGTGATCTTTCTTGGTAAGGTTGCTAAAGATTCTCTTGATCTAGTTGTCTAGTTTCTGTATTGGACTGGTGTTAACTGACATGTAGATTTCTTTGTCTTCAAATAATTCTTTGGCTTTTTGTATACTGTGATATGTCCCCATCAGGATTAATACCAGATCAAGAATCAAACTCTAAACAATACTCAAATAAATGAATTATCAACCCAGATAAACAATAAACAGCCTAACCAAGGAAATACCAAGAAGAAAACAACACTCCCATCAATACTGACAGGACAAGCCACTGCATATAAACAGAAAGTAAACCTCAGTCCCTTCTGGCACTAAAGATGTTGCCTACTTGAATAATGAAACATCTGTAAGAAAACAACCAAGCTCAGAGAACAGCAAGGACTCCCTGGAATAAAAAGTCTTGCTATCTTTTGACTTTTTATTGCACAATAACTTCTTTGCTAAAGAAAACATGAGTAGCATCCCTCATTTTCAATGAGAAAATGGAGGCAGCATATTTGGGGATGTAAGTAGTAAAATCAATGTTTGAACTTCATACCCTGGATACAGTTTAGATAGTTATGACAATTTTCTTCTAAGAATGATTTCCCAATTGGATTTTCCTATTACATATTGTTTGCTTGTGCAGGCATGTGGATTGTGTTGTCTAACAAATGCAGCTGAAAGGAAGCTTTTGTTGAAGAAGATGAAATATTTTCCCAATTTTGCATCCAGAATACAGGGAAGAAGCTTCATCTTTTTTCTCAGACCATTAGAGAATTAAATTGAATATTCATAGTTACTTTTTAAACCATTGAATGCAACTGATTAAAATAATCCTCAACAGTAATTGCAAAATACTCATTCATGTTTATTATTTCAAAGATGCAAAATAAATATTAAACATCCAAACAGAAGTATAGATAAGGAGCTGTGTTATATATCCCCAAATTTGTTTTTTGTCCAAATCAATGTCAAAAGTTTATATTTGCTTTTTAAAAAAACATTTTATTCCTCCTACCTTGATTTTGGTGTTACCATCCGTAACTAGGTATTGATGTTTCAAAGAAGAGATTCAAGTTAAGATGTAAAAATATAAAATTGTTGTAATCACTCAGAATTTATAACAAAATTCGATATCAATCTTAAGTTTTATAGCACCTCATTTGGAATATTTTTGTTTATTTTAAAAAAGTATTCTAGGATTCCCCGACACTCACTGTTCATGTATAGATAGGCACAATCTGTATAACATTCATGATGACAAATGAATATTAAGAATACCACTTTACCACAGATTAAAATGGATTAGGTGCCCCCAAATTTTTGCAAGATGAAAGAGATTCAGTCAATGTTTTTCTGCAAGTAAGAGGCTATAACAAAGCTAACCAAGAGTTCCCTAAATTGGAACTGACTTCCTGTCTGTCGATGCACCTGCTGGAAACTTGCCCTCATTTGAATATTTGGCACATTGCATAGTGTGAAGGACTTGCCACAGAGAGAGAAAATCAAAGCTATCTCTTTCTTGAATTCCCTTAAGTTCATTTATTCTGGGTTCTATAACAATGCATTCATCAATACCTCTTGAATATGGTACAGTAAATAGCTGATAATTCTTAAAACTTATATATACTATAGTACAATATATACTATATAAAACTGATAGTTATAGTACAATATATACTATAACCCTATGGACAAACCTTTATGGACTAGAGCAAGGTACAATGAATGGTAATGTGAATGAATATCTGGCTAGTCTAAATAAAAGAAGAATTAGGGGTGACAAGATAGCAGTATTCCAGTATTTGAGGGGCTGCCACAAAGAAGAGGAAGTCAAATTATTCTCCAAAGCACCAGACGGCAGGATAAGAAATAATGGTTGGAAACTAATCATGAAGAGAAGCAACCTGGAATTAAGGAGAAACTTCCTAACACTGAGGACAATTAACCAGTAGAACACCTTCCCTCCAGAAATTTATGGGAGTTTCATCACTGGAAGTTTTTAAGAAGAGACTAGACAGTCAGTTGTCTCAGATGGTATAGGTTCTCCTGCTTGAACTGTGGGCTGGACTAGAAGACTCCAAGGTCCCTTCCAGCTCTATTCTATTCTAATATCATTGCTTCTCAATTGCCATGGTGAAAATGTTCCTCTCTGATGAGACTACATGACTCAAAGCAGCTTCCATTTTTGTTCCTGAGATTATTTCCGAAAAAGCAATATTAAGAAACTTACTGTTTAAAATATAGCACTGGGAAAATGCCCAGAATATACATCTGTTCCTATTATGTACATCTGAGATAATTAATCAGATTCATGAAGGTAACAAGAATAAGTAGTGTACATTTATTCACAGTCAGGGAACTACCCACTGTCTGTGTGCCTATTGCACACTTCTGGGTAAAGTTTTTCCCTAACTAGTATCAGACTAACTAGCAAATGTGATGAAGAACCAATCTGGTAAACTTTAATGTGCTCCATCTGTAAAATATGTAGTGTACCATCTGCCACGTTGCAAGAACTTGATTCTGAGTCTTATTTACTCATGTATATATACTAATCTTTTATTCTCAGACGATCAAAAATTCTTCAACCAGATTCATTTTCTTTCCCTTTCCTTCTGTTCTCTCAGTTGTATTGGGTGGGGAGGTTGTTGGCATTGTGTTGTCAATTTTATTTATGTTTATATACATATATGAATTACATTTACACCCCATGTTTCTGTTTGTATAAGCACTCAAAGCAGTTGACAACAATAAAGCAAAATACAAAATGTAACAGTAAAAAATCAATACATCTAAAATCACACCTGAAAACAAGTTTATCATAATCAGTTAGCAGTGAAAAGCATGAAGCAATGATAAAGAAAAACAAATCTGATACCATTATTTGAAAGTTCTCCATAAGCTGAGTTCCATTTTATTTTCTGAAACCAACTAGTGGATAAAACGATGAGCTCAGAATAGTAATGTCCTAGTTGTATTCCGAATTCTACAGGACTTTAAATTCTAGAATTATCATTGGCCCTGAAAAATATCATATGCTTATATTGACTTTCATCTGTAGCCTCATTAATTTATCACGAATAGTTCCATACAATTGACTGCCTATTTACAAATTTCCTCCGCTAATTCAATTACCTTTGTGAAGAAGCATCATATTTTATTGCAGTGGTATATGTTACTAAGAAGTTCTTGGCTGAGTAAATGCAATATCTTTTGGGTATGCTTGCTTAGAGTTAGCAATCAATTTGGACAGTTTGTACAGCCTTGAAACATGAGAGGGTATCCCATCCAAATTGCCAAGATCTTACAAGATTTTATTGAGACCTTGCAAACTGCCAGATTTCAATGAGATTGCATGCTGTCTCATAAAATGGCAACACTTTGATAGAGAATGTTCTAGGGCAGGGCTCTTAAACTTCCGGCTCATGGGATGGATGTGTCACATGCTGGCCATGCCCATGCCTGATTTAGCAAAAGGGAAAACAGCCCTAATACGTCATGTGATGCTGCCGTGACACCATGAGTTTGACACCCCTGTTCTAGGGCATATGCTACACTGTTGGCTGTTATACTATGTTAGCCCTACAATTGAACAGAACCAAGAAAATGAGGCTATTTGGAAAGAATAGAGAGAATAGTCCATTGGAAAGAATGGAGAGAATAGTCCATTGGAAAGAATGGAGAGAATAGTCTGCTGAAATTATGTGTGTCTCTGTGTGTGTGCATACATGCATGCATACATGCATATATTTACATGTTAAAATCTTAGGTAAAACATAAAAGGGAAGTTGTTAAATAAATGTAGAAGAATCCTTCAGATGTTTGAATTGCTTAAAATTTAATCTAGGGGCAATAATACTTAATAACATATTTATTGGAAGACTCTGAGAGACATATTTTGGAACAGGTAGCCTTGAGTGAAGTTCTTTTTAGGGCAACAGTATGATGTTAATGCAAAAATAATAATGAGTTTAATGGCACTATGCAAATCAAACTGCAATACCTGCAGCAGATTTTAATTTGTCCAGTAATAATTGCTGCCAACTGAATTGCCATATTATTTCTCAATTGCTTTTTAAGCTAATGGGCTACATAGCAAATCAACACCCAAAGTAAACATATAGGGAGCAATTTATACAGAAGGAAAAATTTGAAATATTTTTAAAGACTGTTTTTTTCACCTCTATTTCTTTCTTGTCTGAAATTTAAAACAAAATAATCATGTAGGCAGTAGCGTATTCCATCACTACGTTCTATCTCCACACAGAGAACATATGATTTCATACCTTCTTATAGACTGTGATATAAGAAAAGAAAAGCATGTGGCCACCTTAGCTTGAAATTTTAGAAATTGTACCCCAATGTATCTGGAATATTTCGAATACAGTCAAGCCTACAACCATCTAGTAGCTACTTCCCTGATTTTCAGACTGAGAGGTTCTACAGTTCTAATTATACAAGCTGAGGAATGAACCGAGGATGTTTTCACGCAGAGTGTATGCTTTGCTACTTAGCTATCAACCTTCCTGCTCTGTAAAATATATATTTTGAGTTACAGTGGCCAAAAAGATGTTTACCAACTGACAGCTGGTAAGAAGTGAATTTATGTAGCAGGGCCATAAATCCATTGCCTTTGCAGAGGTTAATTAACACTTTCCTAAATGCCTGTAAATCAGCCACATCACAAACTCTCTCTGTTACCAAACAAGGTTCCTTCTGTTTAGAAGCCTTATGTGGTGTACAGCTTTTCCCGTTGCTTGATGTAATTGATGTAATTATCCCTTTTGGAAGATGATGAAAATTATTTCTCAATCTTCTTTTCTGTGCAATATTATTGCATTTGTATCATATGGGCATCTTGAAAATACATGTTTCGTAGAAAATATTTAGTGACATTTAGCCCCAATTTTACAGTCTTTTGTGCTCTGACTGTTTAAGTGAGACATCACTTGATTATAATTTGTGACCTTCCCTGCCAGTTTCCCTATTGACTTTGCTTGCTGGAAGTCAGTTTGGGAAGGTTGCAAGTCATGTTCACATGATCCCAGGACATCACAACCATTGTAAATTCAAGCTGGTTGTCAAGTTGCCAGGATCATGCCGATATGATTGTGGGAACACTGCAATGATTGTAGGTGTGATGACAGATCAAAAGTCACTTGTTTTCAATGCTTTTTTCAATAGCTTTGAACAGTTGTTAAATGAATGATAAGTCGAGGACAACAAAGATGGTGAAAAGCATGGAAGCTAAATCTTATGAACATCAGTTAAAGCAACTGATATGTTGACCCTAAAGAGAAGGCTAAGGGAAAATATAATAGTGTTCTTCCAATATTTGAAAGGCTATCACAGAAAGAAGGTTTAGATTTATTCTACCTCATGGAGAAAGGACAAGAACCAGAGGGTGGAAGATTTACAGAAATAGATCTAAACATGGAAAAGAAATAGTTTTCTGACCCTGAAAGTAAGGAAGGAAAGCTCCTGGAGACATGAATGCTGCATCACTGGTGCTTTTCAAGCAAAGGTTGGACAGGCATTTTGTCTGGGATGGTACGAAGGCTCCTGCTATGGACAAAGATTAAGCTAGAAATTCCCTTTCTACCCTATAATTCTGTGCAAGTGCCAAATCACAGCTCAAAATAAATCCCTGTTATCACATCCAATCCATCACCCTCTAATCATACATGAAAATAATGAAAAATGCATGTTGTATGTCATTGATTTAGATATCAACACCACACAAAGTCAGAGCTGGTATCAAAAGCATAAATTGTCCATTAATATGAAATAGATCCCATAACATAAATATCAAAACATTATTAACATTCCTGTTCTATTATGCTAACTGACTCTAAGCCTGGTGGAGAGAAACAAAGTGTTGGATGTTCTACATCTCCAAACCTTTTTTGAATCATGTCAAGACAATGATATAGATAGATAGATAGATAGATAGATAGATAGATAGATAGATAGATAGATAGATAGATAGATAGATAGATTTCTTACTTCTTCGTAGGGTTTATGTGTGTTTTTCTTCTAGCCAGGTTTTCCCTACGTAGCCAAGGTTTTTTTGTAGCTCCAGCTCAGTAGAATCTCATCTACTCGGTTCTGGGCTTTTTTCCTTTCTAACACCTAGCAAGCTCTAGGTGTTAGAAAGGAAAAAAGCCCAGAACCGAGTAGATGAGATTCTACTGAGCTGGAGCTACAAAAAAACCTTGGCTACGTAGGGAAAACCTGGCTAGAAGAAAAACACACACACACACATATGTATGTATGTATGTATGTATGTATGTATGTATGTATGTATTGGTTTTGCAAAATGTGCTAACCCATAACAACATTAATAGTGAAAAGTTTTCTGATTGCAAAAGCTAGATGCCAAAAGGAGACCGAACACTGGTATGGCAAGCAAGAAGAGGGAACACAATGAGCACTTCTACACTAGTGATTTATGATATCCACCAACCATTATGGTGGCTGAATAAAAGCGGTTTTCATTAGAGATATATTGCTACAGCAATGGCTAGATGATGCTATATATCAATAGTGGAGAAGTGTACATTAACTTTATCTTGTCTTTACTCCTGGTTGTGAAAAATCTTTTCCAAATTTCTTCTCCTTCAATAAAACCAATGGATGGATTCAGCAAGCCAATTCAAGGATCATAGTTAAAGAATTGGATTCCAAAGGCATTAAAACTCAAGGTTTTACATAACAGATGTCTATAGAGGGTTTAAGCATTAAATATTAAAAGAAGCAGGAATAATAAGACCCATCAAAGTTTAGCAACAGCTTTCATACATTATCCCATGACATTTAGATTCACTAGGTAATAGTCTATGCTTTGATTTAGTCAGAAGAGTATACTGGTAATGTTACCTTGGTGAATAATGAAAAGTCTGCAGGCAACAATGAAGCTCAGAGAGCACCAAAGACTCCACTACTGTAAGAAAATCAGATCCATGTGGAATTTAAGGTATATTTATTTCTAACAGTTACCAAGTAGATCCTTTTGGACAGAAGGAGGGCAAGACATACTACAATAGCCCTCATCCATATTTCACAAAGTTTCATTATTCATATGGTCATCAATATTGTGTGTGTGTGTGTGTGTTTTGGTCAAAGTAGAAAGATGCATCCAGCCAAGCTTGTCTGATCTCAAGACCTAGCAAATTAGTGCTTGGATAGCAGATTATTTTATTAGAAGTTTTTAAAAACTCCTGAAAGAAAGTAGTGATAAGTCACTTCTGTATACCTCCATATGGAGATTCTCAGCCACCAGGTCATGGTGGCCCCAAAGGTGCTTTTTCAAAATGCAATTGGACTTTGTTTTTCCTTGAAGACATTTTGCTTCTCATCCAAGAAGCTTCTTCAATTCCTGAAGCTGAAGTTTCTTGGATGAGAAGTGAAACACCTTCAAGAAAAAAAAGTCCAGTGTACAAGTGTGCAAGTGTTTATAGTTACCAAGAGTCAAGGTTCTTTGTGCTATGAATTAGGCCACCACTATTTTAATACACGATTCAGAACAGTTAAATCAGAAATACTTGTTTTCAAGTTTTGTGGAAGTTAGAAATACATCTGGAGTCGTAGTTGTAGACTAATCGCCATTTCCAGCAATTTCTTCCCCTGGAGCATTGCTGCCAAAGTTATTTCCTGAGCTAATAGGTCTTCAATTAGAAAGACAGGGAGAATGTGCCAAAGCAAAATTAGTAAGAATTTCATATTTACTTTGCTTAAATGGAAAATCGCGAGTATCATTCTTCCAAAGGCAAAAGGTCAGTTAAAAAAAGTACTTGATACTGATGATAGGGTTGATTAGAGAACTTGCGTTGATTATGTGAACAGCCTATGATGGTGTCCGTAAGCACTAACTGCAGACTGCATTCATTAATTTTCAGCAAAGGTTACATCTATTATTCAAAGAATAATGAGGATGGTGTAAGTATTCATTTTCAGAAAATTGGGTGTGATTAAATATCATGTTTGTTGCTTCAGTTACTGTGTTTTTAAAAAGAGAGTCTGTACTTGTGGACTGATATATGCTAGACGTTTTCATTAGCATAATTATACTAATTTCAAGGAGGATTCTTGTAAATCAATAGGAATATATTAAGTTAAATTATTGGTCAACCATCACAGTTATGTCCTGAAATCCCTCTGTCATACAGTGTCAAAAATTAGAAAAAGGGAAATAAAGCTATATGTTATAACTTATATAAGGGAGAGTTGAAATTGGCTATTGAAATTGGCTATTGGAGCTCTTTTTGTATATAGAACCAGTGAAATAATGTGAAATAAGTAGGATCATACCAACAAACTTTATAAGATATTGTGCATGGTATGCATCAATACCAGCTTATACCAGTGTTATAAAAAAAAATTGCAGCCTATGGCCACAAACACTATATTTTTTATGAGCATCCCAGGATAGTACCAAAAATTTGGATTTTCTGCATATTAGGAATATTAAGTGAAACTGATGAGCTATCTTTTAATTTGGTGCCATTTCTTGGCATTTAAGGAAGGAAATACACAAAAGCTATATTATATATCCTAAAATAAATTTAATGTTTTTTTTTAAAAAAACAGACAAATTTCCTTTTTGTATATCAATGCCTTATTCATAGCTTTGACTGCATATACCAGTAAAAGAACAGTAGGAGGTAAGCTCTACTGAATTCAAAAGAATTTATTTTGTGTTCTATTGATTCAGTCTTGTATTGGATGTCAATAATTCTGGTTTCTAAGTCACAGTGGAGACAAAGAGACAAATTTCCATATAAACATTTGTATGACTGCAAATAGGTGTCTTTACTTGGATCAGTACTGTTGTTTCAAGAAACACAGACCACTGAATAGCCATATTCTCTGCTTTGTATGGTCAATTAAAACTATTCCCATTTCCTCTATAAATAACTGGCACAAATTCATCTTATATTTCATAGCAACTTTAATACAGTAGTACCTGCCCAGCAACAAATTCATTGTGCTCTTGTTGAGCTTTGGAGAAACTGTTGTAAATCTGATGGCATTCAAGTCAAGCTTTTTGTTTTTAAAAGTGATTTTTTTTCAAGATTATATCGTGTTTCCCTGAAAATAAGACCCTGTCTTATATTTTTTTGAACCCTGAAATAAGCGCTTGGCCTTATTGCCATGCGCTCAAAAGCCCAATTGGGCTTATTATCAGGGGATGTCTTATTTTGGGGAAAACAGAGTAATTAGAGATGATAATATCATACACTTCAACAGATTAAGATGTACCTAATCTTTTAACAGATTGCAACAATTGTTATAAAAAAAAATAGAGAGCTTTCAAAAGGCAAGACTGGAAGAATTTCATTCAGCACATGACAACATTATACTAAACATGAGATGTCCAAGCAATCACTGTGTTGTTCAAATAAGGACTGAATTGAATAAATTGTGTCTTGCAAAATCAAAGTTACTGTGCAGTGCTAGCAATACAATTTTGCCCTGAAAGTGTGGCAAGAATATTGATGAAGCATAGCTCCTGAATGAACTGAAGTCAAAGCCATGGTTAGAAATATGTACATGACTCCAACTTCATTGAATTCAAGAGTGGTGATTTTGAAGATCTATATTTGTATCCGCCTTGTATATTTTTTTTTTCATTTGAAAAAGTAGAGGAATAACATAATGTATTTGCATAATCACTGCATACATATTCAGTCAGTCAGTCAGTCAATCAGTCAGTCATTCCATTTAGACGCTGCTTGATTCCAGGCTGACTCTGGACAGTTCGCAATACAAAAGTTATAAAAACAATAATGTACATAATAATAAACAGATGGTATATCTGGTCAACAGATGAGACAAACATCATCTATCCACAAGGCATCAGACAGAATTTCACATGGATGGCTAAAGCCAAGCAATCTACTTTGAGTTCTATTTTCAGAAAGGATATAAGAGAAAATTAAATTCAGCTATAGAAATTCTCTAAACCATCACTAACTGCTCTTCTCCTAAAGAACTTCCTATCAAAGTAATGCACAAATAGTACATTTTAATAATAGTCTTCTAGGTATTCTAGGTCAAATATATAAGAGAATCTGTACTGGACATAGCAAGAAATTGGAGACTCACTGAATAAGTCCAGAACAATGTCTTTTCTTTATTTCTAATTCCTTCTATACCAATATTACAATACTACACCAATAATTCTTTGAAATAAATTATATTTCAAAACAACCAAGACATTACTAAATGTATTCTAGTTATTTTTGTATTTGCTTTTCCTTTCAAAGAACAATTCCCACATCTAGGCCTAGAAGAGCCAGTTAAATTTTAGGAATAAACTAAAATACAGTAGTGTTCCTGTTCATTCAAATAATTTTAGCAGCCAGGGGAAAAAAATTATAATATTAGCAAATTTACTTCAGGGCAGGGGAAACCTGCATAAAGTAAATCCAAAATGAAGATGGAAATATCAGTCATATTGATCAATAACATATGCAGATATCACAGCAGAAACTTTCAGACCAGAAGGAGCATTTTGTTAAACAGCATTTTCAGGAAAGCAAATCTGCAATAAGGACACTAAATTGATGTAATTATATTGCAGAATAAAAATTACTCTTGCATTTCCTACTCCTTGGCTAGCTTGCTAGAAGCGACTTGGTCAGTTTCAACTTATGGTGATTGCATGAATAAATAACTCCTAGTTCTTCCAAAAAATGTTCCAGGAATTTCAGTTGCCAGACATCTCCCAAAGTTTATTGCAATTCCTTCAGGCTTCATCAATATATACATGCATCTAGATTAAATCTTATTTTGTTGTCTGACTTCGCATCAGGCCATAAAATACTTGGTTACAGCTATTCAGCCTGGATGAATGGACTACCTTGATGAGTATATATGGTGCTTTACTGCAGATAAGATAGAAGTCATCTACCTGTTTCCAGCACAAAATAAAAACCATGCTATTTACATTTATACACATGCACAGTACAGTACATATCTTCTCATTCTTAATGTAATCTCAAATTTGGTCTTGATTTTCAGGGCCATGCACTCAATATTTACATTACTTTCTGTATGTACTGTCTAACCTGACAACAAGTTTCCTGCTTTAGCCCTTATATACTCATCCACTTTATCAATTGTGTATTTTTTTATTATTTATTGTATAATATTGTATTGTGTTTATTTTGGCCATACAGTCCAGTATACTTGCGTGACTATGATAAATTTATTAAATAAAAATAAATAATTGCTTTCTGCTCTCAGTATAGTTTCTTCTTCCTGCTGTATCTCAATATCAAAATTTCTGAACTGTTTGTCACAAATGGATAGGTTTCAACTCTCCTGATAAGTATCTTTTTTTTCCCTAATATCTATAACTTATCCTTTATTGGATGCATGAAGCAACACCAAGTTTGTAAATTAAAAGTGTTACTTTGACTATTGAAGTAGTTCTATTTTCCCCAGCCTTCTTTGATCTCAATTCTTAGGAATGGCTATCTGCTATGGAGGGTAAACACAAATAGATTTCATTTCAGATATAAAATAGGTCATTGAAGAAGGAGAAGATTAACTGTTGTCAGTTAGAGGACATTTCAGGAATTCTACTGTAAAGTTAATTATGTAAAGTTAATATGATCACCTCTTGTGCATTTATTCTTTTTCCTCTTCTGTCAAATTAAAGCTAACAATGTGGTCTCAATTTTTAGAGAACTTAATTCAAAGCTTTGAGGTGAGTATACAGCCTTGAGAACCTCAGGTAATTTATCCCTTAACTTGTGAACATGAATTTCCATCTTTTTTTTTTCATGACTGCTCAAAATAGCAGATTCAAGAAAAAAAAAGCTATTATAAATATATGGGATAGAACAGGAGGACAGTTATAAACTCTCTAGTACTCAGGATTTACCTTTTACACAATAAGGCAGTGTTTTTTGATCTTGACTGCTTGAAGATATGTGGACTTCGATTCCCAGAATTGCCTAGCCAACTGTGCTGGCTGGAGAATTCTGGGAGTTGAAGTCCAAACATCCTCAATCTGCAAAGGTTAAGAAACACTGCAGGAATTGGTCAATCTAACTCAATGTTTTCTCAAACATTGTGTTCTGACCTAGGCTTCCTTAGAAATTAAACAGCACAAACTTAGTCCTGGCAAACCTCTTTAATTCATACGGCTGTAAATTACTTTCATTTACAGTCCACAAGGCTTGATAAACAGTCTTTCAGAGGAAGGTTATCAACACCCACCTATTTCACATGGAATGCTGCCAAAGAGCTAATTTCCAGATGCAGGGAAAGGCCAAACTTGGCACAGACTCACAAACAGAATTTTCAAATCTTGAATTGGCCAGATGAACTAATTACTTCCTGCAAAAGCTCACATCCCATTTGTTTCTCTTTTATGTCTTATGGGAGGGGCCAGTCATCTCCAAGCCTTACTCCCAAATCAACCCTGTTTCCTTAATTGTTCCTGTCTCCTGGCAGTTCTGCGCATGCGCACACTGGGAACAGGCTCAGCCTGTTCTTCTGCCTCGCTGATGTCAGACTCCAGAGACTCTGGAGACAGCAAAGTCAAGTCAAGCAAGACCCTAACCCTAACCCTAATCCTAACCTTGGCCCCCTCTCTGCCTCCAGCTCAGAGCCATCGTCCAAGTTTTTCCCAGACTCGAGGACTGGCCCAGGTTCCTCCCCAACCTCCTCACTGTCCAAATCTGCTGCCAGCTCTGTTGGACACTGGCAGGCCACAACACTTGGCAACTTTAATATATGAAAACTTCATCTCTACCAGATGTTAAAGTCCACACATGTTAACGTTGCCAAGCTTGAGAAAAACTGGGATAGTTCAACCTGGTTATATTAACAAACATTTTTTTTTCATAACTCTTATCCACACTACTACATGCCAGGATCAGAGTGGGGATTTTTGCATGTAAAGTGTATGCTTTAGAATTGAGCTATGTGGCTAACCTAGGATGAAGGTAGGAATAGGTAAAACAAACCAATGCAAAACATTTTATTGAGCTATTAATCCATCATGAGATGGGGCTACATAAATGAAATAAAATAAATAAATAATACAATTTCTATTGGTAGAAGCAATTTTCCTGTTTGTTGACTATTTGTTGACAGATTTGGTGAACTTTGAAAAATATTGGTATCTTCATAAATAAAATGAGATTGTATTAGAACTTCATATCATATAATTTACTTAGTTTCAAATCCAATTTGATTTAAAGGGCATATTGAAAGCGCTTTCTATCATTGCTCGTTGCTGGCTACTTCAGGCCTATATTGAGATTATTAGGTATTTTTATTAAATATTAAATTTAATTTCTGTACTGTTTAATATTAATAAATACAATCAAATGTTGGATTTGAGAAGCAGGTCTTTTGGCTGAAAATCCAATCTCTCTTTCTCAATCTCTGTCTTTCTCTGTCTTTCTCTCTTAGTATGCTTTGTAGGATGACAAATGGAATATGATAAAAGGATAAAGTTCAGGTCAAAGGAAATTTGTTAACTACTCATTTTCAGATACTGTACGTGAATGAATACATATGGTTGACATTTAAAAGTAAGAACCTGACACATTCTTTTTCTTCCTCATTTTCACAGTACGTGTTACCTAAAGTCATTATTTTGAAGAAGGAGATGAAGGAAAATGACAAAAGTTGGGATGCAGCAGTCTAAGTCTCATATAAAATTTTGTGATTTAAGAAAACTTTGATGCTACAGATATGTCCAGCATCAAGGGCAAATAGAATATCTTACACTGCTATACCTGAAAAACAATTTTTGTTTAGTAGACAGAGACTTTTCAGAAAATATTTCAATTGTACTTCCATATATTTCAGATTAAGCCCTGTTGAATTTAGTAGGATTTATCTGTAATTTTTTGAAAAGGCAACTGGACTTTGTTTTTCCTTGAAGGCATTTTGCTTCTCATCCAAGAAGCTTCTTCAATTCTGAAATTCTTCAGTTGTCTTTTGAAAAAGCACCTTTGCAACTACCATAACCTGTGGCAGTCTTTACTGGGATTTGGGGGTTTTCTGGAACGCTGACAACCTGAATGACTGAGAATCTCCATAGATAGTTATCTTTAAGTAAATATATAAAGAGTTCTATTAAAAAGTAACCACACTTTGGTATGATGGAAACCACTGACTCTGAAGTTACTTGTTACTAATTTAAAACCTTCTGGTTTCAATAACACTGAATATTAACTTAGTGCTTTTTATTCTATTATATGAAAATGCTTCAGTCTACTAAGTAAATATTTTTTTAAAAAATATTTAAATCTTTAGCACATGTATCTTAAGGGGAGGGAGGGCAAGTGCTTAGAAAGTTTTTATCTTTCCTATTTTAGATGTTTTGGGTTTTTATATTTTCTTTGGAATATCAACAGGAGGAAAATCTCCTGGGTCTTCAGTTTGGGTATTTGATTTCAAGCTACCCTAATAAAATCTCTTATAGCTGAATCAGCTTTGTGAATCAAATTATCAAATTAATTTCTTAGGAACTGTTTATTTTAACTGATTTTCAGTTAAACTAGAAAATTGAATCAAATCCTGCCACAGAGTTGATTTGAATTATTGGACTGATTTACATAGTCATGAAAAGTTTGGAATTGGAAAGTCAGTTATCACACATGTAAAATTATCCCTGCAGATAATGTTCATAATGTTTAAGATAGCCCAGCAAAAGTGCGGCAAAATTATTTTTCTCTATAGCAAGTGTGGAAGTAAAAAAAAAAAAATGCAAACAGAATGTTTTGTAGAAATATAGCAGGTATCCAGCCATAAGTATTGAATGTTCCCATGGCTAATTAACACGATGTACAGAAATAATATTAATCCCACTATGTCTACATTTTTTCTTTCATTTTTTTTGGGGGGGAGCGGGGGAAATAGTAGTGATGGGGAAGCATTAATAAGTTGAGAAAACTTAACTTATTTGGTTCATTTACAGTTCAGTATAACACAAACACAGAGAAAATGCTTATGTTCAATTACCATTTGCAAAGGCAAAAATGGATGATTGAAGTAGCACATCTGTGGCACATTTCCCAAAACTAGGCAATGTATTAATAGTGAATAAAGTGTCTAAGAACTGTATATATATGACACAAACAGATGGGGGCAATAAGATGCATTTTCCTAGTAATGAACAAAAAGTCTGCAACAACTAAGACAAACTGCTTCTTTTTCTCATGTTACATAAACTTAATTCAAGTTTGATTTAGAAATATGTCACGAAGCCTTAACATTAACCAAGCTTAGAATTTGCTAAGAGACCTCTTAAACTGATCTGGTTTAGGATGCAGGAAAAAAATCCAATGTTTCAATATTAGTGCCAAGATAAGTTTCTGACCTTCCTTCGCTTGCTTGAAATCCTATCGTGAATTAATTTTAAATCTATGCGGGAGATGAACAGAACAGAATAACAAAATAACAGAGTTGGAAGGAATCTTGGAGGTCTAGTCTAATCCCCTGCTCAAGCAGAAGATACCATTCCAGACTTTAGATTTTTATCCTTCTAAAACCTCAGTTATGCATGGACGTTAGACTGGCATCTTCCTTTTTATATTTTCAGTTTGGTTATCAGTTGCATCATCAATGACTCAGCTTGATCCTTAACAAAAGGAAGTCATGATTGTTTGTTCTCAAGACACCATCATCAGAGATCATATTGAAGCTAGTTCTGCACTCATGCTACCTCAGAAATGGCTTCTGATATTTCTCTCAGATGCAATCAGCTTTTTCAACCAGGAAGAGAAAATTCCTGTCTAAGAAAATTTAGTGGTTTTTGTTCCTGTTCTTTAATTTACAGGTGTTGCTTTTGCTTTTTGTTTTTCTGGCCAGGTAAGCAACAAAAGCCATTTGGGAAATTACAGTCTGTTGTGCCTATCTGCAGTATGGGTGTCTTAAAAAGCAAACATTTATTTTGGAGAGGAAGGATGAAGAGCAGCAAAGATACTTTTCACAGTCACAGCAAAAGCACACACAACCTATCTATCAAATCATAGTGCACTGAATATTAAATACATTACGTACATTCTGATTTGCGCATGTTCAACACAGAGAAGCCTAAATTCATTATATTTCTTAGATTCTGCTAATGCTATTCAAGTATGAGTTTATACCTAGTTTCTCCCTTTCTGACAAAATATATTATAAATGCCATAATATTACATTTAAGCTATAAACAATCCATTTGCATTCTTTCTCTCTGCCTAATATCATATTGTGCACTTTATAATGGAACCTGATTACAATGAAATCTGTGCCAGCTGTGTTTTATATTTTGCAGTTTTCCTTCCTTCCCACACACTCGCCTACTCAGCGTCATCTGTCTTTGATGCCTGAAGAATGACAGATGTTTCCTTCAGTAAAAATCACCTGATGAATACTGTATTAGTTACACGAAGATTAGGTAGCAACTAAAATCACTGTTTACATACATACACAATAGTACTTCTATACTTCATCTACAACTGTTCTCTACAGGCTGTGTATTAACTTATATCATGGCAGCTAAAGCTACAATTGTATTCTTATAGTTGGCTATAAGGAGTTAAATAGGTGTGATTATGAAAAGTTAATGTAACCATTTCAGTCCTTAAGCAAATGGAAAAGAGGCTGAAACTTGTCCCCTTCCTTGGTGACATTATTGTTTCCTCCATCAAGACTCTCATGAGCCTTTGGAGACAATAAACAAACTGCTTGAAAACTTAAAATGCAACTTCCAATTGCATTTGTTCATCCTTCCTATGCATATCTACTTGGGGGCAAACTCCATTTAGAGGATTTTGAAACTTTGTAAAATGCAGTTCTCTCACTATCTCAAGATCCCACATTAAATTCATTTTCTTCCATTGATATGGCAGTGTGTTGATAATTATTAAAGTAGGGTTCCCAGAGTTGCTATGAACCCAAAGGAGGCTTATAAATTTGATGGATAAATAAATCGGCTGCTCACCAGAGGAGAACATTATTGAGTTGAATAAAACACAATGCAATAATCCAGAATCCAAAAAGACTATACATACAACTTATTCCTAATTA
Source organism: Arizona elegans (assembly GCA_022577455.1). Classification (NCBI taxonomy): domain Eukaryota; kingdom Metazoa; phylum Chordata; class Lepidosauria; order Squamata; family Colubridae; genus Arizona; species Arizona elegans. The sequence goes on from JAKOOJ010000005.1 coordinate 23,790,097, forward strand.
ATATAAGAGATGCTCATGCAATGTCATTAAAATGTGCCCAGCTATACAATATATTACAATGGAACCCTCACAATCCATCAAAAGGCTAATTCTCCCATCCATCAAAACAAATGTGAGAAAACCAAAAGACTAATAAAACCTTCTGGCATCCCTGCAGCTCACAAACCATCAAAATCCCATTGCAGTGGTTAAGAAGAGATACTTACGTAGAAGATATCAGCTAGAAATACAGAGTACCCAAGGTGATAATATAAATAATTATTATGGATAACTTAACCATAATTGTTTTTGCACATTGTAGTCTGGATACTACATTAATGCTATCATCATCTACTAATTTTCCAATTTTAGAGGAGAAGGAGGTAATTTTAGAGAAAGCCTACATTGTCAAGAGTCCAATGAAAATTCAGACTTTCATAAATTGTTACAGGAAGGGAGGTTATTCAGAGGCAGTACGGAAGCTATTCATTTTCCTATTTTGTCGCTGGAGACTTTGCATTTTTGTCATTTCTCTGTTAGGTTCTTCAATATATAGTTTTCTTGCAAGATTTTCAGGGAAATTGAACATTTCCCCTCCATCAGCATCCCAGCTTTCTAGTATCATAAGAAAGTTTAAAACTGACAACACAGATTCTTAGCTTCTGCCAATCTCAAAACACCAAGAACATGAGTGGTAACCATATGAGCCAAACTGTGCTCACCTCTTTTCTTCTAGGTGGCCTATATGAGAAAGAAGACTTTCATCCATCCTGATTAATACAATTGAGTGGGTCCAGAGATATTTCACGAGAAGAGTCCTCCACTCCTCTACTCACAATAGAATCTGTTATACCACCAGGCTTGAAATTTTGGGCTTGGACAATCTGGAACTATGCCGCCTGCGGTCTGATCTAAGCATAGTACACTAAATTGTCTGCTACAACATCTTGCCTGTCAACGACTTCTTCAACTTTATACACGGGCAAACAATTGATACAAACTCAAGGTAAACCGTTCCAAACTCAATTGCAGAAAATACAACTTCAACAACAGAGTGGTCAATGCCTAGAATGCTCTACCAGACTCCGTTGTTACAACCTCAAACCTTCACAGCTTCAACCTTAAACTGTTTTACTGTGGACCTCACCCCATTCCTAAGAGGTCCATAAAGGGGGCATGCATAAGCTCACCAGCGTGCCTACCGTCCCTGTCCTAATGTCTCCATTTATCTGTATTTACTTCCTTTGTTTATGTTTATGTTCATACTTATACTTGCTACCTTGTACATGTTTGACAAACAAATAAATACATTGGTTGCAAAAAAAACCCCTGCTTTATTGCTTTTTCTTTTCTTTCAGCAACCAGCCTGGATGGATCCTACATGTTAAATTTAACTGACTGCTTTTCCCTCTCTTTTTTGCACACTACTTTTTTTCTTTTGTGTTGTTGTTGTTGTTAGGGTTGAATGGATGCTTTTGTTTTGTTTAATTCTATTTGTTTTACTGTTTTGTATTTTTTTCTATGATAAAACAATAGTTTTTTTAAAAAAAAAACTTTGACTATCTGCCACTCACCACAAAAAGTAAACAAAATAAATCTCTGGTACCAACATCTTTGTTTTTAGTACATGTATTTGTGTCATCTGTCTTGTGGTTTGTAACATAATATGAAAGCTTGCTGTGATGGAAAATTATTCAAGGAAAGGTTAACAAGAAAAGTAGAAATCGAAACATTGAAATCATCCCAAGGATTCACTTCCCACTTTCTTTAGCATTGTATCTTTGTTTCATTTAGAAGTCCTGTCTGTTTTGAAGAAAAAATGTTAGCACATTGGCAATTGTTGATTTAGATGTTTTTTCCTTAAAACATCAACCATCATCACCACCACACACCTTTGTCAATGGGCCTGGACCAGTCTATTCTACATAGCAAAGATCTACCTCCTTCAGGCAGAGCCATAAAAGAAATCCCAAAGCCCTTTCATTACATCATCACCCAGCAAGAGTCAACCAAGCTTTGGGACTCAGGTCAGCCTACAGAGTTGCCCCTACATGATCCCATGGGAGTCTGACAACCAATCAGAATACAAGCTCAAATTCAAAAGCCTAGAGAGGGTATAAAACTCAGGCACTCTCGGCATCTCTGCCCTCTTTTCTCTTCACCCATGATCTTCAAGGCATGTGATCCTGTCCACCATTAAAACCATCTTTCCACGCAGCCACGATGTTTCCAGTGTCTTTCTCCTCACTTGGAATTGAACCCAGAAGGATATTTCTTCCAACAGTTAGTCTGATGCAGTGGTTGGGTTGGGGAAGGGAAGAAGATGAGCTCTAAACAATGTATATAAAAAGGAACAAGCCCTAAAAGCTAGACATTGATACCTATGGAGTGAAAAAAATAATGGCAAAGGCAAGATACAAGAGTTTCTGCAGATAAGAAAATGAATTACTAAAACAACTACCAAGCTGCAGCAATTCAAAGGAGAATCCAAACGCCAGACTTTTTGTGCTTTCTGCATGAATGGAAAAAAAAATGCTAGCCAACACGTGATTCAGAGCACTGTTTTCAAAGCAGCAGAGCTTCATCATTTTACAAGACTTGTGTGGCTGCTTTAGAAGATGCTCCCAGCGATCATTGCCAATGAAAGAAAATGAGATTCATGCTCACATAGAGAGGCAGCTTCCAAAGCCCTTTGCAAGATCGCATTGAAAAGAGCCTTTCTCAAAGGCTTTGCACAGCCTGATTTTCTAACAAACTGCAGCAGAGTAAGAAATAAATTGATTCATCTCTCCCAAACAAATAACTATATGAGGCCACAAAAGAGCAGAAATGATCCTGATGCAAAACATCAGTGCTCCAAGATGGCAGAGGACTGGTAGAAATGTTGTAGTCATCATCAGGTTGCACAGAATTTTATTTTTTTATGTGATATGAGAGAGGAGACTGATATCATTGCTGAAAGATCCAAACCCTTAGAGGTCATTCATTTAGAAACCGCAGTTCATGTTATTCTCACAAATTAACTTATTCTGTCTTTTCTACAATCAGGTATAAATTTCAGAGTTTGCAATATAGTTCTATAAAGCATTAAAAATATGGAATTGGCAGATGAGTTCCTATGTCAACAAAGAGTTTTTTATGGGTTTTATTCTAAAGAGCAGCTGGCTCTTCACTGAAGACTTTATGGTGGTGAAAGTAGTTTTGAACGGAGAATGAGGCACTGAGTTTAGTCATTTGCCAGAATGAAAAGGCTGATGAGGATTTTGTTTCTTTATGTTGCAGACAAAATTTAGTCCAGCTGTATCACTATCACATGGTAGCTAATCTGTTTTTTGTTTTGTTTTGGGTTTTTGTTTTTTTTTTTGGTACCATCACATGATAATTCAAAATGGCCATTGAATGAAAAAAAAAGTGTCTATTCCTGCAGATGATGTCCATGTGAGCAATGGTGTGGTCTATAACTTCAGAGTCATCATCAAACAACCTACATAATACTTGCTGATGGCAGGTGGACTAAGACAATCATAGAATGGATTCCACTTGATAAAAAGTGTCCACAGAAGAGACAAAGTAAAGTTCAAGACCATTGTAGGAAGTTAGCACCCACCCATCTCCTAGAAAAATGAAATATTCTAGGAAATATTAAAAAGGCAGAACATTACCCCACCTTGGATGTCAAATGGAGAAACATGTTTTTTTAGGCAGGAAACAGACTCACTCTTAATAGCCCCCACACTATCAATAGCCCACAGAAGATGTCAGCACGTAAGAGATAAAGAAATAGCTAGGTTTAGTCATAAGCAAATGCCCTCACCCAAGATCCAACAAAGGTAGGATTAGCCCTCAGCCATAATAGGAATTGTCCAAAACCCTCTTCATTATATCATTACCCAACAAGATTCAACCAGGCCTGGGACTCAAAAGACAACCTACAAAGTTACCCCTGCATGGCCCCATGGGAGTCTGACAACCAATTAGAATACAAGCTCAGATTCAAAGCCCAACAGAGGGTATATATCTATCAATCTCTCTCACCCACATGCTTTTTTGCCCAGGATCTCAAAATCATGTGGTCCTGTCAACCATTAAACCATCTTTTCAAGCAGTCTCCATGTTTCCAGTGTCTTTTTCCCCATTGGAACTGAACCCAGATAGACATTTCTTCCAACAATTTGGCACCCCAGATGGGACTCAAACTAACCTAACCAATGAACCTGGCCTAAGTAAGCCTCCGTGGCTGGCAGCAGACTTAATATTTCTTCCAACACCATATTGATTAGAAACTTGCAGAAGAGGCCCTCATTCTCATCTATCCATCCTGCAGTGGATAGACAATGGCTAAAATAATGGTGATGAAATTGATCAGAAACTTAAATTTGCACATTTCAGCTCAGCTGTAATGAAATATGTAACAGATCCTGAGATAGTGAAGGAAGAGATAGTTTGGGCCAAAGGAGCAAATGAGTGTGACAAAGAGAGCAACTTCTCACAAACAAAGGCAAATATACATGCCCTGCAGAGTAACACCTCCTTTACTACACTAAGCATATGTATGTTGAATGCAAGCATTGCTTTGCATTAATCTTTCCAGAAATTACACAATCTTTCCATAAATTCAAGTGATTCCTGTTTCCTGAGTTTATCAGCATCACAGAGATTGTCATCAACTAAAGCTTCCTAGAGTTCATAGATGCATTTCCACAATCCTTTGGATTCTGTTCAGTGACTCATTAGCATATGTATAAGCAAAGGGCTATCAATATATCTGGTGCTTCCTGTCCACATCCTTCTGGTCTTAGAGGATAATATTTCAGCTCTGAATACCCTCAGGTGATGCCTTTTCTTCCAAAGCTGTTTGTTATTCACTAGCATTCCATAACTGCCTTTTCTGATTTACTGATTGTCTTGCAGCCATTTAGGTTTACAAAGGAACAGGCTATTGTTTTGATAAATGGTTCAGTTTAGGCGCAATAAAGAAAGCTATGATAGGAGAAGCTGCGGATCTACTTTTTCTTCTTTCATTTTCAGTTTTTCCTGTAGGCCATTGCTTGAAACATTAGGAGAGGTGGATAGGTAAGGCAAACTCACAGCAAGCATTCATAAAAGAAGATCCTGGGACTTTCTTCATTTGAAGAACTCCTCTCTCTGGTTTACCTCTGTCTATTGTGAACTGTAAATTATAACCTCTAATAACCTATCAATGACTAATATGAAAACCTCAAGAACAGGGTGAATAATCTTTTGATGGTTAGATAGCACCTTTAATGTTTCTTTTTTTGGGGGGGAGAGGACTATAATGTGGAGCTTTGCACGCCAAATTGATGAGATTATAGTTTTGTCTTTATTTCCCTTAAACTTATATGCTTTAATAAAAGAAGTCTCCCCAGATCTTCCATTATATTTTTGGAGAGTTCTTCACTCAGAATAGTGGAAAAATGTAGTATTCAATAGCTGTGATTTGAGTGGGCTACAGTAATCACCAGAATATTTGAGGTTTACATACAATCAAGCAATTTATCCCTACTCTAGAAATTCATGAAATAATGTCACCCACCAATTCCAGCTCACCTTCAGAAAAGTGTTTGTGAAATTAGGCTCCACACTTAGGAGAACTGGTTCATCCTCCTCTGAGTTGACATCTGGAGAGGTACCTTGTTAAGCATCTGGAGAAATCATCACATGGTCAACTATAGAAAAATATAATAAAAAAAAATCCTTGATCAAATGAAAGGAACTCAAGTCCTGAATAATGATTATCAAGATATACATGGGAATTAGCAGGATAGGGGTACAGTACCAGGTTTCCCTGAAAATAAGATCATGTCTTATATTTTTTTTGAACCCTGAAATAAGTGTTTGGCCTTATTGGATGTGCTCAAAAGCCCGATTGGGCTTATTATCAGGGGATGTCTTATTTTGGGGAAAACAGGACAGTACTGCTCTGCTTGTATGTTCTAATAATTCTCATTAAGACCCATATTGATATTGAAAGTCATTTACAATTAAGTTTATTTGTCCTACCTTCCCTGAATTTAGCTAAACCATTTTCAATGTTGTCCAACTGGCAGGTATTTGGTGGTAGCAAGCACAAGAAGATACAGAACAATTAAAACTCAGACCACACCATTTCCGAATAGTTTTTATCGCAGAACTATAATTGTACTCAACAATGAACTAAAGGGCTACTATCAGTGAGCTGTTGGACAGTATTACTTGGTCTGTTGTGTGGATGTTTGGGTGGTTTAGGGGTGGAAAATTGTGGTGGGAGTGTATTGGTGGATTGTTATGTGTGTTGGACCTGGTCTTTGGAGTTAAGTGAATTTCGTTGTATGGGTATACTGTGTATACACGTACAACGACAATAAAGTTATTTATTTATTTGTTTGTTTTAACTATGCATACCATAGAAAAGCACTTTCCTTGGTCTAAAATACTGGAATATCTTTCAATGGAAGAGTTCTTCTAGCCATTAACTCTGCTGCCTTTTTCTATAGTTTCTCTACCTCGGTATCATAAATCAAACATCTAAGAATGAATATGAATTAATATTTCAGGACTGTGTGTGCGTACGTGCATAAAATCAATGGTCCATCTCCTTGATTTTAAGAAAGCAGTTAGGTTTGTTTTATTTGTTTTTCTGGTTTAATTAATGAATATTTCTAAATGAAGATACATAGCAAGCTATTTCCTTGGTGGACTACTTCTACCAGAACTTTGGCAATGCAAATCGAAAGAAAACCCAACACAAAAGAAATTTGAACTACATTTTTAATAAGTGATATTAAGGTAAGATTTATTTTCTTCTGTTAAAAGAACACTTTTAAACTATCCTGGTCCATAAACTGAAGCAGAGATTCCAACAAAAGAAAGCATAAGTTGAAAAGGGAAAAATGATTCATTTTAACAGAAAGAGAGAATAATATGGTTGGTGTAAATAATTTACTGCATCTTCATTCTATAGGGAGTTGAAAGAAGCATGCAACCATCATTAAGATTCAATACATTATTCAGCCTTTTCACTTTCTGTTTTATCATTCTATTCATGTGGCTTTCAAAGATGCAGGCCCATATTCTTGTGCTAAATTGTAAAGATGTTAAATGTCTTGTCCCTATGCAGCCAGAACAGTAAAACATAATGAATCTTTGGATTGCTGTTTTTACAGCTTTCTTCCCTTACTCTTTTTAATGGCAAACCATAAAGCTTGACAGAGCATTTGGGCTACAAACATTATAATTATTGTGTGTGTGCGTGCACGCACGTGTCTTTGAGTCAGTGTCGATTCCTGGCAAATATCTAGAAAAGTCACCGTAGTTTTCTTGGCAAGATTTCATAAGTGGTTTGCCATTGCCTACTTGCTACAGCAGAAAGAGGGTGACTGGCAAAGCTCACCTACCTGGCTTCGTGCCTAAGATAGGATTAGAACTCCAGATCTCTTGGTTGTTAACCTAGTACAGGGGTCTGCAACCCGCGGCTCTGGAGCCACATGTGGCTCTTTCATCCCTCTGCTGTGACTCCCCGTCTCTCAAAATATACGTCACAACAACCAATGTGCGACTCCCGCTGGCACATGGTTTATTGAGCTTTTTTTTTCAGAGTTCAAAATGTTTTTGTTGCATGCAGAAATAAAAATGTGTTTTCTCTGTAGCAAGTCATTGATTTCATGAATGCAACAACACACTATAGTTTTTTTTTATACATAGCATAAAGGTAAAAAGTCAGGGGTGAAATCCAGCAGATTCTGACAGGTTCTGGAGAATCGGTAGTGGAAATTTTGAGTTTGGAGAACCGGTAGTGGAAATTTTGAGTTGTTCAGAGAACCGGCAAATACCACCTCTGGCTGGCCCCAGAATGGGAAGGGAATGGGGATTTTGCAGTATCCTTCCCCTGCCACACCCACCAAGCTACACCCGCCAAGCTACACCACGCCCACCAAGCCATGCCTACAGAACCGGTAGTAAAAAAATTTGAATTTCACCATTGTAAAAAGTGATATATGCAGTGTTATCTTCATTATAGATGTCAAATGGGTTTGGTGGCTCCCGGTGTTTTCTTTTCTTTGGGAAATGGATCCAAATGGCTCTTTGACTGTTTAAGGTTGCCAACCCCTGGCCTAGTACCTTAAACACTACACTAAGCTGGCTCTTGTTACAATATCTAGGGGATAAGTTTATAGTTCAAGGGAATTTCCATATATAGAATTGCTGTGGATAAAACCTGATTAGATTCAAACTAACCTAGAATACCTTTGGTGAAAGTAAATGATGCATTTTATTTCATACATGTGCTACATATATTTTCTACTATTGGACATCTCTTAATTATACACATGATGGATAGATAGATGATAGATAGATAGATAGGTAGATAGATAGATAGATAGGTAGATAGATAGATAGATAGATAGATAGATAGATAGATAGATAGATGATAGACAATCTGAAAGTTTAACAACTGAATAATAAACTGTATCTAAAATTACGATAGTTATGCCCATACTATTTGGCAGGATGTACATACTGCACTAAGTTTTGCTTAATTTTGCCTTAACTTGATTGTGAGCCTCATCATTGTGGTTTATAAACCACAGTTTATGGCATCATGCATTATGTGAACTAAGTCATTCCAACCATTTCAACAAACTTTAGTTAAATAAGCCAAACTTGATGTGACTCCCCAACCATTAAAATTAGTAGGATATCAACTGTTTTCGTCATGGTGGACAGAACAAATTTTTATTCTGCAAACCAAATAAATGGTACAAGAAAAGACAAAATATGCAGCTAGCTGTCAGTGTGATATTTTTAATGCTAAATAATAACAATAACAACAACAACAACCAAACAACACATGGCATTCTTATCTGGAATGAAATTAACTTGTGATGATGTATTGCTCCCACTCAGGCTATTTATTTTGCAAACTTCAGGCACACATCCTGTGCATATGGTACTTTGCCCAATAGGTAACAATTTGGAATGAAGAAGGATTTTTTTCCCCTGAAACATATCATGGTCTCAAGTCTCTATACACTAACTACAGAGTTAATAACAATTACAAAGACAGCTGTTTTCTATTTAACAGAATATACAATATAATTATAAAGAGTAGAATTCTATTTATCTATATATGAAGGTACTAATTAGTCAATGGTACAACAGCTAAGGGCAAAAGACAATCACGGTCATCAGACTGGAATATTATAAAGAGAAGATCAGCATGCTCTGTGTTCAAGATCCCATTCCTAATAAAATGATTGCCATTGGGATGGTCTCCAAGGGTGAGCCATCAATTTATTTAGATTTTGGCTTTCCCAATTGCATAAAGAATGTGCAATTTGAACATTTACATTTAGCAAAGTAGACTTAAAACTCTGCTCATAATATGTGCATACACTGTTTGTTCTTAGTTAAAATATTTACTATTTACCAGTAGTTAAGGATAGGTGAAGAACTCAATAAATAATTTTAAAAAGGCAATAAGCAAAAGAATGGTCCCAAATACTAGAGAACATAATTGGTATGGATTGTTAATTATGGTTTGTTGTAGAACCCCACCACCACCATAATAAACTATTGGAGAAGATCTAAACTATCCTTTTATAGGTTCTACCTGTAGCAGGTAACAGCAAGTCACTGGCTTCTAAAAGCAAGGGTTTAATAAATAGATTTGATTAAGAATTTTGATCAAAGACAGTTCCAGCATCTGTATACATTAGATTAAGATTTCCAATCCAGAAATATTTTCTTTATTAAAAAATAAAATTAAATTGAATTAAAAAATTCAAGATTGGTTCTAAGAAACAAGATCAATAAAGTGAGATATATATTACCTTTATGGTCTGAGATTATTATAGATATATTCCTAGAATGAAAGCTTTGATAGAAGAATTGAACCAAGACTCTAATTGCTAATCTAACAGATTAGATCATATGTTAACAGCAGAAGAGGAAGGAGATAAGGAGACAGAGCAGCATATAGCCTTGAATTCAACCTCCCTACAGGCATGAATCATACACCTGAGTAAGCCCTCACAGCTAGGCATAGATTGGCACAGCGGTGGGTTCCAACCACTGGTTGTTACTACTGGTTCTCTTTGCACACACACTTTGTGCATGATTGCCAAACTTGCGCTCCACGTTTCTGACCAGCTGAGGTGCGGCAATCCACTCTGCCACGCCTATCAGCTGGGCTAAAAACCAAGAAATAAAGTTAGGAATAAAGCGGGGGCGAGAGGGAGGGCCCACGTCCCAGTCACAGAGAACCAGTTCGGTGATGTCACAACATCACCGCTACCGGCTCGGCTGAATTGGGCCGAACCGGGAGCAACCCACCACTGTATTGACACAATAAAAAAAGCCTAAGACCTTTGGGACACCCTGCAAATGTAAACATGTATAATACCATATCTATATAAGAAAGGAGGGTTACAAAGTTAATTCCCCTGAAGTTCTTAGTTATTCCAACTTTATAATAATAACTTTATTGTCATTGTACATTTATACACAGTATACCCATACAACGAAATTCACTTAATACCCAAAGACCAGGTCCAACATACATAACAATCCCCAAACACACTCCCACCCACCACAAATTCCCCACCCCTAAACCACCCAAACATCCATACAACAGACCAAGTAATGATATTCAACAGCTCACTGATAGTAGCCCTTTAGTTCATTGTTGAGTGCAATTATAACTCTGGGATAAAAACTATTCAGAAGAATAAGAATAAGAATAATTTTATTTCTATACCACCCTTCTCCCGAAGGACTCAGGGCAGTGTACAGCCTATTAAAATGTGTGGTCTGAGTTTTAATTGTTCTGTATCTTCTGCCAGAAGGCAACAGTCCAAAAAGATTGTAAGCAGGATGGGAAGAGTTTCTGGGAATGTTATGCAACTTCCTCAAACAGCGAGATTTGAAGATGTCATCCAGGGCTGATAGCTGGAGCCCGATGATATTTTGGGCAGTTTTAATTATTCTCTGTAGAGCATTTTTGTCCGCTACAGAGCTGCTCCCATACCATGCGAAAATGTCGTATGTCAGGACACTCTCAATGGTGCTGCGATAATAGTAAACTCTCTATGCAATAAACTCTCTATGTAATTGAATATTTCCTAAGTAGAATGACACGAAGGAATTTGAGCTTATTACATACTTGCTCAGGTCACTAGAAAATGTTATGATTATGCATCTCCACGTAATTGAAAAGACAGATGTATGAAGGATATTGAGTTTTCTGAGATCATCAGATTTATATTTTTCAATAAGTTCAGCACATTACTTTTGAGTGGCTGTCTGACAATTTCTAATGCCAATGCACAATATAACAGTAATTATTCCTAAATCAATGGCACAGAGGGGTTCATTTTAAATCACATTCTTCTCATTGGATTAAAGTAGTTATTCGTTGTACAGCCAGACAGCAATTACTCAACCTTAATTATTTCTAGAGGTGACAAGAAGCGATAAAACATGCTACTGTAGCAATAATTTTCAGAATCTTTTCCTAAGCAATGAAGGTTATCGGAATTTCAGTGCAATTGTTCAGTTATTTTATCTCCTTTGTTTTTTGTTCTTTATATATTTATATTCATTCATTTTTTTAAAAAAATAATGTATACCATTTTAACTGCATTGTGTAAAGCAACATATGAGGTTTCTAAACAAAAAGAGAAAATTATGAAATGCAAATCATTTAAGAATGGAAAAAGAAATATTACAATTTATTATCTGATTTCACTACCTCTTCATATAAACAGAAGCAAAAAACCCACCTTGAATGTTTCCAAATTAACTGCTACAGAGCACAATAAATAACTTTTCATAAAAGAAAACTCTTAACTGACGCAATAGAGAGAAGTTATTTTTGATGGCCCTAAAAACAGCAACAAATGGAGAAAAAATGGAAAATATATGTATAGTAAATTTCACATGTACCCACAGTTACAAAAGCTCAGCAATCAGTCAAAATGTAGAGTTTATCTATTGTATTGTTGTGGTTTGTTGCACAGTCAGCCAGATGTTTCATTTGGTATTTTGAGTCATTTCCTAAGACCTGGATAGGCAGATATTGATTATTTATGCTGTTAAAGCTATCCTTGCAGAATGTAAGCTGCATTTTGCAATTGACTAATGATGGTTTTGTCAATGCCAATGGTCTTCAAGTGGTGCTTGGATTGCACCCAAGGTGCCTATTATATTGGTACTACCTTTGCTTTCTTTTACTATATTTGCAAATCCTTGTATTTTGTTATCTTCTGCAATTCTTTCTCTTCTATTCTGCTGTCTCCAAGTATTGCCACATTCACTGTCCTAACTTTTTGTCTTTCTTATTGACAATTGTTCAATCTGGTGTGCTATGCAGCTGCTGCCTGTCTGTTTGAATTCTAAAATCCCAGAGCAGTTTAGCTTCTTTATTTTCTATTACTTTATCTATTTTGTGGTCCCACCAGTTCTTGCCTGCAGGCAAATGGTATTTGTTGTAGATCTTCCAATGCATCATAGTTGCTACTTTATCATGCTGTTCTTTGTAGTCTGCCTGTGTGATTTTCTTGCAGTAAACTACCAGATTTCTTCAGCTTCTTTGAAGAGGTATCATTTGCTGCCTGTTGCTCTCTTATCAATTCTGGCTTTGTATGCATTTATTTTTAAGACTTGCTTTTGTGCAGCTGGAGTTAACCTCTCTGTCTCTTTTCTCAACTTTCCTGTTCTTAGCCATTTCCAGGTCTTGGCATTATCTATTTTGCATGCTTTTACATTGACTTGCCATGTCTCTTTTCTGTTCTTCATTTGGTTTTTCTTGTAAGTCACTGGTCTCTTCAGTAGTCAGTAAACATTCCTGGTATGCTAGCTTCAGTGCATCTACTTCACTATCCTTCAGATAGTTTTCCAATACCTTTTTTCTTCTTCAACCATCTGATGAACTTGCAACATTCCATGTCCACCTATTTTTCATGGTAAGTAAAGTCTGTCAACGTTGCAGTGAAAATGAAGGACATGATTCACTTATTATTTTATTATTTCCAGTGCTTCCTTAATCTTCTTTGTTTCTAGGTTTCCTTGGTCAGGTATTCCTTGGTCTTCTTCTCAGCTTTCTTTCATCTATTCTAGCTTGTTTTGCATCTGAAATTAGCATTTCCTAATATCTTCCATTTTGGTAGTGCCAAAATAAGGCTGATCCACCTGCCAATCAGCTTTTTTCTTATTTTCCTCTCCAAAAACTAAGGTGCATCTTATACTCCAAAAAGTATGGTAGTTGATTTTGAAAAGGCTAAGCAGGGCCACTGTTGGTTAGAATTTGGATGGGAGCCATCAAAATCTAGGGCTGAGACTGGGAAATAAGATAAGAAACTGAGAAACTGGCAATTCTAGCCCTTCTTTGGGCACAAAGCCAGCTGGATGACCTTGGGCTACTCACTTTCTCTCAGTCCTAAAAAGGAGATAATGGCAAACCACTTCTGAAACACTACAAATAAAACTTAAAGGACTTGTCCCTGCAATACTGACTTGAAAGTACACGCATGCACACACATACAGACACAAATAGCCTAAAGAACTCTGGGCAGCAAGCAATATCAAAGCAATGACAAAACATAACTCAAGATCTAAATGTAACTCAATATCAATATGCAAATGTAAATGTAAATTTAAAACCCAGGACTGATACCCACACTCTGTCAGTCAGGACACAAGTAATGCCAATTTAATGTTACTAGAATCGCAGTAAGGTAAGGACTAGATGTGACATCTGGTAAGGAAGCATTTCACAAAGTGATGGCTATTATGGAGAAAATTGGTCCTTTTATCCATGCCCCATATACCTCCAAAAGACTTTCAGCAGTCTTTCTCTAAATGACTGTGTTTTAAGAACTATATTGAGTCTGTCATCTGCACCTCTATAACTGTCTGGTTCAGTTCTGCAACCCAACAAGACAGACACAGACTTCAGAGGATAATTAGAACTGCAGAAAAAGCAATTACTACCAATCTGCCTTCCATTGAAGACCTGGTGTATACTGCACCAGTCAAAAAGAGAGCTGTAAAAATATTTACAAACCCCTCACATCCTGGACATAAACTGTTTCAACTCCTACCCTCAAAACGACGCTATAGAGCCCTGCACACCAGAACAATTAGACACAAGAACAGTTTTTTCCTGAACGCCATCACTCTGCTAAACAAATAATTCCCTCAACACTGTCAAAATATTTACTAAGTCTGCATTATTATTAATCTTCTCATCGTTCCTATCACCCATCTCCTCCCACTTATGACTATGACTGTAACCTTGTTGCTTGTATCCTTAAGATTTATATTGACTGTTTCCCTATGACTATCATTAAGTGTTGTACATTATGATTCTTGACGAATGTATCTTTTCTTTTATGTACACTGAGAGCATATGCAGCAAGACAAATTTCTTGTGTGTCCAATCACACTTGGCCAATAAAGAATTTATTCTATTCTATTCTATTCTATTCTATTCTATTCTATTCTATTCTATTCTATTCTATTCTATTCTATTCTATTCTATTCTATTCTATATATCAACATAAGATGTTGTATCCTAAATACTATATTTTAATCAACTCAGAAAATTATTAACAAATTAAATACTGTACATCATAAGCATGCATGTTGTTCAAGCCCTTTGCACTTGTTTAAAATGCTGGTTGCATCTTTACTTTAGACTTCCTTATAACTCTTTTATTGATAGAAAAGAAAAGCATCATTAATATTTTGAACAGGATCAAGTTCATCTAAGGGTGGGAGGAGAACTAATGGAGCAATCAGTAAGGAGGGTAACACAGTTATAAATTCAAACTCGTTTGAGGTTGGCTGGAATTTAGAGGCAAAAATAGAATCCGGGTTTGTTGACATGTTTTATTATTAATTTATAATGCTTTTTAATATACAACAGCAAAATAGTGTTCACTGTACTCAGGAGAGTAAGGGCATATTATTTCCAATTTATATTGGGCTCCTAAAGTTGAAATACAGTTTGCTTGAAGCCAGGATTTATGGTTTTGCATAATTTTAAGTCTAGATGTCCCAGGTTCAAGAATTGACTCTGCTCTTCATAAATATAATATTTTTTTATATTTATATTTTTTATTTATTTTTATTTTTTAAAAAAAATATTTTTTTTATTTTTTGTCAAACACGTAAGATAACAGATATAAGTATAAACATGATTATGAATACAGGATAAGGATACGAATAAATGGGGACAGTAGGACAGGGACGCTAGGCATGTTGGTGCGCTTATGCACACACACACACACACACCCTTTTTTTTTTTTATTTGATTTATATGCCACCCTTCTCCGGAGACTCAGGGCGGCTTACAATGTGCTCAGCAATAGCCTTCATCCTTTTGTATATTTATACAAAGTCAGCTTATTGCCCCCACAACTGGGTCCTCAATTTACCTATGTTAGAAAGGATGGAAGGCTGAGTCAACCTTGAGCCTTGGCGAGATTCGAACTTACAGTAATTGCAGACAGCTGGTCTTAATAACCAACTTAATAACATGGTGCCTTAGACCACTGTACTACCAAGGCTCTCACCCCTTACAGCCTCGTAGGAATGGGGTGAGGTCAACAGTAGACAGTCTAAGGTTAAAGTTTTGGGAAAGAAACCACAGAGTCAGGTAGTGGATTCCAGGCACTGACCACTCTGTTGCTGAAGTCATATTTTCTACAATCAAGTTTGGAGAGGTTTACCTTAAGTTTGTATTGTGTGCTTGTGTATTGTTGCGGTTGAAGCTGAAAAAGACATTGACAGGTAGGAAGTTGTAGCAGATAATTTTGTTTACTACATTTAGGTCAGACCGAAGGCAGTGTAAATTGCCTAAACCCAAAATTTCAAGCCTGGTGGCATAAGGTATTCTGTTGTGAGCAGAGGAGTGGAGGACTGATCTCATGAAATATCTCTGGACTCTGAACTCTATAATCTGAGAAACTAGAACAAATTGATGTTACAGGTAACAAAGTTCTAGAATGTACTGAACAACTGAAAACAAAATAGATGTTATCTATTCTTATGTCCTAAAGACAACACAAATGTGACATTGCTGATTTATTTTCCAAGAAACAGATTTTGCATATCCAGAAGGTTGTCTTCCAGAGAACTGGAAAGTAGCCAACATAAATGCCAATCAGTTTTTGCAGAAAAGGCTGTAATCAGTTTGTGGCGCTCACTGCCAACAGATAGCCTGCCATGAAAGTGGAAACCAACCTTCAGATCTTTCATATAAAATTTGTACCAGTGTCACTCATGTATCGAGTGACCTTGGGTTGAGAAAATGCCTTTGCATTTCTCTACAGCAGAATAAGAAGACTCTTCTCACTGTATTCATTATCAACTAATGGTGTTGTTTCAACATATGGAAAAAAAATCTGTAGCAATCTGTGTTCATAAATTCAGTAATTAATCAGGGGAGCCGAGGCTCCAGATGAAAGTTCAATTGAAACAAATTTAAAAGAAAATTATACAAGTAACTGACCTTATGGAACTTAATTGGGGTGAAATGCAAATATACATTGTCCTCATCCAAATATGTTTGAAGATTATGAGTTGTAAATTAAATTCATAGAAATGCAGTATCTCCAATGAGAGGAAAGTGAAAAATATAACATGATAATGATATAACTAAGAGTAGATATAGTGATTAAATCAGCTTTGTGCAGTCTTTAGGGTGCTGAATTTGGTGACCTTCATTCCACTATACTAGTGTTGGCTAACCTTTTTGCCATCGCATGCCAAAAGCGTGGGGAGTGTGGGGTGATTGCATGTGTGCCCATACCCATAATTCTATGCGCCCTGCCCCCCACACATGGGCATGTGACCCCCCCATGCTCCCACCGCTTTTGGAATGTGATGACACAGTGGGCACGGTAGGCCCGTTTTTTCGCCCTCCCCAGGCTCCAGAGGCTTTCTAGGAGCCTGGGGAGGGCAAAAACAGCATTCCCCACTCCCCCACTGGCCTTCCAGAGGCCGGAAACAGCCCATTTGCTGACTTCCGGTGGGCCCAAAAGGCCCAAAAATCAGCTGGCCAGCTTGCACATGCATGCTGCAGTTGAGCCAAGGGCAACGCTCGTGTGCCCACCAATATGGCTCTGCGTGCACTGGTGGCACACGTGCCATAGCTTTGCCATCACAGCACTATACTTTTCAGTCAGAAGCATATGAACTTTTTGGTAAGGATAAAATCAACTGAAAATAAAATGTAGATGTGTAGAATTTTTTGAAAATCCACTACAGATTTCATTTTAAATAACATAATCTGCCCACCAAAAGAGAATCTGAGATGCCTAGTGGAAGCCACAGTGGTCCCAAAATGTATTAATGTGATGCATTACACAAATGATACAAATTATGTACTTGAATGATGCTATCATAATAGTGATACCAATAGCACTTATATACCACCTCATAGTGTTTTACAGCACTCTCTGAATGGTTTACATACAATATCAGCATATTGCCCCAACAATCTGGGTCCTCATTTTTCCAAGTTTGGAAGGATAGAAGGCTAAGTCAACCTTGAGCCCCATCAGGATCAAATTCCAGACTTACAGAGTTAGCCTAAAATATATATTATATCTACTGTGCCACCAAGGCTCAGGGTACATGATACACATTATATCACTTTCCTTCACCTTGATTCCCATGTGAACATCCACAAATGGCAGCAACAAGGAGATCATTTTTGCTGGAAAAGTTCACATGAGGCAGCTGTTACTCTTGAAAGGTACACACAAATCAGTATGTATGTATGTATGGTCAAATATACATATAAATTCAGTGTACATTTGAAAAGGTTATGTGAAAAAATTAGATTGGAGCTAATTGTATTTCATTACAATAGAGAAAGATGTGTTGAATAAAGTAGTTATAGGATAGTTGTGCAAAAAAAACCCATTAATTAGGACTATTTAATTTAATTTAATTTAATTTATCACATTTCTATGCCAACCCTAGGGACATTATGTAAATTCATTATTTACATAATGAATGAAGGCAAATATACACGTCCCAGGATAATGCTACAGGATCTAATCTGGGTCATTGACATGGATCAGAGGTTTTGTCTTCCGAGCTTTCAGACTTGTGCTGGAGCTCATCCTCAGGGAACTTCTCTCTAGCCAATAAAGAGAAGTAGAGAGAGAAGTTCCCTGAAAATGGGCTCCAGCGCAGAAGACAAAACCTCTAGTCCTGGTGAATGACCCAAATTGGATCCTGCAGCTTATATAATGGATGGGGGACATGATGGCTCAGCATTTAAAGATGTGAAGTTTATCACCTGGAAAACTGACAACCTGGGTTCAAGTTCTGAGTGCTGCATGATGGTTGAGTTCCTGTTAGTGCTGCATGATGATTGAGTTCCTCCCCAGTTTCTGCCCACCTAACAATTCAAAAGCATGTGAATGTGAGTAGATAAATAGGTATCACTTTGGTGGTAAAGTAACAGTGTTCTGTAAACCTTGGCATATAGACATGCTGGCCACATGACCATGGAAATGTCTTTGGACAACCCTGGGTCTTTTGGCTAAGCAATGGAGATGAGCACCAGATCCTGAAGTTCTTTTAGTCCAACCCCCTGCTCAGGCAGGAATCATTATACCATATTAGACAAATAGTTGTCCAATCTCTTCTTAAAAACCTGCAGTGTTGGAACATCCACAACTTCTGGAGGCAAGTCATTTCACTGAATAATTGTTCTGTCAGGAAACTTCTCCTTAGTTGTAGGTTGTTCAACATAATAAATTAGAATTCCTCTGACTCTCCAAATGACCATTAGACCAGATATCTAGCCTTGTCACTGGATTTTTGCAGTTCAATATGGTAACTCTGTCTTCAGGCACTATTATACATGAGTATCTCAGGAAAAGATCCCTGACCTTATATATGACACTGAAATAACATTAGACTTGTGCAGGCATCATGCCAATGTGGGTAGAATGATATATCTTATTAGAATGTTGGCATATGTGGAAGTCTAGTTTTTTGTTTCCCCTTACAGTACTCACTGCCAGAGTTTGATTCTGACCCCCTCAATGTTGACTTCCATCCTTTCATGATCCAGATTGTTGGGAGCAATATGCTGACTCTGTAAACTGCTTAGAAAGGGCCGCAAAGCACTATGAAGTGGTATATAAATCTAAATGCTATTGCTACTGCTATTACCATAACATCAGTGAAGAACAGAGCTACACCAGAATACAAAGTCGGTACATATTCCATGATGAGTAATGTTTGAACTGGATTCTTGTCTTCTGGCAATTTGATAACATTTCTAAGCTTAGATGTGTAAAAAGTGTTTAAAGATACACCACTGAAGTAAAAAAAAAAAAAAATTAAAAAAGGGAAAAAAAGAAAGCCTTTAGTTTTGGTTAAGCTTTGTCCTTAACTTTAATGTAAAACTTTTAAATTCTCAAAGCATTCAAGTGTGTAAAACATATTTCAATTGATAACCTTTACTTACGTAATGAAAGCCATCCAAGGCCAGTGAAAACAATTTCACAGTAAACTGGGAATAAGGTTGTAAGATCCAATAATGACTTGAAAGGTTTAAAAGTAAGTAAAATATAGAGTTGGGTTCATGCAAGCTATGAATCTTTTATGAAAAAGGATTAGTCAACATGATTATAACTATTGCATTGTGTGTCAGTAGAATTACATAACTATAAGTTCTTTATTCACTTAAGGATTTTACTTTTAATCCATTGTTCTTAAATTGTGCTCTTTGTTGTCATGCCTAAAGTACTCATTTTAGGCAGAATAGAGATAGAACATCTGCTTTGTAGAAGGGCAACCATTTACTATTTGTTCCAAGATTATTTTCTCCAAAAACACCCCCACAAGACTAAACTTTTATATCCACCAAGAAACCAAATTTATATTACTAAACATCTGAATATTCATCATCACCTAACCAATGTTACCTGGCAAAAACACAGCATGTTTCAAAGTACACAGAAAAAGGATACAGCAGCTTTCCCCAAAGCTGGTGCCTTCCAGATATGTGATTGGGTGACTCCAAGGTTTTAAGGGCAAAATGACAGAGAAGCACAAATTTAACAATATGTAGATATTTGATAAGATGAACATAAGCCATGTTCATTTGGTCAAGCATTTTTTCAACTACCCACTCCCCCCAATAAGCTCTTCCTCTTGACTGTAGTAGTATTGACTGTACACATATTCACACACTGCCAAATTGCTCCATTTTCAGAGGACAAGAACAGGTAAATTCATCTTTTACACATTTTCCAACTACCTACAAATGCCACTTCAGCCTGTGTCTGCTTCATGACAAAACTAGATTCAAGCATAACCCTTCTTGTACAGACTCATTTAGGACCTAAACCACTGAACCTCCAATTTATTTGAACTGGTGAAATTCTTCTTTTTTGTAATAAATTCATTATCGAAGGGATGCATTACTTTTCCTCAGCACACATTTTACTAAATAATTAATTGTTCCTACTATCATTATTTCTTGAAGGGTTGAAATTGTTTAACGCATTGTAAGCTGCCCTGAGTCTCCGGAGAAGGAAGGCATATAAATCTAATTTTTTAAAAAAATCAAATTTAAGAAAAGAAGGAAGAGGATGGAGGAGGAGGAGGAGGAGGAGAGGAGGAGGAGAAGAGGAGGAGGAAGAGGGGAGGGGAAGAGAGGAGAGGAGAGGGGAAGGGAGGGAAGGGGAGAGGAGAGGAGAGGAGGAAAATTTCTTATGTTCCAATGTGTAAGCTCTGCTCTTCTTTGTTCCAAATCTCTATTCAAACTAAAATGGAACATATTTTGACTTCTAGCAACTGCTCTCTCCCTTCCAAAGAAGTGATCTATTTTTTAGACAGTCTAGTTTGCCCCAATGACTTTGAGGAGAAGAGAAGTAAAAAGCAGAAAAAAGGGATTTACCATATGGGTACAGACAACAGATCCCTTATATCAATGATAGCTAACCTTTATCAGACCGAGTGCCCGAAGCGCAGGTGCGCCTGCCCGAACCCCCAAAATGCAATGTGTGCGCAGCCCCCGCACGTGTCCCATTCCCTGTGCATGCACAGCAATTCCCAAAGATTAGCTGGCTGGCAGGAGGCGCAGTGAATGGGCAGTGGAGCTGAACTGGGGTGACGGCTTGCATGCACACAGAGAGGGCATTGCGTGCCACCTCTGGCACATATGCCATAGGTTCTCCATCATGACCTTATACCGTATGAATGCCTGGTGAGGGGAGAGGCACAGGAGTAGCAGAATTGTCCAATATGGTGCATTTAAGTCTAGTGCAGTCCAGTCTGAATGCCTGACTAACTACTGCTAAAACTTTCTAATTCAGATTAATTGTTCTTAACCAAAGGTGCTTTTTCAAGAGGCAACTAGACTTGTTTTTTAACAAGAAAAAAATTCACCATCTTAAATTTCACAACATAGACAGATTTAACCATAGTTTCAATTGGGAAAATGTGACCATCCTAGACCAAGCCAAGGCCAAAATGCGAGGGAATTTCTAGAAGCTGGGCACTCTGACATATAGACACATAGACATTAACAGTATCTATAGACTATGCAAAAGAAACTATTCAGCCAGCCCAAAAAGGAACAATGGATAATAAAATGTTTGCAAGAAAACAAGCAAGTTCAAAGAGCACTATGGACCCCTCAAGGACAACTTAAGGCTGCAGTGTGGAATTGCCTTTAGATAGTTTTCAAGGTGGCAATCTTGTCATGGGGCTTTCTTACCACTGCTTTCATTGTTGTCAACTGAGTTTAACTGCTCGTAGGAACAAACATTTCTAGCATTTTTTTTTTTTTTTCAGTCTGAATTTTGAACTGGGCTCTATTAGAAATACTTCTCAGATGGAAGTTTTACATTCTTATTTATCACAGAGTATATTGACTTCAGCAATAAAAAGAATGAGCAGGAAAGCGTATTGCATGCAATACAATATTTATTAAAACATTAAAAAGAAATAAAACTATCAAACAATAACATCAGATTAAATGAATGATTCGTTTTACAATAAAAGCTATGCATTACCAAAGTCTGGAGACTTTTCATAAGAGTATTTGGGAGAGAGACGTACCATACAATTTAAAATGCAATCTCTGGATATGTTTTGTGAATATTCATTGTATAAATCAAACAAACTTTTAACAAAAAAACAAAACAAAACCCTGAAACCATTTTGTGTTTCTTTGTGCCCTATTGGCTTGCGCTTTCTGGTTTAGCACACCTGTAATTTAATGGTCAATCTGCCTCCAGCCATTTACTCTATTGCAATGTTCATTGTAAATCTCTCTCTCAGCTGACAGGTCCAAAAATGTTCAGTCCCATTTTGGAAGAAAGTAGGTACTTCTCTAATATAATTTTCTGTATAAACTTGTCAGTTCGAATTTCCCTTGCCTATCTCTCTTGCTTTGCCTAGACCTATTTACAACTGGGCAGTTTCTAACGTGGTTAATCCCGTGATAGCTTCTAATCTTTCATGTAGTGAAGGAAACATTGTGAAGTTGTGTGGTGGACTAGTGAAATATATCCTTTCAGTGTAAAAGATCTTGTTATGTATTGAATGCAGAGGTGGGTTTCAGCAGGTTCTGACCAGTTCTGGAGAACCGGTAGCGGAAATTTTGAGTAGTTTGGAGAAACGGTAGTAAAAATTCTGACTGGCCCCACCCCGCCCATCTATTCTCTGCCTCCCTGTTCTGCCCCAGCTACGGATCTCAAAGAACACAGCACACACAAACTCTGAACAAAACGTAGTTTACTCAAATGCTGGCTGTTAATAAAGCGTTCTTAACAGCCTGCCAGAATTCCACAGATAAGATATTCAGAGTCTTACTGGAGTTGGCAGAAAGCCCAGAAACAAGATTTGCAGAGACATCCCAATGTGATGATTAGCGAACTAAAGTTGTTTCCTGCAGCTTGTTACTAGCTGTGTACTTTCTTAAATAGGCTAAGGGAGTGGCCAATTAGCCCCAAGCCTTATTCTCGAGGAGACCTCCTCTTGAGGAACCATTCCTGCCTTTTGGCAGCTCTGTGTCCCCGTGCATTGAGAAGAGGCTCCTCCTCTTCATCCTCTGCACTTAAAGGAGCCTCTGGAGGTTCTGAAGACTCTGGTTGAATCCCTGCCTGTGGCACCACATCTTGTTCAGCCTCCTCGCTGTCCGACTCAAGCGCCGGCTGCACAGGCTGCTGGCGCAACACCACACCAGCTTCTTCATCGTCGGGATCAGCAACAATCCATGCAGGCCGCTGGCAGGCCACAACACTCCCAAGTCCCAGCTGATTGGGAGGAAATTCAGATTTTGCAGAATCCTTCCCCTGGAGTGGGGAGGGAATGGAGATTTTGCAGTATCCTTCCCCTGGAGTTGGGTGGGAATGGAGATTTTACAGTATCTTTTCTCTGCCATGCCCACCAAGCCACACCCACCAAGCCATGCCACACCCACCAAGCCACACCCACAGAACTAGTAGTAAAGAAAATTTGAAATCCACCACTGATTGAATGTATATAGTTGTGTTAAGCCCTGCTAAAGAGAAACTGAACCTTTAGATGACCTTCACTGTTAGCTCCAACTGTTTTGAAGGGAAACTTTAAATATTTATATTTGGATGGGTTTTTCAAGCATTATGATTGGTTAAGGCCCTGTGGGCCTAGAGTATAAATTACAGGCAGTTACCTGCTGTTTCTCAGTTCCAGTTTTGAGTCAATAAATCCTGTTGTAGCTATGCTGGTCTGGTTCTTGCCTACTGAAGCCCACTATACAATAGATCTCATCTTTAGTTCTCGACAATATCAAACAAATGATTATTGCAGTGTTAGATGTTTCTATACCCTTAGTCTTAAAATTCACTTTTCTAAGCTGCAATTCTATGTATATTGCTAAAAGAAAGTTGCATTAAATTAAGTGAAACTTTCTTAAATACATTAACAGTGTACCTAAGATATTTTGGCAGAGGCAACGATCATGGGTTTTTTTTCCCCAAGGGTGTTATAAAAATAAAATTGGCTCAGTAACACTGAATCACAACAATTACAAGATTGAATATCAGGGTGGTTAAAATACAAATTTGTGCCATGATTTCCTTTGCTAGGCTTTAAAGGATTTGAAATAGGGCAACAATAATAGCAACTTTACTTATTTGTTTGTTTATATTTCTTATTTCTAGACTGCCTGTGTCTCTCAAAGAGGGAGTCTTTGCTGATTTGTTATGTGGGTAAAGAGATGATCAGCCAGGAAGCAAAAAGGCATATCAAAGTAGCATGCAAATGTGGTGGGCAGTTTTCCTCTAATGGTTTACCTACCTCCGAAAAGCTCATTACCAAGGGAAGATGAAATCTAAATAAAAATCAGAATATTTAGTGCATTTCTGTAATATAGAAACAAATATCACTCCCGTAACACAACTGCAATTAATTTTATATCTCCCTTGTAAAAGAAACAAGTGGGTTTTTAATAGACAGAAGTGCATATGTTGAATAGCTATGCCCAAAGTTCATTTAAAAAAAAATTTTTTTTAGACTTTAAGCTATATGTATACTAACAATGAGGGACATGGTGGCTCAGTGGTTAAGACACTGAGCTTGTCGATTGAAAGGTTGTTCAGTGGTTCGAATCCCTAGTGCCACATAATGGGGTGAGCTCCCGTTACTTGTCCCAGCTCCTGCCAACCTAGCAGTTTGAAAGCACGTAAAAAATGCAAGTAGAAAAATAGGGACCACCTCATGGTGGGTTCCATGAGCCTTTGGTGTTTAGCCATGCTGGCCACATGACCACGAGGACATCTTTGGCCAGCGCTGGCTCTTCGGCTTTTGAATGGAGATGAGCACCACCCCCTAGAGTCAGGAATGACTAGCATATATATGTGAGGGGAACCTTTACTTTTACTTTATACTAACACCTTCATTACTCCCTAGGTATGCTGTTTTGAAAATACTCATAAAGTTGATAGACATTGTGCAGTTCTCCAGAATATATCACCCATACATTATTCTTTTTAAGAATAATCCAATAATAATTAAACAATAATCCAATGAAGTACACTGCTGGGCACAGAGACAAAATACTTACTTTGGTATTTTGCTTCTATTGCTATTTTCTACTTCTTTCATCAATGGCCATAACTGCTAAGTTTCACTCTGCAAAATTCAAACTCTTTTTAAAATTAATTTTACAGAAAGACCAGTTATCTTCCTGCAGATGATCTTGTAAACTCCGCATATAATGGTTTCAGTGGGGACTGCAAAGTCGCTCCCAAACCAGCCTGACCAAAGTCAACCCCGATGATGCTAACAGAATCAGACTCGAAATCACCAACATCCTCTGCACCAGCAAGCCACCTAAAAGCAACTTACCCAAAGAGGAACAGACAGCACTACTTAACCTGAAAGAAGACACTGGCATAATAATCCTACCAGCAGACAAGGGCAATGCCATGGTGGTTATGAACACATCTGACTACCAAACCAAATTAACCAACCTACAAGACTCCACATACAAACCCCTAAACACAGATCCCACCATCTACCTGGAAAAAACCACTAGATCCAAAATAAAAGCCTCCCCCATCAGCGAAGAGATCCAGCAAAGAATCATTCCCAGAGAGAAATCATCCAGATGCCCTAAGCTCTATGGTCTCCCCAAGATACACAAAGAAGGAACCCCACTTTGACCCATAGTCAGCTCCATAGGCTCACCTCTACAAAACCTAGCCAAATTTCTCGCCAAACAACTACAGCCCTATGCAGAATCCATCAACTCACATGTAAAAAACTCATTTTTGGGGTTTTAAATCGGCCAAATCTATTTAATTATTTTAATTTTTAATTATTGTTGTGTCTTGTGTTTTTAAATTGGCTGTACACCGCCCTGAGTCCTTCGGGAGAAGGGCGGTATAGAAATAAAATTATTATTATTATTATTATTATTATTATTATTATTATTATTATTATTATTATTATTCCAGTTCATAGAGACCATAAAGAAACAAAACTTACAGCCCAGCGACTTACTCGTGAGCTTCGATGTCATATCCCTCTTCACCCAAGTGCCAATCAAAGAAGCCTTAACAGCTATCCAAAACAAATATAACCCCCCCAAGCACATCCTAGATCTGACCAACCACTGCCTATCCAACACATACTTCATCTATAAAGGACAAAAATACAAACAAATAGAAGGAGCACCCATGGGATCACCCGTCTCACCTGTCATTGCTAACCTCTACATGGAACACTTTGAAACCCAAGCTCTAGAAAAATCTGATCACAAACCCAAACTCTGGCTCAGATACATAGACGACACCTTCATAATCTGGCCACATCGGAAAGAAAAACTGGACAACTTCCTCACACACCTCAACAGCCTACACCCCAAAATACAATTCACCATGGAAACAGAAGCGAACAACCAACTTCCCTTCCTGGATGTCTTAGTCTACAAAAAATCCAATGGCTCCCTAGGACACACCATCTACCAGAAGAAAACACACACAAACCGCTATCTGCATGCACTGTCACACCACCACCCAGCACAGATCAATTCCGTAGCCAAGACACTCATCTCCAGAACAAAACGCTTAGCTGACGAACAACACCTAAAAACCGAACAACACACTCTCACTAACGTACTAACATCCAATGGATTCCAAAGAAATAAGATTAGCAACCTAATCCAAAAAGAAACCCCCACTAAAATCCAAGACAGAGAACAAGAAAACGGCAAAGTCCTCCTTCCATACCATAAAAGGCACCACAGATAGAATCAGCAAGATCCTCCACAAACACAACATCAAGACAGCATTCTGCACAAACCGAAAATATCCACCATCCTAAGAAACCCCAAAGACAAAATTGAGTTAGAAAATCAAGGAGTATATGAAATCCCATGCACCGCCTGCCCCACCACATACATCGGACAAACCAACAGAAGAATAAGTGCACACATTGAAGAACACAAGAACTCAGTCAGAAAAGAGGAACCAACTTCTTCCCTGGTCCAACACCTCAAAGCCACAGGACATGATATTGACTTTAAAAAGACCAGAACTATCGCCAAAACTGAATACTTTAACAACAGAATAATCAGAGAAGCCATCGAGATAGAAAAACGTCCACACAGCATGAATAAATGAGATGATACCTCCCGCCTACCCACCATTTGGAAACCCGCCCTTATTGACAAACGAGTCCTTAACACAAAGAATGACACCAGACCAACACTCACGAGAGCCACACAGGATGTAGCCACCACACATCCATGCAGAAAGCAGACTCGAACCCACACTGATGATGAAGCACGACCCCGGACCAGAAGCCAGACCACAGCTGCATCATTAGCCACCTTAAACCCCTCCAATCCATACATGAAGCAGACTGACACCCACCATGAAGAAATAGCACGGCCATGAACACGAAGCCAAACAACAGCAACACAGCTCACCAGCTCAAATCTCCCTGCTACTCAGACTGACCCGAGCACAACCAAGCCCCCACCTAAACAGAACACACACCCATCCAATCAGAGTACAGCCAAACCCCCAATCAATCAGAACACACCTCTGCCCAATCAGAACACAGCCAAGCTCCCACCCAATCAGTTCACACCCCCACTGGCAGTTAAAAGGAAGAAACAGCTGCGATCACACATATTGCTCCTAGAAGCACGAAGCCGAGAACACCAGCCTGAAGATGACGAATGAGACTTCGTCGAAACGTTGCCAAGAAACCTCCAATTTTACGCGGGAGAAAACCCGAATAACCAAAGACCTACATACAAACATCCGCGAAAACCTCAGAAAACAAATATATATATATATATATGTCTATGTAAGTTTTCACGGGTATATATGTGTGTATAGTTAATATTTTGGCTTTCTTATAAGCCTGATGATGGCAGATGAGATTCTGTCGAAACGTCGCTTCTACCCTTTTAGGGATATATCCACAATTACACGGGAAGAAACCCGAAATATTAACTATACACACACACACACACACACACACACACACACACACACACATATATACCTGCTTCTTTAAATTCTAACTTTTGCTTCCATAGAGACTTACAGAGAAGACCATGATTTTCAGGATTCTCATCTTTCTAGATATAGATATTTTGGATTTCTTTTCCAAGGTATTCATGGTCCCTTACCAAATAATAGTCAGTAGTGTATTTCTCGACTACTTTTTACTTTACTCTTGATGGCTGATCCTATCCATCACTTTAATATCTTCATAATCAATACTAAGGCTGGTTGGTATTTAAAGAGCCTTGATAGTACAGTGGTCTAAGCACCCTATTATTAACACAGCTGCCTGCAATTACTGCTGGTTCAAATCTCTCCAAGGCTCAAGGTTGACTCAGCCTTCCATCCTTTCTAAGGTAAGTAAAATGAGGACCCAGTTTGTGGGGGTAATAAGCTGACTTTGTATAAATATACAAAAAGTATGAAAGCTGTTGCTTAACGCATTTTAAGCCGCCCTGAGTCTCCGGAGAAGGGCGGCATATAAATCAAATTTAAAAAAAAAAATAGCTAAAAGACATGTTTGATCTGCTATTGCTACTGAATCTGTGAAATATATTATAATAAGACCCTCAGGAAGGGCTATTTTCTAATAATATTTTTCAGAGTTGCTCAGAATAGTTATCTGAAAATTGAAAGAAAATCAGTCTTTTAACAAGGACCATTTGGTCTCTTGGGTATTCATTAAGACTCCATGGTATTCTCGAATGAATGCATCATCTTCACTATCCTTCAGATATTCTTCCAAAGCTCCTTTTTCTTCTTCAAATATCCAGTATACTTGTAACATCCCATGTCCACCTATGCCAATTGGTAAGTAGAGTTTCTGAGTGCATGAAGGACATGATTCATTGCCATTATTTTTTTCTGGTCTTCTCTATTTTTTATTATAATTTTAAATTTGTATGCCACCAGAATCCAGATGACTCCATTAAATGTTTGATAGTAAAAAAAAAAAAATGTTCAGGTGTTAAAAGGATTAAACCAACCTGTCTCTCATGGCAAGTTTCCAATCTCCATTTTATTTATTTTATTTTATTTTATTTATTTATTTGTCAAGCATATATAAAATAACAGGTAAAAGTATAAACATAATTTGAATACATGAAAAGAGTAAGAGTAAAAATGAACATTAGGACAGGGAAGATAGGCACCCTGGTGCACTTATGCACGCCCCTTACAGACCTCTTAGGAAGAAGGTGAGGTCAACGGTGGACAGTTTAAGGTTAAAGTTTGGGGGTTTGGTTCCTGATGCTGAAAACCTATGAATGAAAAGCTTGCTATCAAAGGCAAGCAACATTATTAATACCATGTTTTACTTGATCTTTATAATCAATGTTGCATCATTAATCATTAGAGGAGCCTTACTGTTCCTCTAGCTGAATTTTTTGAGACAGTTATCAATAGAAGATAAACGTATTTGATGAGATGGGCTATATCAGGGATGGCTAACCTTTTTGCCATCACGTGCCAGGAAGGGGCGGGGACTGGGGGGTCACGCACACACGTGCCCACACCCATAATTCTATGCGACCCACCCACCTGCCCACTCATGGCACGCAATGGCCCGGTAGGCCCATTTTTCTTTCTCACCTGGCTCCAGGACCTCTCTAGGCGTCTTGGGAGGGCGAAAACAGCTTTCCCCAGCCCTCCGGAGGAACTCCAGAGGCCAAAAATGGCCCATTTGACAACTTCCAGTCCCATTGGGAGCTGAGCTTGCGTGCCCATTGATATGGTTACGTGTGCCATAGGTTCGCCATCACGGGGCTATATCATCTACAAAAGTGAGTGGCACTGAGGATTTTATGCTTGGTTTTTGGCACTTCGGATATTTTCTTAGAGTTGGTTATAAACAGAAAACAAGCACAAGGTGCTCTTTGTTTCAACAAACAACACAAAATAAATAAATTGTTGAAATAGATTTTTAAAAATTCTTGCAGATGTTGAATTTGGTTCGGCTCATCATTGGGAGAAAATCTGAATTTGAAAAGGCAACTTTGAACTGTTCTCTTATGTATAATTCAGAAACTATTTTAAATGAATTCACTCCTGATGAAGAATTAAATATATTTTGAAATATGCTGGATTTATTTTTTATTTTTATTGCATAGCTTTCTATGTGAACCTGCACTGTCCCATTCAGTTTCTTTCTACCATATATTATAATAGTTTAAGTGTCAGATTGGAAATTCAAAATCAAACCCATCATCACAGAAGCTCCTGGGTAACTTTTGGCCAATCACTGTCTCTCTTTGTTACAATGAAATTCTTTAAACTAATGAAGAGATAAACAGATGAAAATCCACTTTAAAAACCTTTCAAAGCAATATTTACATCTAAATGGAGGTATTCTTCAGAAATTACATTTTTCTGAAGTTTGTGATACAAATTCAATGAGTAGAAAGTCGTACATGCTGGATAAAACTTTATGCAGAAATAAGTACACAACCAATACTGTTAGGAAATGGTTTTACCTAACTTGTTGGGTTGGCAATATATAAACCATAAATATACCTTTAAAACTGCTGTATTGCATCATACTGTGTCCTGATTGGTTAGCTCTGTAGCCAGTGTCCTTAAAAGGGAGCTTGAAACATGATTTGTTTCTCTTTGCTGATCTTTACTGCTCGTTACTGCTCTTTGCTGTGTTTGCTACTGTTTGCAACTGTTAATGTATATGACTAAAACGACTGGTAAGAAGACTTTGTTATTGGGCTATCCCTGGACTGTTGTTTTGCTATCTACTGCTTTATCTGTGTATGACCTGAACTGTTTATTGGACTATGCCTTACTATTTTCCTAAAAGTAAACACAACTCAGTGTATCTGTGTGTTGGCTGTGTTTTATTCGTAACTACTCTCAACCACTTTCATGTGCAGACCCTTGCTACTCAAAGGTTGCTCTGCAAATTCCTTAACAAATACACAAAAATACATTATATTCACACAAAATAAGCTAATTTTTTATCCTTGATTATATAACTTTTACAATATATTGGCTTTTCTAATTCTGAGTAACAATATGTATCTTATACCTTTGAAAATAATTTAAGTACCAGTAAGTCATACTACTGAATGTTTCTCTTAATAGTAATAATCAAGGACATGAAAAAGAAGATTCAGATGATCTACCGAGTGGAAAAGTTAAATCTCAGAATGACTGTCGCACATCTAAATCTCCAAAGTCCTATTAATAGCTCTGTTGGCAGATCAATTTCAAATAGTTAAGAACTTCAGTGAAAGACTAATTTTGTTACGTTATCAGATAGACCTGTTGGAAATATATATATGAATTAGTAAGACCACTTAAATGTGCACCACAAATAATCTTCATGCAGATTCTGAATGATTCCTTGTTTTGAATTTTCCTCTGAAATTGAGCAGACACAATGGATCATTTTGTGAAACGTGTTCTCCATTTAATCCAAATCAAGAATTCATGACATGGATTGAAGTGTTTTAACAACAATCACAAAGTTTCTTTTTCATTAAAATCTAGCTTCTTTTCAGCCTGAGAATTTTGCAGCTGCTTTGATTCTTTTGTGTAATCTTCTCACCTTGCATGCCTGTGTATAAGCTAGACAGGAAACAGAGGAAAAGAGACTAATGGAATAGTAATGACAGCATCGATAGAATAAATTGGAAAACACCGCAAAGTCAGAGAGAAAAAACAGATGTTCTGGCTTCAGGTCATTTCTTCATGAAGGCTACTGGCTTTCTGGCTATGCCTGAATATTCAGCCATGAGTTTTTGTCAGGGTGGGGTTGAGGGTTGTCCCCGAACCGTGAACCAGCTCACAAGCAAACACACTAGGACTGAAATAAAACTAGCAGAGGAGTCTTGTATAAAAATATACTTTACTTCAAAATGTTTAAAAAACACTATATCTTTAAAAAGGCACATTAATAACAAAGTCTTATCTTGGTTAAATGAAGTCAGGCCATCTCCCTAAATTCCTCTCCACAATACCGAAACAGTCCATAAGAAAAAACTAACATGACATTAAACAGCTTCAGTGTCGATACATCATCGAGGTGGTAGAAGGGCAGCAGCATAGGCTTCACAGCTAAAAGTCACCTGTGAAAAACAATTCAATCAGCAAACGTGGCTTGAAGCTCCTGGGAGGGAAACTGTCCAGCAGCAACAGTTCAGATGTTGGCTTGCGTGCTTCAACTCAGCAAAAGGCAAGCCGAAATTGGAGACTTCAAAAGGCTCTCAGCTATCTCAACTCACAGTTGTAGCTGGCTCCGTGGGAGTATCTTTACACAGCTCTTCAGCTCCTCTTCTGCTGCTATCTCTGCTGCAGCTGTCAGGACTCCTTATCTGAGTTCTCCTCCCTTCTGCAGCTCTGCTCTGGGCTCTGCATCCAGGTGCTTCAGCACTGGCTCTGCATCTAGGCCTAAACAACATCTAGGCCCAAATAGCAAGCAGAAAGGTCCATGCTTATATGGGGAATTAACCTGCAATTAACTAGGGCAGGGAAGGCTCCAGTTAATTGCAAACAGGAAATGGCTTGATTGGATCCATACTGTTTGTGACTGATCAAGTAGCTACAGCAATCCTGAAAACACTCGTGACAGTTTTGGTCAGATTTTTACAGAGCAAGTCTGCTGTTACCAAGTTAATGGGAGAACTCAATTCCTTCAATGCCAGATATGAGCCAAATGAAGGTACTATTTAGCCATTTACACAACAATTTGACCAGCTGGACCTGAAAATGATTTATCTTAGTGCAAATTGGTCCTTTGCATGGAAGGATATGGAACAGAGCATAAATAAACAGCCTTGTCTCTATTCTCCTACTGTAGGTGTTCATTTGTTTGCATGAGTGATTGCATTTGATAAAATATGCAACCCAATTCATTAAAGCATCCTGGAAAACCAAGTGGCCTGGAGCTGATCGGTGGCCTTCTTTTACTTGTTTCTCATTGCATCCATTTATGGAGGGATTGGAAAAAACATGGATGGAAGTAAGAAGGCATTATTGATAACAGAACATTTTCATCCGAAATATATTCTAATATTGATATAGATCTTCCCTTAATCTGGTTGGCTTTGGGCCACCCACTGTCTCTCAGCCCAACCTATCTAACTGGGCAAAATAGAGGACAGCAGTATATAGAACAGAACAGAACAGAACAGAACGTAGAGTAGAGTAGAGTAGAGTAGAGTAGAGTAGAGTAGAATAGAATAGAATAGAATAGAATAGAATAGAATAGAATAGAATAGAATAGAATAGAATAGAATAGAATAGAATAGAATAGAATAGTTGGAAGGGACCTTGGAGGTTTTCTAGTCCAACCTCCTGTTCAGGCAAGAATCCCTATTCTGTGATGGCAAACCTACGGCACGCGTGCCAGAGGTGGCATGCAGAGCCCTCTCTGTGGGCAAGTATGCCGTTGCCAGCTGCACTTCCGGGTTCTGACACGCACATGCGCACCAGCCAGCTGCTCTCTTCTGTATTCTGGCGTTCCAGCAAGCTGGCCTTCGCGCACACGCATGCTTCAGTTTCTTCACTCGGTGCCAAAAAAGGTTAACCATCACTGTCCTATACTATTTCAAACAAATGTTTGTCCAGTTTGTTTATAAAAGCATCCAGTGTTGGAGAATTCACAACTTCTGGAGGCAAGTTGTTCCACTGGTTAATTATTCTATCTGTCAGGAAATTTCCTTGTTCATTGCCTTGAGTTGACACTCTCCTCCCCCAAAAGTTGTGTGATAAAAATTTAATAAATAAAATTCTATTAGATACATTCTACTTTATTTTCAAATTGATTGTTTTCTAAAAATCTATTATGCTGCTGTTTTGCATTTGTTTCCAGAATTGTTAGACTTTTTATTAATCACACTAAAGTCCCCCTATCTGCCTAGATCTCTAAATGTGTGCATGGAGTAGGGAAAACACTGCAAAGGATTCACTCAGAATATCACCCAGAATTTAACTGAAGCAGTTGAGGCCAGGAAAAGTGGATGTTGGAGAAAGTATTGTACAAAGAAAGACCGGATGTCTTGGATGTCTCAAAAATGAAATAAATGCAGGAAGATCACACTCCATATACTATACTTTTTTTTTTTTGAAAGAGCAGATACTCCTTATTTGGCATATTGAAAATTAGTGGAGGGAAATTAGATGTACTCTTATCATTTATCATCTTATTTGTACAGCATGTACCTTATTTTGGCAAGACCCAACAGAGATTGTTGCCAGCAGAAATGCATCATGTTTCATTCAGTGATCATCCTTTCAAACTGAATCTCCAAAGTAAATCACCAAGGCAGTTCAGTGCATCAAATTAAATCATCTGCTTTTGCATTGATTCAGACTTGGGAGCATGATCTATGCATGCTTATCAAATTGAATTGAATATTGAATCCAATTTAATTTGATTCATTGAATTCATCATCCAAAAAAAAAACTTGCTACTGTTTATATTGAACTTATGGCTTTCAGTGCATTGCTGCCTGCCATTGTCACCAAGTAAGTTCACCAAGAGACCCAACTGAAAACCAATTTGCTCAAAGCTCATTTAAAACTGCCTTTATCTCTATATCTCTTTCCACATCTCCAGTGAGTTACTATTTATTGGACGTATTAGTGCCACAACAAGATGAGGAAGATGTGAACAATATACAAGGCATGTTACAAGACTTGTTTCTGCAAAGGTTGCAAACAGCTAGATATAATGGGAGTCGCATGTATTCTGCTGGTATGCTCTTGTAGGAACCTGACCACAAAAAGGAACCTATAATAACAATCTTCTCCTAGTGGCAGTTTTAAAGGTTTTGGGATTATTAGGTGGTGAGATAAAGAGAAAGAAGGGCAGAGAAAAACATGGCATGAAGTGGAGATTATCATGGGAAGATGAAAGTTCAGGATTCTACTTGCTCTCCCACATTCTCTGCAATGTTTTGATTACAAGAAAATTAGAATCCTGGATTTATTATTGATTGGTTTTGATTTGATTCATGTATTACTTTTCTGTCCTTAAAATAATCAGGATAGCTTATATTAATAATGAAATATAAAGACTTCTTGGTAAATCTGAGGTAATCAGGGAAATGTAACTTTAATTTTGGATTCAGTTTGGAATTGATGGTCAAATTCTGTTTAAACATCGAAACCAAATAATTAAGTCTGATGTGGGTGTTTTAATTAATTTGGAAAAGATCTGTAAATATTTAGGGATGATTTGCAGGTGTCTAATTCAATCTAATTATTTGATTTGAATTTCCAAAGCTCTCCCCTTCACTTTTGAACAGAACCTCTGAACAAAAACATAGGATAACTCTACTAATTGACTTTTAATTGCTTTTTATAAATTTTAAGGAATAAAATGTTATATATTTTACGTAAAAATTCAGAATTTCATTATAGTAAGCAATATAAAAGGAAATGTACCAGAACCCTTTCCATTCTTCTTTTGTTATTTCCCAATTTTCAACTAAGAACACTATTCACACTGAATTCAGTTGTTTTTCGTTCAGGGGAAGTAACACCAACGTAAGTGATGCCCTTTTACTTCATTCTACTTACTGAACAGAAAGGCTGTGGAATACATACATTAAAATATCTGCTTTGCTGAAGTGTGTGAGATATATCTCCAGGCACTCTTCCAATTGGAAATAAATGCCTTATGATAGGTGCAATATACTTTGGAGAACTGGTGGCAGGTATAGAATTAAACACTGCTCCTCTTTTAGACCTAGTTGTAGACTTCAAGTGCCAGCACTGATGAAAAGTGCGACAAGGATTAGTTTTAGCAAGACTAACTGTGAGAAGGAAAGGAAAAAAGAGAGAAGGAAGAAAAGTGTTAATAATAGAGCTTTGAGGCTTACAGTAGCAATCATGAGAATAAGGTAACACTTATCTGTAATCCTTCCTCAAGTTTACCTGAGAATTAAGGACTTAATTTCCTGCATTTGTCAGGAATGTTCTGAACTGATCTAATCTCTAGATTAAATTGGTGTAGTTCATTCTACAGGGGTCTCTCTTTGAAGTTCAGCTTAAAATTTCAGATGGTCCAGGATGCAGCATGTGTGTTCAGTGGTCAGTCATGATAGTAGCATGTTAAAGCACTGCTATGGGAGCTCCACTGTTCACCAATAGGTTTGTGAATGCAGCTCAAAGTGCTTAGCCCTACAGTACCTAAGATAGCCTAGAATCTGTTTTTTCCCTCCAATTCTGTAATTCTGCCTGTCATAATCAGACAATTAAGAAGCATCTGTTATGGGTCCAGATGGTATGCTGGGACAGGGTTCAACAGCAGGTATTCTCTGTAGCAGCTTTCCTCATTCACAGTAGCTTGCTCCTGAAGCAAGGATCCTGTCCTAGCACAGTCAGATGAAGACATCTCTTCTACAAAATGTGTGCATAAAGTGTTTATGCAAATAAATAAACAAATCACTCTTGGGAGGAAGCAGAAAAAAAGCATGGAGAAAACAAGAAAGGATTTTTTATTTATTTATTTATTTATTTATTTTGAGTGGCAGAATTCCAGTTATGGAACCCTTTGTTCATGAGACAAAAATGGCTAGGTTTCAGATAACAACTGATGACATTCTGTTCATCCAAGCATTTGGAAGATAATGACGATAGCATTTAGATCGCCTTTCTGATTGCTTTTTAAAATGAACTTTTTTTTTCTCAAAAGCAGAAATAGCATTTTAAACAACTTTATGGACTGTTTCTTTTAGCATTGATGGTTTTATTTAAGGTTATTTGTATTGTTCTTTTGTAAACTGCTTTGGGCTTCTCTGAGAGGAACAGCAGCATAGAAATACCATCATCTACTAAACATCAAGATTTCATCTGTATAAATACAGAACCTCAATGAGAAAGCCATTTAATGGAATAGTAATTCACATGACTTATCCTGCTATAAAAGTAATGATTTTCATCAGGTACTGCATAATTCTACCTCCTGGTGTGAGAATTTCTATTCACCATGAAATCCAAGAATAGTAGCACTGGTATAGAAAAAACTGTCATACCTTGTACCAAGTGGCATAAAGATAGATGTGGTATATTAGAAATTCAGGGAAAACAAGTCAATTTGGGAAGAAGGGAATGTCTAATAGTTCTTCCAAGCTTGAGCTCCAGCCTAAATTTATTTTGGATTTAGACACTGACAAACAGGTTCAAGTCCTAATTCTCCACTTTAGGTAAGAGGTGAATTTCTAGTCTCTGTCTCCCAATCTACCATAATTTCTAGGACTATTGCAGAGGTGGTATTGAGCAGGTTCTGTCCAGTTCTGGAGAACCAGTAGCAAAAATTTTGAGTAGTTCAGAGAACTGGTAAATACCACCTCTGACTGGCGCCGCCCCCATCTATTCTCTGCCTCCTGACTCCCAGCTGATTGGGAGGAAACGGATTTTGCAGCAACCATCCCCTGGAGTGGGGAGGGAATGGAAATTCTATAGTATCTTTCCTCTGGAGTGGGGAGGGAATGGAGATTTTACA
This sequence comes from Arizona elegans, assembly GCA_022577455.1. Classification (NCBI taxonomy): domain Eukaryota; kingdom Metazoa; phylum Chordata; class Lepidosauria; order Squamata; family Colubridae; genus Arizona; species Arizona elegans. The sequence goes on from JAKOOJ010000005.1 coordinate 23,827,579, forward strand.
GTATCCTTCCCTTGCCATGCCCACCAAGCCACACCTATAGAACTGGTAGTAAAAAAAATGAATCCCACTACTGGACTGTCAGGATTAAGTGCAGTATAAGTCATTGAAATATAGAGTGGAAGATTTCTGAAAGATTTCTCAACATGTGTTAGAATGTGTTTCAGCCTTGCTGTGGAGTTGATTTCCTGATTTGGTTTACTTAGTGGAGATGACATGCAAGTCTAATTGTTTGGTACCTCCTCCTACTTCTTACAGTTCAGGTAACTTGGAAGGCATCTGTTTGAGCTGTTTCTAAATAATATCTCATTTAAAAAAATGTTTGTCTCTTTTGCTTAGGCAACAGATCTTGTCAACCACATCTTCCTTACTCCTATAGGCATTAAAATGAAAATAAGTGCAGAGAGACAGATCAGGGTCACTTTGACCCAATGCAGAGGATAAATGCTCTGTATTTATCACAAAGGATATGCAAAAACTAACTTACATTGTTCCAATATTCTATCTTCAGAAGTCTCCAAGTCAGACTTGTTAGATAAATACATTCCTTTAAAGCTTTCTTTCAAAGCTTTCAGACTTGTTAGATAAATACATTCTTTCAAAGCTAAAAGCTTTGTACAACTTTCCATTATAAAGTTCATTTGGACAGTATTATTACAGGCAAATCAGTGGTCTCCAAAACATTATCACCAGCGAATCAACTTCTGGTTTATCCTAATGATAGGAATTAACCAGAAGTAACAACTAGTTTTTCTCTCTTTCTACTTACTTGTAATGAAAAGTACATTAAGGTAGAGGTAGATTAAGAAGAAAAGTTTGAAATCTTCAAAGGTATCCATCATGAAACGCTCTTCAGGGGGAAAAAAGATAAAAATTGACAGAATATTTGGAACTGTTAAAAAGAACTGGTTGAAGTTTAAATATCCCACAGGTTGTGTGTTTTTTTTAAAAAAAATATTATCATAATAATATGATTCAATTAGCACTGGTCCTGTTGCTCACATTATTTAATTATCCCTTATCTCCAAAATTATATTGCTTGTTTATTCAATCCTCATTTCATTAGTGCTAATTAGAAATAATTACAAGTGATATGTTAAATGCTTCATTAAATGATTTATCTCCCAGAGTTGCCATGATCCCTGGCAGACTCATGAGTAGCCTAAGCATCAGTGGAGCTCACTGTTTATATAAAACATTTCTGGCTGTTACATATCCCCTGTTACTCTTTATCAGCAAAGTGCTAAAACCTGGGAAGCTACCGGGCCTGGTAGCTCAGCAGACAAAAAAAAAGCATTGTGATTAACACCAGCTGTCTGCAATTACTGTAAATTCGAATCTCACCAGGCTCAAGGTTGACTCAGCCTTCCATCCTTTCTAAGGTAGGTTAAATGAGGACCCAGTTTGTGGGGGCAATAAGCTGACTTTGTATAAATATACAAAAGTATGAAGGCTATTGCTTAACCCATTGTAAGCCTCCCTGAGTCTCCGGAGAAGGGCGGCATATAAATCAAATTAAAAATGAATAAATAAATAATTTCACACAGCCTTATTGAGATCTTACAAAGAAAATTAAAACAGAAACTATATGTTTCCACATTCAGGTTTTAATAAGTATGGTTAATTACGCTATACAGCAAAGGAAGATAATTCATTCTTCATGGCATTTATGTATTGAATGTGGGCTACAAAACTCTGCACAATCATAAGATGATAGCACCCTGGTTCATTGCTAATATCTAATGATCATCTGAAACTTTGCAACCAAGATCTGGTAGCCTAAACAGTTATTTGCATTGGAAAGTATATATGCTTTCACACTTGCAATCAACAGTAAAGTGCAGTAAATATAGCCTTGCTGAATGACACCAAAGGCAAATCTAATCCATTTTCCCACAGTAGCTAGCCTATGTGAAATTCATTACATAGGACTTGAAGCAAAAGCTCTCTCGTGCTGTTATTCTCTAAGACCTCAGAATTCAGAAACACATTGCCTTAGATGCTGGAGGCAAAATATATCAACTTCCTGATATTCATGGCTATGGAGAAGGATAATTTTAAGTGAAGGAATGGTAGAATGTATGCTGGGCATGTCAAAGCTCTACTCCAGATTTAGTTCTGGTATTTCTACTGATTCACACACCAGTTAATTGGGGAAGGAATGTAATGGTGACAACATCAACATTTCAATGAAGAACATTGCCACCAAGAATAAGCAATATAGAAACAGACAGAGAAATAATGTAATCTCATATAAAATAGTTTCTTATGCTCTACTCACTAGGAAAACTATTGATACATCAATAATGAAAATAAAGCAAAATATGTATTTTTCGATGGCATTACGTCAATATACATGATCTACTGAAATATTGCTAATAAGGATGCTGAGTGTTTAGTTCCATAACATCTGGAGAAACCAGTTTCCATTGACCTAAAGACATACTAAAAGGAAATTTTATACATGTCACTGTATGCTATATTGTGATATTTGTCTATTGGTCTTGGCATTTTTAAGAATGATCATTGAGACTGTAATGAAATTGAATGGGCCATTAGACCTTATTACTTTGTGCTGGACATGAAACAGTACGACTGCCTTGGTTACTGTTGCTATGGAAGTGAGCTTCTAGCTGATACTATGAAAATATCTTAGAAGATAGTGAAATACCATTAAGATTAGTAGACATAAGATCTATAAGGAACATTATGGTTAAAGATTCTGGGCAGGAATTTGAAAGATATTCATTAACCTATGATACCTGTAAATAATTGTTAATACTTGTATGAATCTGAACTGATCTGATTCAAATCTTGTATTTAGTCTTGTGTAAATCATAGATCAATTCAAAAATTCAATGTCCAATATCCAAAGTAACATGAAGAACTTGGTGTAATTACAGCATTAGGTTAGAAACAGGGAAGTCATCAATTCTAATCCCATCCTAGAGACAAAGGAAGCTGGGTAACCTTGGGCCAGTCATTTTCTAGGAGACAGCAAAGGCAAACCACTTCCAAAGACCTTGCCAAGAAAATTGGTTACCAGGATTTAAAAATTGACTCAAAGGCACACGCACCCCTAAAAGTAATAATAATATGAACTGAAACATTGCAATTAAAGTGATTGGGTTTGAGCCAAACTGGGATGTTTAAAAAGTGTGTGTGTGTGTGTGTGCACTTATTGCACGCTGATTGATGATGCATAATGTATCATCAAGCCACTGTCAATTCCTAATTATTAGATAGCGAGCGGTAAGAGTACCCAGTTTGAATTTCAAAAATTTAGATAACCATTAGATGGTTGAAAATAGATACTTTTCACTTTGAGCTGACATTGAGTGGCTGATCTTGATTTTTACAGCTTAGCTACGGTAGCTACAGCATGTGCAAAAGACTTTGGAATTATTCCAAATCAAATCAACTTGGAAGCATTCAGTCTGATTCGATATTTCAAATGGTCACTTTGATTTGGAGATCTGATTTAGTTCAGAGGTTTAATCATGTTTAAACCAAATCAAATATTCCCAGAACTTTTGGTAATTGGTGATAGTTCACAGATGCAAACGATTGTAGAGGTCAACTCTCTGTAATGTACAGGAAAACAAGTTAAACCGTTCAAGGAACATTCTAGCATCTTCTTAAAAGACTCCAAAGATGGAAAACCCACACCCACCAGAGTCAGTCTATTCCACTGTTGTATAATCTGTATTGTTGGGAAGATCAGTGTTAGCAATAAAAAAAAAAATCAGGAATCTGGAAACACCTTTTCTGATTATCAAATCCTGTTAAAAGATTTGCATTATGCCTGACTTTATGCCTTTAATAACATTTGTTAGTTGGAAGGGATGCTACCTTATTCCTGATTTTTTGTCACCGTAGACTGACACAGCTTTTGTTGTCCTACAATGTCTCCAGCTTCAAGTTGGTCATTGTGGTAGCAGGGGGCTTGCTCTATAAAGTACTGGTAAAACTTCAAGCAGGCAGTAAAGCACAGATTCAAGAGGTCTAGTGGGAATTTCAGCAAAGTGGAAAATGAATCAACTTAGAAGACAAATCCTTTCCTAGAAGGAAAGGATTGCAGACAGAAGAAAAGTGTTATATAATATCTGTTTGTTAGTTTGACCGGACTAGAAATTTGGAAATGAGAAACTAAGAGAAAAGTTACTGAACATTTATGAGTTGGGGAAACTACTCTTAAATAATCCCATTGGTAACTAGCAGGCAAAATCCAATTATAGTTAAGATATACAGAACTTACAAAAACCAAGTCTTCCATTTTAATACCTGTAATAAACATTGCATTTTATTGCAAAAGATTTGTTTTGTTTGGAGGTGGTTTTGTTTCTTTCTTTTGTTTGTTTGTTTGTTCTTGGTGTGATGGTCAGTCCCATACCTTTGCCACAGGGACAAATATTAAAGTTTTATAAAACTCAGGGACATTATTTTTGTATCACTGGTAGAAGTTTGTTGCTGGTTAAGTAGGTAGAATACAAAGTATTTGTGATATACCAGTAGATACAAACTTAAAGTTTTAAAGAAAAATACACTTGGGACATGAAGGCAGTGGTGAGATAATACATACAGTTCGTTCACCAAACTTCCAAAACTAAAAATTAAATTGTGAAGCCAGTAAATCAAATAAATCTGCCCTTTTCCCCTCTTAATGTGTTTTGAAATAGCTGCATCAACACCAATTTATATATCGTGTGCAAATCTAGAATCCGTCAACACATTACCTGTGGTGCTCCCTACTGGCACCATTCATAATATTTCCATTTTATGCATAATTTTCAGGTACCTAATGCCACCTACTATTTAATCTTTTTTAATCCTCCTGAAATAAATGTAATAAACATGGACTACATTCAGCTCCCCAGCCATGGATTTATTTTGCATAGGACCGCTTTGAATGTCAAATTCTAACAGAACTATTTGAAGTTCATAGTGAATAATGCCTTATGCATTTTCTCTGTTATCATGCTTACAGCTGGCCTAAAATTATCCTTGTAATTCTCAAATCTTTCATAATTGCAGCATGAGATCAGGCTATCTCCACAGGATCCTAGTCAGTTGGAAACTGAAACAAAACGGGAATTTATATTTAAGAAGCAATAGACCTAAGAGAGACTAGTGATTTTTTTTTCATATCTCCTGTCATGCAATACGTTTCCTGAATATACAAGGGACACTGCCATTCTGAGATGTTATAAAGCTCCAGAATAAGTTCTACATCTATCTGTAGATGTACATCTACATCTATCTCTCTACATGGGGCTTCACTTGAGGAGCACCCGGAGGCTCCAATTGGTGCAGAATGCGGCCGCGCAGGGGATTATGGGAGCGAGGGGGCGCTCCCATGTGACACCTCTCCTGCGTGAGCTGCATTGGCTTCCAGTGGTCTTCCGGGTGCGCTTCAAGGTGTTGGTTACCACTATTAAAGTGCTCCATGGCATAAGACCTGGGTATTTGTGGGACCGCCTTCTGCCGCCAATAGCCTCCCACTGACCAGTACGCTCCCACAGAGAGGGACTCCTCAGGGTGCCGTCAGCCAGGCAAAGTCGGCTGGCAACCCCCAGGGGGAGAGCCTTCTCTGTGGCAGCTCCTACCCTCTGGAACAATTTGTCCCCGGAGATACAAAGGATATCGGATCTCCGGGTCTTTCGCCATTCCCTAAAAACTTCTTTTCCATCAAGCAGGGCTGGCGTGAACCCCCCCCCTTTTTTTAAAGCTTTTTTTAGCTTTTTAAATTGTCAATGGGTTTTAGTTTGAATGTTTTAAATTCTGGGCCAAAGTTATGTAATTCTTTTTTTAAAAAATCTTAAATTTTGTATTTAGTTCTGGCTGTGCACTGCCCTGAGTCCACTAGGAGAAGGGCGGTATACAAATTGAAATAAATAAATAAATAAATAAATAAATAAATAAATAAATAAATAAATATCCTCTGTGTTATTTCTAGTTGAAAACACAATAAAGTGATAACTTCTTCAAAAGCTGTACAGAACCTATAGGTCAGGGCTGTCAAACTCCCGGCCCACAGGCCAGATGCGTCATGCACTGGCTACAGCTATGCCCGGTTTAGCGAAGGGGAAAAAAGTCCCAATATGTCATGTGATGCCACTGTGATGATGTGAGTTTGACACCCTGGCTGTAGGTGATCCATTTCCTCATTTGCTGAGTTTTTCACCCCATTGCCTATTTTGCATTCACTAGGCGTCAACCACCCTATCAGATTTTTTTAAAAGGAAATATTACCCTTCATGGGAAACATGGGAACAAATGTAAAGAAGCTGAAGTAAAGATGTCAGCCTTGCAAATTATTCCAAATTAAAGCACACCCAGAAAGACTAGCTCTAACTCAGGGGTGGGTTCTAAATTTTTTTACTACCGGTTCTGTGGGCGTGGCTTATTTTGTAGGTGTGGCTTGGAGGTCTTGTGACTAGGTGGGCGTGGCTAGCTGGTCAGAGTCATTTTTGAAAGGTCCTCGCACTTACGATCAGTCCTCGCACTTACAACCCGACTCATTTGTTTGCTTTTAACACTGATCAGCTGTAGGAGGGCCCTTTGAAGCCCCATGGCAAGAGTTTAAACAGTTTTTTTCCCTCTAGTCATCAGCTGGGACTCAGGAGGCAGCAATAGATTGGGGATGGGACCAAATAAAAGGTAAGAATAATGTGGGTGGGTGGGAGGGCGGGGGGGGAGAACCGGTTCGGTGACGTCATATCGTCACCACTACCAGCTTGGCTGAACCGGACCGAACCGGGAGGGACCCACCACTGCTCTAACTTTATTGTGAGGCTGCTTGTCTGACCTTTATCTAGACTGAGACTCTTCCTCATGTTTACCAAGGTCATTTTCACATGCCATTACATACCTGTGTGTCCAACTATTTATTTCATTTCCCTTTAGTATGGAACAGAGATGAAGGAATTGTTTTTTGAGAATTGCAGCAGTTGAGGCTGAAAAAGTGATTAAATAACATTTCTTCCTTTGACAAATTGTTAACACTGTCATTTATCAACTTCAAAATCCTTTGAATTAAAGACTAAAACTGGAACTTTGAATTAAAGATTATAACCATGATACAAAAAAAAAAAAAAGATACTGAGACCTAGAAAGAGTGCAGAGAAGAACAACAAATAATAAGAGAATGGACAGTCATCTGTTCAGAATGGTATAGGGCAATGATGGCGCACATGCACTTGTCGTGGCTGCAACCTGGAAGAGGAGCTGCCCAGGGAGTTGGAAAATGAAGTTCCAGTTTCTGGCGCATGCATGCATGTGTGATGATCAGCTGGCCGGCATGCATGCTCATGCCGGAAAATGAAGACCAACTCTTCCAGTTTCTGGAACTGCCGCATGCACGAAAACCAGCTGATCATCGCGCGCACAGGCGCACCAGAAACCCAGAAGAGGAACTGGCGATGCAGCACATGCCAGATGACATGGCTCTGTGTGCCACTTTGGGCACGCATGCCATAGGTTTACCATCACGGGTATAGGGTCTCCTATTTGAGCACAGGGTTGAACTTCCATTATTCCAACTCTATTATTCTATGTTCTAATTAACGAGGAAGCACTATGTTATTTTTTTTATATCTGTGAATTAGTGCTGCTGCTGACCTCTGAATTTACAAAATTTCAACTTAGCCGTGTCCAAATTTTAAAGTTTTAAAGATCTAATGTTATTCAGGGTACAATTTACTTTCAAGATGAAAATAAAGTAATAAGTTAGTTGGTGGTAAAATTAGAAGTGGGCACTCTGCAAGGTGAGAAGGGGAGCACCCAACCAACCAATCAGGGGGATAGGAGAATGCTATGGAAAAATGCCATTTGGAACAGCATACATACAAGGAATTCTCAGAGGGTATTTCACAATGTAAAAAAATAAATCAGCCTAGTCCAAGAAGGTCTAGCTTTCTCCTAGCATCCAGGAAATTGTAAATTTTAAGATGTGAATAAAAATATCAAAGCAGGCTAAGAAAGAAGCTTTGTTGAAAGAAGTAGGATCCTGCAATGATACATCTTTGGTAATGCTATACTTCAAACTAGGGCATATAAAACCCTTGCCAGACCTATACTTGAATACTGTTCACCTGTCTGGAATCCTCACTGTATTTCAGGTATCAATACATTAGAGAGGGTCCAGAGATATTTTACTAGAAGAGTACTCAAATCTTCTGCTCAAAATAAAATTCCCTATACCACCATACCACGCCTTCTACGTTCTGACCTATGCTTAGTTCATAAGATTATTTACCAAAAAGTCCTACCTGTAAATGAGTAGTTTAATTTCAACTGTAATACCACAAGGGCTATCAATAGATTCAAACTCAATGTAATTTGCTCTAATCTTGATTTAGGAAATATGACTTCTGAGTAGAGTAGTAAATGTCTGGAACACTCTACCTGATCCTGTTGTTAGTCTCACTAATCCCCAAAGCTTTTACCTTAAACCATCTACCATGGACCTTTCATGTTTCTTAAGAGGTCCCTAAGTGAGTGTGCATAAGTGCATCAGCGTGCCTACCATCCCTGTCCTACTGTCCCCATTTATATGTAATCATTCTATGTGTTTATGGCTATGTTTTGCTTATTTATATCCTTTTAATTGTGCCAAAAAAAATCATGTGTCCATGTCTATGTCTATACTATTACTTCTTTCCTTGTACATGTTGATAAATAAATAAATAAATAAATAAATAAATAAATAAATAAATAAATAAATAAATAAATAATCTTACCTCACTAAATTTTTAGAAAAGCACTTGGGTGAAATGGTAAGAAACAAAACTGACTGGTTATAAGAAGTCTAAGAGTAATCAGGGAATGGTCAAGCAAATGGCAAGTATGATTCAGTTCAATGGGCAAAAGTTCTTAATTTTAACTGTATATATATATATATATATATATTTAATTTGATTTATATGCCGCCCTTATCCGAAGACTCAGGGCGGCTTACAATGCGTTAAGCAATAGCCTTCATTCTTTTGTATATTTTATACAAAGTCAGCTTATTGCCCCCACAAACTGGGTCCTCATTTCACCTACCTTAGAAAGGATGGAAGGCTGAGTCAACCTTGAGCCTTGGAGAGATTCGAACCAGCAGAAATTGCAGGCAGCTGTGTTAATGACAGGGTGCACCAAACATTGTACTATCAAGGCTCTTGGTATGGATGAGGATATATTATAATTGTATAATTATAATAAAAGTATAATCTGTTAAAATAGTAGGGGAGAGAGTTTCAAAGATTGGTTTCAAAGTACATTTAACATCACATCTACTATGATGGTTTTCTATATGTTGATTTTGTGACATCAATGTTTGGAGAGCCACATCTTCTCACCTTTCCCTAATAAAATGAATATATTATTATTATTATTATTATTATTATTATTATTATTATTATTATTAATTTTATTTCTATACCGCCCTTCTCCCGCAGGACTCAGGGCAGTGCACAGCCAAAATAAAACATTGTATACAAAATTTAAAAACAATTTAAAAACAATTAAATAATTTTGGCCCAAATAATTTAAAACAACCCAAATTAAAACCAAATCAATATATTGTACAAGAGAAAACCGTTCTATAGACAGCAATAAATTTGTCTTAATATAAACCAATTTCAAATCTCCAATGCAAATGACATCATTCTCACCTTTGTTCCAGATATTTTACTTGTAATATCTTGGTAGTAAATGCAAATGACTGTGGTAATAAAATCATAAATGTTAATGTAATGTCACAGGAAAAAAAGTCATGCTTTTCTGTTCTAGTTTCTTTAAATAGCAGATTTATTTTAGTTTTATTTTTTCATTTGAGATTCTCTACTAAGGTATCTGACCTACACCCAGCTTAGTTTTCTATACTTATAGTGCCTTGAGACATACTTCTTATTAGTAATAATAGAGAAGTTTGAGCAATTTTTAAAAAGGATTTATGGAACATGTTTGGCCACACCAAGGTAACACAGTATGAATGGAATGAGTCCCAAAATAAATAATGTACACTTTCATTTTTCTGATTACCTGAAAAAATATTATAACACTAACAATGCATCCCCAGTTCCAACTGTATTTATGAGAAAGGAAACAATATTCATGATATTTCTAAATTATTGTTCTGAGGATTATAACCTTAGGGCACAAGCTTCTAGTGGTTTTGAAGTAGAAGCAGATAGAGGTATCCATACTTATATTTTCCCTTCCAAAGTGCAGAAGCTGTGAAATGAGAATTCTAACTCCTTTTAAGCATCTTACTCAAACAGTACATTGTGGGATTATGCTGGCATCTAGACATTGTATGCAGAAAATCACTGCAGGTGGACTGTTCAGTATTTGAACAAGGATGAACTACAAACATTTATCAAAGATGCTATCAAAAATCATTATCATGATCTCTATACCTTACTCTAAGTATCGGAGATAGTATGTATTAGATATAGTTGCATATTAAGCACATATTAGAAAAAATTTCAAGCAAACAGCTGTGTATCAGGGAAGATATAGCATTGTCTGAAATTATAGAATGATCCAACAGACTATCTGTACATTCCCACTTCATGGAGAATATAAGTGAAAAACTGCCTGCTACTCATGTTCAGCTTTCAGACTTTGATTGATCACTATGAACTTTTATTTTCATCCAGAAGAATATTTTATGTTATTTAATTTTTTATAGAATCACTGACTATCGGGGGCGAGTCTTTAGCCCCCACGGAAAGGGCACGCAATCTGGGAGTGCTCCTGGATACGCAGCTGTCCTTGGAGGAATATCTGACAGCTGTAGTTAGGGGGACCTTTTGTCAGGTTCGCCTGATTCACCAGTTGTGGCCCTTTCTTGATCGGGATTCCCTGTGCAGTCATTCACGCCCTCATCACCTCGCGCCTGGACTACTGCAACGCTCTCTACATGGGGCTCCCCTTGAGGAGTACTTGGAGGCTCCAACTGGTCCAGAATGCGGCCGCGTGGGTAATCACAGGAGCTGCCTGGCGCTCCCATATAACACCGCTCCTGCGTGAGCTGCACTGGCTCCCAGTGGTCTTCCAGGTGCGCTTCAAGGTGTTGGTTACCACCTTTAAAGCGCTCCATGGCATAGGACCTAGTTATCTTTGAGACCGCCTGCTGCTACCGATGATCTCCCACCGACCTGTGCACTCCCACAGAGAGGGCCTCCTCGGGGTGCCATCAGCCAAACAATGTAGGCTGGTGACCCCCAGGGGGAGGGCCTTCTCTGTGGGGGCACCTACCCTCAGGAATCAGCTGCCCCTAGAGATAAGGAGAATCCAAGACCTTGGTGCCTTCCGCCGTGCCCTTAAAACCTTCTTTTTCCAGCAAGCCGGGCTGGCTTAACATATTTTTTAACATATTTTTAATTTTTAATTGGTTTGTTATTTTAAACTGGGGCCAAATTAATATATATCCTTTTAATTGTTTTTTAATGTTTGTAGTGTATGTTTTTATCTGGCTGTACACTGCCCTGAGTCTTTCGAGAGAAGGTGCGGTATATAAATTTGAAATAAAATAAAATAAAAATAAATAAATAAATAGAATATTGTTCTGTTTGTAAACTAAATATAAGTCCTCTGGAAATTGTATTTTGAAACGTGAAAGCAGTGCCATGGAATAAAGAAACTGAACAGATACCATGGAATTTTAATTGCTATATTATTTCAACAAGTAACTTGATGCTGTAAGTAAGGCAAAATATATTTTACTAGTTAATTGTCCTAGCTGAATCATGGAAATGGGCCAAAGACTTATATATGTACTCTACATTTAGAATCCTGTTTGTGAGTAAATGAAGAGTATATAAATTGTTCCTTCCTGATTTCAATAATTATTCAAGGGACTTCTCATTGTGAGAAATTATGACAAACAAGGGAGTCTCCAAAATTATAGATGTTGATGTGCTTTAAGTTTACATTAACATTATATTGTCCCATGACTGCAAGTAAAGAATACTTATTGGCTGATTTCTACTAATTAAAATTTGCTCTGGTTGAATTATGCATTACTGAAAATATCAAAATAACAAACATAAAGTTTGTCTGTTTTATTATGCTTTGATTGACATTAATGCTACACTCAGAAAATGTTTAAAAGGCTAGTTAATAGGATTGAGATTCACATTATGGTATGATCTCAAAGAGAATGTTTACAAAATGATGTATCATTGGTACATGATACCAGAGGAATTATCCAGAATAAAGCGACTTCAAATATATTTTGAAAATGTGAACAACATGAAAGGTTATTTTATCATTCTAGATAGACATGCAAAAAAGCTAAAAAAACAACAACCCTGGATTCAAATATATACTTTTATACAGAGGATATTAAAAATTGATAATGAATTGAAAGCAGGATTATTCCTTTTAGGATTAATGGATAAACAGAAAAAAAATCATGGAAGATTATTTCAATTTATTATTCCTTAGCAAAAGTATTGTGTGCACAAAGATAGAAAGATTTGTAATTAGCCACCATGGAGGAATGGAGAAGTTGACAGAATTTGCTGAAATGGATAAATTAACTTCTTTGATCTGGTAAGACATTATTTCATTTATTGCTGACTGTAAGACTCTTATAAAATTTTTGCATAAACATGAATTTCTGACATATTTATTTATATCCCACCTTTATTATTTTTTATAAATAATCAAGAATCAAAATCACGTGAAGTGTTAATACAACTTTGTAATGCCTTGATAAGACACTTACCAAGGCACTTACTTAAAATACTGCATCCAATTTTTGTCACCACAATGTAAAAAAGATGTTGGACTCTAGAAAGAGGGCAGAGAAGAGCAAAAAAGACAATTAGGAAGCTGAAGGCTAAAACATTTAAAGAACGGCTGCTGGAATTGGGTATGTCTAGTTTAACGAAAGGAAGGACTAGGGGTGACATGATAGTGTTCCAATATTTGAGAGGCTGCCACAGAGAAGACGGGGTCAACTTATTTTCCAAAGCACCAGAAGGCAGGACAAAAAGGAATGGATGGAAACTAATCAAGGAAAGAAGCAACCTAGAACTAAGGAGAAATTTCCTGACAGTTTTCTAGAACAATTAATCAGTGGAACAACTTGCCTCCAGAAGTTGTGAATGCTCCAACACTGGAAATTTTAAAGAAGCGATTGGACAAGCATTTGTCTGAAATGCTTTTCCTGCCTGCACAGGAAGGAAAATGGGTTGGGCTGAGAGAGTGAGTGACCAGGGCCGGATTTTCCTATAGGCTAACTAGGCTTCAGCCTAGGGCCTCAAGATCAAGAGGGGCCTACACAGTGGTGAGATTCTGGGGGTTCTAGGGGGTTTGGCCGAACCCTTTGTTAAATTGCTGGCTCGCCCGCCCCTTGCCTCCCACCCGCGCGGCACCAGCCTACCATAGCCAGGGGTGGGCAATTGTGGCTCTTTTACAACCTGTGGACTTCAACTTCCAGAATTCCTGAGACAGCTTGGCTGTCTCAGCAATTCTTGGAGTTGAAGGCCACAGGTTGTAAAAGAGCCACAATTGCCCACCCCTTCCCTAGCCTGAGTTCCGCTGCCTGGGATCCACATGGGCTGCCACGTGATTCCCCACTGGCTCCAGACGCAAGAGAGCATGATGGAGAAAGCAGCTTCCACGCCTTCACTCACCCTCACTCTCTGCTCTGTTGGATCGCCTGCCGTTCGCTTACCTCGCCCACTCCCAATCTATTGCTGCCTCCGATGGCTAGAGGAAAAAAAGCTTCAAATTCTTGCCGTGGGGCTTCAAAGGGCCGCCCTAGAGCCAGTGGTGCAGCCGAACCCTTTGTTAAATTGCTGTCTTGCCCCACCCCTCCGCACCACTATTTATTGCCAATAAACAGTGGTGGGCGAGGGGTGGGGGAGCCAGCAATTTAACAAAGGGTTTGGTGGGTTTTTTTGTAATTTTATTGGCCCACGGAGCTTCAGCATAGGCTAATTGGCCTCCCGGCTCTCAGCTGATTTGTCTCAGCTGTTTTCCTCAGGGCTCTTCTGCTTCCTTGCAAAGAGTGCTGATTTTTTTTCCCCTAGCCATTCTGAGAAATGAAACTGAAACTGCTTGGCTGTTGCTGCAAGGTTGGAAAATTAGGCAGGCAGAATTCTTTTTTTTTCTTCACCAAAAAAGGTAGGTGCAAACAATGGGAAATTTAGGGAAAAAGAGGAGAGTTCAAGATTTTAAAACACAAAAGAAAAAAAGCTCTATTTAACTAGGGAATTGTAATAATTGAGATACTATTAAGTGTATATTGTGTTGAAAGCAGAAATGGTTGAGTTGTGGTTTGGAGGAATATATGGGGGAAATGATTTGGTTTATTATTATTGGTAAATATAATTAATGGATTTGTAAGAAATTGGATTGCATGGAAATAATTGGAATATTCATGTTCATATTGATTAATATACAAAAAAGGTAGTTATATAACTAATTGAGTTATATTAAAATGTTGAATTTATATTAAACAATTGTAATATTACATAATTAACCAATGTGAGGATGGATGACAATGGGAAGGGGTATAATATAGAATAGAAGGGAAAAATTGAATTTGATTAAGATTAGAGATGAAGATGAAGGGTAATATTGGTTTTTTACAAAAATAGATGAGGAATAAATATGGCAAAAAGGAAATATAGAAATTGTAAATTTAATTGAAATGACTAAACACTGTTTAAATTTGTGAACCGGGTAAATACTCTGTTCAAAGAAAATACATTGTATGTTTGTATGTGTGTTTCTAATTATTGTTATTTATCATATTTGTTCTCTTTTATTCTTTAAAGTTTAACAATTCATTCTTTATCTTAATATCTTTATATTTGTGTGGGGTTGGCTTTCTTCCCTTTCATCTTTTTTATTGTACAGCAATCTTTCTCCTCAAACCTACCACCTCTCTCTTTTCTTTCCTTCTTACTTTCTCTTCCTCCCCCTCTTCTTCTCCTCCCTACTTCCTCTTCCTTTCTCCTTCTCCTCCTCTCTTCCTCCCTCTCTTACCCTCACTCCTACTCTAATTTCCCTTCCCTTCCTTCATCCCTCTCTATTGCTGTATCCTTTTATGCATATGGACTACTCAGAGGGCTGAAAAAGTTATTTCTGACTGGTCCTCGGACTTTTGACCAGTCCTCGAACTTACGACTGTCCTCACATTTTATATTTTTGCCCTATCTTGTCACCATGGTGAAGAGAAGCAGTTGTGAAATGAATGACATGGTTGTTAAGAAGGCTGCACGGGCATAAATGTGAGGATGGTCATAAGTGTGAGGACCGGTCAAAAGTGCGAGGCCCAGTCAGAAATGACTTTTTTCAGCCCTCTGAAAAAAGTCTATGCACATAGCCACGTCCCCCGGTCACATGACGAGCTACCACACCTACACAGTCATGTGACCAGCTAGCCACGCCCACCCAGTCACATGATTGCCAAGCCACACCCCCAACTAAACCACGCCCACAGAACCTGTTGTTAAAAAAATTGAATCCCACCACTGGTGAAAGGGCCTCATAAGTGGAATAGCCTAGGGCCTCTTTTCATCTAAATCCGGCCCTGTGAGTGACTGACTCATAGTCACTCCAACCAGCTTTCATGCCTAAGGTGGAACTAGAACTCAAATCTCCTGGTGATTGGCCCAAAGTCACCCAGCTAGCTTTCATGCCAAAGATTAAACTAGACTAAGGTGACCAGATTTTAACATTGGTAAAGAGGGACATTGTGGGCGTGGCTTATTTTGTGGGCGTGGCTATCTGGTCATGTGACTGGGTGGGCGTGGCTATCTGGTCATGTGACTGGGTGGGCGTGGCTAGCTGGTCATGTGACCGGGTGGCCATGGCTATGTGTATAGGGTAAGGTGAACAGATTTTAACATTGGTAAGAGGGACACCATTGTGGGCGTGGCTTATTGTGTGGGTGTGGCTTGGAGGCCATGTGACTGGGTGGGCATGGCTAGCTGGTCATGTGACCGGGTGGCCATGGCTGTGTGTATAGGGACTACTCAGAGGGCTGAAAAGTCATTTCTGACAGGTCCTCACACTTTTGACTGGTCCTCACACTTATGACCATCCTCACATTTATGCCCGTGCAGTATTCTTAACAACGATGTCACTCATTTCACAACTGCTTCTCTTCACCATGGTGACAAGATAGGGCAAAAATGTAAAATGTGAGGACAGTCGTAAGTTCGAGGACTGGTCAAAAGTGAGAGGATCAGTCAAAAATAACTTTTTCAGCCCTCTGAGTAGTCCATATGCACAAAAGGATTAACCAGAGGGCTGAAAAAAGTCATTTCTGACAGGTCCTCGCACTTTTGACTGGTCCTCACACTTATGACCATCCTCACATTTATGCCCATGCAGCATTCTTAACAACCATGTCACTCATTTCACAACTGCTTCTCTTCAACATGGTGACAAGATAGGGCAAAAATGTAAAATGTGAGGACAGTCGTAAGTTCGAGGACTGGTCAAAAGTGTGAGGACCAGTCAAAAATAACTTTTTCAGCCCTCTGAGTAGTCCATATGCATTAAAGGATACAGCAATAGAGAGGGATGAAGGAATGGAAATTAGAGTAGGAGTGAGGGTAAGAGAGGGAGGAAGAGAGGAGGAGAAGGAGAAAGGAAGAGGAAGTAGGGAGGAGAAAAAGAGGGTGGGGGAAGAGAAAGTAAGAAGGAAAGAAAAGAGAGTGGTGGTAGGTTTGAGGAGAAAGATTGCTGTACAATAAAAAAGATGAAAGGGAAGAAAGCCAACCCCAAGCAAATATAAAGATATTAAGATTAAGAATGAATTGTTAAACTTTAAAGAATAAAAGACAACAAATATGAATAAATAGCAATAATTAGAAACACACATACAAACATACAATGTATTTTCTTTGAACAGAATATTTGGCTGGTTCACAAATTTAAACAGCGTTTAGTCATTTCAATTAAATTTACAATTTCTATATTTCCTTTTTGCCATATTTATTCCTCATCTATTTTTTTAAAAAAACAATATTACCCTTCATCCTCATCTCTAATCTTAATCAAATTCAATTTTTCCCTTCTATTCTATATTATACCCCTTCCCATTGTCATCTATTTTTATATCCATCCTCACATTGGTTAATTATGTAATTATGTAATACAGTTGTTTAATACAAATTCAACATTTTAATATAAATCAATTAGTTATATAACTATCTTTTTTGTATATTAATCAATATGAACATGAATATTCCAATTATTTCCATGCAATCCAATTTCTTACAAATCAATTAATTATATTTACCAATAATAATAAACCAAATAATTTCCCCCATATATTCCTCCAAACCACAACTTAACCATTTCTGCTTTCAACACAATATACAATTATTAATAGTATCTCAATTATTACAATTTCCTAGTTAAATAGAGCTTTTTTTCTTTTGTGTTTTAAAATCTTGAACTCTCCTCTTTTGCCCAAAATTTCCCATTGTTTGC
This sequence comes from Arizona elegans, assembly GCA_022577455.1. Taxonomy (NCBI): domain Eukaryota; kingdom Metazoa; phylum Chordata; class Lepidosauria; order Squamata; family Colubridae; genus Arizona; species Arizona elegans. The sequence goes on from JAKOOJ010000005.1 coordinate 23,845,033, forward strand.
AGTTTTGTACCTACCTTTTTTGGTGAGGAAAAAGAAAAAGCAAAAGAAAGAAATCTCTCTCTGCCTCATTTTGTCACCTTGCAGGTGTAGTTTCGCTTTCGCCTTTGTTTTCAGTATAGCTAGGGGGGGGGGGGGAAATCTGCTCCAGGAACTTTTTGCAGCTTTTTGCAGCTAATTAACCTAGCGGAAGCTGTTAACAGGGGCTGTTTTTTCTATTTTTGCAGACATGGGTCTATTCATTTTTTTTTTAACACTGATCAGCTGTAGGTCGGCCCTTTGAAGCCCCGCGGCAAGAGTTTAAAGAGTTTTTTTTCCCTCTAGCCATCAGCGGGGATTCAGGAGGCAGCCGGGACTCAGGAGCAGAATGAAAAATCGGGACTTTTTTAAAATGCCGCGGGACGCGGGACAAATTGCTCAAAAGCGGGACTGTCCCGCCAAAAGCGGGACGTCTGGTCACCTTAAACTAGACCTCACTGACATTTGGTTTGTAGCCTGGTGTCTTAATTCCCTAGACCAAACTGGTCCCATATGGTCTTGATGATTAGACAGGATAGAATATAGAAAGAAGACTAATAAACTGTAGCTTTAGAGAAACATTAATAGATTAAAAGATATTTATACACAGAACTGCCATGAATAATATTGGAAGCCACTTCTTTATACTTTTTTCCTTTATTTTCTATTTTTCTTAACTTTTCCCCATTTCTTTTGCTTTTTCTCTGATTTCTTTCTTTTATTTCTACTTCTTGCTTTCTATTAATTTATGTTGGCTTTTATCTTCTTGCTTAAAGGTTTTAACAAAATTATTAATTATATATAATTAATATATTTTTATATATAATGATATAATAATATAATTAATAAAAGAAACGTTTAAAAATAAATATATATTGTTTAAAAGACTAGAAGTTGAAGAATTATTCCTCTATTTCTCTTCATGAAACTACAGCCAGGCGGGGATAGTGACAGAAAGCCATGCCAGCCATTAATTCAGGAACAATTGGATGTTAAAGTGATTGCTTTGTTTTAGTATGATTCGTATTAGCTATATAAATACATTGTTTGTATAAATAAAAGCTTGATTTAAAAAAGAGAGTATCTATAGCAGGGGATGAATTCAGTGGTGAAATCCAATTTTTTTTTACTACCAGTTCTGTGGGGGTGGCTTGGTGGGCGTAGTGTGGCTTGGTGGGCGTGGCTTGGTGGGTGTGGCAGGGGAAGGTTACTGCAAAATCTCCATTCCTACCCACTCTGGGGCTAGCCAGAGGTGGTATTTGCCAGTTCTCTGAACTACTCAAAATTTCTGCTACCGGTTCTCCAGAACCTGTCAGAACCTGCTGGATTTCATCCCTGGATAAATTGCTCCTTCAGGGCTTGACTCAAAGCTCAAACAAATCTACTAAATATTTTCCCTAATATAATTTAGACAGAATTCTGTGATTAAAAGTTTTAGTTATCAAAAGTCACAACAGCGGAGGCATTGGTGACGATAAGTGGCAATCTATAAGTTTATGAGTGGTCTATGAGAGCCAGTTTGGTCTAGTGGTTAAGGCACTAGGCTAGAAAGCAGGAGATCATAAGTTCAAGTCCTGCCTTTGCCATGAAAGCAGGCTGGGTAACATCATTCACAGCCAATTCACCTCACAGGGTGGGTGTTGTGGGGAAAATAGGAGGAAGGTGTATTGGATATGTTGACCGCCTTGAGTTTTTGTAAAAATAGTAAAGCTAAGGTACAAATTAAATAAATAAATATAGTGTGGTAGACAAGCTTGGAATGGAACATCTTGCCATGGCCAAATCACCATGGCCAACTCACCATGGTACAATTCACCACGGGACTTCAAGAAATAAAAAAGTTAAATTAATTTCAACAGAACCATGGTCAATAATAATAAAATAAAGAAAGTCAATCCAGAAATAAAAGAGTTACAATATTTTTTTCAAAAGCATGGTCATGGTCACCAATAATAAAGTAACTGAACGAAACAATTAATGCAGTATTTAATTATGCCACAGCAAGTTGTCCTGCAGTGAGTTGGCCATGGCAAATGGTCCTAGACCCGTGATGCAAACCTATGGCATGCGTGCCACAGGTGACATGAGTAGCCATATCGGTGGGCATGTGAGCTCAGCTCCAGTGCACATGCGTGCACTGGCCAGCTGGTTTTTGGGCCTTCTAGCCCACCAGAAGTAGGGAAATCGGCTATTTCCTGCCTCCTGAGGATCTCGTAGGGTGGTGGGGAAGTCCTGTTTTTTGCTGATCCCAGCCTCCAGAGCCTTTCTATGAGTCTGGGGAAGGCAAAAACAGCCTATCCACCCACCTGGAGGCCTTCCAGAGGTCAGAAACAGCCCATTTGTCAACTTCCGGTGGCACCAGCAGTTGGCAAATGGGCCATTTTCGGCCTCTGGAGGGCCTCCGGGGGTGTGTGTGGGGAAGCCCATTTTTACCCTCCCCAGACTCCTAGAAAAGGCTCTGGAGGCTGGGCAAAGCAAAAAACAGTGTGCCACCTACTGTGCCATCGTGTGCCAGGAGCGGGAGGAGCGGGGGGAATTGTGTGCACATGTGCCAGGGGCAGGCTGCATAAAATTATGGGTGTGGACATGTGCACACATGACACACACACACCCCGCTCCTGGCCCGCAATGGCAATCACTGTCCTAGACCCAACGAAGTTTGATAGCATTCTTACTCAGGAAAAGGCAGTTTCCTTTAGTTCAGTGTGGATGAGCACTAAATAATTTCTGTATAACCTTAGGCTCAGGCTAACTCCATTGACGTGATAGGGGTTGAAATCAAGGTTCTTATTCTTATAGAATACTTGCAAACCCACACAATTAATTATTGGTGCGTTTTTATACTTTATTAAGGATATCTATATCCTTCAGGTAATGCAAACGTTGGAACACTCATGTAAAAGAAAATATCACCTGATTCCAATTCTCTTTATTTATTTTATTTATTTATTAATTTAATTTGTATACCGCCCTTCTCCCAGAGGGACTCAGGGCGGTGAACAGCCAAAATTAAAAAACATACGAATACAAAAGTTAAGATAATTAAAAGAATTAAATCATTGGCTACCCAATTTAAAACCCCAAATCCATAAAATTTAAAATCCCAATTAAAAACCATTTAGGCTAGGCCGGCTTGATGAAATAAAAACGTCTTCAGGGCTTTACGGAAGGTCCGGAGGTCCGGGATCAATTGTATTCCAGGAGGCAGCTCATTCCACAGGGCGGGTGCCCCCACAGAGAAGGCTCGCCCCCTGGGGGCCGCCAGCCGACATTGCCTGACCGACGGCACCCCGAGGAGGCCCTCTCTGTGAGAGCGTATTGGCTCTACTATACTCTTTATAGTATCAGTCATGATCAAACTTTATCATGAAACTGTGCTGTTCTTTTATTTAGCATAGAATATTTGCATCTAAAGAAAAAGAGAAAATAGCAGAATACAGTATTTATATATATATTATACATCACAGACAAAGATTAGTTTGGATAGAGACATAGCTGCCATTCTCTATTTCATCTATTTTATTATTATCAGAACTAATGTATCAAAACAGTTAAAAGATGAAGGGATCATTAAACATTTCTTGGATTTGTGTCAGAATACTTTTAAAATGATTAACTTGCTTTTCACTTGATTTTTGAGCAAAATGTTCATTATTTGTGTGAGAGAGCAAAGATACAGTACTTGATACATGGAATTACTGTACTTGGAAAGAATAAATAAAATCTGAGTATTAAGAATTTGTTTTGGTAAAAATGGAAAACAATGAGCAAATGATCTTTAACAAGCTACAGCATATAAATAGTACAAATAACAAATGAACCGGAAGAATAATTTATAACTTGAAAAAGCTTTAAAATAACCATGCACACACAGAGACATCATAAGAAATAATTGCAAAACTAACAGGAACAGAGATGTATGCTAGAATGCATACTGCAAAAGAAAGCAGAAAACAGACTGAAACATCAGCATATATACCAAACATTTTCATTTTGTGTTTCTATCAATTCGTAACGGTGACCCTTGAAAGGAAAATATAAGTAAAGTTTTCATTTATTTTGAAGTTTAGTTGATAAGTCAGGCAATAACTGTCAGTTTAGATTCTCAGTCATCCAGGTCATGTTCTCCCAAAAGTGCTTTTTAAAAGGCAACCGAACTTCAGAAAGAAATAGAGAACAAGAGTTTTTATTTATTTGTTTGTTTGTTTGTTTGTTTATTAGTCATATTTCTGTGCTTCTCACTCTCTGAGGATTCTGGGCGGCTTACACCAAAGACAGTATACTAAATAGCATATTGCCCCCTAACAATCTGGGTCCTCATTTTACCCACCTCAGAAGGATGGAAGGCTGAGTCAACCTTGAGCCAGTGAGATTTGATCTGCTGATCTGCTGAACTAGCAGTCAGCTGAAGTAGCTGCAGTACTGCACCCTAACCATTGCACCACCTCGGCTCGGCAATTTTTTCTCTGTCCCACCTAATTTCTAAACTTAAATTTCAGCAGAAAGAGATTTGAAACCTATCGCTAGTAGGTTGAAAACTGCAAATGGAAATAAGGGCAAGGATTTGGGTGTTTTTTTCCCCCTAACTAAGAATATGAGATTGAAAACATCTGAATAGTGAAGAACTTGAAAATTGTCTGAAGGCAGGAAGTTTTGTAGGAGTACAAAAGTACACTCGGTTATGGCTCTGTTGCTCAACTTTTTTCTGACAGTTTTTTTTTTAATCTTTAAAAGCTAGTTACAGCTGGGCACAATAGCTAGGGACATTATGACCTTTCCCATGCTAGGAATAGCATTACCTATTAAATTTGGCTTGTGCACATAGGTAAGAATGCCAATTGGTTCCTTTTTATTATGAGCGATGTTCATGCTTTATCACAAGCGGAAGAGAAAGAAATGTAGATGTAGGGGAAAAAACCATTTTAAAAATCTGAGCCAGGGAGACGATAAAACAGACAAATCTATCCATCCCCACATAGTTGAAGATAAAACAGGAGTTGTATAAAAAGAGCCTACTGAAGAACTAAAGCAGTAGTTTCTTATTCTGTAAGTAATTACCCCCCAAGGGGGTACTTTAGCGATATTCTGGGGTAATGGAGCAATTTGTAGTTGCTTATTTGCAGGTTGGGATCCAGTTTCGGACTGCTACTGCTGAGATAGTTGTGCAAAACAAAAATGCCTGCAAAAAAAAAAAATATGTTTTCTTTTTCCCCCTGGGGGTAATGACGTTATTTGAGACCAGGAAAAGGGCTAATTGGGTCAAACAGTTGAAGAACCACAGAACTAGAGCATGTCTGCTTGCCAATAGTCCAAACGAAATTGTGCTCATTAAACTGGGTCTTTGCTACTTCTGAAGAGATCACATCATGTACTGTAGGAAGTTAGAACCCATCCCTCTCCTAGAAAAATGGAATATTCTGGGAAATATTAAAAGGGCAGAATGTTTCCCATAAAAGGGAAGCAGAAAGTCAGCTCCCCCCTCCACCTTTGTCAATGGGCCATTAGGCCTGGCCCAGTCTATTCTACATAACAAAGATAAGATTAGCCATCTTCCCATCTAGCCATCACCACATGGCACCACATGGGAAGATTACCTTAGCCAGCAAGGCTCCAACTAAACCTGGGAGACAGCCTACCGAGTTATCTAAGACTCCCCCGCCCCCTGGGAGTCTGACAACCAATCAGGATGCACAGGAACAGAAAACTCTAGGGTGTGGCCCAGAGAGGGCATAAAACCAAGGCACTCTCAACATCTCTGCCCTTTTCTGCTCAGGAACTCAGGAGCTCAAGAAGCCATGTGATCTTGTTCATCAATAAACCTTCTTTCCAAACAGCCACCATGTTTCCAGTGTCTTTCTTCCCACTTGGAACTGAACCCAGAAGGGTATGTCTTCCAACAGTACTAATGAAGCTTCTTGACTTTATCCCCAAGAATAGAAATTATTCCAACATTTGCTTATCAATATTACTTAAAAAATTGCTTTCGACTGAAAAAGGGATAGGAAAAACCTTGCAGGTTTGTTTCTAAAATAAAGCAAAGACAATTTAGAATGATACTATATTTATCTTTAAACCTGATCAAACTTTTGTGAAAGTTTGCAATTTTTTTTCATGCAAGCATTCGAAATGTTGCTAAGGAGAACATTGACGTTCTCAATGTTGATGTGTTGAATCATACCATCCAGTTTTTAAAATAATTGACTCAAAGCTTCATCTCAAGTAGCAAACTTCCTTGGATCACCATAGAGAGTGTCAAATAATCTGCGTCCCTGTGGATTATATCCTTACTGGAAATCTGTGGAAACCACAGAAATCACAGCACTACAAAATGATTGTAAACATGCTTGAATTCAGTAATAACCCACTGTAGCATCTTCCATGAAGCCATATTGTCATTCCTGAAAAAAAAGTCCAGTGGCCAATAAATTTAAATAAGAACCACCAGTAGCCAGGATACTGGAAATTGGGAAACATATATTTCTTATAAAGCTCTAATAATGGTAAAGGTAAAGCCTATTTGAAGGCTTTCTACCTATTTGAAGCTCTCCAAAACACAAATCATATCTTGATTTCCAAAGCAAGTGAAAGTAGATTCCAATTAAGTTTTGTAGCTTTTATTGCTCTCTAGCCTTATTTTGTGTTTTATATGTGTATATCGTTTAGTCTGGGTTTTTTTCTTCTTCTTTATTTTGAGTAAAATATAGCCTCTCTTCTCAGCCCATCTCTGTCATTCAAAATAGTCCTTTAGTAAGCTTTTCAGAATATGAATGCAATAAACATTTAAATGGAGACAGCTTGGCATTGACTGACAGCAGAGACAAATACCACTGTTACAAAAGAACTGTCGTTATTTTAAAATGTGCATTGAAATGTGTAAATAGACACATGCTAATTTTAAGCAAGTTTCTCTGATAGGTGTCTGTCCCATTTCTTTTAATTGCTTAGCTGTGCCCTCAGGTTGCAGTTCATTGTACCCCCCACCCCCCACCCCCAAAGAGAGCCAAGGTGATTTAGGTACAAGACTAGGAACTAAGAGACATAAGCTCTGGTTATTTTTAGGCACCAAAGCCAACTGAATGACCTTGGGCCAGTTACTCTCTCCCTCTCTCAGCCTAAATCAATGTGAATCTATGTGACTATGCTCTTAAACAAAACATCTCATCATGTCATGCATCATACAAAAACAGTAGACTCTGTAAATATCTGGAACAAATTCTAAGAAGTGCAGGTCATTCTATACACACCTGAATAAAGAAAGTCAGTTCAATTACAGAATGTGTATCTGGCTCTAGGTATTTTGCTTTCATTGGTTACAGAAAGTAACATGGCTGTTTTATTTGAAGTTCTGAAATTCCAGTTGAATTCTTGGTTAGCAGACTTGTAATCAAACCAACGCAGGACTGAAGCTGCTGAAGTTATTTTTCAGTAAGCTGAGTAGTGACGGTGAGTACCTTTTGATATGATATAAAAATACTTTGCTGAGATTATTTGAGTGGCATTCAGAGAAGGGCATCCCCACCTGATTCCAACATCTAAATTAAAACATACTAGGTTCTACGTGCATACAATTACTCAAATGAGAGGAAAAGACTTTTAAAAATGGCTCATGTGAAACTATAACCTTGTCCTGACCCTCTTTCTCAGATGGCAAAATCATTCTATATCACCTTTATTTTGGCATGTGATTTTCTAATAAATAAAATGGATAATTGCATTAAAAACATTCATTCTCAGAACAGGTGTCAATCATATATCAAAATGCATGCATATTATATATTAGACATACAGTATACATAAGTATATGTTTATGAAGGTATCAAGTCCAGTCACCAATAAATTTAAATAAATAAATTCAGCTTCAATCGAGTTTGTGCTAGTTGATATTTTCAAATAATACATTCCTCAAGAAGTCTTTGTATAGTTTTGTGACTTAACTTTTTGTATGAAGTTATCCTGATATGATACAGAGGATAAACCTGTGAATCTTATAAATACTATTAAAGAATTTTAAGATATGTTTTTTTTTTAAATCCCCATCAAAAGGGCTTCAGAACAGTATTAAGAAATGGAAGATTGATCCATGAGCAGAAGACATAGATTTCAAAATTAATTTGACTTTAGGTTAAAAGAATGCAGTCAGTTACTGATGACTAAGATAATAAGTGCCAAGAGATTTTGCTTATATTGAGATTTTATTTGATATATAACTTTTGGAATATAATACTGATGTTCCTTTTCCAAGATAAATTGTACAGGCTTGATTTCAAAGGAAGATAAAGATCATTAAAAAGATAATAATAGTTTTGGACAAATAATCAATTGAGTATTTTTCAGAAATAATACTTACGAGTTGAACATATTATCAGGGGATAGTATAAGAAATATAGCTAATTATATTACTTTTTTATATGTAATACCTTATTAAAGAAAACCATTATTGCAGAGAACAGCTTTATTGGATAAGGGAACAGAACAGCTTTATTGGATAAGGGAAGATAGCACTAGAGGTTGACCAGGTAGACGATGTTAGTACAAAAAAAAAAAAAAAACCTATGTACAGGACTTACCATCAGTCACTTAACCATCATTCAAAGTTACAAGAGATTGTCCCACAAAAGGTACTAGCAACCCATTTGCAAAGTTATAATGGACACACACACACACATACGCATACCATGGTCGATACACGGCTGTCTTTAGAAGAGCATATGATGGCCGTGGCCAGGGGGGCTTTTTATCAGGTCCACCTGATATGCCAGTTTCTAGATCAGGACTCCCTACGCACGGTCACTCAGGCACTCGTCACTTCCCACCTGGACTACTGCAATGCTCTCTACATGGGGCTCCCCTTGGGGTGCACCCGGAGGCTCCAGTTGGTCCAGAATGCGGCCGCGCGGGGGATTATGGGAGCAACGGGGCGCTCCCATGTGACACCTCTCCTGCGCGAGCTGCACTGGCTTCCTGTGGTCTTCCGGGTGCGCTTCAAGGTGTTGGTGACCACCTTTAAAGCGCTCCATGGCTTAGGGTTGGGGTATTTACGAAACCGCCTTCTGCTGCCAATAGCCTCCCACCGGCCAGTTCGCTCACACAGAGAGGGCCTCCTCAGGGTGCCATCGGCTAGACAATGTCGGCTGGCGACCCCCAGGGGGAGAGCCTTCTCTGTGGCGGCACCTCTGGAACAACCTCTGGAACAACCTACCCCCAGAGATACGCACGATACCAGACCTCTGGACTTTTTGTCGGGCCCTGAAAACACATCTATTCCATCTAGCCAGGCTGGCTTGACCCCATCCTTACAGTTTTAAATTTATAATTGGTTTTAATTGGGTTATTTTAAATTGACAGCCAAAAGTATTTAATGTTTTTTAAATTGTTTTTAAATTTTATATGTTGTATTTTTACCATGGCTGTTCACTGACCTGAGTCCTGTTGGAGAAGGGCGGTATACAAATTAAATAAATAATAATAATAACTATGGATATTCTCAATCATCCAGGTCATAGTTGTCCCAAAGGTACTTTTTCAAGAGGCAACTGGACTTTCTGGTTTTTGTTTGAAGACATTTCAATGAAGAAGACTCTTGGATGAGAAGCAAAATTTCTTCAAAGAAAAACCAGAAAGCCCAGTTGCCTCTTGATAAAGCACCTTTGGGACACCATGGTCATGTGATCTCATTTTGGCTGCTTCACAACTGGTTCGGGTTTATGGCTGTTTTCAGCATCTTATGATCACATGACCATGATATGTAATGCTGTCTTCAGGTTTCCAAAATTTTCCTCATGTTTCTGGCAAAACAAAAATGCCCATTGGGGAAAATAGATTCCTTAATCACATCATTAATTTAACAACTTCCATATTTGTTTATTCACCACAGAGCCAAATGTCAAAAAATTTGGCTCTGGACATGTGATGGCTCAGCTTAAAACCAGAATGTTTTAAACAATAATTCCAGGTTCAGTTATGATCATACATCAAGGACTACCTGTAAATGAAAACACTTGTAATTTATTTGTCATTATAAGTCATTTCATCTTATATTCTAAATCACAGGTGTCAAACTCGGGGAGTCATGTTGCCATCATGTGACGTTTCATGAAGTTTTTCCATTTACGGAGCTGGAGTGTGTGTGGCCTGTGTGTGACATATCTGGCCCACAGGCTGCCAGTTTGACATTCCTGTTCTAAATTCTTTTTCATTGCAGTAGTACTCTGATCCATCCAACATCATAACTGCATCCAACTGCATATCCTCTGATCGATCCAACACCATAATAAAGTTCGCAGATGATACAACAGTGCTGGGGCTTATAATTGGAGAGGATGAATCAGCATACAGGGAAGAAATCCAGAAGGTATCCACGTGGTGTTCAAAAAAGAACCTACATTTAAACACTAGCAAGACAAAGGAGATGATGCTAGAGATATATCATTTGGTAAGATATATCTATATATATCTTACCAAATGAAGACAAAAAGTCAGTTGACTCAAAGCAGCAAGTACACTCCTGACAGTATATTTTGAAACCTTATTAACATTATTGCAGCACTTAAAATATGATAGATGTTTACAAGGGTACCAAAGGTTTCATTCCTCATAAGATATGATCAAACCAATAAATCTCGTTATCATAAAAAGAGAATGAGTATAATATAGCTACTGTGTATAGGATTTTCCATATCATACAATATGATAATATGTCTCAAGGAAACATAATATGGATTTATAATAAAAATTAGAAGGGAGAAATCCCAATGTTAAAATGATTTCTCAAATTTGGATTTTTCTAAAAATTAGCTGAGACATGGATTTCAACAGAACAGAAGGTTTGCGTATTCATGTCAGGCTTAATTATGAAACAGTTTCCTAATGGGTAATGAACTACCAAAAGCTTCAAGTTTTTGCTTCTTCCATAATGTTTGCAGAAGTGGATTTAAATAATTGTTGCTGTTAAGGACTAAAATATGAACCTAATAAAGAACTATGTAAAAGAGGAACCATGCTGTCTGCTGCCAACAAATGCCATGGGGGACTCACAAGGAAGATATGAATCTCATCTCCAGGTTTCTAAGAATTCTCTAAGAAATGTATTTCCTTCAGTCCTGATGGCTACATAGTCTTCATTAATAGTAATCACCAATAGTTTTATCCAGTGGTGGGATTCAAAATTTTTACTACCGGTTCTGTGGGTGTGGCTTTGTGGGCATGGCATAGTTTGGTGGGCGTGGCACAGGAAGAATACTGTAAAATCTCCATTTCCTCCCTACTCCAGGGGAAGGTTACTGCAAAATCCCCATTTCCTCTTGATGAGCTGGGATTCGGGAGGCAGAGACTAGATGGGGGTGGGGCCAGGCAGAGGTGGTATTTACTGGTTCTCTGAACTACTCAAAATTTCTGCTATCGGTTCTCCAGAACTGGTCAGAACCTGCTGAATACCATCTCTGGTTTTATCTTTAAGGAATTTGCCTGATTCTCTTTTTAGGCGGACCAAGCTGGTAGCTAACACTGTTTTTTGATAGAAAACTCAATAGGTCCTTGGTGGTACTTTTTTTAAAAAAAATGTATTGAAAAAGTATAAAAGTACTTTAAAAAAAAAGTAAATACTAACCAATCAATACATTTTTTTAAATTAATCAGGGCATTTAAAAACAAGCATGAATGAAGGCAAATATATATGTCCCAGGTGTCAGCACTTCAACCTGCATTTACTCTAGTGCTGACATAAGAAGGAGAAGTGAAGGCGTCTGGAAAGGGATGGCTGATTTTTCACCTACTTATTTTCCCTGGAGATAATGTTGCCAAGGATGGGAGGGGGGAATTCCTTTGAGTTGGAGTAGATTAGGGGTAGAATGACTTGGAAGATGGCCAATGAGTGCAGGGGAGTGGGGAACGGAAAAGGAGGGTTTTGGGACTGGACGTCAGAGTTGGCTTCGTTTGGAGTCAGGTTAGGATGTCGTGCTCAATAAAAAGGAGTTTTTTCTTCAAAGATTTTGTTTGAAATGCATTTTATTCGAGACAACCACAAAACTTGACACCAGGATAATGTTGCAAGAAGGAATCTGGGTGGGTTGCCAGGACCAAAGATTTACTCTTTTGAGCTTTTGGATTCATGCTGAAGCCCATCTTCAGGGAACTTCTCTCTACTGAAATAGAAAGAAGTTCCCTGAAGATGGGCTTCAGCATGCATCCAAAACAGGGGTGGGTTCTACTTACCTTTACTACCGGTTCACAACGGGGCCATGCATGTGTTTGCTTCACTCACACGCATGCTCTCTCTTCTGTGCATGCACAGAAGCATTTTTGTAACGTCAGGGTCGGTGGGCGGAGCCTCCTGCCAGTTTTACTACTGATTCTATAGAACCGGTGTGAACCGGGGGCAATCCACCACTGATCCAAAAGCTTGGAAGAGTAAATTTCTGATCCTGGTGACCGACCCAGATTTGTTCTTGAAACAATTAGCACTTTATGAAAATGGAGCAGCAAGAATATTTGTACCTGGTATGCAAGACAATCAAATAAAAAAGCAACTCATAATCTATAAGAATTCAACACATTATCCAGTTCAATGAGACAAAGGTAAGGCATTCAGAAGCATATTCAGTTCAGTGAGAGAAAGAGAAAAAAGAAATACAGAAACAGGAGAGGAAATGTTGGAAGGGGGTGGCAGTTGGCAGATGCCCAACTATTAATATTGTAGCTAGAAATGGTTCTGTCACAGTACCTTTTAGAAGTATCAACTGTCTGCAGCCAAGGTAAAGTGGAACTAAATCTAAAAATGCCACAGTTCATCACATTAATCTATTGCTCTCCTTCCCATGAAAAGATGATAGCAAAAGGCTTGATGCTGATGGTGCAAATTCATTGAATGTCCTATACTTGAAATTTTATACTAGGCTGAGTTTGACACAATAACACTAAACTGAACATAATTCAGTGTGATCTCTGTGCCATTTAAAACCGATGGTCCATTCATGTGCAAATGCACAAAGTTAAGGGAAAGTGTTCAGCGGATGAACTATCCTTGATCCTTACTTCTCTCTTTTTTTTCCAATAGTATCCCCTTGGCCTTTAAATAAACCTCTTTCCTGAAATCCTGTAATACTCATGCAGTCATTTAATGCTGAAAAGAGATTAAATAGACCTTTTAAGGATCATCAAATTGTCCCAAAGGTACATCTGAAGCTTTGCTAAAATAACTATACACTAATATATATGGCAAAATCTGCACTTCTGTATCAGTGGTCATCATTTCTTCCACATTGCTGGTATAATGGTATTAAAGTAATTTACCCACCAAAACCTTTCTGGGTGATGGGATTCAAAAAAAATTTACTATGGGTTCTGTGGACGTGGCTTGGTGGGCGTGGCTTGGTGGGCGTGGCTTGGTGGGCGTATAGGGGAAAGGATACTGTAAAATCTCCATTCCCTCCCCACTCCAGGGGAAAGTTCCTGCAAAATCCCCATTTCCTCCCGATCAGCTGGAACTCGGGAGGCAGAGAATAGATGGGCCCGGGCCAGTCAGAGGTGGTATTTACCGGTTCTCCAAACTACTCAGAATTTCTGCTACCAGTTTGCCAAAATTGGTCAGAAGCTGCTGAATACCACCTCTGGGGGTATCTCAACAAATGCACAAAATGTTAGGTGTCATCATTTTTAATATTTTAGTGAAACTTTCAAAACAAAGTACCCTGGTTCTTTGACAGATTAATCTCAGTTTTATCCTAGCTTTTCAGGCTCAGCTATCCCACAAGCTGTGTTATTAAAAGGAAGTAACAAAGAGAAATTTTAGTAAGTAAAGTTAATCCTTTTTATCATTCATATTAGCTTTGATTTTTAATACCTAATGCCTGTGTCTTATTGTGTGTGTGTGTGTGTGTGTGTGTGTGTTTGTGATTTCATCTCACTAGGTTTACTCTATATGCAGTTATGGCTGCAAGGAAGAATTGGGATAGAAAGGAGGCATATTATGAGGAGCTGCTACTACAATGGGTTGGGAAGTTTGAATGTTTTAAGAAGTGACTTCTGTCTATTGTAGAAAATAATGAGTATCTGAGACACTCATTAAAAATGCAAAGTATATGTCCTTACCTGGGAATAAGGGAGAAAATATTTGCAAAATGCTCTCTTTTACTTAGGAAAAGAAGATATAAAAACAAATTGTAATGCTTACTGTATGTGGAAGCTGTTCAATTTTGGGGAAAGCTACTCTAATGAATATTCTAACTAATGCAGATTATTAAGATACTGGTGTAGACTTTCTAGATCGAAACAATTTTAGGGTGATGCTTACAGATGATTGTTAATTGTAATAAATATTATCTTGTACCAAATAGTTGCTGTATTACAGGAAAAAGTAGGCCCAAGGATAATAAATGCAATCTAAACATGTGTTAAAACAGCTTCTGAGAGGCCTCAGAAAAATGGTTTAGGGTGCAAAAGGAAAATTACAGATATTGTTGGAAAAATGTCCATTCATCCTAAGAGTCACTGTATTGCTAGATGTTAGTTTGAAAGAGGAGAAGGAGAAAGAGGAAAACATCAGGTTAAGAGACAACATTTTAAAAATGCAACAGAGAGAGTTCCTTCAATCAATCAGGATTTGCTTTTACTCATAATGTACAAATGTATACCTCATTTCTGCATTTTTAAAAATCTTTCCCCTATTTTCCTCTCTCTTATTCCATTGCCCAATATCCAGTGCTATTGACTCAGATCACTGAGCAAAACATTTATTTCATAAACAGATTAAGGATAAAACTTTGAAAACCAATTTAGGGATAATATAATGGATGCTTTAAATGCAGAGAGTTTAAGATTATGTGATATATTGGAAAACTGCTGTCAGATAAAATAGATTTGGCTCAGTATTTTCACAATGTCAATAATGTGATTATTGTAAGAAAGTTATGAATAACTTAAATTGTTATCCTGCTCAAAAAGTAGCAGCAACTATATCATATCTGCCTTCATGTACTAATGCTTCAAGTTTATCCTGTTTGTTCCCTGAACTTTGAGCGTTAATGTATAAGCATTTGAGTCCTTTATAGGTCTTGGATACGTTTCTTACATCTCGTACGTTGTAAGTGCTTTCTGTCCTTTCCATCACTCTCTACTTCATTATGTTTTCCTTTTTTAATTTCTTCTTTCTCTTTACTCCCTACCTCCTTATGTGATTGGATATCTAGTGGTAAGTAGTGCCTAGAGGTGGAACTCTTGCCTCACAATCAGGAGGTTCTGAGTTCGATCCCAGGTAGAGGCAGATGTAGGATCTCCTGCTTGGGCAGGAGGTTGGACTAAATGACCTGCAAGGCCCCTTTCAACTCTGTTAATCTGTTAAATCTGTTAAAGGTCGTGAAGATTGCCCTTCCTCTCCTGTCAATTTTAGTTTAAAGTCCTTTTGATAAGTTGAGCCAGTCATTTTCCAAATATATTCTTTCCAGTTCTTGTGAAGTACAGTCCATCCCTTGCCAGTAGCTCTTCATGTAGGTAATGCATACTAAATCTAGGAAGCCAACGTTCTGTTGATGACACCAGTTTTTAAGCAGTTCATTTCTGCAATCCTTTGCTCCATCATTGAATGTTGGCCTTTTCTTGGAAGTATAGATGAAAAAAATCACTTGTGCTCCTAATTCTTCAATTTTCTTCCCTAACTGTTTGTAATCTCTTTTCATTGTTTCATTGTTTCATTGTTTTCAGATTCATTGTTGTGTCATTGGTCCCCATGTGTAGGAGAAAAAGGGGTATTTTTGCCCCAGGGAGTCAATATACCTCTCTAGATTGACTGCTGCTCTGCAGACTATAGTTTTTGTTCCCCTAAAAATTGAATCTCCTATCACCAATATTTGCCTTTTTTCCTTAGGGACACCTAGGATACTTTTTTTCCTATCACAGGAATACTGGGTTATGCCTCTTTTTTAGAAATTATTGATGAATGCTCTTTTGTCGATGTCTGCACATTTTCTTCCAGAGGGAGGCTATGAAATAATATATAAAAAAACTATTTAAAAAACTAAAACTAAATATAAACAATATAAACAACTGTTTATATGTTATGTTCATATTTATACTTGTTTTCTCATAAATGCTTGACAAAATAAATAAATAAATAATAAATAATAAAATAACCCAACTGTTATTAACCATAGTATATTATTTGGACAAACATTCTTTTTTTGTTAGATGACACAGTGTAAAATTAGGATGAGGCTGCCGTACCTAAAGATGAAGCAAGCACCCAAGCAGGATGGAGAAAAGCCAGGAAAAGCTACCTTGGAAAAAAATAGTTAAGAAGGAACCAAGCTGTTAAGGAAACAAAGGAAAAATGTCACCTGAACCAGAAAAAAGAAGTTGGACCTAAGTACATGGGAAAACCCTCCCCAATCCCATCAACAGCCAGCAGACATGTAAATCAACAAAGCAAGGACTTTGGGGGACAAAATGGGTCTTAAAGCCCTTTGAGTTATGATTGGATTTTGACTTGATCGCTTTTATCCCTCTAGCTACATCCTGCCTAGTTGAGGATGTGGGTGTGTAAGAGTGCATGTTTGCATGTGTGAAAGATGTATATACATTGTAACCAGTAAAAGTTTTGTTGTTACTTTGGTCTCTGTGTCTTCTAAGGAATCCTTTATGTGCTTCAGTGTTTGACTGAAAGTGATTAGAGTAGGGGTGGGCTGATGGGGTTCGGGTCCTCTTTATAAGTACATATTGCAGGTAGGTAAAAGATGAAATAGACTAGACAGTATACAGCAGCTTTGAAGACTTCTTGTAGTTTTTTTTTTTTTTTTATTGACTGACATGAATTCTTTATACAGATAGGCTACCATTGTTTACCTTTCATATCAAACCATTCTTGACATTTGCGTGATCAAAACTAATATCTCTTTATATGCCAAAGTCCATTGTTACACACAGGTTGTCAGATTTGGTTTATGATCACCCACTCTCCCATTCATAGCCTTGGCAAATATCTATACTCTAATCCAAGGGTGGTTTCAAAAATTTTGGCAAGGGGTTCTCTGCCCAGTTCCTGGTTGGCCATGGTGGGCCTGGCCTAGTCAGCCTTCTGCACCACAGCGGAGAAGGACGTGTTTTTACCTCCCTGGGGTCCGGAGGTTTTTCTCAAGGAGAAAAACGGAGGGTGATAACGGCCTCCCCAAGCTCTGGAGGCCCTTCCCGTACTTCCAGTAGGCATGTTTTTCACCCTCTCTGAAGCTCCATGTGTGCCCTGCAGTTACCTGCATCCAAAACAGGCTGCATGGGGACTCCTGCGAGAGGTGGGGAGGGATGGGTGGGGCCAGCCAGGAGTGGGATTTGGGGGATTTTAAAAGCTTACACTACATTTCATTCGCCCCATTGCAAAACTCTATCTTCCTTCTGCCTTACATCCTTAACTTCTTAAATTATATTTTTGTAGTCAAAACATATTCTCCATTCTTCCAAGATGGGCCATGTTCAAACATCTCACACTGGAATGATCTGTCATGTTTCATTACGTGATATAACAGATAATGCGGCATGCTAAAGAAACTTAATATGACACAAAGGAAAAAAATTTTTCCCCCAAAATACACTGGAAAAGGAGGCAAAATTGCCAAGAAGCATTGTGTATTCTCTTGCGCTGATATTTTGGCAGACGTTACAAGTCAAGCAGTCACCAGTTATCAAGGATACTTTTATTTGCAAATCCTACAGATTGTTGGAAGACAGAAACAACAATGCAGAATGATGGATTGGAGAAATGCTTGATAAGAAATATGTAATAGGCATTTTTACTTGGTGACAAAAAAGTGGCTCAAATTATTAGGAGAGCAATGAAGGTTATTTAGAGGGTCTCAAACTTTTAACTTGCAGCAAAAGGTTTAATGTACTGCTGATGTTACCTAGTTTGGTAATGAAACCTCTACAAGAAAACCACTTAGCTCAAAGGGCACCAAGGACCCCACAACTTCTTAAGGATTCATTTCACTGTTTTACTCTAATTTTCTGCCACACTGTCCCATTTATGCTCAAAGCTAATCTTTTTCAAGTTTGTCCCATTTCTTATGGTCCCAAGCATATTAAAATAATCAAACAGTTGAAATCAAGGCCTACCAGCCTAGCTTCTTATTCACCTCAACTTTAATTATCAGTGTAATCCCTTCACTCATCACATTAATGTAGTGCAAATATTTATATTTGTGCTTCACTTAATTTGCATTTGAATTTAGGCTGTTGAGCACTAATAATTATAATTTCTTGAATTTCAGGTACTTTTTCTTTTTCCAGTTATTGGGATTGTGCTTCATATGTGTTTCATATAAATATGTATCTATACATATTACATATAGGTATTTTAGTTGAAATTATTTTAATTGAAATGTAATTCACAGACATTATTTCTTTTCTTTCTGCGCCAACTCAGGAAGCTCAAATTGTCCAAGTAGTTGCTGATAAGTTCTATAGAGGAACTTCTGCCGTGCCCTGAAGACCTTCCTTTTTCAGCAAGCTGGGCTGGTTTAATGCTTTTTAAATGTTTTTAATATGTTTTGTTACTGTTTTTTAACTTTGGGGCCAAATTTACATATATATCTCTTTAAATTGTTTTTAATGTTTGTATCTATGTTTTTACTTTGGCTGTACACCGCCCTGAGTCCTTCGGGAGAAGGGCAGTCTATAAATTTGATAATAAATAAATAAAATAAATATTGAGTCTCTCATCTGCACCTCTATAACTGTCTGGTTTGGTTCTGCAACCCAACAAGACAGACACAGACTTCAGAGGATAATTAGAACTGCAGAAAAAATAATTACTACCAACCTGCCTTCCATTGAGGACCTGTGTACTGCAAGAGTCAAAAAGAGAGCTGGGCAAATATTTACAAACCTCTCACATCCTGGACATAAATTGTTTCAACTCCTACCCTCAAAATGATGCTATAGAGCACTGCACACCAAGACAACTAGATACAAGAACAGTTTTTTCCCAAATGCCATTACTCTGCTAAACAAATAATTCTCTCAACACTGTCAAATTATTCACATTAGGCTGCATTACTATAGCTATTGGTCTTCTCATTGTTCTTGTCGCCCATCTCCTCCCACTTGTGACTGTATGACTGTAACTTTGTTGCATGTATCCTTGCGATTTATATTGATTGTTTCCTAGTATGATTTGATTGCTTGTTGTTCCGTATGACTGTCACTGGGTGTTGTGCCCTATGATTCTTGATGAGTGTATCTTGTCTTTTTATGTACACTGAGAGCATATGCACCAAAGACAAATTCCTTGTGTATCCAATCACACTTGGCCAATAAAGAATTCTATTCTATTCTATTCTATTCTATTCTGTTCTATTCTATTCTATTCTATTCTATTAAAAATTTCTTAGTAAATATGCATCAGAAGCAGGTTTCAGTCCTGAGCTTTGAGCCTTTAAATTTGATATGGTTGATGCAATTGTTCATTTGCTAAGTCACACCCGACTCCTTGCATGCCCATGGACCACAGAGTGCCCTCTGATTAATGCAATAGACAAATACAATTTTAGGTTGCAGAGACAGTATTGTTTCCAAATATTGGGAGATATTGTCTTACTGTATTCTGTAGGACTCTTTCAAATACTGTATCCAATTCTAAACAGCACAGTTTAGGTAACATTCTGGCAAAGTGAAACTGATGAAACACTTTTTTAAAAAAAAATACTGAAATACATTTTAAAAAATTAATATGAAGTGCAGAAAAAAGGGAAAGAAAAATAGAAGAAATCTCCCTTTCTTCCCCAGCAATTATAATCAACATTAACAACTTATTATTCTTAATATGGTTTCTCTTAAAATAGAACCAAACACCTCTTCTTTCCATACCTCATACCTATAAGCCCATCTTTAAAACTTAATTTCTCCATATTAATCAGCAAACATTCAGTAAGGGTTATCAAAGAGAACAATATTGGTATTATAAATTGTATTTGTTACTCCGAGCTTGAATCCTTCCTTTCTTTCTATCTAAACTAAACCCATTTCCTATCTTTAAATTATCAAAGTTTGAAGACTTCTGGTTGATGTCATGGCAGGAATGGCTGGAAAATAGTGGTTTCTATGAAATGCAGTCGGCAACTGCTTGCCAGGAGACCCTAAGGGTCAAGCCGCCCTGGAGAGATGGTGAAGAAAGGAGAGGTGTTTCATTGATCATGAGGAAACTGCAATTTCCTCATTGATCCGAATGGCAGCAGGGTTGACAGCCATCTTGGTCTGTCACAAGCTGGGACAACCGGGACACTAAGATTTTGTGCTAGAGTGGTGCATGGACAGAGCAGTGAAACTGGGTGAAATAATTTCCAACTTTTACCCCAAAGATTTAACCCAAGTTAAAAATCATAAAAAATCTCCAAATAATACTCTTCACACATTCACACCCTTTCTCATAGGCTGCAATTTTTAAATTCACTTATAAGTCATTTTTTTCAATAACACCTTCTAATTCTAGTACAGAATTTGGTAAATAGCTCAAAAACCTTCTTGGACCCATAGATCAAATATATTTTTTATGGGAGCAATCTGGTGTCTTCCAGTTATCCATCCTTTAAAGTCATCAGTTTCGGAGTAAAAATAAACAAAAGAAAAATTCCCATGAGAAAGGAGTCTTTCAAATGATTTCAAAGACTTGATTTAAGTCCATCTGAGCCCTTAATCCATTTAAAATTTTCTAAAGCCAACAATAATAATTCTTTTGCTGTGTATTCCAAAAAAGTACAAATCTTTAAACTTAGTTAAACTTTTTAAAAAGCATTAAAGGATGCAAAACTTGCCAGTCTGAAAATTCTCAATCTTTAAAAAATACAGCCCCCAAAATAAATCCAAAGTGATTAAGAGATGAGCCTCAGTTGAACTTCCAAAGTCCAAATACTCAACATTGATGGCTATGAGAATGAAGGAATCTTGTGACTCCCAACTGATTACATCCAACAATAAAAACACAGTTCCTGCTGCCCACTACCACCACCCGCCAGCTATATGGGGATAATCTTGTGGTGTTGCTTTACTCCAGAGAGATTTCAGCAGCGCAATCCTGCATTCAATGTATTCCTTTATTCTAGAGAAATGTCAGTTTGGTATAATGGCTTACCAAAAGGCTAAATGCTATGGGGAGACTGGGATGGAGACTTGATATATAGGAGCTGAGTTCAAATAACTTAGGGTGATACAAAACATACAAAATGTGAGCACAAAAAAACAAATTTCTGATACAGAAATCAATCTCTTGAACCAGCACTTTCCAAATATCACGATGCATAAAGTTCACCAGCATACTTTAAAGAAAGGAATCCAATCACAAACCAGAAAGTAGGTTTGTGATGCTTGTCTGCTATCTGCAATATATGCATTGCATGAATATGGACTTTGTCTGCAAACAGGCAGATTTATGTGAATGGCTGAGTTAATTTTTACAGAGAAGGGTTTGCATTGCCTTATCAGTATGTATGAGAATTTGCCAATTTATTATCTTTTTAGCTGAAATGGTCACTGCAAGTCTGCAAATTTAAGTTCCATTTTTTAATAATAAGAAAAAAAAATATCCTTCTTTCTTCTTTTTTTTTTTTTCTACCACCTCACATTCAGTTTGACGAACAGGAATTTGCTTTAGGAATTATTTCAAGGAAGTCGAGAATTTTTAGAAAAATCCTGCACTGATTTAGTAACAGGCAGTGGTGGTTCGGACCGGTTCAGGAGAATCGGTAGTGGCAACTTGTGGGTGGGACTGCCCATCCGCCCTGGCGCTATGCTGTCCTATTTAGCCATGTTTCCTAAACCGCACGCATGTGTGCAAGCCGCACACGCGAGCAAAGCACATGTGTAGAAGGCTGCATGCATGTGCAGAAGGTGCATATGAGAGCAAAGTGAGTGTGAGTATGAGCGTGCATGTATGTGTGAGTGCAGGCACACCCACGAGCACGCTCACATTTTCGGTGTGTGGCAAACCAGTGGTAAAATTATGCAAAACCCACCTCTGGTAACATGGTATATGTGAATTCCCTCTCTTTCATTATGCAAGCTTATCTCACCTGCTTTGCAGCCTCCATAACTCTCAGTATTGCAAACCCCAAGGAAAGACATTCTGAAGGAACTTCTCCTATGATACTTTTCATTTCAAAAAGTAAACGTGCAAAAGAACTGAGTTTCAAGATGTCACTAAGTGCAGACAACTAAGTTCCAGGAACTAGTCTATAAAGAGTTTCAATATCACATGCTTAGTTGTGTTGCTTAGCAACCAGTTTATTTTTCCTAGGAGACTGATCTCCACTGCTTCAGTTTATATCTTTTATCTGTTATCTTTTACCAAGAGTCGCTATCTCATTCAGCAAGCTACGCACACTTGTTTTCTTTGACAACTTTGCTTCATGCAACTTTTGTCTTAAGAAAGGCTATTGATCATTTTTAATTATAGATAATAAATAGGACTACCATATTTGGGTTGCAAAACTCCAGATGATCACTGGATAGGAGCAATGAGATTAAAACATTCCTGCTATCTGGTAGACTATTGGGTGTTTCCAGCCTATGTACAGTATATGTACTATGTACAGTAGCCCTATGTACTGTACTATGTACAGTAGCCCTATGAATGAAGATTGACTGGTCAATAATGAAAAATAAACAAACTTGTATTGTGTGCAGATCTGGGCTGGGTTTGGCTTTTGTTACTTACAGAAGAATCTGGAAAGTATCAAAATGGGCCAAATCAAGTTCTTTCTTTTTTTTAAATTTGATTTATATGCCATCCTTCTCCGGAGACTCAGGGCGGCTTACAGTGCGTTAAGCAATAGCCTTCATACTTTTGTATATTTTTATACAAAGTCAGCTTATTGCCCCCACAAACTGGGTCCTCAATTTACCTACCTTAGAAAGGATGGAAGGCTGAGTCAACCTTGAGCCTGGTGAGATTCGATCTTACTTTAATTGCAGACAGCTGGTGTTAAATTACAGTGCTTAGTCTGCTGAGCTATTCAGTTCTTACCATGTTTCCCTGAAAATAAGACCCAGTCTTATATTTTTTGAACCCTGAAATAAGTGCTTGGCCTTATTGCCATGCACTCAAAAACCCAATTGGGCTTATTATCATGGGATGTCTTATTTTGGGGAAACAAGGTAATACATAAGCTACTCAGCTTCTTCTATAGTAAAAAAAAACTTTTTTTTTCAACCCACCGCTTTACCTTTGATTATAGGGTGGCTGATAAAAAAAATGAATAAACAAAGATTATATGCAATGATCCTTCTTCCCATTAAACCACTCAACAAGCATAATCTCGTACATGAGAATAGTCATTGCTGACAAGAGGATGGAAACATTGGTGGCATTATGTACATTATCCAGTGGCCACAGGTCAAATTAAATTTACTGAATCAGATGTACTGAATTAAAGAATCAGTCACTGGCCTGTAAGAGGAAATTTTATGTGAAAATTTGCCCCATTAAGCAATCTAGACAACATAATTTCTCTTGCTTTATTATGCAACTCTCTAGCCATTTTGAGTGCTCCAGGCTGTTTTGTCTGTTACTGTCTGAAAGATGCTATAATCAGAGCATCATCTGAGCAATTTCAACCTAGTCTAAGACCCATATTTTTAGTAGGAGAAGAGACAGTTTTCTGCATGATCGTAGGATCTTTTCAAAAGTACAGAAAAACATTGAATTACTAGATAAAAGTTAGGCTTTCTTTGGGTGGTTATTAAACCTTGGGGAAAACTTCATCCCTCTGAAGTTGCTCTAAATAAAGAAAAGAATATTGCTTCACTTTTACGGGAGAAAAGTCCCTGGCTATAAACATAGTTGCTTAAAAAAACTTGATTCACTATTCAGCTAAGAATAACTAATCATTATCTATAGATTCCTCGAAGGAAATTCCTTTTCTTCATTATACAAAATGGTAAGGAGTATTTATGTGCTAAATGGCGGTTTTAAAAAGTCTCTGCCTTCCATACTTTACACAAAATGGAGATTTATAAGTGAATTTATAACAAGGTTAGAGAAAACTCAGTCAAGGAAATCACATTGCAGATGCTAGTCTTTAAAATTTATACTCTTGACAAAAATGACAATATTAAGGCAGACAAGGTATTCTCAGTGTTGACCACAACTATAAATACTTCTAAAAGGTATGTTAGGCTTCACAATATATGTCTTACAATATGGATTCCTTGGCTCAATTTTAGCCAATATATCAATGGTTTGTTATTGAAAAGATAACAGATATAGCAGGGTTGGCTAAGCTTATTAGGCAAAATAAGATGGCCATTTCAGTAAATTATTTGAGGTGTCTTGACAGGAAAGATAATTTTTGGGGTCATTTTTTATATTTATGAATACAATTTATGATAGGAAAAAAATCACACCAACCAGAAACATCAATTCTTGCCCAAATGTACAATAAATAGCAAGATTAGTTAAAAGCAGAGATTGATTAGTTCAGCTCAAACCTAGATCAGAACAGTTATACTGATTAATGGCTAATATGAATGTATACTGAAGGCATTAAAAGACACTGAGTAAAAGACACCTTGATAAAAAGAAAAACTTACCCTGTATGTGGGATGGTGATATGTTCTCCAACAGTTTTTTTTTCTTTTAGTTATATTTAATTATTAACTGTTGTTTTGTTTTAACTGGTTGTTTAGTGTAGGGCACCCAAAGTCAGGCTTGTGAGATGGGTAGCTCTATACATCTGTTAAATTAATAATATTTTATAATTTAATTTATTAAAAATAATAATTTATAAATTCCTTATTAGTACCTATCTCTTCCCTCTTATTACTATAACCATGTTACTTGTATCTTTCAAATATATTGTTTTTGTTTCCTAGTACAATTTGATACCTTCTTAGTAACCTTGACTATCTCTAAGTGTTATATCTTTTTATTTTTGATGAATGTATTTTATTCTCCTTATGTACACTAAGAGCATATACACCAAAGACAAATTCCTTGTGTGTCCAATCACCTTGGCCAATAAAGACTTTTATTCTATTCTATTCTATTCTATTCTATTCTATTCTATTCTATTCTATTCTATTCTATTCTATTCTATTCTATTCTATTCTAAATAAAATAAAAACAATAGCATCCTGTTTCTGAAATATAGATTCAGTGAATTGATCCTCTGTCTCTGTCTCTTTCTCTCTCTCTCTCTCTCTCTCACTAACTCACTCATTGTCACTCTCACTTTCACTCTCTCTCATAGCATGTAGGAGCCACAGCCAGAGGAACGGTCAAACAAGAGGCAGATTAGCCTATAAAAGATATGTGGGTGTGGCAAGCATCTAAGAATGGACCTTTCCTAGTTTCTTGTGCTAGAAAGTTGATGGGAAGAAGTATACAATCCAACTTGCCAAATTCTGTTACTATAGCCTTAAATTTTTTAAAAAATAATCTAGCTAGTCAAACTTCCTATCTGGATTTGTCACCCCTCTCAGGTAAACCTGACCTGATGAGTTAATTCTGCCTTATTGTATGAGCCACCATGGTGCAGTGGTTAGAGTGCAGTATTGCAGACTACTTCTGCTGACTGCCGACTGCATGCAATTCGAATCTCACCTCAAGACTCAAGGTTGACTCAGCCTTACATCCTTCTGAGGTGGGTAAAACGAGGATCCAGATTGTTGGGGGTAAAATGCTGACTCTGTAAAACGTTTAGAGAGGACTGTAAAGCACTGTAGTGATGGAATATAAGTCTAAGTGCTATTGCTATTGCAACATTAACATAAGTTTGTAAACTTGAAAGTACACATTTTCTCCTGTCATTTTTAACAGCTTGATCAAAATTGGGAAGGTCTTTCTTAAGTTTCTTTCTCTGGATATTAAGGCATACTCCTGTTTCTCTTGTCTGATTGTTCTCTAAGCAGCATTTCTTCCCCGTCCCACAAAGTCATTTCCACATGCTGTTACGGGATTATCTCTCTGGTTTAAAATCAATGTTGAAAGTCTAAAAGGAAACATATCGACTATTCACATGGTTGTGACTCTTTTCCCTGCCTCCCAAAGTCTTTCTCACGTCCCATTACATGACAGACAGACAGATAGATAGATAGATAGATAGATAGATAGATAGATAGATGATAGATAGATAGATAGATAGATAGATAGATAGATAGATAGATGATAAGTCGATAGATAGATAGATAGATAGATAGATGATAAGTCGATAGATAGATAGATAGATAGATAGATAGATAGATAGATAGATAGACAGATAATGCACATATGCATATAGGAAAATCTTTGTTGTTTATGAATAAACTCCCCATTTTTATGATCTTGTAATTCCTTAATTTTGTGGTAGAGTCAGGGCAACTGAATGGGACTGAGCATTTACTGGTCCGATGCCCTTCCTGACACCACATGGAGTTCACAGCAGATTTTCTTTTTCTTTGTGCCCTAGGAGAGAAATAACTGCTGCTATCTACAATTGAACTCTCAACCTTCCAAGTGGGAGGTGAGTGTCTTCAACACTAGGCCATCACAATGCTCTATGTGTATGGATAGATATAGGTGACATGTACATAGATAGTTTTTTCTTCTGAGATTTAAAACTTTTTTAAGGAATTTTAATATAAGGGCTATAGACCCATGATGGCGAACCTATGACATGCAGAGCCCTCTCTGTGGGCACATGCGCCATTGCCAGCTGTCTTATGGTTTCTGCCACGCGCATGCATGCCATTCAGCTGGTCTTCATGCGTACCGGAGCGCCAGAAACCCAAAGACCAGGTGGCTAGCGTGTGTATACCCACTGGCCAGTTGGTCTTCAGGTTTACGGCGCTCCGGCGCACGCATGCGTATGTGCATGTTACGGTTTGGGCACTCGGTGCAGAACAGGTTTGCCATCACTGCTATAGACAATAGATTTGAGCAAAGCAAAACATAGGGGGAGATAAAGTATATACAAATGTAGTGTTATCTTTTTGGAGTCTTATCCCTTATTTCCCCAACCTTCATTGAATGCCTGACTATATCCCCAGTAGAATATATCAGTAATGAGAGCTTGCTTACTTACTCCTGTGAGCAATTTTCTTTCAGATTGCTGCATTATATACAAGCTCCTGGATCACATCTAATGTTGTATCTCATTAGGCTCAATACATGTTGTCCAAACATCACTAAATATATTTGTCTCATAATTGATGAACCCTATAATGCTTATAGAGGCTGATCACTCACATATTGGTGGACAACACTAGCAAATGTCAGTTCCAACCTTCAGAATACTTTTTTGGAATATACAACAGCTGACTTTCTATTCCTCCTCTAAGCAATATATTTTTACTTTGACATAAATTCATTAATAACTAGTTTCTTTGTTCCTCTACAGTTCAATTTTTAAAAAGCTGTGAACACTTTTTATGATCCAAATATTTAAGACTAATTTTAAAATATTGGATTCATATATTTAAAATTCTAAAAATATTCTTGTTTTGGGGTTTTCCCTTCTTATTAAAAAATCCCAAGCCCTAATTAAAAATAGGGAAATATTTTCTCTTACTACAGAGTCCAAAGAAAGGATAGAGCTCAAGGCAAGATTTAGTTCAATGTTTATCTAAAAAGCCACATACTTCAAAAAGACAAAAGAAAAAAAAAAAAAAAACCTCCACAGTATAACATTTTTCTGGTCAATTCATGTAAGCTTAGTTTTTTCCTTTGCTATGTGTCTGATTTTCCAAGAAAATTTTCCATTGGGAAAATGATACTGGGCAAATGTTACTCCAAATCTAATAAATATTAATTGATCCATTCTAAATAAAGCACAGATTATTTAGGATTATGAAATGTTTTGTTTTAACATAAGTGGAATATGTTCCTTTTAAGGATCAGTAAAAAGGGTGAAAGACACAGGGAGGGAGGGAGGGAGGGAGGGAGGGAGGAAGGAAGGAAGGAAGGAAGGAAGGAAGGAAGGAAGGAAGGAAGGAAGGAAGGAAGGAAGGAAAATTTTCTAAAGCAAATTGAGAGCAATCTTATTTATATATCCTTATGCATCATATAGCCATCACTCGAGCAATATATTTTTTCTTCATTAATCACATATCACCACAATGATGGCTAGATAAAGCTATAAATTCTGTTAAGTTACTGGAAGGAAAATGACTCATTTCTCCACACAACAGCGCTTAATTTCAGGTTAATGTGGCTAGAATTTCCATCTCCCATTTGTGTTGTTTAGTAATTCAAAATATATACTTTCTATTCTCATTAATACTATCTTCATTTTTTTTAATGAGAATGTTTACAAGATAAGTTTCTTAAAGATCACATGGATTTTACATCACATCCTTTAGAGAAATTTCCCCCAAATAGAAACTTAATAATTAAACTACCAGACTTGCCACAAACAACCTTTTTAAAGGTAAATTGTCATTTCATATCTTTACTTAAAAACAATCAGTTGACCTCTTAATGGAGTAAAAGAAGGATGGGAAACAACTATTTGATAGTATCTAATAGTCTAACATTGTAAAAAAGAGAATATGGTAAATCAGGGCTGTCAAACTTGCAGCCCACGAGCCGAATGCGTCACATGCTGGCCATGCCCACACCCGGTTTAGCGAAGGGGGGGAAGTCATGATACATCATGTCATGATGCCAAGATGATGCGAGTTTGACACTCTTCCCCCATTGTACAGTGTGCCCACAGTGTACGTCCTTTTGAATATGATGGCATAGCATGTCTAAAAGGATTCCTGTTCTGACGTAGGCTTCCCAAGAGTATGAAGCAGACTCCTTGTCCCAACAAAAAATCCTTTTTATTAAGTTACTGTGAATTCTTCTCATTCATATCAGCAAAGTCTTTCAAGGGAAAATTTACAGTCACAGACCTTATCTGGCTTGGAGAGCTGCCAGGCCGATATCTTCAAAACTTGGCAAAGAGTCTTGGAGAGTCACAAACCAATTAAGCAAACTAATTGTGTCCTGCAAACTCCACTCTCCTTTCGCTCCTCTTTTATCCCCTCTGAGAGAGGCCATTCATTGTCCACTTGTGGCCTTACTCCCAAGTCAACCCTTGTTCTTTAGCTGTTTCCTTCATCTGGCAACTCTGCACATGCGCATAGTGGGACTCCAGCTGTTCCAGCAGCAGGTATCAGCTGTTCACTGATGTCTGACTCTGAAGGCAACTGATAACTGTCATATGGCCCTGGCCCCCTCTCTGCCTCTGATGCAGACCCTTCATTAGAGCCTTCCCCAGACTCCAGGACTGGCTCATGTTCCTCCCCAACCTCCTCAGTGTACGAATCTGCTGCCAGCTCTGCTGGCCGTTGGCAGGCCACAACAATCCCATGCATTTCAATGTTGATATTGTACAAAAACAATTTGATGCAATCAATGACCTCTTTAGGAAAACAACCTAAGATTGCTGCCAGCAATGTATTTTCCAGTCAGCTCATTCCTCTGTCAACAAATGTGGTGAAATTGTTTGGCTTTGAGCGAATCCTTCAACCTAGAGGTGAACTATAGACTTGTTTCCAAATCTTGGATATCATCCAGTTTCATAATGATTAGTTTACATTCACTAGATAAAGTGGAAATAATCAGTGATGGAAATATCTGCTTTTGCTCCTGTTTCTAAGCTATTATGAAAATGAAATTTCATTCTCAGAATGACAAGTTGCTTTGCTCTGGTTAAAAATAAAAGCCTGCTCTATCCCCAAACACATCATTTTCTGCTCATGTAGATAGGATCTTTAATTACCAGCTGCTGTAAATGATCTTCTTATGATGATTAGCTGCCAAACCCTGAAACATCATTCATCTTACTGCCCTCTGTGTTCAAATAGCCCACCTGTTTTTGATTAGTCAAACTACCAAACCCTACCTACACTAAGCTTATTTAGATTATGTGCTACAGCTGCTCATTGCTTCAATCCTACAATGCTAGCAACAGTATCATGCTGTTATTACATGGCATCTATTTTCTTTACAACTGCTGCAACTGAAATATTTTTTTAAAAGAAAGTCAATATTCAGACTCATTAAACATTATAATGTGGAAGAATCTGACCACTTCAATATTTAAATAGTAAAATTTCTCCAGATTGTCTGTTATGTGCAGTTGATTTGGACTAGCAGCCAGATTGCGGGAATGAAAACAGTCTCTGGTTCTAATTCACACTTCCCTATTAAATTCAGAGTGAAAGGCTCACAGTTGCTATTTGGTTAAACATGGTTTATTGAATAAACTACAGTCGAGTGAAATAAGGCACAATCTTCAGCCCAATCTATTCATATGTACATTTTCAGGAACATAAAATGGAAGGAAATTCCTTTATATATCACTTTAAAAACCAAAAATAAATGAATGTAGAAGTTACTAAGTGTTCTTGGAACAATCAGTTGTACCTTTGTAGGAAGTTAGCACCCACCCCTCTCCTAGAAAAATGAAATATTCTAGGAAATATTAAAAAGGTAGAATATTTCCCCTAAAAGAGAAATAGAAATCTTTTTTTTCTTTTTCTTTTTTTTTTTGAATTTTTTTTTATTTATTTTTCAACATAAAACATAAAACAACATCTTTTTAGAGCAAGGGTTTAATCCGGTATAAAATAAGTATAAATTCCAAATTTCATCAGTTAACATCTTAAAGGGAAAAAAAAGAAAAAAAGAACAAATCTAAACCCAGGTTTTATCATTCAATCTAAATCTTATTCTAACATTTAATATTTTATTATGTAATCACCCTAAATCTTAAACTTCAAATCTAAACAGCTCTTTATAATATTCATTTATCATTTTAATAATCAGTATTTCATATATTTTCCTTACTTCAAAGACCCAAATCAAGTCAATGTTTCTTTTAACTCACATCTAATAATCAACATCAAGTATTTTATTCCTGTCTTAAGAACATTTCAAAATCTTAAAACAGAAACTCAGCCCCAGCTCCCTGCCCCCAGCAGATACTTTATTTACAAGACAAAAGGCTGGGCCAGCTTACCTACAACACAAAAGACTTTCACTCTCAGGACATAATAGGATTAGCCCTCTACCCATCTCACCACATGGCACCTGGCAAGATTAAATCACCCAGCAAGAGTCAACCAATCATGGGAGTCTGACAACCAATCAGGATACATTTCTTGCCACAGGAACAGGAAGCAAGTTCAAAGCCCAACAGAGAGTATAAATCTCTTTCGCTCCTTAGCTCATGTGCTTTTTTTTTGCCCAGGACCTCAAACCATGTGGGCCTGTCCACCATTAAACCATCTTTCCAAGCAGTCTCCATGTTTCCAGTGTCTTTCTTCCCACTTGGAACTGAACCCAGATGGATATTTCTTCCAACACCTTTTTGTAACTTACTGATGTTTAACTGTCTGAAATAATCTTACAGTATCCATTTTTCAAAAAAAAAAAAAAAAAGGTTCAGAAAGGGAGTTTTGGACAGCTCAGCAGAAGTACACTACTTTCTTCAAGCAACTAGGAAATTTATAGGCCTAAACCTGGAAAAAAAAAATATGCTGCTGTTTTAATGAGTTGGGTGGATTTGTCTGCATGTATCAGAAACAAGATTCTGAGAAGTTCCTATAAGAGGAGGCTTAAAAGAAGTCAAAACTGCAGCCACTAAAACACTTGCTAAACCAGCTTAAGATTGGTTACAGTCCAAGAGCAGGGGTGAAACCAGCAGGTTCTGACAGGTTCTGGAGAACTGGTAGAGGAAATTTTGAACAGTTCGGAGAACTGGCAGCGGAAATTTTGAGTAGTTTGGCAAACCAGCAAATACCACCTCTAGCTGGTCACAGAGTGGTGTGGGAATGGAGATTTTGCAATATCCTTCCCCCAGGAATGGGGAGGGAATGGATATTTTGCAGTATCCTTCCTCTGCCACGCCACACCAACCAAGCCATGCCCACCAAGTCATACCACACCCATCAAGCCACATCCACAGAACCGGTAGTTTAAAGAAATGGATTTCACCACTGTCCAAGAGCAAAGAGCATTATAAGCCAAGAATGTCTGTAAGAAAAAAACCAAACATATATTTACAGAACTATACCTTTTCAAGGAAAATATATAAGGTTCCAAATACATTGCAGCTGAGCTAGAAATAAATGAATTGAACTGCCAAACACGGGGCTCAAAATTCAGATGCAAAATTATACAAAGACTGATCTTTAGATGCAAGTTCTCCAAAGAATATAGCATGACTATTGCTGGGGTCTATTTACAGTGTAGTAGAAAAACCTTTCTTTTTAAAAAGAAAAATTAAAAATAATGTTAGTGTTTGCTATTAATCAGATTATTCTATAGCTGTTTCTTATTAAGATAATTAAGCCCTTTTCAGCCTTAATGTTTAGTAAATTCAAAGTGAGAAACAATTTGTTGTAGCAGTTAAAGTATGGGTGTCAAACCTGCGATGTCATGTTGCCTTCACATGACATTTCGTGATGTTTTTTTTTTCCCATCGTGGAGCTGTGGTGGGCGTGGCCTATGCATGACACATCCGGCCTGATGGCCACCAGTTTGACACCTCTGGGTTAAGGCATCAGGCTAGAACAGGAGACCATGAGCTCTTGTCTCATCTTAGGCACAAAGCCGCTTGGATGACCTTGGACCAGTTAGTCTCTCTGGCCTAAAATATGCAATGGACAACCACTTTTGAAAACCCTTGCCAGGAAAGCTGCAGGGACTTGCCTGGGCAGTCCCCAAGAACTAGATAGAATTGTGAATGGGAGGCGAAAAACATTATGCTATGTCAGGGTTTTCTTCCCATTAATTAGAGAGCCGAGGTGGCGCAGTGGTTAAAGTGTAGTACTGCAGCTACTTCAGCTGACTGCTAATTCAGCAGATCAGCGGATCAAATCTCACCAGATCAAGGTTGACTCAGCCTTCCATCTTTCCAAGGTGGGTAAAATGAGGACCCAGACTGTTAGAGGGCAATATGCTATTTAGTATACTGTCTTTGACTCTGGCTTAACCCAGAGTCCTCGGAGAGTGGCCAGCATAGAAATATGACTAATAAAATAAAATTAAATAAATAAATAAATAATAAATTTCTTAAATCATTTTGGATTGGCTTACCCATAATAATAAGCAACAATGGATGGGAAAGTTGCTGCCTCAACTCTGCTTTTTACAGCTTCTTTTACATCCATTGCACTGAAAATAATAATTTCTCACTATTTTGAATTGTGAAATCCATTATCATATAAGCCAAAACTGAGTTAATAGAATTTTAAAAATAAAGATGCATGCATCTAATTCAATCTTCACCTTGCCCTTACCCCAAACCACTAAATGCAATTTCTCTGCACTTGAAAGTAGTCATCATACCAAGTAAAAAAGAAAATTACATTGTGGCTTAGCATTACATGTGAACTAGGCTTATGCATCATAAGCTTGCTGAAAAGTCTATAAGCATATCTAATTATTTCTATTTAACAAGTATGTGAAACAAAGCATATACATATCCACATATAAAAGCAAAGTATTTTTCGGTGAGTGGGAAAGCCTTGAATTAAGAGAGCAGCTAATCAAAATCAGTGTTACTGAAAAATATTTACTTCAATAATATGGTATATTATATATAAGGTCACGGCATAAGGGGCTATTCATTTCTTTTGACTAGAGTAACTCAATGGAAATTCTGCCTTAGAAGAACCTAATTAAAATTTTAAAACACCCACACATTTTTAAACACCCACATACTTAAAAAAAAAAGTCAGCCAATTAGAGACAAACACGAAGGAATATATAGAAGTATATCCCAACCAATTCATCAAAATCCTTTCCACCTTATGCTTTTGTTTTGAAGTCTTGCACATTTCTCATAAAATAAAAAGAATGCTATGAAGAACTCTTTAGTATGTAGATGGTCCACCAAGGAGTGATTAAAGTTTTCAGAGGTTTCAAAGCTATTGATTATAAATATGAAGGAAGAATGATTTAAAGCTGCTGTTCTCATAGATCCACTGAGTGTTACAATTGAGGATCAATCTGTACTTGCATGAAGGACAGCAACTAGAGTGAGCGTGATCTCCCAAGGATTTTTCCTATACAAGCATTATTAAAATGATTGAGAGTTTCATAAGAGCACAAGGAGTTCCCACTGGATTGTGCAATATAGTTTTTAGCATTATGCAAAATTCATAAGAAATCTGGAGGCATACCTAGTGTTAAGAATTTAAGGTAATTATTCCACTCAGCTTAAATCTGAAACGATAGTTTAAACTAAAGAAACAAATGCATCACTTTTTTAATCATGCACACTGTTCCACCAATTGGATTACAAATATCTTACATCAATTAATTCAATGCTATTGAATTCAACTATTGAAAAAAAACACATTGACTTTTTAGCAGGTTTCAGCCACTTCCAGAATTATTTGTTGGTGCAGTAAATTACAGTTTTTTTCTGGTTGGTAGAAATTCAGATGTCAGACAAATCTTAAAAACGTGTTTGTTTGTTTTTTTCAATTTTCACAGAATGGGGCTCTAATAGCTTGTTGGTCTCTTTGTTAAGGAGAAAATATATGTAAGAAAAAATCCAATTGAACTTTTTTTTCCAGGTTTAGAATTTGCATTGCTAGAAATAGTTTTGACATGTATCATTTTCTATCACAAAATATGCCTTTTAATGGTGAAAAAGATAATAAGATAATTTTGCCTTTGTTTCCTTTGTGAGGTTGTTGAGTGACACCCTGGAATGGACCACCTGAGTTGGTTCCATAAAACAACACAAGGACTGCGGGTTGTTCCATTTCTCTTTCCTCAGGGGTTTCCTCAAATTGCCACCTGGCATGACAAGGTAGGTTTCTTTTCATCTGTAAAGTTTCCAGATACAGGCCATCAGATGACAGTTCCAGCAAATATGTGGGAAAAGCAGCAGAACAGGATGCTGCTTTAAAAGTTTAAAGGGGAAAAACATACTTTTTTCAGGAGTATGCTGAACCTGCTGCATTAAAAATACTAAGCGCTTATTAATTGCTAAAGTTGGGGCTAATGAAAAAAAAACATAAATGAATATATGATGACTGAGTACTTCAGGGAACTTACATTGACTTTCTTCTAAGGATGAACTGGGGGCTGCTGATTTAATCTCTTTCCATTTCTTCTAATGCAGATTTTCTTAAGTTTAAAAAAAATCTTTATAAATTAATCTTTCTGCCACTTTTTCTAAAAGTTGGCCGACTAGTAGCACTTAGTATGGATAGCTATTTCACCTATTAATGAGGCACTGGGTCAAAAAACACAGGAACACAGTGGTGGGATTCAAAAAAATTTACTACCGGTTCTGTGGGCATGGCTTGGTGGGTGTGGCATGGCTTGGTGGATGTGGAAAGGGAAGGATACTGTAAAATCTCCATTCCCACCAGTGGTGGTTTGCTACCGGTTCACACCAGATCAGGTAAATCGGTAGTGCCGACAGCAGGAGGCTCCGCCCAGCCGCCTGGACACTTCTGTGCATGTGCAGAAGCGCCGTGCGCGCAAGCATGTGTGCACACACGAGTGAACTGGTAGCAATGGGATTTGAAACCCGCCCCTGATTCCCACCCCACTCCAGGGGAAGGATACTGTAAAATCTCCATTCCCTCCCCACTCCAGGGGACGGTTACTGCAAAATCCCCATTTCCTCTTGATCAGCTGGGACTCAGGAGGCAGAAAATAGATGGGGGCTGGGCCAGTTAGAGGTGGCATTTACCAAGTTCTCCAAACTACTCAAAATTTCTGCTATCAGTTCTCCAGAACTGGTCAGAACCTGCTGAATACCACCTCTGCACCTACTTTACTAGAATCAGATCATTCAAGAGCTATCTTTGTTTCTCTTCGTTTTATTTTGCTGTGGCTCAATGTCACAGATATGAATATGTGAGAGACTGGCATTTACACTATGTCAACAGAACACTAAAGAGCTTCCTCAAGATTTCAATAGGTCTGTGGAAGATAACACTGGAAGTCAACTCAAAACTGTGCAGTGTAGCATATACCAAGATGATCCACTGTCCCTGCTGCTGTTCTGCATAGGCTTGAACCTGTTGTGGCCCGTCAGCAGCCTGTGTAGTTAGTAGCTGATTCCGACAGTGAGGAGGCTGGTGTGGTGCTGCGCCAGCAGCCTGTGCAGCTAGCACTCAAGTCGGTCAATGAAGAGGCTGGAGAAGATGTGGTGCCAGAGGCAGGGATTCAGCCAGGGCCTTCAGAAGCTCCCATAAGTGAAGAGGAAGAAGAGGAGGAGCCTCTTCTCGATGCACAGGTGCACAGAGCTGCCAAAAGGCAGGAGTGGCTTTTTAGGAAGAGGTCTCCTCGAGAGTAAGGCTTGGGGCTAATTGGCCACTCCCTTAGCCTATTTAAGGAAGGACGACAACTGAGACAATTTGCAGGGAGCAACTTAGTTCACTCTCCTACACGTTTTGATCTTAGTTCTCTGCAAATTGCTTCTGGGCTTTCTGCCAACCATAGTAAGATTATAATTATTTACTCTTTGGATTCTTGTAGGCTGTTAAGAAAGTTAATTAACAGCCTTTGTTTGAAAAAAAACTGATTTAATTTAGTAAACTAAGGTTTGTACAGACTTTGTGTGTGCTATGTTCTTTGGGGTCCGTAGCTGGGGCAGAACAGAACCCATTGGGGCATATAATCACAAGGGATGGATGTGGATACGAGGAATGTAAACTGTGGTACAAGTGCAAACCCAGCTTTGCAAACTTTAAATGGAAAACATAAAATCCAGGGTAAAAATTGGAAAACATGTACCGTGTTTCCCCGAAAACACGACCTACCCCGAAAATAAGTCCTAGCTTGATTTTTTACACATGCACCCAATATAAGCCCTACTCCCAAAATATGCCCTAATTAAGACCACCCATTCCAGGGTGCATGGGTAAAAATTAAACTAGGGTGGGGATGGGGGGGTGTTGCTGCCCTAATACTTATCTTCGGGCAGTTGCAGCTGGGCCTGGCACACCTTGGCCCATTTCTTCTGCAGCTGGCAAGGCTTTCCTAAAGGCCTCTGTAGCCAATAACAGAGCTCCGGATTAATTTCCAGCCCTGTTATCATTTGCAGAGGCCTTCAGGAAAGCCTTGCTGGCCTTGCCAGCTGAAGAAGTTTCCTGAAGGCCTCTGACAGCGAAAAGGAGGCTGGGGGTGATGCACGCAAGTGGACGACATTTCCCTCCCCCAAAAATAAAACCTGGTGCCTTTTTTGGTGGCAAAAAAAAATAAGACACGGTCTTATTTTGGGGAAAACACGGGTAACTCTATTGTATTTCTTTAATTGATAATTCATTGATCCAAAATGAGATAAGGCGTTCATGACAATTTTTTAAAGACAATAATTTATTTGACAAAAATGAATGTAAAATGTGACTCTTGAGACTAGGTCATAAGTTATCCGTATACACTGAACAGAAAACACTAAATTATAAACATAGTTGTGGAATGTTCTTTTTTGGCCTTTGATATGAATTTCATGGCTCTTTAGCAAAATGAAATTATTTCATGAATACATAAATATATACTAGACATTTTGTTGCTTACAATACTTTTCTCCTTTTCTCTTTATTTCTTTCTGGTTTTGTTTTTCAGACTTTTGGAGATATTAAACTACTTTTAGAGTAAAACTCTGCAACATTATTGCTTCCATGGCTAAAGGTTTATAGTCTTCTTTGATTCCCAACCTATTCTCTTGTCAGTTTTTATAGTTTTCAGATTCAGATGCAGAAAGGGAGTATTCAGGATTAGAGCCATTAAAATAGCACATTCTGGTAAATAGAAAGCAAGGTCTGTTTTTGATTATGAGCTTCAGACATGAAATACTAATTGGCCTATAATTTACATGAATTAATGAAAACATAACTCTCACACACAATATTCTAGCCTGAATCTATATACCCTATTTTCTTCCTTCCTTCCTTCCTTCCTTCCTTCCTTCCTTCCTTCCTTCCTTCCTTCCTTCCTATGTATATCTTTATATATATCTATATTTATATCTATATCTATCTATATCTATATCATCT
Organism: Arizona elegans; assembly: GCA_022577455.1. NCBI lineage: Eukaryota > Metazoa > Chordata > Lepidosauria > Squamata > Colubridae > Arizona > Arizona elegans. The sequence goes on from JAKOOJ010000005.1 coordinate 23,883,016, forward strand.
GTTTTCGTAGATTTTCACGGGTAGAGGTATGCAAGTTTTAGTGTATTCAGGTCTTTTCCCATGTAAGACCGAGAGTATCTTGGCGACGTTTCGATGAGGTCTCACTCTTCATCTTCAGGCTGGTGTCTTCAGCTTCATGTTTGTGCGAGGAAAGCATGATCGGAGCTGCAGTTTCTCTATAAATACTGGTGGGGAGGTATGGGGTGCTGGCTTTGTTGCTGTAAGTGGGTTGGTTGCCTGTGTTGCTACATCCTGATTAGTTGATGGAGTTGATGTTTGCAAATTAATCAGCTGTTTCATAACATCCTGTGTGGGTGAGGTCCTTGATGGTCCTTAGCTTTTGTAGTCTTTTGTGTTTTAACGCCCTGGCTAATGGGCTGTGTGTCATCTATATCTACCTATCATCTATAACTACCTATCTACCTATCATGGGTGTGGGTGTGGGTGTGGGTGTGTGAAGGCTGGGTCAACCTTGAGCTGTTTAATATCAAACTCCTGGAAGTGAGCAGAGTTAGCCTGCAATATTGCATTCTAACTACTGTGCCACCATGACTCAGATATGAGCCATGGTGATATATGAGCTACGGTGGGGTGAAGTGGAGTGGAGTGGAGTGGAATGGAATGGAGTGGAGCGGAGCGGAGCGGAGCGGAGCGGAGCGGAACGGAACGGAACAGAACAGAACAGAACAGAACAGAACAGAACAGAATAGAATAGAATAGAATAGGTCTTCAAAAGCTGCAGTATGGGGGGGAATGTTCACAAAAAGTACACAGTAACATTAAGATTCACATAATATTTAAATAGTCCAATTTGTATATAAAGTTTCAATAACCTGTAAGACATCAAGGTACAATGAAAATCCTGCTGCTTCCTAACTTGGTCTACAAATTTTCTAAAACCACGACTGAAAACTGTGACAAAAATCTACTTGAGAATTTCCTTTAGTGATTCTTTTTTACAGACAGGCATGTATTGATTATTGGGCTGAACTCTTCAAAAAGTTCTGGATTTCCAGCTGGCCAAATTTTCAGCTCAGGAGTAAGTCTGTGTCTTCATTTTTGTTATTTTACTCTACAACTATCCAGCTAGTAGGTTCCCTCTTTATGTACTTTTGTTTTCAATTGCTTTGTTGCAAAGAGGGAACAAAGAAATGAGCAGAAAATGGGCCTGCATTTGTTGAAAAGAGAAATTTCTTGAAGACTGACAGAATAGTCTTTTCAATCTTTTTATAATACAATTTGAGTCTGTACCTTGAACTGAGACTGTACCTTGAACTGTACCAAGAACTCAGGCTCTTGAATGATTCTCACTAGAACACTAGTGGTATATTTCTAGGGCTATATTTAGGGAAGAGGGAATGAATAATGAGAAAGAGACAACCAAAGCATCTCTCAAGAGAGCAAGTGTTCCTTAATAATGAACTAAAAGATTGGGGCTATCTTAAAATTATTAGAATGAAATCAAAAGGACTCCTACTGTAATCTAATGCAGAGTATATCCCATTAAATTCAAGAAAGTAGATAAAATATTAGTATCTAATCCCTTAGCTACCCCCAAAACAGCTTGACAATGCCAAAGTGATTAACTGATTTATTATGGCATTTCATTTCTACATATTGCTTTAACGCTGCTGGTAGTTAAGGGGGAAGAATTCTGGTTTAATTCCTCTTGCTCTAATTTTCTCATGAAACTGCACTGACATTTTAGCCAACAAAACTTTAGAAGGCACCACATTTATAACAAATGTTTAACTATTCCCTTTAAACTTCAGCAAATGAGTTCCAGCTTTACTAGGGGAAACTCATCCATCTCTTTTATATTATCCAAACTTTTCTTTATTATCAAGAGCTTACAAGCTGGAGTCAAATAACCACGGCTAACAATATTCTTTCTGTTCAGTTACTGAACTGACTCCCTGGAACTGGAACTCTAAAAGATTAATCTTTTAAGTTACAAAGGCTGATAGATTGGGAATCGTGTAGTTTCAGTTTTACCAATGGTTGCTGCTCTGTTCATGAAAATAAGCTGCTTTATCAAGCCTCAAAGCACAATACTGCAAATCTGTCTAGAAAGATACCTTGCAAAGTGTCCCTCTGAAAAAAGATAATCATCACCACTTACAGAAATATTGTAGAAGCACTCTCAGAGTCAAAGGAAGGAGTTAAAAGAGGCATCAGTTTAGAATCAATATGTACCTGAAAATGAATTAAGTCCATCCCCTTGATTTCCATTGCCCTTATCTTAGTCCAACAACGTGCTGACCATTAGTTGAGAAAAGTCCTGTGCGTAGGCTTTTCATAATAAATTGGTTAATTTGAATCTTCATGGTGGACCTAGTTTCTCACATCTTACAAATATATTGTATAAGTAGCTTTAGATATTTCCTGCTCAAAGCACTCTGAAAAATAACTAGCGTTGTATAATTCTACATATTCAGAAGAGTCAGGCTCATAGAAAAGAATGGTGTCATGCACCATTCTTTTTAACCAACCTCATCCTTACTTTTGACAGTCTCCTGGCTCTTTCTGGCCTACAAAACACCATGCTTAATTACTTAGAGACAATTTATAAAAGGTAGCATCCTATCCTGGCTGCTTTTAAAAAGTTAAGTGAGGTTTGATTAATTGTAGCGCTATAGGCTAATCTCAAAAGATTAAAAAAGAGAATAGAAAACCACACTATATTTCTGCCAAAAAAGCTACATGGAGTAGACTATGGAGGGTCTTTGCTTTTTTAAAATAATAGTTATCTATTGATGAGGTATGAACTGTCCTCACAGAGACCTTTATCATTAGGTGGAGGTCCCAGTGACATTACCGCATTCCAGTGGTGAAATGTAAAATTTGTTACTACCAGTTCTGTGGGCATGGCTTGAGGGGGGGTGGGTAATATGACTGAGTGGGCGTGGCCAAGTTTTTTTGTTTTTTTGTTTCCATATAGCTAGCCAAACACATGAATCATGTCACAAAGATATTCATTATCTTCAATCCTGTTGAAGTGGCATTACCAGAGATGAAATCTACTTAGCTTCCTTACCGGTTTGGAAGCGCACGCACCGCGCGCTCGAGTGTCACGGGCGCGTGCAGACCTTCTGCGCATGTGCAGAAGGTAAAAAACACATTACTTCCTGGTTAAAACCAGGAAGTAATGACACCTGGGTTGGTGGGCGGAGCTTTGCTCTGCCATCGCTACCAGATCGCCAAACCACTGGCCAAGATAGCTACCGGACTGGGCGATCTGGTCCGATCCCGGAGCATTTCACTCCTGGGCATTACCACAAAGATCTAGAAAATAGCAAACATTTTTCAAGAGTCAAATGAATTCATGTATATGTCTGTCAACTTGCAAGCTACTGTTCTTTTCTTTCAAAGACCCTGATCTATTTCAAACTGAGAAAGAAACCAAAAGTGAAAAATTAAAAGACTGACTTAGTCTGGTGTGACTTCCAAAGCACTTGTGATGTTGATGTTTTTCCTTATTTACATAACAAAATAAATGCTCCAGGCAATAATTATTATTTTTTTTAAAAAAAAATGATATAAACATTGAAAACCAAATGATGCCACTTGGCATTTTGTAGTAAAAATTACAACTCTCTTTTTGATATTTCCCACAATTGCATATAGAAAAACTGCAGAATATGTGATTAATCATCATTATGTCTGCCATGCTCTCAACAGCCTGCATTAAGGGGAGCGAGAGAATGTTATGATACCCAATTGGCCTCATTTATTATAGCAGTAACTGCTCACATCTCTGCAGTTTATTGTCTAACATTGCCATTTACTGAAAATAGAAGTATGGGAGATTGAAATTTAAAAAAAAACAAAAACCTTTGGATTAATTAAGGTGATGGAGGTGTCATAGACATTCCGTTCCACATGCAATCAGGTGACTTGTTAGAGACCATAATTGTGGACATCTATTGTTACAGAGCTGAGTTTGTTTTCTAATGAGATTTTTCTATTTCCGACCAATTTGTGTTTTCAAGAGCTGTGATATGGGCACTTTCTTGCAGCTTTGCAGCATAATTGGTGCAGTCAGGAGGATACATATCATTGCTAAAAATACTACGGAAGGAGAGAGCAACTATTTTATTCTCAATGGTCACATCCCCCAGGGCCATTGTTTGGGGTTTGCATAACAGGCGAGACTGAAAATGTAGTTAGTGGTATCCGTGCGCGTGCACATTTTCTTTGATTCTCTTTTTTTCCCCTGACAATTCTCTTTTCCTGTCTCCTACCATTTTGTTATTTTTTCCTTGACATACTCAAAAGAGTATAATAATAATAACTTTATTGTCATTGTATGTGTATACACAGCATTTATTTATTTATTTATTTATTTATTTATTTATTTATTTATTTATTGGTTCGATTTATATGCCACCCTTTTCCAGAGACTCAGGGCAGCTTACAATGCGTTAAGCAATAGCCTTCATACTTTTGTATATACCTGCTTAGTAGGGCTTTCGTCCACCCCCCAAGTGGTGTTCTTTTTTATACAAAGTCAGCTTATTGCCCCCACAAACCAGTATACCCATACAATGAAATTCACTTAACACCCAAAGACCAGGTCCAACACACATAACAATCCCCAAACACAACCCCACCCCCCACAAATTCCCTATTCCTAAACTACCCAAACATCCACACAACAGACCAAGTAATGCTCTTATGGTCTTAATGAAGTTACAGATATTACATAGTTTCAGAGCTTCTCTTTTTTCTTTCCCTTTTTCCTTACCAATTTCAAACAGTGCTTGTCTATTGTTGATCATCTAATGCTAATTTTAATTTAGGATTTGAACATTTTAGGCTCTATTTTTAGTTCGATGTGGATCGCTTTGAGTAGAGGTAGTCCTCGACTTACAGTAATTCACTTAGTGACTGTTCAAACTTACATCATCACCGAAAAAAGTGACTTATCATTTTTCACACTTATGACCATTGCAGCATTCCCATTGTCTTGGGGTCACCTTTTGCAACCTTCTGATAAGCAAAGTCAATGGGAAAACCAGATTCACTTAACAACCTTTGTTGCTAACTTAACAACTACAACGATGCACTTAAAAACTGTGGCAAGACAGGTCTTAAAATGCAGCAAAATTCACTCAACAAATGTCTCACTTAGCAACATAAATTTTGGGATCAATTGTGGTCGTAAATTGAGGACTACCTGTATTAGCAGGGTAGGAAAATAGTAAAAAGATACCAATGTCTTTGCATCCAGAATCCATGATTTGATAAAAATATAGAAATAGGACAACTATATAGAAATACTTTGACATTGTCTTCTTCCATGTTAGTTCTTCTCTAACTTTCTAGTTTCTAGTACCCAGGCGTCCTAATGGTTTCTCATCCAATAATAATAATAATAATAATAATAATAATAATAATAATAATAATTATTATTATTATTATTATTATTATTATTCACTGGAAATTGTGCCAGAAGTTTGGATTTGAGTACAACAAAAACCACTGGGAACATCAGGTTGAGAAAGTTTTAGAGAATGAGAAACTCAAGATCTTGTGGGACTTTAGGATTCAGACTGACAGGCACTTGGTCCACAACACACCTGACATAACAATAGTTGAAAAGAAAAAAGTATGGTTCATTGACATTGCAATACCTGGTGATGCACGAATTGAAGATAAGCAGCAAGAAAAGTACCGGGACTTACAAATTGAAGTTGAGCGACTGTGGAAAAAGAAATCGTGTGTTGTCCCGATTGTAACTGGAGCCCTCCGAGCAATACCCAAAGGGATACCCCGCTATTTAGAAATTCTAAATTTGCCAGACTTGAACATTTTGACTCTACAAAAAACCACCTTACTCGGAATAGCTTACATCCTCCGATGATACCTTAACAGTTCCTAGGTCCTTGGTTAGGACTCGAGCTGCTTAGCTATTAACCAGCCTCAAAGGCTGTGAATCTCACTAAAGATTAACCAATAAATAATAATAATAATAATAATAATAATAATAATAATAATAATAATAATAATAATAATATTTCTATACCTCCCGAAGGACTCATTATTATTTAAAACCCCAAATTTAAAACACCCAATTTAAAATCATTATATCGACAGCCCGGCCTGGCGGAACAGCAGGGTCTTGAGGGCGCAGCGAAATACGTGGAGGTCGGAGATCTTACGCATTTCCGGGGGCAGTTCATTCCATATTATCCATGCATTGACTCTGCTTAGTTTGTTTCTGATCATCAGTTAGGCTAACCTTTTAGAATGAACTGTTATAAGAGTTTGGATGAAGATCAAGATAGAAGAAACTTATGGAAGAAGAAGAAGAATTTTGGAAGATAACACCGAGGTGTTACAGGGAAGGGATGACTGATGTATTAAATGTTTGTCTTTAAAAAATTTTTAAAAAATCAGTTAAGCTAACCATTCGACAGTGGAATGGAGCAGAAAGGCAGGACATATTTTCATAGCTGCGTTAACATACGTACCTTCCATCCTTGAATCCTGATGTATCCATACTACTTTCAAGATATGGTAGGAGAACTTCTTATCTGAATTGCAAAAACTGGGCACAAATGACAGAAAATGAACAAGGAGGATCAACTTCCTCCCTAAGAAAGAAGGCCCATAGGATGGGGATGGGATATTGTATCGCTGTGGTGGGAAGTGCGATACTTTCTTTGATAGGTGTCAGACTGTTGTTTTATCTTTGTTTGTTTGTTTGTTTGTTTATTGGTTGTTGTTGTAAATCACTAAGATTATTGTATTTAAGATAAATGACTTTGTGAGAGTCAGCTTTCTCTCTTTACCTTTTATTAGAGAAAACTAAAAGTCTGAATTTATTACAGTTAATGACCAATTGTTCTTCTTTACAGTAGAATTCCAAGGTTCTTAGATCTTGCTTCATACCTACATAAAACAGAGAGAAAAATCCATCATCTGCATAAAATAGTATTGGAAGCTGTTTGTCAGATAGTTTGTGTACGGAGGTGTCAACTCTTTCTCAAGTTTTAAAGAAAGAGTTAATGTCAGGGTTCCAAGTAATAGTTCCACATCAAACAAAACTCCAAGGCAGGTAGTTTCCCCAAAGAATAGCTTTATTGGAAATATCATATCTGGTGATCCTCTGAATGGTCCCTCAGTTTTCACTTAATTAAAAGTGAAAGTTTTTCCCTCAGTCCCAATTGGTCACATGGCCCAATCAAAGCAGTGTCCGTTTGTCTGGTGACATCACTTCTTCTTCCTCCAGCCAGGTGTGAGAACGTCCTTGGTTCCCAAGAGAAAGTATTTTATTTTGACTACACAACCCCAGCTATCTCTAATTTTCCCCCTGTTCTGTCCCCGTCTCCACACACACACAAACACAGCCAGCCGAGGGTTAAGAAAGCACTTGGCACGCACACAGGTCGTTATCTAAACTTGGCAACAAAACAAGCACCGTCTGCCAAGAGCTTTACTTCAACAGATAACATAAAATACATACGAATTGTAAATAGTCCAGCTCAAACAATATCCCTTCGGCTGATTTACACGTTGTTCAAGTGACTAGCCAGAGTTAGTTTTTCTTCGTCACAGAGTTTTCAACGGCCACCACACTCTCTTATATAGTCTCTGGGGTGTGGTCCAGTGACTCAGTTATAATCCCTGGGACGCCTCCTTAACTGCTGCAACCGTTTATCACGCCTTCGTTGGCGTGGATCCAGGAACGACAGATCACCTCCCTCGCTCTCATCGGAGACACCTGGCTCCTGGCTAATCTCCTCTTCCTCGGCCGGCACTTGAGGCAGTGCCAGAGGGGAGGGGCCTGGAGAAGGAGGCCTGGCCGACTCATCTTCTTCATGTTCGGAGCCTTCTTCCTCTGATGAGATAGGCTCGGAGGGTGGGGCCACAACACCCTCTCCTTATCTCTCAGCTCCAGTGTGGCAGTACTGAAGCTCCAAGATGGCTTCAGCCAGGCCCGCTTCAGGTTTGACAGTTAATATACGCTTTCAAAAATGGAATCAAATGCATTCGTATTTCATCCCCTTGGATGTCTGGATGAAAAATCTGAAAGATCCCCTTTTGGGTTGTATCTTACCTTGAAACAATTTTTTTTCATATAATTTATGAATTAGCAACAAGATTTATTTACCTAAGATCAATCGAAACATCCTAGAGTATTATCCAAGACATGTAATTGAACACTGTTTTAAAATCAATCAAGGCTGCATATAAAGTAAGCTCAGGATGACTGGTATATTTATTGGCCAGATGTTGTAGTGCTAAACAATGGGCTACAATATATTATCCTGGTTGAAATCCTACTTGCTCAGGATTAATTATTCATTCATCTATCACTGAGATATGGAGTTCAGTAAATAGATTCCTGGCTTTAATTTGTTAATGATGTTCAATGGACTGATTGGCCTACAATTAGTGAGGTAATTCCTGATTCATTTTATCTAGGGGACCAGTGGTGGGTTTCAAAAAAAAAATTGTGTGGCTTGGTGGGCATGGCTTGGTGGGTGTGGCAGGGGAAGGATACTGTAAAATCTCCATTCCCTCCCCAGTCCAGGGGAAGGTTACTGCAAAATCCCCATTTCCTCCTGATCAGCTGGGACTCAGGAGCGAGAGAATAGATGGGGGAGGGACCAGTCAGAGGTGGTATTTATTGGTTCTCTGAACTACTCAAAATTTCTGCTACCGGTTCTACAGAACTGGTCAGAACCTGCTTGAATAACACCTGTGTAGGGGACCCATTATTGCTATCCCCTAGTTTGTTGGGATTTAGCTGTTTGGTTAATGTTTGTATAAGCAAATCTCAAAGTTGTATGCATGTATATATGCACGTATGTCTGGGAAAGGGAAGGGAAGGTAAGAAATTTGGTGGGAAAGAGGTTTTGAAAAAGATGTCAGGAGAGAAAGAAACTGCACAGTGATATGCCTGAGAGCAAGTATTAGAGGCTTTATAAAGGATCTTGCCCATGGCCCTCAATCTACCAGCACAGCTAAACTTTCCAGAGCATCAACTCTAAGGATTACTCCACACTGAGCTGTAACATTTCAATATCTTATAAAAGAAGAAGCTGGTAATCCTAATAAGCATGTTGAATAACAGTAACCTCCACAGTGCTCAGGAGGGTTTATTTCTATGAAAGAGTGCATAACTTTATAACCATTGTAAGCCTCAGAATTATAGCTTGCAAGTCCCCGAAAACAATTCAATGTAATTCACACCTCAGACAAGTCAAATGACCACAGAGAACAGAGCATGAAATGAGCCAGAATAAGAATTATGGCCAAGCATGACAGCACATATAAAGACAAATAACAAATACTTGGATGCTGAAGAACAAGAGAAGATAACCTCAAGGAATCTGGAGAACAGCTAGGTGCACGTGTAATTAAGAACTAAAAGGCATTTATACCTAGGAATTTTTCATATTAAGCTATTTTCTATGTATCCTATAATTATAAAAATATGCATTATCGTATTTTAGAAAGGTTTAATATTTGGCTGACTTAAATATCTTCTTTGAATTATCTTGTAGAATAGATCTACCTTACTTTATTGGGGGAAATAAAACCACTTAAATAAGATAGGGTACTTCTCATCATGGTCCATGATGATGAGTTTTAAAAAATCATTTCGGTTTTCACGTTATTGGCTTCTAGAAAGTAAAGAAGGGAGAGCCTGAAGCAACATGTTAGCCAAGTTTTATAATATTAAAAGATACAAGATAGAATGCATTATAGTCATGCATTCTAGCAGCTAGTATTTATGAGGCATATATTACTGATTTAGCAAATTCTTGCCCAGAGGCTTATAATTTAATTAAAGACAAATTACACAAAATGTAAAGATAAAAGTTAAGATAACATTACACTAAATGTACTTTTTAAGGAAACAGAGTGCAAATGATTGCAAAATATTTAATGTCTGGAGGTATAGTTGGGTTAAAGGCAAGGTAACAGAGATACAGTACATCACACACTATACATCATATATATATACACCAAGACTTGCATATATTTATATATATATTTATTTTTATATATATATATATATATATATATATATATATATATATATATATATATATATATATATATATATATATATATATGTCTGTGTGTGTGTGTGTATGTGTTATATATGTGTTTTAGATAGATAGATAGAGAGAGAGAGAGAGAGAGAGAGAGAGAGAGAGAGAGGTAGATAGATAGATAGATAGATACATGATTTTTAGGTCCTAAAACATATCTTTTTGGACCTATTTAATGCAGTAAATAGACTGTAAAGACTGCAGTAAATCATATAAAAGACATGTTTATTGTACTGCCATTTGTTACAATGGCTAACAAAGCAGAAAGATTAATATTAAGAGGCATGGTGGCGCAGTCGTTAGAATGCAGTATTGCAGGCAAATTCTGCCAATTGCCATCAGTTCAATTCTCACTCGCTCAAGGTTGACTCAGCCTTCCACTCTTCCGAGGTCAATAAAATGAGGACCCGGATTGTTGGGGAAAATATGCTGACTCTATAAACCGCTTAAAGAGGACTGTAAAGCCCTGTGAAGTGGTATATACGTTTAACTGCTATTGCTATTAACATGTTAAAGCTAAATTTCAGTGTTAATTACCCTACAATAATTGAACTATATTCTCACATAAAAGTGATAATGGACACCAACAAGAATAGTAGACTATTGTGTCAGTATTTTATTTCACTTTGAAACCCTTCCTGTAGACGTTATTATCTGGCAAAATCTAGAACACATAACTTGTAGAATGATCAAAGCCCTATGAAACAGTCTCTCCTCTGAGATCCAAAGAGCCCCTATTTATTTATTTATTTGTTCAATTTATATGCTGCCCTTCTCCGGAGACTCAGGGCGGCTTACAATGCGTTAAGCAATAGCCTTCATACTTTTGTGTATACCTGCTTAGTAGGGCTTTCGCTCCCCCCCCCAAGCGGTGTTCTTTTTTTATACAAAGTCATCTTATTGCGCCCACAATCCGGGTCCTCATTTTACCTACCTCAAAAGGATGGAAGGCTGAGACAACCTTAAGCCTGGTGAGATTTGAACTTGCAGCAATTGCAGGCAGCTGGTGTTACTTAACAGCACTTTAGTCTGCTGCGCCACCAAGGCTCTTTTTACCCTTTTACCCTACTCTTTTAACCTTCCGGAAAGCTATGAAGTATTGACCATTCCCCAAGTACTGGATTAGGATGGTTGAGCTCAGCAAATATCATCTGGAATGATGTTATTATGATGCAGTGGCACAAAGTTTGATGATATACTACTGTCATTTTTACATTTTTATTGCTGTTGCTATAAGCCATCCTGGGTTATTGTATATGAGATAGGTGGTCACATAAGTCCAATAAATAAATACATAAATAAAGTTCTGTAGTATCTCCTGTGAACTGAATCCAAAGCATAGTCCTAATTGGATCCTGGTTGCCTCTTATTCCCTTTTCCTGTTTTGCTGTTTCACTTCTCCCCATTTTTCTACATTATTTTTACTTTAAAACAAAATCTTTAAAAAATAATTGGGGTGTTATCACCAGTGTAAACCATAATAACATATTACAATGTATATGTTTAACCCATTTCTTTCATGGCAAAAAAACAAAAAACAAAAAACAACCTAGTGGCTCATATAGAAATATGTATAGTCACACAAATTCCCAGACTATATTTTTAAAAAGAAAAACACTCCACCAAAATTGCTAGTTTCTACCTAAACCAAATGCATCTATAATCAGAGCAAAGATTACGATAAAACCAAAGTCCAAACAGTAGATAAGTAGTAAAAAGCAACTTCAACTTGTAGTGAAATTGGTAAATGTTGCTACAATGCTCAAGATTTCAGTTTTGCATGCCAGTCTTTTAGTACAACAAAAATTAGGAATGTAACAACCAGAGATAAAAAAATTAACCACAGGTAAATATGGATGATGATGATGCTGATGATGATGCTGATGATGATGATGATGATGATGATGATTTTTTCTTACTACTTCATGCCTAATAAATGAATCTTAGGAAGAATATTTAATTGCTTGAATAAAGCTGAGCTTTCAATTTTTCACATACAAAGCTTCTTTAAGTGGAGTTTGACCCTTAGAATCTACCTGGACATATCCATTTAGTTTCCACTGCAATTGCCTTATTCCATAATGTTTTTGCAACTGCCCAGTGTTGACATCATTTGACCTGAAAACGCTTGAAAAATAATTCAAATATTTTTCAGACTTTGCTTGAGGACAGTCTCCCTTTGCTGATCATTAAATCAGCCTTCCTTTTTTCAGTCTTCTTCAAGCATCTGGAAAAAAAACCATGCTGTGCCTTTAAGGAGTTGATGCTATCAAATTAATGTAATTCTGGAAAGTGTTACCTCTTTTTTTTTTCCCCTTGGCCAGGGCAGAAGTCTTTTTAAAAAAGAAAGAAAAAGGCTGCTTAACTAAATAGCAGAAAGGTGCTGTGCTCACTCAAGGTTCAAAGTGCTTCTTCCAAATCATATTTGAAAATGTTTGTAACACTTGCTTTCATCCCTGGCATTTGTTGCAAGTTTCCTATTCAGGGGAGATCTGATCTCAAAGGAGGAATAATAGCACAAATAGCAGTGAAGTCACCTTGGGGCGTGCAAACATAGCCAGAGCAAGATTTAGTCACAGACTCTTTTGCACCTTAGCAGAGGCCACAGTTTGAGAGCCGAGCATGTCTCTAGGTCCTAGCCAAGGTGGTCCATGACCAAGTGTGAAGTCTGTTAATCAGACAACTGGGATAAAATTGAGCCAAGGTAATTACCTTGGTTGCTGTGCAAGGGAATATTTATCTTGGGTGAGAGTAGCTTTGGAACAAAGTAAGGCATAAGGAAAAATGTTTCTCTCTTCCAAGTCAGCTATCACCTCAGCCAAAAACTGCAGATTATCATCACCTTTTCTATCTCCTGTCTATAGGTAGGGGGGATTCCTGTAAGGCTCAGGCCCACTGAGCCAGGGAGAAATAGCTATATGATCAGATCTCCCTCAATCTGTCTTCAATGGCTACAGTTATTTTGAGGGCCCCTTTTTGTTTGTCTTGAGCTTCTCCAGCCCTGCCTAGCCTCTCAGTCCAGTTAAACTTTCCCAGTGTTATAACCTACTGGGATGTTTTCAGATACAAATTTGCAATTAAGCATTGTTCCCTTATGAAACAAGATAAAACTGCAAAAAATTTTAAAAAATGACTACCATTTTCAATACCCTCATTTCAACCAAAAGTACATAATATGACAGCAATGATTACTTTGTATTGACATACAACTTGTGCTTGGATATTCTGTTCCATAATTTCAAGCCCACAATAGATTCCACTCTGTTGTCCTGGTTGCCATTTTTGCTCTGAGTGAATCAAAGTTTAATAGGTGGTGGCATTTGTTCATCAAAGCTCCAGTAATCCAGTGTGATTGTTTATCAACCAGTGGCAACTCCCAGGTCCTTATTTATATACTCTGATTCAAGTACTAAAGGCTAACTATAGGCATCTCATTTTGAAACTGCCAGCCATTAAAGCTGACATTTATCCTGAGGTTAGTTAAAACCTGTCATGTTTTTCATTACCTGTGCTACCCCAGCATGCCCTCATTTGACATTTCCTGAGGGATCCATTGTTTCCACAATCAAACATCACTACAAACTCTTTGTATGCACAGTGCCCTTCCATTTGAGAGAACAATGTGCAGTCGGCATCTCCAAAGTAGTGAACTTTAGAACAAATGCTGCAAGAGTCTCCTCTGAGCTTTTATGGTTTGATCTGAGTTGCTTTTTGCTTGCTGTCAATTAACGCCATTTTCCCCCACACGTGGAAGCTGTTAAAATTGAAACAACATAGTTGGTCTCTGTCTATCTCTCTCTCTATCTCTCTCCCCTTCCTGCCCCCATTGTCCACCTTCCTAACTTTGATGGACTTCATTCAGTAAAGTTGTCCTTATAGGATAACAGCATTGGTAGATAACACTTCACCACTTTGGAATTACATGACTATATTAATGTCAGTGAAATATGCCAACCTGTCAAGCTATTTCAATAAATCCTTCATAGCAACATTAGAAATGACAAAATGCAGAATGAGAGTTTCTCCATGCAGAGAAAGCTGTTTTGGCTCCCTGTCAAAGGTTTCATTTTTATGCAAACCATACAGCTAGAGATATTCTTTGTGTGATAATATTATTATGGAAGCTGTCACCGTTACTTGACTGTTCCCATTTCTGACATATATGCACACAGGAAAACAACCATGAGTTAATTCTCCAGAAAGTTCAATAAGAAGAAAAATAACATTTTAAATGGTTCCTGAGACAAGAATGTTATTTGGATTTCTTCAACATAGGTCAGAATGAATTTCTTTTCCATCTTAGCTGGCTCTTTCCAATATCAGGAATGGATGTCTGAGCTGATGTTAGAAGGACACAAAAGGCACCATAATGGGAATTACCCAGAGGCGGTTTTGGAGTGAGGATTCCATGATCCTTACCTGAACCACAACACTAAGGCAGAAAAGAATCTATGCTAGATATTAATTGCACTGCCTTTCCCAAAGATGTTTTTGACAATCTCTGAAATGTCATGGTAGTCTCATTTCCAATGTTTTGGCATGTCTATCTAACAAAATTACCCCATATTTTATCCCAGCATAGACTCATACTCAATGGAAGTCATAAATATAAGTTTCCACTGCACTCAACAACAAAATCCTGGAAACAGGAAAGGTGGATATGGATGCAATAGCCTCTGGAGACTTCATATTTCTTTTTCTTAATCCTTTGAAACAAAGATTCTGTCACTGTTAGAGTAATGCATTCAAAAAAAGGCAATTTACCGACATTATATGAGTGCTGAGTGAAGCAAGGTATATTGTTATTATTTCTTGTTCTTTTGCTTTTGTGGACCTTTGGAGGACTTTTGAAGATCAGCATCCCCACTGTAATTTTAGTGCATCATTTTTCAACTGGGATATGCACAACGGCAGCAGAAGTTGGAGCTCATATGATGGAAATGTCAGTTTCTCAAACTCTGATCTATTGCATAGAAGCACAGCAAGCAGTTGATAAAAGTGGTCTGTCAGAGCAAGAATGATGAGAAGGCACTTCATTTTAAACTTTTTTCATTCTCTTACAATGAGACATGAAACATACAGGATACATTCCTGGAATTTGCTAGCTGTTTTAACTTCTTTCTCCTGGTTGGCAGATCTTAGAATAGGATGCCTTCACTGTATTCTACTATGAGAAGGAGAGGAAAAAGAGATTCTGACTTGGTCATTCCCATTATGGAACACCCTCCTTTGAGAGGTTCTGCCAGTACCAAACTTGGTTCACCCAAATCAGCTGTTGGAAGTTAAAACCCACCCCTCTCCTAGAAAAATGAAGTATTTTAGGATATACTAAAAAGGCAGAATATTTCCCCTAAAAGAGAAGTAGAAATTCAGAGAAGCAGAAACTCATTTCCCCCACCTTTGTCAATGGACCATTAAAACCTCAGCATCCCATCTGCAACACAAAGGACCCATCTAGCAACAGAAACTCACCACATGGCACCTGGGAAGATTACATCAGCCAGCAAGGCTAGCTAAGACCCCCATCCCCTGGGAGTCTGACAACCAATTAGAATAGAATAGAATAGAATAGAATAGAATAGAATAGAATAATAGAATAGAATAGAATAGAATAGAATAGAATAGAATAGAATAGAATAGAATAGAATAGAAGAGTTGGAAGGGACCTTGGAGGTCTTCTAGTCCAACCCCCTGCCCAGGAAGGAAACCCTATACCACTTCAGACAAATGGTTATCCAACATCTTCTTTAAAACTTCCAGTTTTGGACCATTCACAACTTTTGGAGGCAAGTTGTTCCACTGATTAATTGTTCTAACTGTCAGGAAATTTCTCCTTAGTTCTAAGTTGCTTCTCTCCTTGATTAGTTTCCATCCATTGCTTCTTGTTCTACCCTCAGGTGCTTTGAAGAATAGTCTGACTCCCTCTTCTTTGTGGCAACCCCTGAGATATTGGAACACTGCTCTCATGTCTCTCCTAATCCTTCTTTTCATTAAACTAGACATACACAGTTCCTGCAACCCTCCTTCATATGTTTTAGTCTCCAGTCCCCTAATCATTTTTGTTGCTCTTCTCTGCACTCTTTCTAGAGTCTCAACATCTTTTTTACATTGTGGCGACCAAAACTGAATGCAATATTCCAAGTGTGGCCTTACCAAGGCATTATAAAGTGATATTAACACTTCACGTGATCTTGATTCTATCCCTCTGTTTATGCAGCCCAGAACTGTGTTGGCTTTTTTGGCAGCTGCTGCACACTGCTAGCTCATATCTAAATGGTTGTCCACTAGCACTCCAAGATTCCTCCCACAGTTACTACTATTAAGCATGGTACCTGTGCATTTTGTTTCTCTTCCCTAAATGTAGAACCTTGCTTTTTTCACTGTTGAATTTCATTTTGTTAGATAGCGCCCAGTGTTCAAGTCTGTCAAGATCCTTCTGTATCTTGAGCCTATTTTATTAGTTTGATTTATATACCTCCCTTCTCCGGAGACTCAGGGCGGCTTACAATGCTTTTAAGCAATAGCCTTCATAATTTTGTATATACCTGCTTAGTAGGGCTTTTGACCCCACCCCCCAAAGCGGTGTTCTTTTTTATACGAAGTCAGCTTATTGCCCCCACAAACCGAGTCCTCATTTTACCTACCTTGGAAGGATCGAAGGCTGAGTCAACGTTGAGCCTGGTGAGAATTGAACTCGCAATAATTGCAGGCAGCTGGCAGCTAAATACTACTTCAACAGTAGTTTAGTCCACTGCACCACCAGGCTCCTCCTATCTTCTGGAGTGTTGGCTATTCTTGCTAGCTTGGTGTCATCAGGATACTCTTCCTGTGCCCTAGCAAGTTCAAAAAGAGGGCATAAAACCCAGGAACTCTCAGCATTTCGCCCCTTTTTCTGTTCAGGATCATGTGATCCTGTCCACCATTAAACCATCTTTCCAAACATCCACCATGTTTTCAGTGTCTTTTTCCCACTTGGAACTTAACCCAAAGGATATTTCTTCCAACACAGCAAATAAACACATCAGCAAAACCTGCATTCCTTTCAATTGTACCACTTCTCTACTTTTTATTTCTTGCATTTTGATTTGGTATCTACTGAGATAGATTATAAAACATCCAACAGAAATCCAGGCTAGGAACAGGTTATCAGCAATACGGAGGCTTCATGTTTATATCACAATACTAGTTTGGAATTATCCAGCTAAATCTGGGAAGGTTTCATTTTAGGGGCCAGTGATGTTTAAATATGGGGGAATAAAGTAAGAGAAAGAAATCTGTTCACCTTTTCAGATGACAACCCCCCCTCCCCATGCTAGAGATAAGGCCATTCCAACAGCAAGCAGTCATGCTATTTATTTTGAGGCTATTGTTCAATTAATACTAAAAAGAACAGGACAAACCAAACTTAGACTGCTCTAATTGCTAGGAAACTAATTGATTATACTAAGAAATGATACATTCTGGACAAACTCATTTATCCCTCCAGCTACCTACTACATCATTAAAAGTCTTCTCCTATTCTCTGTTGTAAAATGTAATGTAATATGTGGATTGCTGTGTTGTTTAGATTGGAAATCAGATGATTGCCTTTCCAAAACTTTGATCATTTATCTTTCTTGCGTTCAGAGTCAGCTGTGGAAAGTGAAAACAGTTAATGAAATCAACACATTAATTGCCTGAATTTTACCGGTGAAAATGAAAATATAGTTGGCTTTCTTCCTCTTTTCATTTGCCTTCTAAGAGATTATAGAAGATTCTGTTGTTTCCCTAACAACCATGACAATATCAGAAACAAATAATACTTGAAATAGAGATATGAAACAATTCAGCAACCTGTCAGAATTATGTGACAACAAAGCTGTACTGGCTGCAAACATTCTAAAAGAAGAAAGTACCCTGAAGCCAATTTATTTAAATGTTTTATATACCTGAGGAGGTAGCCCAGTCTTAAACCTTGTCTTCAATGACACATAGCCTCATAGTAATTATGCCCTGGACAACTTCTCTTTTTTATAGCCTTGTCCCCATTTTTTTTCCATCTCATTCCCAGCCCATAAGACATCTTAAGTAATCCTTAGTTATACCAGAAACGTATAAAGTAGTATATTGTCCCTTATTCCAATGATGAGGTAGACTCTGTGACCCTTAGGAGAGCTGGGATGATAAAGAGAGGATAGGGATCAGCAACAGTGACAGGCAATTCATACAGTAGTGGCCAAAATTGTGGAAACCCTTTGGGAAAAGTGTATTTTTGAGGTTTGATGAAAACACCATTTTTTGGGGGGGGGGGGGAGTTTCAAGATAATCATATTCCCCTGCTGGGAATAGCCCAGACCTTAACCCAATTGAAAATCTATGCAGCTGACTAAAGAAACTTTTGAGTCAGAAGCAACCCAGCAATAAAATCCAATTAATAGAAGCAACCATTTAATCTTGGTTTCACATTATAACAGCTGCAGAACTAAAAGACTTGATTCATTCCATGGGAAGATGTTGTAAGGCCATAATTCATGCTAAAAATTATCCAACTAAGTATTAACTGACATGATAATTTTTGTATATCTCATTTTTTCTACGTTTCACTTTTCTTCTTTATACTGTAACTGCTATTCTAATAGCAAATCCCTTTTAGCTTTTTAAATTGTCAATGGGTTTTAGTTTGAATGTTTTAAATTTGGGGCCAAAGCCATGTAATTCTTTTAAAAATTTAAATTTTGTATTGGTATGTGTTTTAGTTCTGGCTGTGCACTGCCCTGAGTCCACTAGGAGAAGGGCGGTATAGAAATTGAATTAAATAAATAAACAAACAAATAAATAAATAAATAAATAAATAAATAAATAAATAAATAAACAAATAAATGAATAAATAAATAAATAAATAAATGTTATTGCATTACATTCTTGATTAAATTATCTTTCCATTGATATATAATTTTATGGTACTACTCCCAAAAAAGTGGTATTATTAGCTAGTTTTAGAAAATACACTTTTCCCAAAAGGTTTCCACAATTTTGGCCACTACCGTAGTTTTCTTCCAATCCTAGATGTCTGGATTCAAAGGACCCTCATCCTGACTGGCACTGTAGGAGAGTGACAGGGCAAACCTCTTGTATATAAAACAGAAATAAACCCCACTTTCTTCTAGTACTGATGATGTAATATCAACGTTTTTTAAATATAGTATCTTGGTTCCTAGTTGTAAGCCAAGTCTTATGGGAGTTGAGGGACAACAGATTAATTAAATAAATGAATAAATATTTTTGCACTGAAATGTATAGTACTTAATTAAACAAAACATTGGTTATATATTGGTTAGCAACATAATTTTTAATTGGATGTTTTAAATTTTTGGGGTTTTAAATTAAGCCAATTCTATTTAATTATTTTAATTTTTAATTATTGTTGTGTCTTGTATTTTTAAACTGGCTGTACACCGCCCTGAGTCCTTCGGGAGAAGGGCGGTATAGAAATAAAATTATTATTATTATTATTATTATTATTATTATTATTATTATTATTATTATTATTATTATTATTATTATTATATTGAAGCCATTCCAAAATACTGGAGAGTTCAAGTATATTCTTACTCCATGGTACTTTTATGTCACTTCAATCAAAAGTTTATTCAATCTCATTTTCTGTCACTTTAGAAAAGGCTAATTTAAACTACATGACATTTTCTCTCTGAAGTGCTTATCTTGATGATTAAATAACATTTTTATATGACTGAAATCAAGAACTGAATTTACAAAACATAGAAAAAATATGTATTCCAAAGGACATCTGTTTTAATCTGTCTGGAAGTAAAAAGTAGACTGATAGATCAAATTAGTTCTCCAACTAAATTCCATCCATCAAATTTTGTAAAGTTAATGTCTCATGTACTATAGATGCTATCACATGTTATAATTGCTAGGATAATTCTGAAATTCTCATCTGAGCTTTTCCTTGGACTTGAAGCTCCCACTATCCAATCTTAATGAGCTACGTGATGCAATTTTTGACACTTCCATCATTTGTGGATAAAAGTCTGCATTGTGTGTGGATATAAAGTATAAAGAATTAGGGGAGAAGGGAAGGAAAATGATTATCTTTTCTTTATTTACATTATTTTTGAGTTAGGTTTCACAAAATGGATGGGGTTTATATGGATCCCGGAGGGGAGCAATTTGAATTGAAACTTCATAGGTATGAAAACAAGCTAATCTTTCTTTTCCCATTATGTTTGCCATAATCCTGATAAACACTGCATCTCAAATCACTCAAATCGATTGCACTAATGCAATGCTTGTTTTGCCTGCTGCTTACAGCTTATTAAGTTTCAACCTCTACTTTCTTTTACACCCTGCCTCCTCCATACAATCTACTATCGTAATGCCTCATCCACATTCATTTGTGCCAACCCATTCTAACAGCAGAATGACATTGCTGAAATAAATTTATTCTCCCAGCGCTCCAGAGTTGCCCCTCAAATACCATTTCTCTATGTGGAATTTGGATATCAAATCTTTCCAAGTAGTCTATAGTGGTTCAAAGATACCTCAACGATTAGTACAATTGACTAAGAGCAGAGATGTCAAACTTGCATCATCACAGAGGCATCACACGACATATCAAGACTTTTTTCCCGTTTGCTAAACTGGGCATGGGCATGGCCAGCATCTGCCCCATGGGCCATGAGTTTGACAGCCCTGTCTTAGAGCTTTTGTTGTCCTGCAATCAAGGAGCTTTTTTAAAAAGAAAAAAAAAAGAGTTCCTTGGAACATAATTTGAACTATATTAATATATCCTCTGATAATATTTTAGTGGTAATCTGAAATCGTATTTAATATTGTATTTTCATGTCATGCTTCTTTACACACTTGTCAAATGCTCATTATATCTATCGCCTCTCTTCAGTTTTCAGATGCTGTGAAAGTTATTTCATTCAAACACAATGAGATTTTCAGTGATTTTCAAGACATTAGCTCCCATCAGCTGGGCTATTAGTCAGCCATTTATCTAACAAAGAGAGGTTGGCACTCAGCCATAACAGCAATTTAAGTAACATGGAGACTTCATATATGAAGTCTAATAAATGTGTAGTAATGAATTGTACAATCTAATTCTAGTGCATCATTTTCCATTCTGTTCCATGGGAGATGATTCTAGAAGAACCTTTTGGCAACCAGCTCATTCAGAGAGACAGACGGACAGACAATCATCTTTGAAAGCTTCAGAGAACATGGCACAAAATAGTAACATCACAGAGGAGGCATAGTTAATTTTTTGGTTTGGTTTGTGGAAGCTTCAAGGCACAATAAGTGTGTCCAATTTCTACTAATCTTACCTCAGCTATTTAATGTATCATTCAACAACAAAAGACATGTATAAACATTTGGATGGTGGAATGTTGCTTTTTTTCATTTTCTTATGTACCAGCTGAGAATTATTGAACTACAAGAAAAACCCATATACATGGATCTTGTGAAGGCAAATAAGTTGTATATTTATGTACAAATGTACTATTTTTAAGAAACTCATGATGTTTCCAATGTCATCATTAATCAGCTCCTAACAAGTGGAATGCTATTCCTACATTCCTTACAGGAATGCTAACAATCATTTGTCATTTTCATTGTTGTTGTTATCCATAGTTAATATGAAAAAAGTTGGAAAGGTAATTTTAATTAATAAGTAAGGACAGATACATAATTTGTAGCAATTTGCGGTGTATATTTTCCAATTTATAAGTCCTTGCTATAAAAATGAATTGAAAGCACCAGCAGGAGGAATTAAGGCTACGATGATCAACCTTGTACTGTTCTGCCACACTTGTTACCCATGCAGGAAAAGTTGTTCCTCTTGCCAACAGCTTCTGTCCTAGGAAAAAAATTAATATTCATTAGAGCTGCCATAGCTGTCTAGCAAAATTAATCAGTACATCATAATTAGCTAGAGCTTTGAACATTTTTAGCAGACATCTTAATCATTCTTCGAAAGTGATCTAAAGAATTTAGAGAATGAGAAAGAAGACACTATAGCAAGGAGATTACTCTTTGGATTAGAGAGGCTGCTGAGACTTCTGCATTTCAAAAGCCGCAACCAAAACACTGTAATATTCTTAAATAAGTGAGAGAAAGGATGATGATATCTAGAAAGAGGGGAAGATAGCCCTAAGATGAGTGATCATGTTGTACCAAGCAGAAATGTAAATAATATTGTACTTATTGCTTGATACTTTAAATACTTTACTCAATACTTTACTCAAATACTTTACTCAAAACGACGCTATAGAGCACTGCACACCAGAACAACTAGACACAAGAACAGTTTTTTCCCGAACGCCATCACTCTGCTAAACAAATAATTCCCTCAACACTGTCAAACTATTTACTAAGTCTGCACTACTATTAATCTTCTCATCACTCCCACCACCCATCTCCTTCCACTTATGACTGTAATTTTGTTGCTTGTATCCTTACAATTTATATTGATATTGTTTCCTGATTGCTTATTTGTACTCTATGACTAACATTAAGTGTTGTACCTTATGATTCTTGATGAATGTATCTTTTCTTTTATATACATTGAGAGCGTATGCACCAAGACAAATTCCTTGTGTGTCCAATCATACTTGGCCAATAAAAAAAATTCTATTCTATTCTATTCTATTCTATTCTATTCTATTCTATTCTATTCTATTCTATTCTATTCTATTCTATTCTACTCTATTCCAAAAGGACATGATCCATCAATATGGATTCTGTTGAAGCATGTTTTTAATAATATACAAGTAAGTTATTACCAGTAAACCAGAAGTACCTGGCCAGTCTAATGCCTATACTGCTGAAAGAGGGGGAAGAAGTTTTACCTCAGTGACGCTGGAGAATTTCTATTTAAAATGTTGTAATACTCCAACAGAAGCAATTGGGATACTAATTTAAAATATTTTTTTTGCCTTTTTATTTTTTTAAAAAAACCTTCCAAGTCTCCCCCATCCTAGACTAGTTCCTAATACTTTCCTACTCCCCATTTTTATCAGCCTTTAGAAGCCCTTCTTCATCTGCGGGAAGAAACAACAGTTTTCCTTATGTGTCTGAAGAGCTGTAACGAGCTGCTCTTCTGATTTCTGGTGTGCGTATGCATACTGGCCAGCTGATCTTCACGCGTGCCAGAGCCACGGAAAGAAACCCAAAGACAACCCGGGGCTCCGGCACACGTAAAGACTAGCTAGCTAGTGTGCATGCGCACACCAGAAACCAAAAGACCAGGTGGCCAGCATGCATTGACCAGCTGGTCTTTGAATTTCTGGGGCTCCGGCACGCACGCACGCACACACACATGTACATTCCGGTTTGGGCACTTGATCCTGAAAAGGTTCGCCATCACTGCCCTATGCGATGCCAGACAAATCGCTGTCCAATCTATTCTTAAAACCTCCAGGGATATATACCCACAACTCCTGAAGGCAACCCATTCCACTGTTTAATTGTTTTCATTGTCAAGAAATTTCTCCTTAATTGTAGATTGGATCTCTCCTGGATAAGTTTCCACCAGTTACCTCTTGTCCTGCATGAAGGACAAAATACTTGACACTCACTTTTAAGCAAGGGAGAAACGATACATGTGGTAGAGCAAGAAAAGATGATTGCTGAAGACAAAGAATGCAGAAACTTTAACAGAATAGGAAGCAGTAGCCACTGCATGCCATGATTGGTGAGAGTTGGGGGTGAATCAGTAACAATAGGGCCTGATGGTTTGCTAAGTAAGTCCCCACATTTCTTGGCTCAAACAGATTGAGAAAAGGAATGAAATTCATGCTGGGAGAGGATAGAAAGCAAGAACAAAAATAAGAGTAGATTTTAAAGCCAGAAGTGAGATTTAGAAGTAGCTTTTTTTTTAATTAATTGTTTAAAACAAAGGGGGGAAAAGGAAAATGAATGAATAAGCAAAAGGTGAAGGAAATAAGATTAAGAAAATGGAGAAGCAGAAGTCTTCAGCATGTTATACAAGTGTTTGATTAACACTGGCAGAAGTAATCTTCCATTCCTAAGAAAGTGCACGCCTATGCCACACAAGCAGGCAAAAATGAGTGTAAGCAAAACGAAAGTGGTGACTTTTAGAGATATGATGATCCAGGTCATGGTTAGAAGTTTTGCAGATCTGTAGCTTGGATTTAGAGAGTATTCTAAATTGTGCTGCTTGCTCAATCTCAGTTTTGGGTAAACTTGTATAACCACAGTCACAGTCAAAGGTATGATCAGATAAATAGCAGCTTAGCCTGCAGCAGGAACGTGGATGGGGTAAGTGGCTCAGAAGGGACCTTCCCTATTTTCTTTGGCTTGCAAAATTATATTAATGTAGCCTCACAATAAGTCTAGGTGTGTTTTTTGTCTGCCCTAACTCCATTTGTTGTTTTTGACTCCTAGCAACTATGTAGACAGAGGGATAACAGCAGCAATACCCACAGCACTTAGTTTTATATACTACTCAATGGTGCTTTACAGCAGCAATCACCAACCTTTCTGGCTCTGTGGACCAGCAGTGTGGAGAGAGAGGGGAGGGTTTCGCACATGTGTGAATGGAATTGCACAAATGGAGCTTCATGTGCTTGCACACTCACCTGCTGCTTGTGAAGACCAGTTCCCAACAGCCACAACCCTGTACTGGGCCACGGACTGGGGATTGGGGGGCCCTGCTTTACAGTACTCTATGGTTTCCAAAGTCAGCATATTTCCTTCAACAATCTGGGGCCTCATTTTGCAAACCTAGGAAGATTGGAAGGCTGAGTCAACTTTAAGCCCCATCAGGATTGAATTTCTGGGCAGAGTGGGCAACGTTTTGCCTGCAATGCTGAATTCTAACTAGTGCACTGCCATGGTTCCATGGGATGTTGACCTGATTAGAATATCCATAGGAAAGGTGGAGATCATAATTCTTCACTACTCTTAGGTTTTCCATAAAGCCTCTTTTATTATTGTTACCCTCTTTTAATTGGGAAAATCAGTGTGTTGCAAGGTTTCTCCTATGTACAATTATGACCTTTAACAGATTAACAGAGTTGGAAGGGATCTTGTAGGTCATCTAGTCTAACCCCCCACTAAAGCAGAAGAGCCTTTCTGACAGATGGCAGTCCAGTCTCTTCTTGAAAGTTTCCAGTGATAAAGCCCTCCTCCAACAGCCTTCTGAATATTGATTTAATTTGTTTCTCAGTGTCTAGGTTTAAGAGATATTCCTGGGCAATGATTTTGTGGTTCAATTTGAATTTTAACAGGCTGGACTAGAGCTATGTTCCCACTTCATTTGAATGCTTTGCCCACAAAATAACTAAAGCTCAGTTCTAAATGGAGTCATGTGCAAAGTGAAGTTGGGTTTTTTTTTTCTTCCAATAAAAATCTTGCTTGTTCTTCATGCTGGAAAGCTATGTCTAAATAAATTCCATCTGGTGTGCAATACATAGAAACTCCTAATTTTCACACTCAGTCCTTTCCAATGAGATTTATAAGAGAAGAGGAATTTAGACAAAAAACATGTTGTTGAGAAATAGTTCCTATACAGATAATGAGCAGCTCAGGATAGATTGATTAGAGATTTCAATTGTTTGTACTACAAAGAAAGACAGAAAACTTTTAGGAATGTTGAAGTTCTGACTGTAGAATAAGAATCACCCAGGGATCAAGAGACTATTTTTCCCCATATACAGTCAACAAATAATGCAGAGGAACAACAAGGGATAAGTGGAGTTGAAATGCTGTTACTTCCATCTGTGCTGTCCTAGTGAGCTGATCCTGATTTGCATTTTTTTTCCCTCCAAAGCTCAGGATTTCTACAGAAATAACATAATCCTGTGGATACAGTAGATTTTAACTTGAATAAAATGGATTAAAAGTTTGTCCCAGATTTTGCTGCCAGATCTTAGATCAAATGATTGTCTTTCCTTTTCTTCATCTATGGATTTTGAAAACAGGACTCTACAAATGACTAACTTGAAAAGCTATAAACTATGTTTCCAGTGTGAGTAGCCATTTTCATAATTGGGGGTTGGGGCTCAGGGCTAGCTTTTAAATGATTTTGATTTTTTTGTTACAAATCCTCTAGGACAGTGATGGCTAACCTTTTTGCCATCATGTGGCAGGGGAGGGGGGGAGGTTCGCATGCATGTGCCCACACCCATAATTCTATGCGCCCTGCCCTGCACATGTGCGCGCAACACCCCCCCGCCCGCTCCTGGCATGCGATGGCCCAGTAGTTTTTCTTTCTCACCTGGCTCCAGATCTTCTCTATGCATCTGGGGAGGGCGAAAACAGCCTTTCCCACTCCCTAAGAGGCCCTCCAGAGGCCTGAAAGGGTCCATTTCCCAACTTCCAGTGGGACAGGAAATGATGTTTTTTGCTGTCCCCAGCCTCCAGAGCCTCTCTAGGAGTCTCTAAGTAAAAACAATCCTTAACACCATAAGGTTGAGAAAGGTATAGTTTACTAGAAGCCAAGGGAAATACAGTAGTGCAAACCCGAACTGAAATTTGTGCACCAAAACCCCAAATGAAAACTTTCCCCCCTTAGGCATTTTCCATCGCTGGTCCCCCCCATTGTCTAATCAATTCTGAAGATGTTTTCAAAATAGCCACTCTGATTGTAGGCTGGCTTGCAACTGATTCTTCTCATTGCAAAGTGACCTTGAAATGCCATCTAGAGCAGGCACCTTCACTTTCTTAACTTTCACTTTTCTCCTCCCTCTCCCCCTCCCGCCAGGGTTCATACCAAAATGATTACAGAATGCAGGCATGAGATGGCCATTCTGACATTATGTATGTAACTTAATTTCCTGAACAAAGAGGACATACATGTGCACATTTGTGTGCCATAGAAAGGATACATAAAACAATAAAAATATCCAGGACTTTCTTCATGCACCTTAAAGTTGTTGTTTTTTTAAGAGCCATGTGATGAGTCAATTTCTTGCTGATGGGTGGGGGAAGGAGTGAGGGATTGTGAGGCTGGCTGGATTGAAAGTAAAGATAAAGAAAGTAAAGCAGCAGCAACCCAACAGCATGCCAACAACCAGTAGCATTGAAACAGTGACATTTTCTATATTTCATTCCCTCAGGAGTCATGGATTCTGATTTTGGACACATTCTATAAGTTAGCACCTTTGAGGGTGTCTAGGACCATTCATCTCATATCCTTTGCCACCCCTATTTCTCCACCGGCATGTCAGCTGAGGAGAATAGCCAGCAGAGAATCGCAGGAAGGAGGAACGCTGGCGGAGAATTAGGGGCGGCCAAATGTTCAAGATGAACAGTCCCATTCTGCCTTTGAGGTACCTCAGTTCAAAAAATGCTGTCCTATCAGTTTTAGTGGAAACTGGGAGAGGCTCAGCACAGGCATGTTTTTCTTGCTTTGTTATACACTTCCTTCCCTTTACAGCACTTTTATATGAATTTTAAACACATTTCTTATGGAAGAGTAATCGTCAAACTCCCCATGGAAAAAGAGAGAAAAAAATTAAAGAAAAGAATGGCAGAAGGAACATCTTCATGGGCTTTAAGGTCAGGATACCAAGCTATGAGCAGTGATTAAGGACAGTGCTAGACATAATGATTCACAGTACTGAGCACTTCAAATTTGAGAAGCACAAAGAAATTCAAATAATGTATGCTTTTAGCCAGATAAAGGTCACTTTTAATTGAGGATTTTTTAAGTGGCAGGGAAGGATCAAGTAATGTTGAGGAAACATTAGAGTAGCAATGGAGAATGAAGTGGGAAAGTCAAGGGCAGAAGAGCAAGAAGAAAAGAAATATAGGGGTAGGCTTGTCACTTTATAAAACAGAAATTGGCTATGAATAAATACAGCAGTATAAGTAGTACAAAAAGAAAAAGGAAAAAATAAAACAAGGGAAAATTAGAAGAAGATTGTCTTCTTAAAGCTAGAATAGCAGAACTAAAATATAACCAAGTGAAAAGATACAGAAATTTAAAATTTAAGAAACATCCACAAAACAGAGAAGATTTGAAAATTGGTCACCCAAAGCATTGGAACCATTATTGATTTAAAGCTTTGTAAACAGACCCCAGAACTTCAAACTAAACCCAAGAACAAACTAAACGTTGGGGATTTTGAAGAATCAAAATAATATGTTCAAAGTACCAAGTCCCAACTGACAACTGAGTTTACAAACAATTTTGAAAGCCTTAAAGAAGAGTGCATAGCTGTAGCATTATGTGCATTGCTCCTAATAGATGTGATTACTCTGGTTTGACTGATTGCTCTAATAGAAAACATCTTCTCATCTTTTTGGTTTTTACTAGTGAAGTAATAAAATCTATTTCAAGTGGAATTCAACTCCTAGTAATTTGACAGACATAGACACACGGGTTTCTTTGTAAAGATATAGAGATGGTTCCCCATTGCTACCTCCTTGGATGTTAGATTTCATAATCTTGCCCAATCCTCTCTGAAAGTCTTTGATCCATGCTTCATCCTTCTTAGCTTCAGTTTCCAAAATCAGGTAAGGTCACCCAGATTCTCACATTATATTTTTATAGGGCAGATTGAATTTTATTTTAGCAAGGAACCAGAGGGCTGTTGGCACATATGTATCTCTAACACTTAATGGGCCTCTTTTAACAACTAAAATGTTTAATTTTGCTTTTTTTTTTTTTTTTTTTTTGCTTTAATTTGTATGCCGCCCTTCTCCGGAGACTCAGGGCGGCTTACAATGTGTAATTAATTTAACCATTAATTTAACAATTAATTTAACCATTTGAATCCATGAAATTTATGAGAACTATAATTTATTCTCCAGTAGCATTTGATGCTTTCTCTCTCTGGGGAAGCCCATTTTCATTCCTAGTACTCCAAAGTATTAACTGCATCCCAAAAGACTATAGACATTCTGAATACACATTTTCTTTCAGATGTAGACTTCTGTACTAAAGCCAAAGTTACAGCCACCCAATCCCTCCATCTCAGTCAATCCATTCCACCTTCAGGAAACAATGTTTGGTTTTTTGGGACACTGCATAGAGAATTCAGAAAAAGAAAGAAAGATGAGACGAATGAGTGAAGGGAGAATTCTGAACCATATCATAGGCCAGTGATGGCTAACCTTTTCTGGACCGAATGCCCAAAGCGTGTGTGTGCAGATGCAATGAGTGTGTGGCTCTAACACATGCACCCCACCCCCTGCGCATGCATGCATGGCCCCCTGCACGCACCCCCTGCATGCACCATGCCCTCCTGCACATGCGCCATGGCCCCCTGCCCATGCCCCGCCCCCTGCATGTGCACACAGGCCCCCTGCATATGCCCCACCCTCCGTGCATGCGTGGCAGAGACCCGACAACCAGCTGGCTGGCGGGAGGCATGTATGCTTGTGCGGCAGAGCTGAACTAGGGCAATGGCTCGCATGCCCACAGAGAGGGCGCTGCGTGCCGCCTGTGGCACACGTGCCATAGGTTCGCCATCATGGTCACAGGCTATTTGGATCTGGTTAAATAAACTTAGGTTAAATCCAAACAACTTGGACTTAAATTATCTTAAATTGTTAATTTGGATTGGACCATATTTCCCTTAAAGGAGTTACTGGTAGTTTGTAAGTCAGTTTTCTTGGATTCCTGATTCCTGTTTAAAGAAGAGGTGGAAGTTTTCTGTCAGCATTAGAGAAATTGCAAGTCTTTTGGGACCAGGATGCCTTAAAGGTAGCCATCTATATCCTGATCATTACCTGGACTAAGGTAATATAATACTCTACTAAGAACTGCCTTAGGAAATAAATACATCAATGGCTACTCTAAGACAGTGGTGAAATCCAATTTTTTTCTACTACCGGTTCTGTGGGCGTGGCTTGGTGGGCGTGGCAGGGGAAGGATATTGCAAAATCTCCATTCCCATTCTACTCTGGGGCCAGCCAGAGGTGGTATTTGCCAGTTCTCCGAACTACTCAAAATTTCCACTACCGGTTCTCCGAACTGCTCAAAATTTCCACTACCGGTTCTCCAGAACCTGTCAGAACCTGCTGGATTTCACCCCTGCTCTAAGAGATCCATAACTAATAGGTTGAAAGTTTACAACCAGACATTCCAAACCTTTCTACCTTCCTATATGTCTAACATAGTGGTGCTGCCTCAATCAGTTTAACTTCATAAAATAGGAATCTGCTCTGAAATATCAGAATGGATCCTTGCAACAAATTAAACATAGATGGAAGGTAAATGCATGTGGAATATAGAAATTCAACTTTTATCAGGAAGGAGAAACCAGAAAGTTGAACACTGAAAGAAAGTTGGTGTCTTGCCTATTAAAAGGGTACTATGCACAAGAAGCTTCACCTTAGGTTTTGAAACAGATGAAAGCTAACTGGCCTTTACAATGTGTGAATGAACCCAAATATTTTATCACTTAATATTTTTGTGCTAAAGGTTATGACAACTGTATTACAGAGTCCTGTTCAGAAATTCTGCATTGTGCTGAGTTCTTATATTCAATTTTTGGTATGATTCATTCTGTACAAGAAGGATATGCCAGCTAATTCCCATGTAGCAAAGGGTTAATCTTTTTAAAGACATCACCAGAGGAAAAATGCAGAACATAAACTACTAGAGTTTTGCACCCCTCAAAAACAATGTAAAAGAAATCCTTCAGACACCCTACAAGGATTGGATCTCTCTGATGTTCATTAAAGCACACTGAAAAAATAAGATAGCACAGCCTTAATAACTATGCCAGAAAGAAAACTAATTCATAAGTTTATGATTAGGTATCATGATTTTCCTGAGAGAATTATCACAAAGTGATGTCATTGTATACAAAACTGTGAGGGTACTAACTTGGCAAAAAAAAAAAAAAAAAAAAAAAAGGTAGCAGCAAATGCTAGCTGTGGAAATTTGTATTTAATAAATTTAACTTCTTGGGGTATAAGTGAAGAAATGCATATTTTAAAACAAATATGCATCTCAGAAATGGCATAGTCACTAAGATTA
The DNA here is from genome assembly GCA_022577455.1 of Arizona elegans. Taxonomy (NCBI): domain Eukaryota; kingdom Metazoa; phylum Chordata; class Lepidosauria; order Squamata; family Colubridae; genus Arizona; species Arizona elegans. The sequence continues at coordinate 23,914,054 of JAKOOJ010000005.1, forward strand.
ATATAAGACAATTTTCCAAAGCTGTCAGTTTATTTACAAATATTTACAACATCAATAGTAGCAACAGATACGTTAGGAAATATTTGTTCAGAAAACAATATAGTTTAAACTTTGTACAATTTAAACCCCTACAGTTCAACATAAACTTTTGAAATGTTGCCCCAATAACTGTAAACTAGCACTTACATAAAATATGACAATAAAATTGGAAAATGGGATGGGTACATTTTATATAACGTTTCTTCTCCAAAACAAACTATTCATATTTGTACCATGCCATCCTTTTAATCTTAATCTTTAATCTCAATAATTTTATTGAGTTTGGATTTTCTCTTATCATTAGCTACACTGATATTTTATTTAGGTAGAGAGGAGGATAAACATTATTGGCTCCCCCTTTTTTTTAACTTATCAGTAATAACCATCTAAAGAAACAACTTGTGATTGTTTCTAATCACAAGTTGTTTCATAACCACAAGTTATGAAGTTAATTCTAAGAGTTTCATGTAGTGATTCTGAAAAATGCAGGCAAGAAGCCTTTTTCAAGGTGCCTTATCCACTGCAGCTTGACGAAGTCAAATATGTCCTCCAATAGAATACCAAACTAGAACTAACTTGACAATGGAAGCAGGAGGGAACATAATAAGGTTCAATCATTCAGAAATATTACACTGCATGTCAATGAAGAATGGGCTCCCAAAGGACCGAGATAGTACAGCAAAATTGCTTGCACAAAGAAAGCAGTTATTCATAGCCAGCCAGCTGAGAGTGGGAGATTAAAAAACAATCTCATTGAAAGAAGCTAATTAGAGACCAAATGGAAGATCTTATAAGTGACAGGAAACCAGTCACAGAGATATACCCAGTAACTGATTCCAAAGATCTTCAAGTTAAAAGTGCCAGTCTTCAATCCAATATTCAAAGATGTTCATTAAGGATTGATTTCTCAAATCGTGTGTCCTGTTTTTATGGCATGACTGAAACAAATTCCATATTACCTTTATCCTTCGTAATAATAGTTTTTACCACTTCTAAATGGAACAATTGCAGCTTCGTATAGTTTTACTCTAATAAAAAGTAAAATAAAGTTTTAAAAAAACATGAAGCAGTTCAATTGAACATCTGTGGACTGAGTTAACATCAAGCATCAACATCTATGAAGCTAAAGTGCCACCTTGTGGATAATGCATAAATGCATGAAGAGCTATTTGAATTGTGTATACACAAACACATATATTTACACATACTGTATGTGTGGGATGGATAGATGGATGGATGGATGGAAGGAAGACAGACAGACAGACAGACAGACAGACAGATGATAGATAATCTCTCTCATACATAAATACATACATACTGTAATTTCATAATCTAATGTCATCCACATGCTTGAGAGAAATGGTAGGGACATAGATCCACTGTGAACAGTGAGAGCTGAAATGAGGTTTAGACCTCCTTTAGTTGTCTTTTTGTGGTGAAATTAAAATGGTCAAAGCTATCCACCTGGATGGGCTCAGCTTTCTTATAAGTGACATCGCTGGACCATCTAATGCAAAACACAGGGGTATCACAGGAAATGTCATTAAATTGAGTGTGACATTGCATTGTGAGGAAAATTAAATGCTGGTGAGTCTATCTGAATGCTAGAGCAATCATCTGTATAGGTCAGAAATTGTGAGAAGAAGGCGGGATGGGAGAAGTGTTTGTTTAATGTGAAAAGTGGCAACGCAGTTCAGATGTGACAGTTCTAGAAAGAAGAAATTCTACCTTCATTAATTCACTATAACTGGCTGGTAGCTGACTCTTATTATCCAAGTTTGTTGTCAAGCCCCTGTAGTTGGCTCATCAAGAAAGCAACAACATGGATTTTAGGAAGTTAGCTTTAATACTAGCCTGAGATAAAAATAAAAAGTTGAAACTATAAAAAGAAATTCCCAATTAGAATTATGGTGCATTAAATAAGATGGTGTCTTTCTATTTCTTTTAACAAATCAGTAGGCTTTTTTCCTCTTCCTTGGAATCTCTTTTCTTAATCAAAAGGGTGATTTGGAAAATAACTTTGTTCAGCCTAAAAGGAATATTATGATTAATCCAAACTATTCAAGTGGCCCAACCTTTTTCACTTCTTTCTTTTTCTTCCCCATTTCTTCCAGGTAGAACTACTTGAATTAGATATATTATTTTACCTCAGAGCAGAAATGGCCTATAAAAGGAAAAAGGAAAAGTAGAATAAAAGTGGAATAGGTATGGAGCCGTATGAAGCCTTCTTGGAACTGTTGAAAGGACAGTGTTGTAGACCGGAGGTATATGATGTCATACCCCTCCCACTCTGTGGAGAGAGAAAATGTGGACAGAAGACCACTGGTTTGAAAGAGGGGTCAAAGAAGCCATCTGTTGTGTGTGTGTGTGTGTACGGGAACAGAACACCATCTATGTCAAAACTCTCTATCTGAAGAATGTGTCACTATTTTATTTCCTGTTACAAATGCAAGGAATGCAAAACTTGTTCCTATTTAGTGTGTGAGTGTGTGTGTGTGTGTGTGTGTGCACGCACACACGTGCACGCACACATACATATGTTTGTGAATGCTAAATCTTTTTAGTTTAGTGAGGAAGTTTCACAATTCTGGCTGCAGCCAAAAGTCTTATTTTTTCTCTTCTTGCCTTCTCTTTCTAACCCTGGACTATGTCTTTAACTTCCCCATTTTCCTAGTTATTCTCTTCATCTTTCTGTTATTGAATGCAATGTTGTGCTAATTTCCCACAGACCATTAGTTGCTTTTCTTTTAGTGCCTTTTATGCCTCAAATCTCCTTTGAGTTGAATTAAACATATAATCAATTGATCTTCTAAACTGCATCATCATCACTGTATTGGATACGATTAAAATCACTGTTGATTAGCCTCAGATATCATTCAATCAATTCTATTGATGGGTTACTATAGTTTCAGTGAGTTTGATTATAACCTCTACTGTTTGTGATTGCAGTGATTCCTCTGAAAATGATACTGAAAAACTCAGGCTATCAAACATCAAAAACATCTGACAAGCTATTCCACTTCCTTTACCTGGACAATCGGAAGCTTTATGGAAAAACACCATCTGAAATAGAATTGCTACTCAATTCTATTCCTATATACAACCAAGACATTGCAATGACGTTTGCACTGGACAATGTGCCACCCTTACCATCAAAAGTGGGAAAATAGTGAAAACTAAAGAAATCAAGGTGCCCTATGGAAATAAATCAAAAGTCTGGATGAATATGAGCACTACAAATATCTAGGCATCCTTCAAGCTGACAATATCAAGTACACTGAAGTCAAGAAAAGGGTTAGAAGTGAATACATCAAGAAGAGTGAAGAAGATCTTAAAGTCCAACTCAAGGGAGGAAATACCATCAAGGCAATTAACACCTGGTCAATTCCAATTATTAGATACACAGCTGAAATAGTGGGACAAGACTCAAGCAGAACTAAAGGCCCTGGATAGGAAGACTAGAAAAATAATGACAATGTATCAAGACCACCAGACATCTGAAAAACAAACAAGGGTATTGGAAGAACATCTGAAGGATAGTGAAGAAGTTATACTGAAGCTAATATACCAGGAAGGCCTACTGTGTACAGAAGAAACTAAATTGGCCTACAAGAAAGACCAAAGGAAGAATAGAAAAGAGGCAGGGCAAGGCAAAGTATTACACAGCTAGTACATTATTTTTTAAAAAGCAGGCAAAGCAGATAATAACAAAACTTGGAACTGGCAAGGAATGGAAAATTGAATTAAGAGACCGAGAGGCTAATTCTGACTTCACAAGACCAAGGGTTAAAAACATACACATAGAAAGCCAGAATTGAGAAGGTAGCAACAGACAATAAATGCTGTCTCTGCAAACAAACTAAAGAAATGGTTAGGTGCTGCAAGAAGATTGTGCAATCTACAAACAATATCATTACAAAGTAGCAACAATGTTATATTGAAATATCTGCAAGAAATATCATTGTCCTGCAAGCAAGAACTGGTGGTACCTCAAAATATACCAAGTAATAGAAAATGAAGTAATACAGAATTCAAAAAGACAAAAACATAACTCTGCATACCTGACTATTGTCAAAAAGAAAGACAAAATAAAAGTCTGGGCAATGGATGTGACCATACCTGGTGAATAGAAGAGAAAGAACTGGAGAAAAATTACAAAATACAAAAACTTGCAAATAGAGGTAGAATAACAGTAGGAAACAAAAGCAAAGATAGTACCGATAGTAATTAATAAGTGTCTTGAGCGCAATCTCAAAACATCTGGACCACCACTTGAACACCATCAACATTGACAAAATCAGTATTAGTCAATTGCAAAAGGCACCTTTACTTGGATCAGCTTACATCCTGCGACAATAACTTTAACACCATCAAACAATATTTGCCCATCCCAGGTCCTTGGCTAAGACTCTGTAGGTGGATAAAAATGCCAAATCCAGTTTAAACATCAAATAGACTGGGTGCCCAGCCATATTACCTACTATAAGTACTATTCAATGCATCTGACCAGAAAAATAATCTTCAGAGATTCCATTTTCCCCAAGAAGATGCCAATAGAATGCCCTAAAGCAGGAATTAAAACACAAGGCCTGCAGGCCGCATCCGGCCCATGATATGTTTGGATCCATGGGGCCGTCCTGGAAAATGTAAAGGGATGGCCCGCGTGGCTTCAGCCCGGTCTACCCAATGGGAAGAGTAAACATGCCAGCAGTTTGGGGAGTGGTGTCAAGTGGCAACACCTACCCAGTCAACCACATCCAGTGAGAAGCATCAAACTGGCCATGCTCACCCAGTTGGCCACACCCATCCAGTCAGCCATGCTCCCCTCCCCCCCGAGGTCAACCACAGCCCTGATGTGACCCTAAATGAAATTAAGTTTGACACCTGCCCTAAAGCAAGATTAATGCCCTAAAGAACATTATTACCCAGTCATTTTTTTCTACCAATGTGGCCAGAAAGTACACTAGAAGTAATATGAATTTGATTTCCTTCAGAACCATCCTGGCTGGCCACCACTACTACATAATATTTCTCTAAGAGCAACTAAAAGAAAAAAAAATCTCCATGGAGCTGGATTTCATTGCTTGGAATCATACTGAGTAGTTATTTCTTACAGCAGATTCCATAAGGGGTAGATAGTATAAATAATGAATAAAACAAAAATAAGAAAGATGGAGAGCCCTTAAGAGGCTTCTTTCCGAATGTAGAAAAGCTGTTTACTCTTCAGAAATTTAACATAATGGTGCTCCTTGACAATATGGTTGTACAATGCCATTATAGTTTAGACCTTCAGCGACTCACAAAACAAACTGCCTGAAAACAGGATCCCAGCTGGGATTTTAATATTATCAGTCCAAGCATTTTTTAAACAAAGGCTGTCACTGCAGTGGCACAACTCACTTAACACTGTCAATGATTTGTGTCATTATGCTTTGCTCTTTATTGTCACTAGCCAGTATCCTTTGTAAGCTTTGTTTATTTTAACTTGTTTCCTTTAGATATCAATATTATCTTTCAGTAAAAGATAAAGATGCCTCCAAGTCAAGCTTAACTTCTGGTGACTTAAATAATTTTCTTTGCAACAACGCAGAAGTATCTGCTCTTTTGAAGCTTTTTCAAAATGAGCTGAAGTGATAGACAAATTTGCCATGTATTCTTTCTTCTTCATTCAAACTTTTAAAAAAGATTCATTCTTCCTCCGTTATAAATTTGAATACCTATCAAAGTGAAACTCTCACCGATTCAAATTAAATAATGCTATTATCAACCACCGTGTTATACGGTACCTTGGTGTCATATAGTCTCCTAAAGATGAAGTATCTTAAAAGAAGAAAAAGGTGGTAATGAGAAATAGAAAATGAGAAAATGTTTTTTTTTTAATTTGATTTATATGCCGCCCTTCTCCGGAGACTCAGGGCGGCTTACAATGCGTTAAGCAATAGCCTTCATTCTTTTGTATATTTTATACAAAGTCAGCTTATTGCCCCCACAAACTAGGTCCTCATTTCACCTACCTTAGAAAGGATGGAAGGCTGAGTCAACCTTGAGCCTTGGAGAGATTCAAACCAGCAGAAATTGCAGGCAGCTGTGTTAATAACAGGGTGCACTAAACCACTGTACCATCAAGGCTCTTTCCATCTTTGCCATCTTTGGTGGACTTGTGTTAAAACAAAGAAATACTGGAATATGATTCATATTTTAATGCACAAGATTCTTAAAGTGAATATAAAAAAACCAAGAGATTTTTATTTTAGGCTTAATAGATAAAACCTGAAAAAAAAATCTGGAACTTTGCTGTTGTGGACAGCATCAATTTATACACAAAAAATATGGAAAAATTCTTTAATTTCTACAATAGATGAATGGTAGAAAAATAATGGAACCGAGAGAGATAACTAAATTAACTGCTCTAATCAAAGAAAATAACACGGCAAACTTTGTTTCAACTTGAAAACCATGTCTATATTTTGTGCTTGAGATGGAAAAATGAAATTTTGACTTGGGGCTTTACTGATTAAATATCATTGTTTTTATAGAAATAGATAATACATATTAAGTATCTGAAAGTTTAAAAGTTGAGGTTGTAATGTTATTATCGAGTTATTCAGGCAACACCATGATTGCTCCTTGAAAATGGGAGCAAAAGTCTCTTCCGGTCTACAGCAGGAAGACAACAGTTGCATATTAGTTATTCTCCACAACCATTTGTTTAAACTATTCCATACACATAATGATTAATATGTAGAATACTTTGAACACCCTTACTTGCAATGTAAGTGGTTTTACTTTGTTTTTGTAGACCACCGGGAGCCACTGGATTTATTAGAAGAAATACTTGTAATAAATAAATAATCACACAACAGAGGGATCACCCAGCAGGGACCAGTTTGCAGATGAGAGCTTTTAAGCAAAAAGTACTTAAACGTATTTAAAAATAACATGTCCCAGAGTGAATACAGTTTTTAAAAGGGTTAGCAAACATACTCCAGAGAAAATGATAGGATTTTACTGAAGAACAAGACAATTAAAGCAAGTTAATGGCAAATGGCAAAAAAAGAAGAAAGTTAAATAAACTCTTTTTTCCGGAATATGCAAAAGCTTTCAAGGAAAGTGAGAACTCAAAAACAGAAATAGAAATAGGGGTGGAGGGGTCAGAATGAAGATGTGGAGGGTTTTTTTCTGTCTCTTTTTTCTCTTGCTAGTTCGCTAAGCCAGGGTTTTTATACTGTGTCTACCCATCATTCAGAAAAAAATACGAAAAGACTTCCCACATTGATTCACTTAAAATATATTATTGTCTTCTTCTTAAATCAAGGTGATCAGTACTGATGAGACTTGTAATCCAAGCAACCTTTCAACAAATGCTTACATCAGAGCTGGTTCAGACGGTTCACACCAGTTCGGGTGAACTGCTAGCGGCGATCGCGGGCGGGCCTGTCCACCCACCCCGATTCCAAGTTGTGCTATTTAGGCACATTTTTGAGGCCGGGCGCATGTGTGGAAGGAATGTGAGCAAGCAAAGCACATACGCGGAGGGCCGGCGCATGCACGGACAGCACACATGGCAAACTGGTAGTAAAGGTAAGTGAAACCCACCCCTGGCCTACATGCTCACATCATCTTCCTACAATGGAAGTTTATTTCCATAGCCACCATTGGCATTGAGTAAAAGATCATGTTAACAAGACAGCTGAGTGTAAGGGAAGCAGGATTTCTCACAATTCCATGTTTTCTCTTTTAGCTGATCGGCTCATATCAAGTCTCTACAAGTAGAAAGAACATGCATGTTCCCTAATATGGACATCAATTTGCTACATTTTGTTGAGCAGATTAATGCACAGAAAAGATCTCAGCTCTGAACTGGATGGCTTATGATAACTGGAATTAATGAAGAAGATGAGCATACTCATTTTTGCTTTCTTATCTATTGTAATTTTTCAAAATACCACATGGAAAAGGCTTCTGGTTGATTTCCAATATTTGTAGGTAGTATAAGTCTTAATGTAACATATAACCTTTTACCAACTTTATACCAGAGGACTTTCATTTTCAACATAAATGAGGTGGAAAGTTGAATATTTTCTGCCTTAACTGAACATGTATTTGGTTCTTCTTGACAAATCACTTTATTTTATCCATATAAGTATGTACAATTCTAATTTTTTTTAATTCTACATAATTTTGGAGTCAGTTCTAAATAATTAATAGAGCAGAAAGTACTAAGAACCATTCTAGTTTCAGGCAATCTATGTTCAAGTTGTCCGGTATTATATTATAATTGCCATAAAGTCTTCAAAATGCTAGTGCAATGGATTTCAAGTTTTTAAAAAATGGAGATTTTGAGATAGAAATGAGATGGAAATACAGCCTTTCTTCTGTATAAAGGGTTTATTAAACAGGATTATAAAAGGCCCCACAACACATAAAGCAGATTTCTGCAAATTATTGTTTAGATAACTTGGCACTCTGCTTGTTACAAATTTAGCTGGTTTTCCCAGTGATTTGTCAGTAGAATGAGTTCTAATTCTTCTCCATGTTTTGCCATCTAAAATTCTTCTGTGATAAATATACATAAGGTAAATGTTCCCCTCGCACATATGTGCTAGTCGTTACCAACTCTAGGGGGCGGTGCTCATCTCCATTTCAAAGCCAAAGACCCGCGCTGTCCGAAGACATCTCCATGGTCATGTGGCCAGCATGACTAAACCCCAAAGGTGCATAGAACGCTGTTACCTTCCCACCAAAGGTGGTCCCTATTTTTCTACTTGCATTTTTTATGTGCTTTTGAACTGCTAGGTTGGCAGAAACTGGGACAAATAATAGGAGCTCACCCCGTTATGTGGGACTAGGGATTCGAACCACTGAACTGCTGACCTTTCAATCAACAAGCTCAGCATCTTAGCCACTGAGCCACCACATCCCGGATAAATATCCATAATCGGGATCAAATGAAAAGGTGTTGATATTAACTGAACTACTACACTTAAATATTAGTTAAAGGGAATACAAATTGGCAATAAAAATTGCTAGTATCAAGGTACCTCTTTCTAATTTTGATACATAATTGAGCCCAAAGCCTATCTTTTTAATCAAACACAGAAGATTGCTGATTACAGTTGTTCAAGAAAAAGGAAATCTCGATTTGCTACTACACTATTCTTTATTATGTTGCCATATATTTTGGAGAAAAATACATGTCATTTCATATTTATAGACAAAGTATTTGAATAAAAACTAAGTTCTTACAATCAATTGATATACTCAAGAGATTAGATAAATTGGTAGATAAATAGACAGACTCTATTATGAAAACAGTGTCATATAGTTTATCCCATGTCCTTCAATTTGATGAATGAAATGGAATTTATCCAATATTCCATTGCTAAATATCTGGACCCCAATCAATTTCGATATGCAAAATAGGACGGGTGTGATGATTTTGTCAAGGAACAAAATATGCTGAGCCAGTGTTGATAGTACACATTGCTGATCGAAAATTGCACTGATCCTCAGAATAAACTAATATCACACACTGAACAGATCTAACTAGCTTGTTAAGGAGGAGAAGGCTAAGCTAAAATATCTATTTCTTTTCCCCCATAATACTGTATTTCATTTTCTAGACACAGAAAGGTGCATTTTAATATAACTTTATTACAGAAACATCAAAATACATGAAACTTCCATTTTCATCCTAGAGGAATTTTTACCACTTTATCTGCTGTTGGTCTGAAACTCCACCTGAGGCTGCTGTCTCAAATTTTCTTGCTGGTTGATATTCAGATTGTCTCCTGGCTTTAGACAAGATTTCACCAGTGCTTCACTATGTGGTAATTGGTTGACTTGTCACATAGGGGCACAACTTGTAATTCAAGGCTAATCGTCGGGAATCCTATTCTTTTAAGCAAGAGCTGCTGCTGTTATTGATTTTTTTTAAGCCTTGCTTTTCAACATGTATGGAGCCTGCCGTTTGAGCAGTTTTGTACTTGTACAGAACACACTTGCATTTTGACATCCCGTGTGGAGCTGGATCCAAAAACTCAATGAAGTTCATAAACCTTCTCACATTGATTTCAAAAGGATGTGGATCATAAGTAGTCTCAGAAGGCTTCTCAAAATCCTGCAACAGCAGAGCTAGTCTATTGTGACAGCAGAAAGTCTTTATTCTTCAGCAGGTCAAGTATTCTATTCTATATAATACAATACCAACAGGGAGAAAGATGCATGTGGTGATATTCTCCTTCTTTTAGGCACAAAGGCAGCTTAAAAGCAATCTATTTTCTTAAGCCCCCAATTCTCTCTCCCCCCACCTCACTATTTACTTCTGCTGCTTCAGACAATACAAGAATGAACAATATCACAACAGAGATATTTCAGCTTCCATATTACTCTAGTCATTAGCACTGGCACTTAACCTGAGAATGTTCTACCTACTTGGAAGATACATATAGATATAAGTTTTGAGTCAAAGAATTAAGTGACGATCTTTAATAGGAAAATCTCCACTCCTAGAAGACATCATTTGATTATTCCCCGAACCCCCACTCTCTGCAGTATACATTTGAGATAATGCTAATCCCATTATTACTATTGTGAGAACAGGTGCTCCAGCTAAGCTGCCTTTTCTTTTCCACCAAAATCTGTCAAAGCACAATGTGATGGTCTCTTCCGTTCACTGTAAGTGACAGAGTGGCAGGTGGCATCAGCAAGGTGCCTAATGATGGGAAATTTGGTTTGCCTTTAATAGAAATGAAGTCATCACGGAAAGAAAAAGCAGCAGCAGGAATAACTTGGGGAAAAAAAAAACTTTGACAGGACAGAAACTTTTGCAATTATCATCATCTTCTTCATCATCCATCTATTTTAATACTGCCATGAAAAGCATTAGTGATAGGCTATCAGAATATTTTTCCCTTTAGATATCTTGACTGAAAGGGAGTGCATTATGGGCAGCTGTCTAAAGGCAATGCTAAAAGAAAATTACCTGAAAGCAACTGAGCTGATCATCAGGACTTAATATCACTATTTACCCGTGCTAAATAGGTACATTCTATGAATTGCCATTTCCTAAATGGCCCCCCATACCAAAGATCCCGATGGGCTTTTGGTTGTTTTGATTACTCATAATGCACAGTTTCCAATTCATTATGAAGAGCTACTAAAAGTGGCTTAAGTCCTCACATTAAGCATGAATCGGGGGTGGGGGGAACCTCATTAAAATGAAGAGTTAAGATGAAGAAGTAGATGGTTTTTCACTAGCCCCTGGCATTTCTAGCTGTGTTGTGAGTCTCTTGCCAATGTTCCTACACAGTGTTCCTGTGTAGATCTCAATGTGTCAGTGCTTTAGACAAGCCTTCCTTTTTTTTTATTTGGCCCTGTAAGGCAGTGGTGAAATCCATTTTTTTTCACTATCGGTTCTGTGGGCGTGGGTTGGTGGGCATGGCAGAGGAAGGATACTGCAACCTGGGATTCAGAAGACCCTTAAGACCTGGTTTTGATTTTAGGCCTGGTGTTAAATCAGTGGTGGGATTAAAAAATTTTTACTACCGGTTCTGTGGACATGGCTTGGTGGGTGTAGCTTTGTGGGTGTGGCAGGGGAAGGATACTGCAAAATCTTCATTCCCACCCCACTCCAGGGGAAGGATACTGCAAAATCTCCATTCCCACCCCACTCCAGGGGAAGGATACTGCAAAATCTCCATTCCCACCCCACTCCAGGGAAAGGATACTGAAAAATCCCTATTCCCTCCCCACTCCTGGGGGAAGGATATTGCAAAATCTCCATTCCCATCCCACTCTGGGGCCAGCCAGAGGTGATATTTGCCGGTTCTCTGAACTACTCAAAATTTCCACTACCGGTTCTCCAAACTGCTCAAAATTTCTGCTACTGGTTCTCCAGAACCTGTCAGAACCTGCTGGATTTCCCCCTTGCTGTAAGGTCAATGTACATGCAACTGTTTATTGGTGTAGCAATACACCAATTGGTGTAGCATCATTCTTTAATGCTGAAACCCTGATTTGATTCTCATAATCAAATTTGCTGGAGACAATCATGAATTATCGTAAGAGCCTAAGACTAGCCCTTCTAGTTCAGGGGTCCCCAACCCCCAGTCTGTAGACCGCACTGGGCGGCAGCATGCCAGAAACTGAGCTGCACAAACAAGCAAAGCCCCATCCGCAGAATGAAGGCAGCATGTGAAACCATGCCCCCTCCAGTCTGCGGAAAAACTTCTGTCCACAAAACCTGTCCCTTGAGTCCAAAAGGTTGGGGGAGGGCACTATTCTAGATCATGCACAGCATTTTATTTCTCATAGTAGCCAATGCTCAGAAACAGGAGATGAAGACATGCCTTTCTCCAAACATTTTGCCCTATAAGACTATTTGGAGACTTGCTATCATACGCATACAGAAATATAATGCTGCCCTCTATGGATTAATACAAATGCCCCTTAAACCTTCCCAAATTATGTCATCATGTCACAAGACATGATGACAGTGACTGTCATCATGCCTTGTGATAATAAATTCTACGGTATTGGTTCTCCGTATGCAGAATTGTTTCCTTTTATCTGTTTTAAATCTCCTTCCAGTCAATTTCATTGGATGACCCTTGACCTAATGCTTTGAGAAGGGAAAAAATTTTTCCCCATATCCACTGTGTCCATAAGTCATACTTGATTTTATTGCTCGGGCATGTTCGTCTTCAGCTGCCTTTTCTTTAAGTCAGATAAAGTCCTCAAATCTAGGTTTTTCTTCAAGGAAAGGTATTTGGATGCCTCTTGATCATTTTCCTTGCTCTTTTCTGTACATTTCCAACAACCCTTTTCAATTGTGTTAACCATAACTGCACACAGTAGTTCAGAGATGGACCTAACATAGATTTTTGCAATGCTAATATTTTGATTTCTATCACTTTTCTAATGACCTCTAGAAGTTACCAATGTGAGATTGTAATAGAATCTGTATAATGAGATCCACAGTGGGATTATCTCATTGAACAGGGCTTGTGAATGATATCCTTATGAAGAAAGAAACAGAAGAAGCATCTTCTGAAAAAGAAAAGAACTAGATGAAAACTGTGATTGCTAATCACAATTGCTGATCCCAGCTACTTTAAGCCACTCTTCACAGAGATCACTGAATTCAATTAATGTCAACAATACAAGCAATGGCAACTGGAAAATTCATGCCCATCCCTGAGGATCCCACTACTGGGATATTGCTAAGCTGAAAACCTCTTCATTATAGGTGATCACCTATAGCTAGCATAGCTCATACAGCAGGGGTATAATGTGTATCAATCAAGGTGTGCTTATAACTGTTCATGCAATCACAGTTTGCAGTTGAAGATTCCAATCCCATGTAGGTATGGGATATCTGGGGATATGGATATAGGAAGCAGTATTCTTTGTTCCCCAACTCCATAATTCTATTTTGGTAATATCACAAAATAGTATGTTCTTTTTTAAAAAAAAAAATGTTTTATTGATTTTTTTAAAATTAAACAATCATTATTCAACTATTGTGCATGAACTGTGACCATTTACATATCATCATACTAGTATTCACCTATACTCTATATATTTTTACTAAATCTACATTCTATTATTTTCTTTTCTTTTTTCTTTTCCATCCAATTATACCATTTCTCCCATATTATGTAAAAATCCGAGTCCATCAATCCTTTCAATTCAAGTGTCATTTTGTTCATCTCGGCACAATCCAATATTTTTTTCATTATTAAATCTTCAGAGGGTATATTTGAGCTTCTCCAACATTGCACAAAGGCCAATCTTGCCACAGTTGTCATGTGTAGAATAATATATGTTGGGTTTTTTTTCTTATTTCCTTTTCATTATTCCTAGAAGAAACAATTCTGGTGTGTATTCTATCTGGAAGCCTGTTACTTCTTGTATCCAACTATGTATTTTCATCCAATATTTTTTTTGTTTCGAAGCATAACCACCATGTATGAAAGAAGGTACCTTGTTTTTGTTCACATTTCCAACAATTGGGATTTAAATTTGGATATATTTTTGCCAATCTAGAAGGTGCCAAATACCAATGGTAAAGCATTTTATATTGATTTTCTTTATATTGGTTATAATATATTGGTTAGTTTATAATTTGTATTCCAAATTGTTTCCCAAACCTCTAATTCAATATTGTGCCCAACATTTTTTGCCCAGGCTATCATAGTTTCCTTTACTATGTCCTCAGCTCTATCAAATTCTAGTAAATAGTTATAAATTTTGGTTATTAAATAGTATAAAATAGTATATTCTGTTATTTTATCCTTTCAAAGTGAAAACTCATTGAGTGGAGATATGGCCCAATTCCTGGTACAGCTCCTCCCTAAAAATGAGCTTCTGAGAAGTAACAGATTCTGGGGGCAGATTACTTGGCAGAGCTAATTGAGAAAACTAAAGGCTGCTGTTTTCTTCAACAAAAATACATGAGGTGTCTAGCACTATTGACTTCCATCACTTTCAGCGCCCAGATTGTCTAAATCCCTGGAGAAGCAATTATAGACCCACTGGTGCTTCTGTTAATCATGCAGCCTGTGGCTGGAAAAGTTGTCAAACACAATTTTAGTTAGCATGTCCTGTGGAGAATGCAGGAAAAATGTAAAAAGCAACAACAACACATGATTGGAGACAGCTACCACCTCACCTCCAATTCCAGAGTGAACTGCTGAAGAAGTCCATCTATCTATGAAATGTATTTGAATATTAGTAGCTCAGATTGGTAGTTGGGCTGTTGGTTTGGGCTCCGAGCTTGGCAATCACCTTTGAAACCTGCTGCTTTTCGCTATTGCTGCTTTTCACAGCAACTGTTAAAAGAACTATTTTGGCCAAACAGGAAGAAAGCTGTCAACCCGACTGCACAAACACTTCCCAGCCATCAAAAGACATGACCCAGTATCCCTCATGTCCGTCCATGAAGATTCAGAAGCAGTGGTGGTATTCTGCTGGTTCTAACCGGTTTAGGTGAACCGGTAGCGGCGGCTGCGGGAGGCTCCACCCACCTGCCCGGACATCATCAGGTCATGTTTTTGATGCTCTGTGCATGTGCACATTTGCGAACTAGTAGAGAAGATAAGTGAATACCACAACTGTTCAGAAGGTCACAAATTTGATCTATCCGGGACCCAGGAAAAATCAAGGAGGGAAAGAGAATTCCTTGAAGCCTGGTTTTCCACCAATAAGTCAATAAATAGACATATTGACATCGATCTAGTCTACCAATCACTGAGAACGAAAGAACTGTGGTCCCATCAACCACGATCCTAAAGGTAGCATTTAAAATGAACAAACAGACATCCCACTATATAGCAACAAAGTTATAGTCAATCAACTCACAAGAAATCGGACCATGTCTCAGTAACAACAGCCAGCCAATCAAATAGTACAAAACCAGATCATGACTCAGAAGTATCCGAAAAAACAATACTAATGCTAATTTGCATCATGTCAAAAGGTACTTAAAGGCCAGTGTTCTGACAGACGAGCACAATTCAAAGCACACTGACAATGTCTCCTCGAAAGGTGACAAAACGTTTGGAACCAAATTGCCAAGCTCAGATCTCAAACCAACAGCCCGTCTATCTATGTACGCTTAGATTATTGTACATTCATTCCTTGTTCTGTACTGGAACTTCTCCTACAGAGAAGAATAAAAGAAAAAGGAAAGAAAGACAAAGAATGGATCAGAATAAAAAGAAAGGAGAGGTAGAAACAATCTGCCACTTTTGAGGGAATCCCAGGTAGAACAGATGGAAATGCATCCTCTCTAGAACAATTAAGAACAAGAATTGAGAAACGAGATATTTCTTTATACTGGAGGTGTCATAAAACCTTTTCTAGTCCCAGTTCTTCTGTAGGAAAAACTGAGATTCTCAATTACAATTAAACACCCAAGGAAGAAACATATTTATAGGTAAACTTTGATTAGAAAAGATTAACTGATCTATTTTTTTTCCTGCATCACTATTTTCCCAACTTCCTCTCCTATTTTCTTGCTTTACTCCATAGACAAACTGTACATACTAGCTCCCAAGCCACCTGTTCATTCCAGGTAGATGAATGGGAACCAAATTCAGTGAGAAGAGAGAAAATATAATAACAGATAACAGAATATTTCTTTCCTGACTGCCATCCCTTACTTACATCCTTACAGCCAACTCATCTTTACTTTGCAGATTAAAGCAAATACCTGGCAAGAAGTTTCTTCTCTTTCTGAAATAAAACTTGTAGGATTTTACGTCCAAATTTTGAAAGAATGTGGTGAAGTGGCATCAAGAATCTACTTCAAGGATGACTTTCTTATTCTACACCCCCACACACATGTACATATTAATCTTAAACCCTGCCTAAATATTTGTAGAACAATTATGCTTCAGACCTGCTGTGAGTTTTTATTTTCCACCAGCTGGGACATCATCCATTCCCTCCCATCTTTATTATTTTTCAATGTAAAAACTCCAGGAGCCATTAATCAAATCAGGTTTATTGTGATGATACAGCCTTTACACAGACCTTTTAATAACCAAAGAACATTATGGACTTAATCTTTTTAAGAGTTCTCGTCCCTGCTTTATTGCTAATGTGAAACAGATTGGCAGAAAGTTTTCCTAGATAGTGAATTAACAGCTCTTAACTGTCATAGCCATGACTAACACAACAACACTGGAATTTAGGCCAAAAAGGACCTGGCTGTTTTTGGAACAGCAAATCTTTCAGAAGACGAATGCAAGAATATTCAGATCCATCAAAATCCTGTTTACTTTTTTTTTTTTTTTTTTTTTTTTTTGGCTATAGTAGTTGAACAGATTTTCAATGTGATGAGATTTCTAATTTTTTTTTTTAAAAAAAAAGATCTGTTTATAAAAAGGTGATTTACAAACATCTCTAAATTTAAAAGGTCTTTGACTGTATCTTCCACTAATTCACATAGCTGTGGATGTAAATTGCCCAACAACCATGTCTAATCAAATTACGATTTTCAACACTTGACCTGGAAATGTTCCTATTTCAGGGTCCTTTAACATAAATGTTCCTGGTGTGAGTTTTAAAGGCAACCACCCCTTCATGAAACTTTCAGGGATTGTACCTTTTTCAGATGTTCTTTTGTGTGAATAAAGGGACTTGAATGTCCTTCAGTGCTAGTAACTGGGTTTTTGTAAAGTCTGATAGAAAGGCAATGCCCAAATCTGAATTTGTCAGGGAAATTCAGATTAACAGAGTTGGAAGGGACCTTGTAGGTCATCTAGTCCAACCCCCACCCAAGCAGGAGAACTTACACCATTTCTGACAAATGGCAGTCCAATGTCTTCTTGAAAGTCTCAAGTAATGAAGCTCCCACAACTTCTGAAGGCAAGCTGTTCCTGTCAGTTTTGGAAGCCATATTAGGCCGGAAGTTACCATGCTGCCACCTTCTCATGTGTGGGAAAGTAGGAGGGGGGATTTAGTAGAGGGGTTGTCTTTAGACATAATAGCATTCTTCCTGTCAGTCAAGGTCAGGCCAATCCTGCATCTGGAGAAGGAGTGGTCGGAGTGATGTCTTGAGATGGGATGGATGGTGATTGGAGCATGTGATTGTCTGAGGAGTGAGGGGATGGTTTTGGGATTTTGATTTACTGAGGGAAAATTCGGACCTCTCAGATTCGGGTTTTCCCAGATGTGCCAGTTTACCTATTCTAGTAAATAGACCTTTTAAAAATGCTTGCTTCAGAGTTTTACTTGGAGTTGGGGATTTCTGGAATGCTGACACTTCCACTGGTTGGATTTCTCTCAACAATGTCTCGATCAAGGCCAACTGATCCTTAAGCATAGTCCAACAATGGTGCTCCTCAACAGAATTGAAACTCTCATGCCATGAGATAGAAATGAATGTGACACTGACAATGCCTTTTTTAAAAATAATGCAGATTACAGTAGCATGCAATATATAAGGAGAATTACAAAAAAATTCAGTAAAGTCAAATGGGGCAGTGAAAGAATTAAGCACATATTTATTTTAATTATTACTCCTGGGCTGTTCCATCTTCACCTGTGGTAAAATGCTTTGAGTTCCCTAGATTTGAAGACTCCAACATATCTATCAACAGTGACAAGTCTTGGAAACATCACATCCTCAAATTCCCCAGAATATCCAAGATTGAACCTACATTAGGTAAGATTCTATGAACACAATGACAAACTGAATTGGAGGAGTCTTTTGCCAAGGGCAATTATTTCTGTCACATCATTCTATATTGAGGGAAAGTGCTACCTCAGTTGGAGCAAACTTGGCCTTCCCATCAAATAAGTGTATGCTTTCTATTCTAGATGATAGTCAAGGCTCAATTTCATTGAGGTATATATTGAACTGTGTTAGGGACCTTATCTGACACTAATGGTTGTAGTACTGTAAACAGGATTAGTTACCTCCAGTGTAGACCCCCTGGTATAAGCGGATTTGTGGGAAGAACAGAAGTTGTTGCTTTCTCTATGTTTCAGAGGAAGTTTTATTATACCAAAAATGCTAGATTTTAATTTTAAGATAGATTTTAAGATAATTACTTATTTCTTATAACTTAATTCATATCACTAAACCTATGTTATATATTTTACTACACTTATACTATGTGTCTGTTCCTATATCCATTATGTATCTACAGTAAATCCTCAAGAATGTTATATCGACTTATTTTCTCCTTTGTCTTGTAAGTATGCTTGCCTCAGCTATAGCTAATTCTTTAGCCAACTTGACATTAGTTGGATTGTTCTTCTGGCTGACATTCTGGTACAGTGTTATATGCTAAAACATTGCCGTGCAATCTGTGTTGGAGATGGGCAAGAAAATGTGTAGCTAGCTGCTAGTTAGCTATAGGCTGTCAGTGTCTTTGCTGGAATGGAGTGTCTGTTGGGCTTTGCATTGTTTTTCAATTCTTCCATGGTTTCTGGAATGCAAATTGCATTCTTCCCAATAAGCTTAGGAGAGAGGAGGAGGAGGAGGAGTCACCACCTAGGTAACAGTCAAACAAGAAACATCTCAGCTCACAAAAGGGATGGTGGTGAAGAAAGCATCTCAGAAGCAGGGGTGGGTTCTAGTTACCTTTACTACGGCTGGGAACGGGATTGCAACAGGATCACGCATGCGAAGATCGCCAATGACGACATCCAGGGCAGTGGGCAGGGCCTCCCGCCGGTTTTACTACTGGTTCTTGCAAACCAGTTTGAACCAGGGACAACCCACCACTGCACAGAAGGAACCTTCCTTCTGAAGGTTCCACAAGGAACTAGTTCTTTGAAAAATACAGGCAGGGAAGGGGAGAAATGTTTTCAGATTTGTAAGATTCTATTACTATAATCCTACATTAAAGGTAGTATTAGAATTCATGGTTTTGATTTCTTGTTTGGACTATCCTGAAAGACCAACAAAATCCCCTGCTACACTACCTGGCATCTGCATCACTCTCCATGCAAGAAAAGTGACTGTCTATTGCTTGAGCAAAATCAAATAAACACAGTTTACAGCTGAAACAAAAAAATAATTTATTTTTAATACATCTCCCTCTGCCACTATAGATATGACAATGTCAGGCACAAACAACCACACCCACTTGTGAATAGGCACAAGTAGATATTGCATTGTTGATCACCTGTATTGCAAGAACCTTGCTAGACTGTCTGCCTTCCCTTGGCAAATGGAATGTATAGTCCTAAGGGTTTGATCTCAGATGTTTCTTTCCTCCAAACTGAATCCAAGCTGGAACATCTCTTTACATCCCCTAGATACCCACTTCTCCTTCAGTGGGTGATTCTACCACAGATACAACACGGGTTCAGCTTCCCTCTTTGTGTAAACCCATCATACCTAAAGAGTTTTTTTCTTCCCAGAACAAGGGATTTCCTTGAGGTTAAAAAAGAAGTATTGCTCATCTGAACAAAGGCAGAATGAAATTGATTAAAGGAAGAATTAATCCAATAATCATGCGATTATTATAGTTTTTTAACCTTGGCAACGTTAAAATCAGGGGTGAAATGCTACTGGTTCACTCCGGTTTGGGCAAACTGGTAGTAAAAAAATGCTTTAAAAAGTTTTTTTTAAAAAAAAAAGGTTCTGATGACCACAGCTACAATATGCCACGCGATCGTCGGAATCTTTTTTTTTACTTTTTCAAAGCATTTTTTTATTACCGGTTCAGGTGAATAGGTAGTAAAAAATGCTTTTTAAAAAAATGTTGGCCATGCCCACCCAGTCACAAGACCCACCCACCAAGCCATGCCCACCAAGCCATGCCCACAGAACCAGCAGCAAAAAAAATTTGCATTTCACCACTGGTTAAGATGTGTGGACTTCAACTCCCAGATTTCTCCAGCTAGCAAAATGGAGTTGAAAAACACTGGTCTAAGACAATTGTATGTTGTTGCATTTGTTATATTTGAAGAGAAGGTATCAAGTTACTAAAATTGTTTATACTTATTGTTATGAAAAGAGAGGTCTTTTCTTTATAAATTTTGCTTCTATTATATTCTTACTTTTTGTTTCTTTTTCAACTTTTTTCTGCACTTTCTATTTTTTCTTTCTATTCTTTTACTTTCTTAGTCTGTATTAGTTTTTATCCTTTTAATTGTAATGCTTGATAAAACTGACAATACTGATATAAACCTTTTGAGTGTATAGCTTGCAGTTGTGAATTATCCAGACCGGTTCTCCTGTATCTTCTCAGGAAAAAGAGGAAAAAATCAATATCTTCACAAAAAATGAATCAGTCCGGTCATTGGTCATTAGTCTTCACTCACATCTTGGTAATATATGCACAATATGCTTCATCAAATCAATTAAAGAGCCAACAGCTTCATTTGCCCTGGTATGAACCTTGATTCCTACTAACCACAATCTGTTTATGATTAAATATGCTCTACAAACCTAGTCAATTTGAATTCTGCATTTGTTTGTTTGTTTGTTTTATTTGGAGTTATGTGGTCATTCACTCACTTTCATTAACTCTAGGTAACTTACAAACAATGAACAACCCAATATAAAATAGGTAAAAACAGTAAAAACAATAACCCTCTACCCCCAAACAAATGAGCCATTTGAGGGATTCCATGCCACTCTGGGTTCTCCAAGCCCATTGGCAAAACCAGGTCTTCAGGGCCTTATAAAAGTGTCAAAGTGGGAGCCCCCACTATTCTAATCTCTGCAGGGATAATGCTCCAAAAGGAGAGAGCCAGGATGAACATAATATACAACACAATATACCAATCATTCAGGAACTCATAATATGGATGTTGTCTTTTTATTTTATGTGTACTTTGGAAAACTGACTGATCATCTATGATCAGCAAGAACAAGCAAACTACAATTTATTACTCAGGATGTGCGACAAATTCAGAAGAAATCATTGCATTATACAACCTTTTCTCCAGTATTTTATATTCTGTTACTTCATGGTAGATCATAATTTAAGATATCTATACTAATAAAGAATGGAATAGCAGGTAATTTCATACAGTCACAGAAAAATGATGCCCTTTGTAGAATTCTATCTTGCCATATTTTATATTATTTAGGGATGATTTCACCAATTGGAAATAGCTCTGCTCTCTCTCCCTCCCTCCCTCCCCCCTCTCCCTCTCCCTCCCTTTCCCCCTCCCTTCCCCCCTTCTCTCTCTTTGTGTAAGAGAAAGGAAAGATTAAAGCATATTGTTCATTTCTTTGGGCACCTTATTTAGGAATTCAAGGAGTTTGACTAGTAGTTTTGAAATTTGCATGATTTGCTTATGTGCATATCTGGGTAATCACATAATTCCTGTTCAGTTATAAAAGCCTACCTCACTTGTTATAATCTCAATGTGCCTACTTTGTTAACTTGTAAAACCTTGGGTTTTTTTAAAACAAAAATGAATGAAATAAAATGCTTACCCATCTAGCCAAATTCACTAAGAAAGGCTGTGAAGTCATTGTTAAGGAAATAGACTTAATAATTTAAATCTGAAAGGAAATAATGTTTCGGGCAGGTCTGTACAACTCTGTGTTGTTGATTTAGACTTCGTATTCTGCCTGTTGCTCAGGTGCTAATCCCTTAGCAGAAGGAGATGTGCTACAGCAAAACTCCCAGCTCTGCCAACCCAAAACTCAGAAGCAATAAATTACTGCCAGATGCATTTCTGCTGATAGCAACTGGCATAAAGCCACAAACATGTCACTCCCTAATTGGCATCAAGTGGATTTGTATCCAAGGCTATTCTGTTCCCCTCAATAGACCTGATTTTGATCTCCCAACTAAGCCAGCCTAAGACTGCTATAGCTAATTTCATCCCACTCCCCAGCTGCTTTCATTAGGGAGAAATTTTAAAATGAGCTGAAAGTCTTGACCAAAATCATCTAGATCTTGATCTGAACATCACCCATCAGTAGCCATAGCACTTAGACTTATATACCGCTTTACAGTGCTTTTACAGTCCTCTCTCTAAGTGATTTACAGAATCAGCATATTGTCCCCAACAATCTAGGTCCTCATTTTACCCACCTTGGAAAATGGAAGGCTGAGTCAACTTTGAGCCTGGTGAGATTCGAACTGCTAAATTGCAGGCAGCCGGCAGACAGCAGAAGTAGCCTGTAGCACTGCATTCTAATCACTGCGCCACCATGGCTCAATAGGACATAAGCTGACATGAGATATCTTCTCATCAGCTTCCCACGTGGCATCTCACCTTAAAGACACCTCTTGAATTTCATTTTTTTAAACAAGACTCTTAAATTATAAGTTAGGCTTTGGATCATTTTTTTGTCCGCTTTCTATTTTTAATAGCAGAGAATGTACTCTGCAATAAAAAAATGGGAGCCTAAACAATAAAAACTGTAAGAGGAATACAGTAGGAAATATTTTTTAATGCTGATGCATATCAAACATTGTTCCACAGTTCATTTGTAACCTTTGTACTGTCATCAAGGTTAGAAAAGGCTAGTCATGCACCTTTGTGTTGCTTGAAGGGTCTTTACTGTACAGAGAAAATTATCTAGGGATCTGAAAAAATTGAGGGAAGAAAAAGACAGTTGCAGTTTGAAGTAGGCAATCTAATTCTCTTTACAGCTTTTCCCCCCTTCAACTTCTGCCCTCTCTTCTGAGAAAATGTGTTATTTTCGAAATCCTTATGAAATCCATTGCACAGGTTATTCAAGGAAAGCATTACACACTCTCACCTACATTACACTAACATATCAGGTAAACTTAACCCAATCAGCCCTCATGAATCTCCTTCTCTTCCACATAGTAAAGGACAGCTACACCACTCACATTTTGAGAGCACTGTAAATCCATCTACAACTTGACAGTTTAAACGAGGTCCTGAATCACAGACAGCTTCCTCAATTTTCCAAAGCTGAGAAGTAACCCTTGACTAAGGCTAACAGTCTTATCTCCTGTAATGAGCTTTTTGAATGCATCTGGTTGACCATTATATGATACAGAAGGCAGGAGCAGATGGCCCATTGCACTCATCTAGCACATTGTATACATTTAGAAGTTCCCTGGAGTCAAATTTTGAGCTTTCCTGTCTAGAGTTGAGAACGACCTCAGTTTGAAATCTGTCACCTGTTTGTGAGGACACTATCAAGCAGAAAGTATTTTTACAGCTAAAAGGTTTGACTGACAAGGTCTCAGAAGAATTGCTGCTCGAGTTCAGTTGCAAATAGAGTATTATTTGTAATCTGGAATCCTACAGTGGCTTCAGTCCTTATGCAGTTGAGATAGTGACAAACTGAGGATTTAAAAAAAAAAAATAATGATTTTGTGAAAGAGTACAATATACAGGTAAAAGTAATAGAAGTTTAAGAAAGATAAAAAAGAAAAAGTAACAAGTGGAAAATAAGGGAAAAAAACAAAGAAAGAAGTAACTTCCTCCTTCTTCCCAGCAAGTATGTGCAACTTAAATAACATCACCATCTCTTAAAATGAAAAATCAATCTTTTCATTTCATATCTCAGCTCATTATCCTTCAAAGAAATCTTGAATTTGCATATAAACTGGAGAAATGGTTGACATACAGTATGTTGCAAAAAAGGGGGGGGAGAAAGGAAAATGATACTAAAGTACAAGAATGAAATATAATAAGAAATTACTTAGAAAAGTAAATGAATATGAATATTTACATGAAAAGATTTTACAGATTTCAGAGAATCAGAGAAAAATATTGAACGGACTTGTAACAATAAGGGGAGTTTGTGAAACTATTAAAAAGACTAAAACAGAAAAATCCTCGTCCAGATTGTCTGCCAGCCTCTTATAACAAATGTTTTGAGTATGAACTTTTACAACCTGTATAATAAATGATGAATATTCTTTTATAGAATGGAAAGATTTATGAAAACTGGAAACAGACCAATAGCATTAACCCCTAAAATGGCTGAGGAGCTAACTTTAAAAAGAAATTACTGACCAATTTCTTTGTTGCATAATGACTACAGGTTGTTTACAAATTAAAATAGTTAATTTGGGAATAATTTCTGTGACAAAAATGAACGTTTTGTCTAGAATGGCAATGGCAAAAAGATATATCTAAATTTGTATGGCAAAGGAAAAACCATGAGTTAAAGTTTTACAGGATACAAGGAAAAAAACAGGATTGAGTTTACCAGATTTGACATTATGTTTTGCAGCTTGTTTTTTGGTTTGGATGACAGAATGGATGTTGCTGAGAAACAAAAGAGAACATAACCTAGGTTTGGATGGCATAGATATTTATGGTATTATTGAGTTCAACACTTTATACCAAATATCTCTTGGAAGTCCACAAGCATTCTCCTGCTTTTATTCCCAACAGTTGGTAAGTTGTCTCTAATACCAGAAAATATTGATTATTGACCATAGTACCCACTGATAGCTTTAGTTCCCATTAATAGTTGTGCTTCTTTTAGCTCTTTTAAATGGTGAACATCCCATGCTTTATTATTTGTTTATATACTACAGGAAAAATATTAATATTGTTATAACTTTTCCATTTTTCCAATATTTTTCTTGACCTGTAGTAACTAGAGGACTCTGCATAGCACAGATTTATAATTGCAGCACAGATTTTATAAAAAGTGTTTTGATAAAGTCTGTTTTATTTTGAGATCTTTTCTAATGATAGCAATAGCACATTGATTTATATACTGCTTCATTGTGCTTTACAACCCTCTCTAGTCAGTTTACAAGCCAGCATTTTGCCCCCAGCAAATCTCAGTCTTCATTTTACTGACCTTGGAAAGATGGAAGGATGGTTCAACCCTGAGCTGGTCAGAATTGAACTGCTGGCAATCAGCAGAATTAGCCTTCAATACTGCATTCACGTGGTGGTTCAGTGGCTAAGTCGCTGAGCTTGTCGCACGTGGTGGCTCAGTGGCTAAGACGTTGAGCTTGTCGATCAAAAGGTTGGCAGTTCAGCGGTTCAAATCCCTAGTGCCGCACAACAGGGTGAGCTCCCGTTACTTGTCCCAGCTTCTGTTAACCTAGCAGTTCAAAAGCACATAAAAAATGCAAATAGAAAAATAGGGATCACCTTTGGTGGGAAGGTAACAGCGTTCCATGCGCCTTTGGCATTTAGTCATGCCGGCCACATAACCATGTGGCCGGCATGACAGCGCTGGGTCTTTGGCTTTGAAACGGAGATGAGTACCGCCCCCTTGAGTGGGAACGACTAGCACATATGTGCAAGGGGAACCTTTACCTTTACCTTACTGCATTCTAACCACTGCACCACCATAGGTCAAATGATCCCCAAGGTAGAATTTGTATTGCAGCAGAGATTCTACATTGACATTTCCATAGAACTATCTATTAGCATCTTAAGCTTTCTTTCCTGATCACACATCACCAACCTTCAAGTGTATGTATCTAAAATTAGGAATTGTGTTTGGTCTCAGTGTGCATATTTTTTATACTTTCTTCCATTGAATCATATCCTTTATATTAATGCTGATTATCTTGAGTGCAAAGATCAGTTTGAATCTTTTTATCATCCTTTCAAATAAATAAATTGGCCTCATTCATGAATTTGGTCATCACGCTCTTATCTTCACCTAGTTAATTAGTTGGAAGATTTTATTTCCATCAAAGATCCTTTGGAGACCCTAGTATTTTCATCTATTCTTTATGAGAATTATCCAGTGATTCTTACTCTCTTCATAAAGTTCATAAAGTTTGACAAATCATTTCATTAGCCAAACACTATATATGATCATACAATTAAAATAAGAAAATGTTCACATATTCGCTCTGCTGCTCCTTGTTGCTCTTCAAAAAACGTCTGAAAATATGAAATATGAACAAATGTAATATGCATGAAAAAAACCAAACCAAATAAATCCAATACTTTAAGTACAGATCTTTGGTGTGTACTAGTAATGGTGGGTAAAAATGCAAATGGATCATGTTATGAAGTTGCATGACTGGAGTTCCAATCTAAATTATGTTCCTAGGGAGATTGAAATTAAGAATGTCCTTGGAGAGCATGTTCTCATCTAATAAACAGATATGGAAAAGATAATAAAACATTTCTCCAAAAAGACACTGAATTGTATGTACTTTACAGCAGGGGTGAAATTCAGCAGGTTCTGACAGGTTCTGGAGAACTGGTAGCGGAAATTTTGAGCAGTTCAGAGAACCGGCAAATATAAGGTGACCAGACGTCCCGCTTTTGGCGGGACAGTCCCGCTTTTGAGCAATTTGTCCCGCGTCCCGCGGCGTTTTAAAAAAGTCCCGATTTTTCATTCTGGCTCCTGGTTCCCGGCTGCCTCCTGAATCCCCGCTGATGGCTAGAGGGAAAAAACCTGTTTAAACTCTTGCTGCGGGGCTTCAAAGGGCCGCCCTACGTTAATTAGCTCGGCTTCCCCCTCTCAGCTGATTTGCACAGGGCTCTGCTCTTGCTAAATTGCTCAGTTTTTTTTTTCCTCTTTGTGCAAACCAAGCTCAAAACGAAACTGAAAGTAAAACAGGCTGTTGGCTTTGCGGTTTGCTTGCAACGTTGGAAAATTAGGCAGCAGATTTATTTTCCTTTTTCTCACCAAAAAAGGTAAGTGCAAACAATGGAAAATTATTTAGGGCAAAAGAGGAGAGTTCAAGATTTTAAAACACAAAAGAAAAAAAAGCTCTTTTTAACTAGGGAATTGTAATAATTGAGATATTATTAATTGTATACTGTGTTGAAAGCAGAAATGGTTAAGTTGTGGTTTGGAGGAATATATGGGGGAAATTATTTGGTTTATTATTATTGGTAAGTATAATTAATTGATTTGTAAGAAATTGGATTGCATGGAAATAATTGGAATATTCATGTTCATATTGATTAATATACAAAAAAGATAGTTATATAACTAATTGATTTATATTAAAATGTTGAATTTGTATTAAACAACTGTATTACATAATTACATAATTAACCAATGTGAGGATGGATATAAAAATAGATGACAATGGGAAGGGGTATAAAATAGAATAGAAGGGAAAAATTGAATTTGATTAAGATTAGAGATGAGGATGAAGGGTAAAATTGTTTTTTTAAAAAAAATAGATGAGGAATAAATATGGCAAAAAGGAAATATAGAAATTGTAAATTTAATTGAAATGACTAAACACTGTTTAAATTTGTGAACCAGCCAAATATTCTGTTCAAAGAAAATACATTGTATGTATGTGTGTTTCTAATTATTGCTATTTATTCATATTTGTTCTCTTTTATTCTTTAAAGTTTAACAATTCATTCTTTATCTTAATATCTTTATATTTGTTTGGGGTTGGCTTTCTTCCCTTTCATCTTTTTTATTGTACAGCAATCTTTCTCCTCAAACCTACCACCTCTCTTTTCTTTCCTTCTTACTTTCTCTTCCCCCCCTCTTCTTCTCCTCCCTACTTCCTCTTCCTTTCTCCTTCTCCTCCTCTCTTCCTCCCTCTCTTAACCGTCACTCCTACTCTAATTTCCCTTCCCTTCCTTCATCCCTCTCTATTACTGTATCCTTTTATGCATATGGACTACTCAGAGGGCTGAAAAAGTTATTTTTGACTGGTCCTCGCACTTTTGACCAGTCCTCGAACTTACGACTGTCCTCACATTTTACATTTTTGCCCTATCTTGTCATCATGGTGAAGAGAAGCAGTTGTGAAATGAGTGACATGGTTGTTAAGAATGCTGCACGGGCATAAATGTGAGGATGGTCATAAGTGTGAGGACCAGTCAAAAGTGTGAGGACCTGTCAGAAATGACTTTTCAGCCCTCTGAGTAGTCCCTATACACACAGCCATGGCCACCCGGTCACATGACCAGCTAGCCATGCCCACCCAGTCACATGGCCTCCAAGCCACGCCCACACAATAAGCCACACCCACAATGGTGTCCCTCTTACCAATGTTAAAATCTGTTCACCTTACCCTATACACATAGCCATGGCCACCCGGTCACATGACCAGCTAGCCACGCCCACCCAGTCACATGACCAGCTAGCCACGCCCACAAAATAAGCCACGCCCACAATGTCCCTCTTTACCAATATTAAAATCTGGTCACCTTAGGCAAATACCACCTCTGGCTGGCCCCAAACTGGGGTGGGAATTGAGATTTTGCAATATCCTTCCCCCAGGAGTGGGGAGGGAATGGGGATTTTGCAATAACCTTCCCCTGGTGTAGAGTGGGAATGGGGATTTTGCAGTATCCTTCACCTGGAGTGGGGTGGGAATGGAGATTTTGCAGTATACTTTCCCTGCTACGCCCACCAAGACCCGCCCACAGAACCGGTAGTAAAAAAATTTGAATTTCACCCTGCTTTACAGTGATTAGAAGATGCACCTGTACCACAGTGATTTTTAACAGAAACTTATTTAAAATGCTGTTTGTGTTCAGTACAAAATGCCCATGCTTTTCTTGTCCTTGAACTTGGACATCAGTTTCTTTCTTTCTTAAAACTGCTTACCCTTTATGCCACTGCAATTCCATATTTTATTGTCTTCTTCTTCTTACGTAGAAGATATTATAACTTGGCCATAAAAGTTTTATTTAGCTGAGTCTTATACTGTAAAAGACTTGAATCTAGAAGCAATTTTCAAAAATATTAAAGTCAGAAGATATTTTTAGGTTAGCCAACTTTTGATTGGTTCAGCTTCATTTTGTACTTCAGTTGTTAAAGTACAAAAGTAAAGTAAAGATGCACTGATTTCTTACAAAAGGAAAAAGAAATTGCAGAGAACAAACTGCTTCTGGTAGCCTTTTAACGATATACTGCATGTAATTTCTATATAACTAATATGTACAGTATGTATGTAGGTCAGTTCAAGACATTGGGACCACACCTATTAACTCCTTTTGGACATCCTTCCCCCTAAATATATGTTATTTGCATAAGTATATAGTGGAAATGATGCTAATAGAAGTTCACTTTATCAAACTGAGTCACAATAGAATTGATTTCAATGGATGATGCAATTTTACTCCACTGAAACCTGCAGAAGATTATAATTTAGTTTACATTTTACTTGGGAATTAATGAAATTATAATTAAAAGATGTATCTAACATTTCCAAAAACTACAAATACATATTTTAAATGCCTTTAATGGGATACCTCTTCAATATTCTCCACCCATTTTTATTAATTTGAAGATAGATCAGTAAACACATAAAATCACTTCATAGTAATGCTAATTTCAAAGAAATATATCAGGGTAGACCAGGGATGAAATCCAGCAGGTTCTGACAGATTCTGGAGAACCGGTAGCGGAAATTTTCAGTAGTTCAGAGAACTGGCAGTAGAAATTTTGTGTAGTTCGGAGAACCAGCAAATATCACATCTGGCTGGCCCCAATGTGGGGTGGGAATGGAGATTTTGCAATATCCTTCCCCCAGGAGTGGGGAGGGAATAGGGATTTTGCAGCATCCTTCCCCTGGAGTGGGGTGGGAATGGAGATTTTGCAGTATCCTTTCCCTGCCATACCCACCAAGCCACGCCCACCAAACCGCACCATGCCCATCAAGCCACGCCCACAGAACTGGTAGTAAAAAAAATTGAATTTCACCACCGGGATAAGATATATGTATCATTGTGGTTATGAAAGTATGGTAGTATCTGATTCTGTCCTTTCCTCATCCACTGACTACATAAGTTTTCTGAAAAGGTTGGTTTCATTTGCACAACACCCTGTAGCAGCAAATAGATACATAGGATAATTTTTTAAAGAAGAGATTGGAGATACATTTGTTTGAAATAGTAGAGCTTTCTGCCTGAGCAGGGGGTTTTACTAGAAGATCTCCAAGATCCCTTCCAACTCTGTTATTCTGTTATAATACCATTCAGAGGCACAGAAATCATTTATCACAATGCAGCCTCAGTGTTCTTCCTTTAAAATTAAATAGCTTATAGTTTTGTTTCAAAAAAATAAATAAAAGTAATGATGAAATAGTGAATTCAGCTGCTATAAAACTCAAGTGCAATAAAAGAGTAAAATAAACATGTTATGAATCAACTACATTCAAAATTAATCAACATTTTATGCAAAATAATCAATTCATCATACGTTCATCTCTTAAATTATCTTAGCAAAATTGTTTATTTTGTATATGTTCATACATTGCATGTGTTCTCCTTGTTCATAATACAGTTACAAGTTGGTTCAAGAATACTCCGGAATATAAAACTAATTCTAGAGACAAAACCATTTGTTTGTTCTTTTCTCAGTTGGCAAACTGAGCACAAAACAATATAGTGTCATTTTATTTGTATAGTAACGAAATAAAAAATTAAAGAAAGGAGAACATCAAGCATAATCAGAACACTGATATCTACACAACCCCCTTTTGAATGTTAAAACTTCTCATAACTATTCCAGTAACACCATTTTTTAAAGAAGACTGTTATAAAACATTCCTTTCTATGTAGTATGCATGTATGAGAGAGAGTAGAGGGTAGAATGGTGCCAATTGATAAACCATTAATACCTCCACTTAAGTTATCAAAGCTGGCTTTGATCTTCTGGAAGCAGCATAGAAAGTCAATGCGGATTAGTAAAGCTCCTGTAAGATGCAATGCCACACAACTTCTTGAAATTCTAACAAGACCTGCCCTTCATTCTCTTCTAAAGCTCCCTGGGAATACTCTACAACTCTGAAAAAAACCCAAAAATTCAGATGACTTAAATCTAAGGGGCAGGAGTTGTGTGACTCTCTTAGGATTCATATACAGCTGGCACTGAAAGATTTGGGTATGTGAAGGTACTTCGGGGTCTGAAGGCTCCCTTGGGTATTTCAAGGCCAAAAATATATCTGCATCTGAATTTTAATTTCTTCTACTTGCAACTACTAGCTATAAGTGGGGCAATGTTCTATGAACACGGAAGGTGTTTTCCCCCAAGTAAAAACAGTAGATATTTCAAATACCTTCATAAATAATTTTAAAAAATACAATAAAGTTTACAAATTCTAATGTACCATCAGTACATGGATCCCATTTATGAGCAATGAGAAATCTCCATGGTTTCAGAAAGATTTAAAGATGATATATGTCTCAGT
Source organism: Arizona elegans (assembly GCA_022577455.1). Classification (NCBI taxonomy): domain Eukaryota; kingdom Metazoa; phylum Chordata; class Lepidosauria; order Squamata; family Colubridae; genus Arizona; species Arizona elegans. The sequence goes on from JAKOOJ010000005.1 coordinate 23,945,616, forward strand.
TTCCAGACTTTAAAACATACTAGCATAGAATAGAATAATAGATTTGGAAGATACTTTGGAGGTCTTCTAGTCCAACCCCTTGCTCAGGCAGGAAACCCTACACCACTTCAGATAAATGGTTGTACAGTCTCTTCTTAAAAACCTGCAGTGTTGGAGCATTCACAAATTGTTCTAACTGTCAGGAAATTTCTTCTTAGTTCTAGGTTGCTTCTCTCCTTGATTAGTTTCCATTGCTTCTTGTCCTGCCTTCTGGTGCTTTGAAAAATAGCTTGACTCCGTCTTCTTTATTGCAATCCCTGAGATATTGAAACACTGCTGTCATGTCACCCCTAGTCCTTCTTTCCATTAAACTAGACATACCCAGTTCCTGCAACCATTCTTCATATGTTTTAGCCTCCAGTCCCCTAAAACATCTTTGTTGCTCTTCTCTGCACTCTTTCTAGAGTCTCTACATCTTTTTTACATCGTGGCAACCAAATCTGGATGCAGTATTCCAAGTGTAAATCCAACAAAGCTGCAGGTCCAGACAGGTTGCTGGGGAAAGTGGTAAACATATGCTCTGGTCAATCAACAGAGGTCCTGACAAGGATTTTTAACATCTCCCTGCAATTGGCTAAAGTCTCATCGTGCTTCAAAGCAGCTACAATTATCCCGGTTCTGAAGAAAGCAGCCATAAATAGCCTGATGACTATAGACCCATTGCACGGACTTCTATAATGATGAAGTGCTTTGACAGACTGGTCCTACAACACCTCAGGTCCTGTCTTCCACCAAATTTTGATTGACACCAGTTTGCTTATAGAAGCAACTGGTCAACAGAAGATGCCATCGCCACTGCTCTACATACTGCACTGAGACACCTTGGGTGTCTGGGAATTATGTCAGAATGCTTTTTATAGACTATAGCTCGGCCTTTAATACCATCTTACCAGGCATTCTCATTGAAAAACTGACTGACCTAAATTTCCCTCTCCTCACTTGTGACTGGGTCAAAGACTTCCTGACAAACCGTCCACAAACAGTAAGGGTTGGACCCTTGATATCTTCCACCTTGAAGCTCAGCAAAGGTTGCTCTCAGGGCTGTGTGCTCAGCCCCTACCTGTACTCGCTGTATATGCATGACTGCATATCCTCAAATTCATCCAACATCATAATAAAGTTTGCAGACAACACAAGGGTGTTGGGGCTTGTAACTGGAGGGGACAAATCAGCATACAGGGAAGAAGTCCAGAAGGTATCCACATGGTGTTCAAAAAACAACCTACATCTAAATACTAGCAAGACAAAGGAGATGGTGCTGGATTTCCGGAAGCACAGAGAGGAACCTGCCCCACTGTGTATCAAGGGGGGCTGTGTGGAGAGGGTTTCCTCTTTTAAATTCTTGGAAGTGCTCACCTGGAAAAACAACATGTCCCTGGTGGTTGGTAAGACTCAACAGAGACTTCATTTCCTTAGAATCCTGCGGAAAAATCAGGTGGAACAATGACTGATGACTTCTTTCTATCGCTCCACGATATAAAAAATCCTCACATACTGTATAACAGTATGGTACGCTGGTTTAACAGCTGCGGACAGGAAGGCACTACAGAGAGTGATCAATTCAGCACAAGAAACCATTGGTTGCCTTCTAACACCACTGGATGACAGCACCAGGTCTTGCTGTTTCAGCAGAGTAAGGAAGATACTTAGGGATGATTCACAACCTGGCCAGTGTCTCTTTTCACTTCTACCATTGGGCAGAAGACACTGAAGTATAGCCAGCTGGACAAACAGGTTTAAAAACAGCTTCTACCCATGGGCTGTCAGACTCCTAAACACAACCACAATCACTCCACGTACATATGGAAATGTATGACTAGTTTTTCCCCCAATTACTTGTATAAGGATTATTCTCTGTACTATTCATGTTGTCTTGTATTTTCTGTTATGAATTGCACCGGTAGAGGCTAAACCAATGTCATTGTATACATGATGTACAATGACAATAAAAGCTATTATTATTATTATTATCTCTGTTATTCATTAAACATGAAACTCAATCAACTGGACATTTAAAAATGTGTCACAAATACCATTGACAGGTGCTAATGGCTGATACAGGTTGCTGCCAGCATGCTAGGTATCAACCAAGTATATTCTTAAAATATATGATGATGATGATGATGATGATGATGATGATCATCATCATCATCATCATCATCATCATCATGTAATGTGAAAAAAGATAAACAGGTATACAAAAATACTCATTTATTTAGTGTTATTTATAGATTGTCCCCAATTATACAGTCCATGGATGGTATGTGGTAATCCATAGTATGACCTTGTCCAAGTATTACCACTGATATGACATTGCTCAGACCTAATGAATCTCAGCCACCCCTTCAAAAAATCTTAAAAGTGATAGCAGAGTGGCAATCCTAGACTTTAAACACTGAAAACCCAGATGAAAGTTTTTAGATTAAGCTGCAATTTTGTGACTTTTACCCCAAGATAAACCCTACATACTTTACCTTCCAGACTGTAAGCTAATGCACACATATTGTCAAACTAAAAGATAGTTACCATAACAATATTTATTCTATTATGAAGAATAAATGCTGAAACAAAGGAAATAGCCATTCCTATTATTACAGTATTCATTGGAAAAGAGTTTTAGCTTGAAAGCAATTATCTGGGATCAGAAAGAAAAGTTTTAAAACATAACATTCAAAATCCAACTTAACTGCAGTTAGAAGAAATGCTGAGCTAGCAGAATAGAATAAAATGTAAACAAGCTATTTTCCAACTACAACTTGTTAAAACATTGTGGAACAGTTTGTTGGAAAGAAGGTTTACTTGTTTTCAAACTGCATGTGTCAAGTTTATTTTTATCACTTTATACACTTTCATACTCAGAATAATTTGTAAGATGCTATTTATGCTATTTTCCAGCCTCTGCTCAGAAACACTGAATGATAGCTATTCTGTTAGTAATGCTGTGCTGTTTCCAAGTAAAGGGATTAATTTAGAATAGAATAGAATAGAATAGAATAGAATAGAATAGAATAGAATAGAATAGAATAGAATAGAATAGAATAGAATAGAATAGAATTCTTTATTGGCCAAGTGTGATTGGACACACAAGGAATTTGTCTTGGTGCATATGCTCTCTGTGTACCTAAAAGAAAAGATACATTTGTCGAGAATCATAAGGTACAACACTTAACGATAGTCATAGGGAAACAATCAATATAAATTTTAAGGATACCAGCAACAAGGCTACAGTCATACAGTCATAAGTGGGAGGAGATAGGTGATAGGAACGATGAGAAGATTAATAGTAATGCAGACTTAATAACTAGTTTGACAGTGCTGAGGGAATTATTTGTTTAGCAGAGTGATGGCATTTGGGAAAAAAACTGTTCTTGTGTCTAGTTGTTCTGGTGTGCAGTGTGCAGGAGTTGAAACAGTTTATGTCCAGGTTGCGAAGGGTCTGTAAATATTTTCACAGCCCTCTTTTTGACTCGTGCAGTATACAGGTCCTCAATGGAAGGCAGGTTGGTAGTAATTGTTTTTTCTGCAGTTCTAATTATCCTCTGAAGTCTGTGTCTGTCTTGTTGGGTTGCAGAACCAAACCAGACAGTTATAGAGGTATAGATGACAGACTCAATAATTCGTCTATATTTATTTATTTATTTATTTGCCGTCAGTGGAATTGCCCCCCAAAATTCATTTGGTATTGAATTGGCTATTTCATTTACTGCCTGCTGGCATAATTAATGTACAGTATGGGGTTGATTATTAAATGTCCCATAAAAAAGTGTGCTACTTAATAGTGATTGTGTCTGTTTACCTGAGTATGGAATTTTGAAACCTGCGGTATCTAATGCTTTATGGCCAGTAACTCTCATACAACTGGCTGAAACAATAAAGTTTAGTTATAAAGGGGAAAGTTATCCAAGTAAAATTACCTGGATTTAATTTTTGAGGAACTTGCTATTCAGTATCTCAGTATCAGTATCTCAGCTTGATTTTTGAAAGAGCCAGTAACAAATGAAATAGAATACATATATACACATATATACACATATATACACATACACACACACACACACACACACACGTGTGTGTGTGTGCATAAAATAAGAAACTGACTTTTAAGTCCTGGATGAATAAAGAGCAATTATCTAGTACAAAGAAACATTCATGTAGGTACCATGTAAGCCTCCTATGAAAATTCCACAACAGATATTTTCTCCTCCCAGTTGCTGTTTCTGACCCAGCATAGTAAGTGGTTAAAGGAAAGCATGGATAAATTGATGGGGGACTGAATGATTATTTTGGTTCCTAAGCCCCAAAGAAGTAGATTTGAAATATTTATGAAACAAATATTCCACAAAAATAGAGAATGACATCTGGTGATTTGGAGAGTATATTTAAAAATTCAAGGAAGACGCAATATTCTTCCCCTGGAGTGGAGTGGAAATGGAGATTTTACAGTATCCTTCCCCTGCCACGCCCACCAAGCCACGCCCACAGAACCAGTAGTAAAAAAAATTGAATCCCACTATTGGGTTAATGGCATAATATGCTGCTTTTGTTATTCTGATAAAAGTAACAAGTCCCCACTTTTTTGTCTTCCTGTCTCTGAAGTCTAACTTTATAGAATGTGAAAAAGATTGAATGACAAAAAAGCCTGTTTAAAGAGAAGATCACCCTAAACCACCAAACTCTCTCAGAAAGTAAATCTGGTTAGTATACAATGACAAAAAATAAAAATTCAATGTAACAACCAAAAATCAAGGACACATCGATATATATAATACACCTTGCAGGATGAGCTCCATGGCCAAGGATACATCAAGACTTTCTAAACTTTTCTGAAGGGTCTGGTTGATAAAATCTCAGGGAAAGTTCATCCCATAGGACAAGTGACTCAGAGAGCATACCTTTCTCCTAGGTTCCATCAGATGACCCCGCTTCAAGGAAGGAACTGTTAGGGCATGTAGGGCAGGAAGAAATAACCAGGAATAGACATTCCTACAAATAACCCACTTCTAATATTGAAAAACTAAGGAGAGAATTGCCTGATTAATACTTCAATGGAAGGTCACCAAAAAACGCAGGACTATAATTTAAATTGGACGTCATTACCACCAACACTACCATCATCATCCTAGAAAAAGGCAACAACAAATATGTTACAGGGAGTGAAATTGATTTATGGGAGAGTCACTTCTATTTTTTAAAAAAAATTACTATTCTCTTATCATTGATTAGCTGACCATTTGAGAAGATTGTCTTCCCACTGCAGAAGCTTTCAAAAAACAGCCCTTTTTACTTCAGCCCTTTTTTGGAAGCTTCATCAAGCAAGGAACTTCCTTTGCCTCTACCTCTCAGAGTTGACTTTATCAACATTTTAAATTAGAATAGAAGTTCCTATATAATTCAGTACAATCTTTTATTGCTCACTTAATTAGAAATCAGGTGCAGCTTTATGTCATGTCTGAGCATTACCTCATCTTATAGATCATGTTTGAATATATCCCTTGTGGTTAAGTTTATATGAGATATATGCCCGAGATATCAGTTAAAGCAAAATTTGGGGCTAAGAAATGAGAAATACTCCATAACCATTAAGTCCATTAGCTTTATGGTGTCCCCACCCTGCCAAAAAAAAGATAGAGCGGAGAAGGAAAAGATCTTTTTTTCTCCTCTTTTCCCTTCATAAATTTCTGAACTTCTGGCTAGGACTTAAATCTAATTCCCTTTCAGCAATAACAAAAATAGCTTTTTATTTGACTTCAAAATGAAAGTTATCACATAAAAGTTTTTCAAAATATTAGACAAAAATATGATTGTAAGAAATCGTAATTAATAAATAGCATCGGACAGTCAAAGCAGATTATCAGGATTATCACATATGGGGGCAAGTTAGATAGAAAAATGTTTTTCTTCATATTATTGCATAAGACCTGTCTCTTTATTTTGGTTTTATTATTTATATACAATTTTGAAAGAAAAAACCCTAAAATTTTCAAAGTCTTTAAAAACTCTTAAAAATTATCCATTGTATAACATTTTAAACCTCTTCTTTACATGAACAGATTAATTTAATTTAAACAAAGCATTCCTGCTTTCCTTTTACTATTTCAGGGAACAATTTTTTCACATCAATAACCCAGGCAGCATAAGTTTGATAACCTCCTTCCAGCTCTCCTGAGACACAAACTAACTTTTATATACAGCTTCTCTTAATTAAGTTTAAAAACTCTTCTATTATGAAGATGGCTTTTGATTTAATTCATAGTGACAGCTTGCATTCTGTACACTATGGAAAATCTTCCAACTGTATCCAAAATATGTGTGCTATAAACATCTGCTTGGGATATAGCTGCAAGCATAATTTGTGGGATTCTGTCAGAACCTTGATGCAAACAACAGTAAGATTCCTCTTGAAGTTTTGAAAAAAATATCATTCACTAAAATGTCCACATATACTTTTACAAAATGAATAGAACTTGTGAAAAGTTGGTTGCCATAGTACAAGAAAGATGATGAGGAACTGAAAACAGTGCAAAGAAGAACAACAAAGATGGTGAAAGGTTTGGAGACCCATGTCCCATGAAGAAGAGAAAACTGAGAGAGATGTGATAGGCATTTTCCAAAACTTTTTTTTTGAAAAAGTTTTTTTATTTTTTTCTCATAAACATATCTTAAATGTACAATTTCTTATCTAACATGCATTATTTTCTTTTAACTTTCATACAAATGCAATCTTCATCCTAAACAATTTAATTATATTCGGGGTTGCTCTCCTACCATTTCATCTCTCTTTTTTTACAACAATCCTTCTTCTCCCTCTCCTCTTTCCTTTCGCTCCCTTCTTCCATCTCCTCTTCTACTTTCTTCTTCCCTCCTCTCCTTCTCCTCTTTACTTCCCCTTCCTTTCCTACACACCTCCCTTCTTCCTCCCTTCTAACCTTCTCTCCTACCCTTGTTTCCCCTCTCTTTCTTCCTCTCCTTTTCCCTTTCTTCTTTCCTTGTATCTCCTTCCTCTCTTCTCTCCATTATCCCTCTCCATTCTCTCTCTATTGTATTCATTTTCAATTTAGTATTTTCCAAGGTGGTATTCAAGCAATCCCGATTTTTTACTTTCTTTTCAATTACTTTTTCATTTTACTAAATTCACACATATCATCATAAATGTACATTTATATAATAACATTTTCTTTCTCCCTGCCCCTTTCCCCTTTTCTATTTACACAGGTGTCTTCTGGGTTTCTATTTCTTTTTTGGCTTTTCTCTCATTTACTCATACCTTATGTAATTTATTTCTCTATAATCTTTTATTCATATTTCTTTTTTAAACATACATAAAATCATCCCCGTGTCTTGAAATACACCAATTCCTCTTTATCTTTTATTCTTAACCTATTCATTTCTGCACATTCTCAAATCTTCTTTATTACCTCTCCTTCTGATGGGATTTTTTCTGTCTTCCATTTTTGTGCAAATACAATTCTCACCATTGTTATTATATGACTAATCAAATATGTATCTACTTTGTTATATTTTTCCAGTAATATACCCAGTAAAAATGCCTCTGGTTTTAATTCTATATGCCTTTTCCAAAACTTGAAGAGCTGTCACAATGAAGAGGTGGGTTTATTATCCTGACTCTAGGGGGTGGTGCTCATCTCCATTTCAAAGCCGAAGAGCCAGCACTGACGGAAGACATCTCGGTGGTCATGTGATTGGCAGGACTAAATGCCAAATGCACATGGAATGCTGTTACCTTCCCATCAAAGGTGGCCCCTATTTTTCTACTTGCATTTTTACATGCTTTCGAACTGCTAGGTTCGGAGGTCACCCCATTACGTGGCACTAGGGATTTAAACTGCTAAACTGCTGACCTTTCGATCGACAAGCTAAGTGTCTTAGCCACTGAGCCACTGCATCCCTTTCATCTTCCTAGCTGCTATCTAATAGTTGTCCAGATTTGTGTAGTCACGGGGCAAGCATGGTTGAAGTGTTGGAGTTTAGGAAGCTTTGGGGATCAGTGTGGGAGCTATAACTATTCTAATAATATTTCAGTGCAGAGCCAGGATTCCCAGGAGCAGCAGCCACTGAGAATCAAATACCCAGATAGGTAGGCTAAGGAAGCCGATCAATGTATGGACGTGAAGGTATCTAAACAAACATTGGGTGTAAAAGAAAAATTTAAAAGGGATAAAGATGAAAGTGGAATTAAATGAGCGTTGAGAAAGTTGAAGTCTTAGATGAAACTGCCTCAGAAACACTGGTATTCTGTAGCTGGCTTGCACTGGCTCGCAAAACTAGAATGTTAAATTTTTTGGAATTTGTGAGCCAGTTCAGGGCTGAGCCGAGTCACAGTGGTTAGTTCTTCAGTGTATGACAACAGCAACGGAGTCAGAAGTGTGAGCTGTTGGAATATATATATATATATTTCCCCCTAGAGAGCAAGTTATTAAACATTTACTAGCACACCACTGATTAGAAGTCTCCCAATACAATGAATGAAAAGTGGGTGTTTGGAACAGAATCAAAAGAATTATGTTACACAGTCCTGCAGAAGAATGGATGTAAATGTATGCAAAGTAGTTGCTTGGCAAAATGATGAAGTGAAAAAAGACCGTACATGTGTAAAACTGCATAATCATTGCTACCAAAAAATGAGAAAATACTGCATAATACGTTCAGAGAAAATACTGAAGAGAATGTACTGAAAGGTAGCAAGTCTTAAGATTAAAACCAGCAGGGAAGACACAGAAAACAGTTGCTGAAAATAAACAATTTTGGGGAATGGAGTAAAGCTAGCACCTCCAACAAAATTAATAGAACTGAAAATAAAAGTGCCGAAATGACTTAAGATATTTTAAAAAAAGCATTTTAGATAGTTGCTTGGGAGTAGTCCAGATAGGAGTCAACACTTACCTGAAATGAGGGTAGGAGGGAGGGAAGGTGGGAAAGCAGTGGTGAAATGTAAAATTTGTTACTACTGGTTCTGTGGGCATGACTTGGTGGGGGAATAATGTGACTGGGAATCATACTGCTTTATCAGAGTATTTAAAACAAACACTCTATATATTAGTGTCTAGAGGAAAATTATGGAAGTTATGAATTCAGTGAAAATATTGAAAATAGGTAAGATAGCAGATGTAGACAGAAATAACCATAGAATTTAGCTGGTATACCACTCTATAGCACTTTACAGCACTTTCTAGGTGGTTTGCAACATTGCACATTGTCCCCAACAATCTGGGTCATCATTTTACCACCCTCAGAAGGATAGAAGGTTGAGTTCCAACTTTGAGCTCCATCAGGTTCAAACTCCAGGCTGGGAACAGAGTTTGCCTGCAATATTGCACCTTAACTGCTGTGCCACCAAGGCTTAGATCACAGGTGTCAAATTCGTGGCATCACGTTACCATCACATGACGTATCGTGACATTTTTTCCCCTTCGCAGAGCTGGGGTAGGCATGGCCTGTATATGACGCATCCAGCCCGCGGGCCACCAGTTTGACACCCCTGCTCTAGATGGTGTAAGTTAAGAAATGTTAAAATATGGATGTCGCTTGTGGCTGTGACTTGTTTAACAGGTGTGTGGAGATTTCATCTGCTCTTGATTATTGAAAGAGTGCAATTGTTATTTCTTTCTTTTGAAGGAAAAAAAATAGCAAGGGTGAATATAAAAACCACAGTACAGTGCCAATACAGGAGACTTGCAAACCAGATTTTCACTCCTCAGGAGGTCATTAAATGTATGATTGAAGAAGAATGTTTATTGCACATTTGCTAATTTATAACAGCATCCTTCTGCTCTCTGTACTGAGTAGAAATAAGACTCGGGTTTTTCAGGAGAAACAAAATAATAAATCGAATGCCATTGAAATGAGCTTACTTCAGAACAGGGCATGGTAAAAGAAGAAGAGATGGAGTTATTAATTAGTAGTAAAGAATGAATGTGGACTGAATGCAAAATTGAGTGATCAGTACAGAAATATATATGTTGGTCATATATGAACAAGGATTAGATCCCAAAGAAATTTTGAAGGAATACTGGATGAGTCAAGAGGAAGGAGAAGACAAACTCATAGTATATAAAGCAGGGGTTTCAAACTCAAGCCCGGAGGCCAGATGTGGCCCATGGGATGGTTAGATCTGGCCTGCAGGGCTGCCCTGGAAACAGTGAGGGACTGGCCTGTGTGCCTCTGCCAGGGAAAATGGACCTTGGGATAGCCACAGGCAGCCCTTGCGAGCTCCATTTTCTATGGAAGAGGGTTGCAGGAGGCCATGGCAGCTGAAAACGGGGATGGGGAGCCCATTTTTGCTGACAGAGCACTTGGACCACCATAGGCGTCCCCAACATGAATGACATCGAGTTGGCCCATCCTGGCCACACCCACCCTAGTCCAGTCCCGAGGTCAAACACAACCCTGATGCGGCCCTCAATGAAATCGAGTTTGAGATCCCTGATATGGAGTAAATGAGATCCTCAACAAGACATGAGCAAGAAGTTTAAAAACAAAGCACTATGAATGAAACAGTATTTGCATCTGGTAGCAGGAACAAGGTTGCAAGAAGTATGCGTAGGGGTAGAAAAACTAGATTTAATTATATATCTCTCTTTCTTTTATCGCCTACGTTTATTTTCTTTTGTCCATTGCTTCTCATTTTCTGCACTTTGAATAATACTACTTAACTTCAAGGGCATCGGCAAAATGGGAAAGCATTTATGTACAATATGTATACATGCGTGCTCAGTAACATAAAAGACTGCTTGTTTTTAGTGGTTTTTTAAAAGCCCATCTTGTGTTCTGAGTGGTGTTCATCCACTAGCTGGAAACCCAGTGAGTTCTATGGAAATCAATGAGTTAGGACAGGCCACACAGATCTTGAGTGCTAACCCCAATTCACTTTATACCTTCTGCATTCTCTCCTATCATTTTCCTATCCTATTAAGAGAATCTGTAGAACATTACTGTCCTTAAAAGCAATATAAAGTTTTAATGGGGACAGCTGGGAATAGTATTGTTTGTCCTTCTTCAGGAATGGAAACATTCTCCTGTTTATTTATTTATTTATTCAAATTTCTATACTGCCCTTCTCCTTTCAGACTCAGGGCGGTGAACAGCCAGATAAAAAACATCTATACAAACATCACAGTTAAAAAATAAAGTTAAAATAATTTATAAATTTGGCCCATAATTTAAAACTTGTCAATTAAAATCAATATTAAAATTTTAAAACTAACCCTAAAATCAAGACAGACCGGCTAACTGAAAAAAATAAGTTTTTAGGGCCCGACGAAAAATCCGGAGGTCGGAGATCACTCGTATCTCTGGGGGTTGCAGAGATTAACCAGTAAGTTTCCAATTAACAGTCTTTTATTGATTCACAATTTATGTCACTAGTTAAAACTTACCTTTAGACAAGAGACTCAAGTATTATCAACAGAGATAATATTAATCATACTTCATCATCAAAGGAATCATGTTTGGGTTTTTGAGATCATATTATTGGATATCTCCCTTCTGATCATTACCTTTAGCCTAAATGCCTTTTCTGAGATTAATATATGTTCTGGTGAATCTCACTAGTCTCGTTGTCCTATAAACAATGGTGCCTTTAAGATTGTATTACACAGAAATGGCCCCCAAATTTAACTCCATATACCTTGAAATAAAAACATACATTTTCTTCTTTTTCTAAGTTAGAGGCTGTTTGGACCAATAAAGAAAAGATACATAAAATGTGTCAAAAAAGAGGAAAGAATAGAGAAATGATATAGTGAGGAGATCAGTCTCAAATGGGGTGGACCAAAGGGAAAACTGTATTAAAATGCTAAAATCATCCTATTATAAAATTGGACAAAAACTAAATATTTGATCCAGTTAGCATACTGATAGCCCAGAATTATAAGGGTATGCTCCCAGTATTTACAGTATAATGCTTCTAAGATGATTCATTATTTAGATTAAAAAGATAAAATATTAAGCACTGATAGTAGTATTATAACCTTCAATATTTTATAAATTCTGTTTTGCTTTGTCTCTTAGTACACAGTATATCTTTTCTTCCTAAAAATAGGATTCCATGTTCTACTGTGAAGCAGAAAAGGGGGATATTAATTTGGCAAATATATGTTATTTGTGAATTTAAACAATTCCACTGATTCTCAACTACCAGTAGAAGTGCTTGTAAGTAATATACTTAGAATAGAGTGGTGGTAAAAGCAAAACTACCAGTACAGCCTTACTACCAAACTGGCCCAATTTTAGTCTTTGGTAGGTATTATTTGTAATGAAGAAAAGAAGAAAGAGAACAAGTTTGGTGGTGTGGTTAAATCACTAGGCTAGAAACCAGGAGACCATAAATTCTAGTCCCGCTTTAGTCACAAAGCCACCTGGCTGATCTTAGGCCAGTCACTATTTCTCAGCCCTAGGATGGAAGCAATGGAAAACCACTTCCAAAATATTGCCAATAAAAGTGCAAGGGTTTGTCCAGATATTCACCAGAAATTAATGCTGACTTAAAAGAACAAAAGAAGAACTGCTTGTTGAGTGAAATATGCTGAGTTATCTAGGAGCTACTTTTTTATAGTCTATTCTGGTTTATGAGCTTTTTTTTTTTTTTTAAAGTTCTCAGTCCCAGCAAGCCCTATTTTTGCCACAGCTTTGTAAAGTACTGTAACACTGTAATCAGATTTACAGCTCTAATACAATTGAGTAACTGGAACACATTGATATTAAAATACACTAGAGCCCACAGCTACCAGCTTTAGCTCTGAGAAAAGCTGCCAGTTCATCATGATCACTTGACTTTTTGGGTTTGCAGGCTTGGTGAAAAAGATTGGCTGATCAAAATATGTTATTTATTGGGTTTTCTACAGGGGATGCAGCCCAACTTCAGCCGGGAAACCACCCTTCTTGCTTTTTCATTTACTCCCAAGCTATGGAGAATTAAATATTAAACAGCATGTTTATATCTCCAAATTCATTCCATTAAAAAAACTCCCTTCCACCCTTCTTTTCCCCATACCTCACAATTTGGTACTACATCACAGTGACAAGCTTCTACTTTTTCATATATCATGATTTGGGGGAAGTGAAAATTTCTGGGCAGAAAATACAATTCATCATTGGGAAAAATACCAACTTTAAACTATGCATAAAAGAGAAGCCTTTTCTTCATCTGGAGAGTTAGGACATATTTTTCAGGAGAGTTAAACGGAATACAGAAAAGAAGATAACATACATATTTAGATGTAAAGCAAACAGATTCCAGCCTTCCCACTAAATATTTTAAGGAGTTTAAAAAATACTTCCATATTTAAAAGATAATGTTATGCCTAAAAAGTGGGGAAGCATGCAGCGCAACAATTAAAATACACAATCTAAATATTTTCTCAGAGTCTTAGTACTTGGCAAGCTTCCAATTTGTAAAATCCTGGTGAGAAATACTGGAATGCTGTCTTTCTGCTGTAGTTCAAGTAGGACTGTATAATTTAAATAAATAATTCCCCAAATGGGTAAAATAGTTAAGAGAATGCCCACCTTCTCAGAAAGAGAAGGACAAGATAGAAGACATGATAGAAGACATCAAGCAGTGTTTATTCTGAAAAAGCTCACTATAGTAGTTGCATTCCTAACAATGAGCATGCCTGTCATGGCAACTATTTGATAAGTGCACTTTTGAGATGGTCTTACAATCCCAGATCCTGTAATAATTGCTCTTGGGTGTATAAAATTTGGAAGAGAGATACCACTCTGCTGACAATCCAACTGTAAGCATTGTTCTTTGAGCAACACACCTCAGGCTGTTATAAATTTTAAAAAGATCCTTCTCCAGATACCTTCATAAGCTTTGTTCCCCCAAAAAGGAGTGGTTCCAAGCAACTTTTCAGGAAGAAAAGAGAAAAATTAAAGATATTTTTAAAAATATATTTTTAAAAATATTAAGTGGAAAATATTGTATATTTTCCACCATCACACTATGGTAAGCTGACTATTTTCCCCAGTTTACTGCAGGTTGGGAGTGCCCATGATTCTTGTATCTCTTTGGTTAGACCGGAGCCAAATAATTGACAGACCGGTTATTATTTGTAACATAACTTGATTCAACTATCATGGTAAATCATAGTGTGCTTAACCACATGTATTGAATAAGCTACAATTATTTCAATTTACCCATTACACTAAGCCTTAAACTGTAATTTAAAAACCCTAAGACTTATTTTATTCACACAGAATACTTTGGTGCAGCACTTTTCCAGAAAGAATACACAATTAAATCAAAAATATCTTATGGCTTTACACATTATGTGTATTTAGCCATAACATCCCTACATTTGAAATGAAGCAATATAAACAAGTCTCCAAAGCAGAAGCACCTACCTACTGTCTTACCCAGTAGCGTCATCATAGCTAAGTGTTATATCATACAATTTCAGCTTTAAGTATTTTCTTTGCCTAAGTGTTCCCATATTTTTAACTGCTGATAATGAATACATAGTAATGACACATCACTTCTTTAACAAGGGAACAATATTCTCATGCTAATTGCAAGTGGGCATAAATGAATAAATGACTGTTTTCTAGCAAAATACTCTGCTCAACTTGACTTCTTTGTTGTTGCAGTTGACTTCAAACCAAATGGTATTTTATTTGTCTGTTGATACTACCAAAATATTATATCAGAAATCTTCTCACTCTTTCTTCACACCACTAGCCCTCGGAGAGTAGAAAGAACTGTTGATCAATGGGAAAGCATGTTTTATGTGTACAAAAGGTTCCAGTTCAGTGGTGAAATCCAATTTTTTTTACTACCAGTTCTGTGGGTGTGACTTGATGGGCGTGGTGTGGCTTGGTGGGCATGGCTTGGTGGGCGTAGCAGGGGAGGGATACTGCAAAATCTCCATTCCCACCCCACTCCAGGGGAAGGATACTGTAAAATCCCCATTCCCGCCCCAGTCCTGGGGCTAGCCAGAGGTGGTATTTGCCAGTTCTCCGAACTACTCAAAATTTCCAGTACCGGTTCTCTGAACTACTCAAAATTTCTGCTACCAGTTCTCCAGAACCTGCTGGATTTCACCCCTGTTCCAGTTTCAACTTCAGGCTTCTGCAATTAGAAGAATCCCATTTAAATTATCAACAGCAACTGATAATGTGCTGGAAACTTCATTGTTTGTCAGGAAGTTAGTACTGTTTTTTTTCTTTTTCCTTTTTGGTCTTTGAAATGAGAGTTTGCTTTTACTACCTTATCCTCAGGTTACTTGAGAATGTTTTTTTGAAGTTGACTTTATGGTAGTTAAGTTTAGCTAAATTTGGTTTTTGCTTGAATTACTGGATGTTGCTGCTGCTGTGGTTTTTTATGCTTGCTCTTCTTTTGTTGCACATAATTTGTTTTCCAATCTGAAGCAGGAGTGAAATGCTCCCGGTTCGGACCGGCTCGGGCGAGTAGGTAGCAATGATGGCCGGTGGTTCGGAGAACCGGTAGCAATGGCAACCCAAGGCTCCGCCCACCTGCCCAGTCATCATTACTTCCTGCTTTTACTTCCAGAGAACCAGTAGTAAAAAAATGCTTAAAAAGTTAAAAAAAAAGTTCCGACAATTAGCTGAGCGATGCGTGATCGTGGGAACTTTATTTTTTTACTTTTTAAGCATTTTTTTTCTACCGGTTCTGGAGAAACAAAGCGCTCGGCTGCTCCCCTTTTCATTCACCCCGAGCTTCCTGCTGTGGATTTTCATGCCTTGCTTCACACACCCAGGATTATCGCCCTCGTCTTCTTCTTCCTCCTCCTCTTCTCCTAGTGGAAAAACGCCAGGAGCGTAAAAAGAAGCGCTTGCTTACTCCTGATGTTTTTCCATTTGTAACAAAGCTTTCGTGAAGGCAAGTCTGGCTTCCTGTGCTGCTCGCTAAATCCTCCCCAATACTGCTGTCCACGCAGCTTTTGTGTGTGTGTGTGTATGTGTGTGTGTGTGTGTGTGTGTGTGTGTGTCTTTTTGCTCCTGGTCTTTTGCAGAAGCCTGTGTCTTCTGTCCCATCCCCAGCCGGCTGAACCAGAGTTGGGGAATTCACCCCTTCAATCCACCCCCACCTTCATTCCTCTTTTCTTTGGAGGCCAACCTGAAGGAGCCTCAAGTCATTCAAAAGGTCTTTTAAAGCCTCTGTGTGTGTGTGTGTGCTGCACTGAATGTCGGTACGGAAGCAGGGAGGGGGAGGGAAATGATCCCTCCAATGCACCCCCGCCTTCATTCAAAGGTCTTTTAAAGCCTCTGTGTGTGTGTGTGTGTGTGTGTGTTTGCTTGCTCCTGGTCTTTGCAGCAACCCATGCCCAACATCCACACACACACACACAGCAGTATTGGTGAGATTTTTAGCACAGGAAGCCAGACTTGCCTTCACAAGGTACAAAAGCTTCCTTACAAAAGGAAAAATGGCAGGGGCAAGCAAGCGCTTCTTTTTGTGCTCCTGGCATTTTTCCACTTGGAGAGGAGGAGGAAGAAGAAGACGAGGGTGACAAACCCAGGCATGTGAAGAAAGGCGTGAAAATCCACAACAGGAAGCTCGGGCTGAGTGAAAAGGGAAAGCAGCCGAACAATTTGTTTCTCTCCCCCCACCCCTCGTCATCTCCCAGACTGGGTGGCCGAGATAGAAAGGCTTGCAATCTTTGGGGCTAGGAGGCATTGGATCTGGCTTGGCGAGGGGGGTCAGGCTGGTCAGGTGCTGATCATCTGAAACTTTTTTAAAAACTTTTTAAAGCATTTTTACTAGTTAAAAATGCTTTAAAAAGTTTTTAAAAATTGGCCATGCCCATCCAGTCACATGACCACAACCAGGCCACGCTCCCCCCCAAGCCACGCCCACAGAACCGGTGGCAAAAATAATTAGATTTCATCCCTGATCTGAAGCCTGGGCGTAAGATCCAACCTGAAAAGGCCCAACAGCAGGAACTGTCTTCTGAAATCTTGGAATTGAATGGAAGCATGGGAAGACAGATAGGACATTCGCACATACTGCTTGGCCCTTTTATCACTAAATACCTCATAATCCTGTGGGAAGAAATATCCATCTGGTTCAGTTCCATGCTGGGAGAAAGACACTGGAAACATGGAGGCTGATTGGAAAGAAGGTTTAATGATGAACAGAACCACCAAGCACATGGTTCTGATGCAGCTGACAAAATGAGTTGAGAGTGAGGGGGTTTTATACCTCCTTTGGGCTTTGCACTGGAGCTTCCTGTTCCTGTGCAAGAACATGTCTTCTATTGGCTGTTGTTCCTATGGGGTCATGTAGAGGTTATGTAGGGGTCATAGCTGTTTCTATAGGCAAAATACAAATCCTAGATGTTTGAGCTAAGTTTGGTTGAAGTTTGGACTGCTCTGAGGGTGATGCAATAATTCCTATTGTGGCAATGACTTTGTCCTGTATTGGATCTTGAACGATGGCTGCTTCTAATCCTATCACTCTGCCTTTGTTTCAAAATATCCTGTTCTTGAATGGATTACCAAATCTGCATTTCTAAAAGCTGACCTCAGTATCTGCTGGGTCTATTAAGGAAAGTGGGGTTTGCTTTCTGCCTCTAAAAAACACGTTTCTCCATTTCTTCCTTTGGGAAATATAATATTCCAACTTTTTTAAACATTCCTCAAAATATTTCTTTCTTTTAGGAGGTGGGGGGTAGCTTCCCACAATACCTTATTGCATCAATGACAATTTCTCTGAAATTATTTTTTTTCCTTTGCAAAAAAAAAAAAAAATGGAAATGAATTCTATTTCATCTATTCTCTATTTTATGAGAACTGGTGAGAAGAAACTACAGGAGAATTCCCTGACTTGAATGGCCTTGTTTTAAAATAGAAAACCTCAGTTTAAAAGATAATATGCACTAAAATGTGGCAACAAATCTACCCTAATGGCCACAGTAGTTTACTAGTGCAGATGAATCTTCTTTTGGATTGCAGAAATAAATGGATATTCCTGTGATGGGATGCCTAGCAGATTCTAGGAACATGAAGGGAGTGGAGTAAAGTCCCTTATAGAAAAAAAAACCTTCAGATAAAGATGGATGAGAAAAAGACTAAGAGTGACTTCATCTTAATTCTAATAGTTCATCTAGAGTGTAGCTTTGGCAGACTTTCAAGATTCTGTTACAATACTCAACTAGCAATAAACATTTTTGCACAAATCCAAGTGGTTTGCCTTGAGTTTGCTCTCCTCAAAGAGCTTTCTTTATCATTCTAGGGTACTAAATTTTTTGTTAATTGCAGCCAAGTAAATTACATTTTTAGCATATGTGTCTAGAAGTATATAAACTATGTAGATACTTAACCATCCGATTTATATGTCAAAACCATCAAGTTGACAGCACAGTCTAAGAATGCAGTGAATTCCAATAGACTTCCAATGAAATATGTTACAGCCACTCACTTTGCTATTTCACTTTTAGCAATTTTGAGGCTTTTTTTTAAATGCATTCTACACTGCTATTTATATGTAAATCAAAATCGCCTGGATGCAGCATGTAAATTTCTATATATCCTTATGCTGGCTTGTGCACAAGCGTACAGTCAAAAGACATTGCTTGAGCTAGCTTCTAGACTTCTACCTGCATCTATATTCTACAAGTTTCCTTAATTTCAGCTTCCTACATTTCCTCTTATGTAACTGGGGGTTGGGGGGAAATCCTTCTTTGTCAGGTCACATCATTAAATGATCAGAGTCTAATGAGAAAATCAAGAGAACTCCCCAGTATTATGAATAATTTATTGATGAATTTCAGTGACTTATCGGTTTTAGTAACATTTGGTTAATCTTAGCTTGCCTTGTGTAGATTCTCCACAGGGGAAAGTATGCAGAATCAAAGAAAGGTGTTCATTTTTAACTGTGTATGTGAGGAGGGAGGATAATAGAGTTTTCCGAGGGCTGCTGAATAATAACCACCAGTATCCATTATCACTGGCTGACTAGAGCTTCTGGGAATCAAAAATCCAACATTATCTGGAAACTTCAGATTTCTGATTATTACAGTATGTTCGTAAGGCACATAC
The DNA here is from genome assembly GCA_022577455.1 of Arizona elegans. NCBI lineage: Eukaryota > Metazoa > Chordata > Lepidosauria > Squamata > Colubridae > Arizona > Arizona elegans. Next base: position 23,964,675 of record JAKOOJ010000005.1, read on the forward strand.
ATTTACTAGATAAATGTATCTTGGCTCTAGGCATGAAATTAGTGCCTAGGAAAAGCTAAAGATATCCAAAGTGTCAAAATATGTAGATCAAAGGTAAATAATTTGGGAGGACGGTGTCCAAAAACACACCAAATGCCAAGGCACATACTTTGGAATCATATCTATCAGTACACACAGGAGTACATAGACATATATTTTAAAAAGTCCTAATGTGAAGAACACATGCTTTCCTGCATTTTATGTTGCCAGTCTTCATTCTAGCTCCAGATGTGTTTCACACCAGAAAAACTTTAAGATTTGGACCAGTTTTCATCAAATCCTTTGCCATCTGCCAACTGGTCTTGGCCTTTTTGTAGACTTCCAAATTGGGAGAGGCTGTCTTAAGTCATGAAATATAGAGCTTGGGTCAGCCAGTTATAATAAACAGTTATGCCTAAACACCAGTCATTTATAGAATAGAATAGAATAGAATAGAATAGAATAGAATAGAATAGAATAGAATAGAATAGAATAGAATAGAATAGAATAGAATAGAATTCTTTATGTGGCCAAGTGGACACACAAGGAATTTGTCTTGGTGCATATGCTCTCAGTGTACATAAAAGAAAAGATACATTCGTCAAGAATCATAAGGTACAACACTTAATGATAGTCATAGGGAAACAGTCACTATAAATCTTAAGGATACCAGCAACAAGGCTACAGTCATACAGTCATACGTGGGAGGAGATGTGTGATAGGAACGATGAGAAAATTAATTGTAATGGAGACTTAGTGAACAGTTTGACAGTGTTGAGGGAATTATTTGTTTAGCAGAGTGATGGCATTTGAGAAAAAAAACTGTTCTTGTGTCTAGTTGTTCTGATCTGTAGTGCTCTATAGCGTTGTTTTGAGGGTAGGAGTTGAAACAGTTTATGTCCAGGATGTGAAGGGTCTGTAAATATTCTACTTACTTCAGGGCTCAAGAGTTAAAGTGTATTTAGTCTTGAGAAAAGATAGGATATTAAAACTGCTTAAATCTACAAGATTGAACTCATTTACCTGATAGATTTAAAAGAAACAAAAGGATTTTGTTAAATAAATGACATGGATCAAAAATACCCATAAAGTTAATAGTTTTATTGCCTTTCAAATTATTAGATAGGAGTTTTCAGAGACAGAATTTTCTTTTTTTTTTTTTATTGCAAAAGTTTTACAATTACATTTTCACCCCTTTTTCCCCCCCTCATCCCACCCCAAACTTCCCAACCACCCTAACCCACCCTAACCCTCCCCTCTCCCCCAGACTTCCACACAGTATACTCATATCAAGTAGAAGGAAAAACCCTCATTTGTATATAAAACTTGAACCCCTCCCTCCCCCTTAAAAAATTTCATCTTCATTACATTAACCTATTTCTTTCTTAATATAACATTTTCAAATAAATTTTCATCCTCATTACCTTAAAATATTTCTATCTTAATATAACATTCTCAAATAAAAGCTATTTGATACTTCCTAGTTTGATATTTGTTCTGAACATAATCTATCCACCTCTTCCATTCCCATTCATAAGTCTCTTGTGAACAATCTTTTAGGTATGCTGAAATCTTCGCCATCTCTGCGAAACTGGCCATCTTCAAAGTCCATTCTTCAATCGTAGGCAGCGCTTCATTTTTCCAGTATTTACCTATCAACAATCTTGCTGCTGTTATCATATGCAATATCAGTTTTGTTTCACCCAATGTAAAACCCTTAGCTATACCCAATAAAAACAATTGTGGAGAAAATTGAATTTTTTTCTTCAAAACATTCTGCATGACCCACCAAATTTTTATCCAAAAGGCCTTAACTTTCTTACAGGTCCACCAAACGTGATAATATGTAGCATCTAGACAATCACATCTCCAACATTTAGGCTGCACATTAGGGTACATACATGACAATTTTTTGGGGTCTAAATGCCATCTGTAAAACATTTTATAAAAATTTTCCCTCAAATTCTGTGACTGTGTAAATTTAACATTCTGAACCCAAATTTTTTCCCATGTTTCCAACATCACTGGTTCCTCAAAATTTTGTGCCCACTTAATCATACAATCTTTAACTAGTTCAGTTTCTGAATCCCTTTCTAACAGAACATTATAAAGTCTTTTAATATGCATTGGACCTTTCTCTTTTATATGTCTGACCAATTCTTCCTCATACTCCATAATACCAGTTTTTTGGTCCTCTTTCCATCTCAATTGCAATTGATTATATTGTAACCAAGTTAGATTAATCCCTTCAGCCAACAATGTCTGTAAGGTCTTCAGCTGCCATCTGCCTGCATCTGTAAAAAGAACCTCTTTATATAAAAACCCCCCGAGTGACATTATATTTGTATTCCACAAAGTATGACCAAGATCCAGCCATAGCGGTATTTTATAATCCCAATTGATTCGGTGCTTCTTCCAAACTCTCAACAAAGAATCTCTAAGTATATGGCTTTTGAATACTTTATCCACTTTACTATCATAAAATAAGTAGGCGTGCCATCCAAGTTCCAAATCAAAACTTTCTGCATTTAATATTCCAGTCTTTTTTCCTCCAAACCAATCACTTGCTAAAGTCAAAGCTGCTGCATCATAATATAACTGTAGGTTTGGAAGTTTGAGACCTCCCCTTTCTGGAACGTCTTGCATAATTTTCAATTTTACTCTTGGTTTTTTCTCGTTCCAGACAAACTTGTTCACTCCAGTTTGCCATACTTTTAGTTGTTTATCATTTTTGAGCACCGGAATCATTTGAAACAAAAAAAGAAATCTTGGCAAAATATTCATCTTAACTGCTGCTATTCTTCCAAGTAAAGACAGCTGCAGTTTTTTCCAAGTCTCCATATCTTTTTGCACCTCTCGCCACAACACCTCATAATTATTTTGAAACAATTTCATATTTGATTCTGCAACCTGAACTCCTAGATATTTTACCTTTGGTACAATCTCAAAACCTGCCCTCCTTTCAAGCTCAAGTTTACGATCTTGTGTCATATTTTTGACTACCATCTTAGTTTTTTTCTGGTTCAATCTAAAACCTGAAACTTTACCATAGTCTTGTATAATGTCCTTCATCTGGATTATTGATTCCATTGGCTGTGTTAGGGTAACAACCAGATCATCTGCAAATGCCTTTATTCTGTAATCCTCTTGCCTTATCATTATAAGGTATTAGAGTCCCTTATTGTGTTTAACAAGACTTCTAGTGTTAAAATAAACAACAATGGGGACAACGGACATCCCTGTCTTGTTCCTTTTTCGATTTTAAACTCTGTTGTCAAACTTCCATTAATAATAATCTGTGCCTTTTGATCTTGATAAATTGCTGAGACCGCCTGTATAAATTGGTCCCCAAAGTCCATCCTTTTTAAAGTCTTGAGTAGAAAATTCCAGTCCACTTTATCAAAGGCCTTCTCTGCATCCAGAAAAACCAGCACTGCAGGGATCTGTTTATTCTTCTCAAGATATTCCAATAAGTCTATTACTTGCCTTACATTGTCATTCATGTGCCTACCCTCAATAAATCCCGCTTGATCATCATGAATCACCTTTTGAATTACTGGCATCAATCTGTTGGCTAGTACTTTTGCATAAATTTTATAATCCGTATTCAAAAGAGATATTGGTCTGTAATTCTCTGGTTTTTTGGGACCTGCTTGTTCTTTTGGTATCAAAGAAATATAAGCTGTAGTCCATGATGGGGGTACTTTTCCCCCTTGTTGTATATTACAAAATAAGTCTCTAAGTTGTTCCACCATTTCTGCCTGCAAAGTTTTATAGTACACTGCAGTCAGACCATCTGTTCCAGGAGCTTTGGCTGTTTTTAATTGTTTTATTGCTGCTATTATCTCCTCCTCTGTTATAGGATAATTCATTCTTTCCTTTTGTTGCTCAGTAATTTTTGTAACTCTTTTGTTGTCTAAGTATTTTTCTATAAGTCCATTCTGCACCTCCTCTCTGGCATATAGTTTAGTGTAATATTCAAGAAAGGCTTCTTTTATTAATTTCTGTTGAAAAACTTCTTTCCCTCCGATATCAATACTATCAATAGTCGGTATGCTCTGTTTCTTCCTCAATGTGTAGGCCAACCACCTGCCCGGTTTATTGGCATTGTTATGCTTCACATATTGTAGATTTGTTGCAACTTGTTCCGCTATAAGCATTTGGAATTGATCTTTCAAAAGTTTTATGACACCACGTATTCTTTCATCTGTTGGGTTTTTAATAAGTAACTGTTCTTTGTTCTTTATTTCTGCTTCCAATTCAAGTCTTTTCTTTTATCGGGTCAATCTATGTTTAGAGTTCATATGAATAAGCACCCCTCTCATGTAAGCTTTGCTTGCGTCCCACACAATTTCCATTGGGGTGCCTTTATTCAAATTCATTTCAAAAAACTCTTTCAAATACTTTTTAAGTTCTATTATATTTTTCTCATATCTGAACAAGTTTTCATTTAATCTCCAAGAGCGTCTCTCAGTCTTGCATGTCTCAATTTCTATCCACACTGGGCTATGATCAGTCAAAGTTCTTGGCAGAATCTTTGTTCTTTTTGTCCTAACAAGTAAGTCATCTGACAACAAAATGAAATCAATCCTAGAGAAGGATCTATGTCTATCAGAAAAAAAAGTATAATCCAGTTCTTTTGGGTTATGTATTCTCCAAATATCTTTTAATTCCAAGTCTTCTTTCATATCAAAAAAGGTCTGTGGTAATCTAATCCTTGACTTCGCCAAAGTCTTTTTATCTAATTTAGAATCAATTACTCCATTCCAATCTCCCATAATTAAAATAGATCTATAATCCCATTGTAGTATTTTAGTATGTAGCATTTTATAAAAATAGTCCTGTTGTTGATTGGGAGCATAAATTCCTATCAAAAGAATTTGACTATTAGCAGAAAGTAATTCAATTGCTACAAACCTGCCATCTTGATCAGCTTCTATAAGTTTGGCTGTTAATTTTTTATTTACATAAATAACCACACCATTCTTTTTTTGGTTAGTTGAAGATATAAAATGTGTTCCTAATTTGGAATTTTTCAAATAGTTTTGATCTTGAACTGTAATATGCGTTTCTTGTAGACAGATTATATCATTATTATGTTGTTTTAAATATGCAAATACTTTCTTCCTTTTCTGTGTTGCATTCAACCCATTCACATTCCAAGATAAACATTTAATCATCATTATTCTCTTTCTGGAGCAGAGAACAGAATAATCGGATTTCATCCGAAATCTTCTGTCCTGCATTCCCCACGGCCCCAGTCTTTTCATCTTGTCTTTCCTGCTGTAACTTTTCTTTAAGTTGCTTGGATTTTGCTCGGGTTATACGCTGGTCCTTGACTTCAGCCATCCAAGCCGGCTCCAAGATTGGAGAAGGTTCCAGCAAAGGCTCATCCAGGAAACCTCCTTCAGCGCCCTTCAACTCCTCTGATTCCTGCTTAGATTGTTGTTGCGGTTCTTGAAATTGCTTCTTATCACTCTCCTTAATCTCCAAAACTGTATATGTACATGGGGATGGTGTTCTTTCTTTAAAGATATCAGTATAAAATTGCTCCGCCTTCTCCACAGTATTCAAACGGTATTTCTCTCCCTTATATCTCAAAATTATGCCAGTTGGAGCGTCCCAACGAAATGGGATCTGATTATTCTGCAATTCTTTAACAAGAAAGCCAAAGTCTTTTCTGGATTTCAACATCTTAGGTGGAAGCTCCTTGTAAACTGTAATCTTCGATCCACCCACTTGCACAGAAGTAAGAAAAGATTTTTGCAGGATATCATTTCTTATTGCTCTGTCTGTAAAATATATGACCACATCTCTAGGCAGTTGTCTTTGTCTGGCCACCCAAGAATTGACTCTGTAAATTTTGTCTATTTTGCAGAAAACCATATCAGGATTAATTTTTAAGATCACAGCTAGGGCTTCAGCACAGACCTGTCTCAAATCTTGTCTCTCCTCTTCTCTAATCCCTCGAAGCCGTATAGCGAATTCCATTGCCCGGAATTGCATCATGACAATCTCGTTCTCAACTCTCTGCATCTTATCATCAACATCCAAAAATTTGTGATCATTATTTTTCATCTTGGCATTAACTTCTGATTTAAATTCATCCACTTTTGACTCAACTTTCATAATAAATCCTGCCAGGCCAGACGCCACATCTGTTATTTTTTTGGTCACCTTCTTTTGGTTCTGCTGCATTTCCTGCATAATTTCCTGTTGAGACTTTTGGATTTTATCATCTATTTTATTTATTTTATCATCTATTTCCTGTTGAGCTTTTTGAAATTTGTCATCCAGGATTTTTGAAATAAATTCTTTTAAATCTCCCATATCAAAATCTTTTTTCTGAGCTTGTGACTGCGTGTCCTGTTTGCGTGTGGGGGATCCCCCCCCTGTTTTGCCTTCCTGCTTCTTTGAAGCCATCCTGCCACGTAGGCTAGCTTTTCTAAAGAGGGAGGTTCCGCTTCTTCTGCCACCTCCACAAAGCCTTCTAAAAAGGTCCCCCAGATTTAATCAGAGCAAAACTGTAATGAAACAAAGTCAAGTAAAAGGGAGAGATTTTCCTCTTGTTCCTGTTACAGCCAGAGCAACTTTGTAGCAACTTATTAACTTTGTAACAAAGCAAGATGACTTCACCAATCCACACTTGCTGATTCATTTACTCTAATGCTGAGCGCCATATTTTTTCCAGTCACTTTCACTCATTCAGAAGTTTTCCCTTCAATATAAAAGATCAGCAAAGTGCTAATACTTGCAGTTCAGAATTTCAGGGTTCAAGTAGATTTCGGCTGCTTGTTTGGGTTGTTTCCTTTCTCTTTTAAAGTTTCCTGCAGCCGGCTTGTTCTGCGAAAGCAGAGACGTCCCACGCCGCCCGGAGTCTCAGCAGGTTGGGAGGGAGCCGCGCCTGTTTCCTCCCCAGAAACAATTCCCTGGGGAGGTTGCAGGGGCTCGACCTGTACCCTGCTGCCTCTTCTTCAAGAATCCTGAGGATTTTGAAGCTTTCAAGCCGCTTCACGATCGAGAAGCGGCTCTACGAGCGGCTGGGCTGGCAGTGCTTAAAAAGGCACCGTCGTCGCCGAAGACAAGGAAACCGGAAGTCCAGAATTTTCTCATTTATGCTGTTCTGTATGAAGAGATTATTGAACTATTGCTTAAAATACATGTTAACCCCTCTGAACAACCATGTTCTTTAAATTGTGGTGGAAGGTGCGGAGGTCAGGGGCCAACTGGAGCCCCAGAGGGTTCCAGAGGGTGGGAGCACCCACAGAGAAAGCTCTGCCTCTAGGGGTTGCCAGTCAACACTGTCTAACCAACGGCACCCTGAGTAGGCCCTCCCTGTGAGAACGCATATGTGCCTAAACATATCAATTACTGTCATCTAGGTCAGGGGTCTCCAACCTTGGCCACTTTAAGACTTGTGGACTTCGACTTCCAGAGTTCCTTAGCCAGCAAAGCTAAGTTGAAGTCCACAAGTCTTAAAGCAACCAAGGTTAGAGAGCCCTGATCTAGCTTATTGTGGGTTAGTGTTTAGAGAAATAGGAATCCATAAGTAAACAATAATTGGAGGTTACATTGCAATGAATGATGATCATTAAATAACTAGAAGAAATTTTGGGGGGAATTGTGTGAGACTCTGAATGAAAGTGATCTGGGGGCAGTTATATTCTAGGGGATATTAAGGAATAGGTGGAATAAAACTAGAGAGAACAAAAAAGATGACTAATCCATTGGGAGGTCCAAGAATAAATTTGAATATTGTGTAGTCAAAGAGTAGCTGGTTAAAAAAGATCTGTTAGTTTGGAATGTGTGATTTAAACCTATGTAAATGAATGAAAATAAATCTAAAAATATAATTTTATGATAAATGTTTGAGATAATTAAGACAGAAGAGGTATAAGAGGTTCTGAAGAGGTCATATTTTGTGAATATGTCTCCTTGCAAAGAGTAGATCTTGAGAAAAATGTTCATGAAAGAAAAGAAGTTAAAGAGTGAGAATGGAAGGAGATCAACTGCAAGAAGACAAAGACCAATTCTATATAAAAAGATATTAGAAGTTAATTTAATCTCCTGACAGAAAAAAATAGAAACTGGGTGAAATGAAAGACCACATGGAAATTGCATGAAAGAGAGTGAAAATAATTATGTTACAGAGTAACACAGAAATGTATGGAGTTATGACAGTAAGAAATATGAAAAGATACTTGGTGGAATGATAAAATAAAAGAAGCTGTAGATGGCATTTAAGTAATTAGTGCTGTGAAATGTGAAATACACTTTGGAAATGAGTAAAGTAGGCTAAGCAAACTAAAAGGATAGGATTATTTGAGATGAAAATGAAGCGAAGAAATCCTAAAAGGGTTATTTCAGAGATTTGTGTGAGGACCATATTAATATCTTGAAGAAACAAATGGTATAAATGTGAGTCTTTAGAGAAAATGGATGAAGAATAAACCATAATTGTTTGTGAGAATTTGAAAGGTGTTCAGGTGTAGATACTGTCAGTGAAGACATGTTAGAATATGAATGGGGTATGGTTATAGAGTGACTGTATGACTTATTGTGTGAAAAAACTGCACCTGTTCCTGATGATGGGAAGAAAATTATTATTATTATTCTTTATAAAAGAAAACTGGAATGTGTGAATGCAAAAAATACAGGGAAATTAGTTCTGCTTGGAAAGGGTTCGGCAGAAATCTTATACAAAGTGTATGACACATGCCAGTGACAGAATTTTGAGAAATACAGTCTTGCTCTTCTGCAAGTCATCAAGAAGAATATTTATTGTAGGTTTGATTATTTAACCAAAGTATAGGCTGGAAAGCAGGAGACAGTGAGTTCAAGTCCCGCATTAGGCATGTAAGCCAGTTGGTGCCTTTGAGCCAACAACTCTCTCTCAGCCCAAACCACTTCACACAGTTATTGTTGTGGGGAAAGTAGGAGGAGGAAATTACCATAATGTCAGGTTATTGTGTTTGTAAAAATAATGAAGGCAGCATACAATTAAATAAATATATGTAAACTGAATAGGGATTAATTATGGAATGAGGTTGTGTTGAATGTAATAACAGCTGTATATTATGAAAGTTTTTATTCTGTTAGAATAATACTAAAGATGAGGGAACTGATGGGACAGTTATCTACCTTAATGCTATAAAGAAGTTCATGAGCATTGAAGAAATCAAGTAAGACAGATTGAAAGTACTACCCTGTTTCCCCGAAAATAAGACCTAATTGGAAAATAAGTCCTAGCATGATTTTTCAGGATGCTTGTAATATAAGGCCTACCCCCAAAATAAGCCCCAGTTAAGATTGTCAGCCAGATGAGTGCATTTAGTACCATGTTTTTCCCAAAATAAGACCTAACCAGAAAATAAGCCCTAAGGTGTCATTTGGAGGAAAAATTAATATAAGACCCTGTCTTATTTTTGGGGAAACGCAGTAGGAGACAATTTGCTCATCCCCATAATAATAATGCAAAACCTGAAAAATATATTCAGCAGAAGTTTGTTTCATAATACCATCATTTGGATTTAAAAATATTGATGGCAGCCAAGTCAATATTAGTTGGGGATGCTGAAAGGAGATTGGGAGGCAGAATTTGGCAACAGGACTAATAATTAAGAATAATGTTTAAAGGTGTTATTGCTAATATTTCCATGTCTAGGAATAAAAATATTTTAGGCTCTTTTTGCTAGATTAATGACATCAAGATTAATGCGTCCAGGTTAGGAAATATAAATTATTTTTATATATTTTAAATTCATTAAATGTGAATTATTATTTATAAGTATTACACAGGATTGTAATACTTATTGCAAAGACAGACTGATCATTATGACCTCTAAAACATCTCTGCTATGGATTTTAGTCTAAATTGGGATTCTTTTGCATTGAAGTCTTTCCAGGTTGAAAAGATTAGCCAGGCATATCACCATTTTCCTAGGGACACTCAAGTGGGGGTTTCTTTCATATCCCCGGCAGGAGCTGGAGTGAAGGACAAGAGCTCAACCCTGTCCACAGCAGTTCTTGGGTCTCGAACACAGGTTTATTAATCTCCTGCCCAGCGTTCCAGTCACTCGAGCCGCCATGCTCTTGTCTAAATTGGATAAGCCACCGGTATTCATGCACCTTCTCCTTCCAACCTTTTTAGTAAAGGAGAAAAGAGATTTCCATGAACAGGTAGTGTTCAGCAAAATTAAAATATTAAAAGAAAACAACAGGAGAATATTTGGAAGAAGATATTTGGAATATTTGAAAGAAGAGGAAGAAGAAAAACATATAAGAATATTTGGAAGAAGAGGAAACATTCCAATCGATACATCTTCATCCAACTTCTAATTTTGTAATAAATTATTTTGCTTATTTTCTGGGCAATGCAGTTCAGTTTGCAGGAATGAAGAGAGAAATATTTAATAAAAATAAAATAAAAATTGTTTTGCTGTGATTTAAATAGATTGAGAAATAGTACAGCATAGAAAAAAAGAAACAAAGGAGATGTTAAAGTAACATTTAAACTGATACACACTGGCAAAACAGAAGCCAAAAATATGAAACATTCAGATAAGAGACCAAAGCCCCAAACTGTGAATGTTGAAGTTCTAATTGCAACACACAGCAGTTCTTACAACAGTAACTATACATTCAGCGCCCAAGGCAATAGACTAATACATTGCTAAGTAAATTATTCATACAATCAATAGCTTCTGCTATTGCCTACTTCCACCAAGTAAATTCTCTGTTCAAAGCATCTACTTGTCTATTGATGAACTTCTTAGCCTTGATTCTTTTCATCTCTTCCTCTGTCTGACCACTTATCTTGAGGGGGAAAACCTGATGGAACTCTCTTGAGCCACAAGCAAGTAAATCGATAGAATCACTTTCACCTAGTTTTAAAACACTTGAAATATGTATGTTCTTCTTCTAGATCAGGAATAACTACAGTAAATGATAGCTTGCAAGCCATCTTCTCCCCTCCCACTCCACCCCCCCCCAAAAAAAATCACTAAGGCTTTTGAGTTCCAACAAGTTGAAATCAAATGTTTAATTAAACAGAGAATCCTTCATCAGTGCCAGTGCCTCATGGAATCAATTATCTTTAGAATGAAATCCCAAAGGTGCTTTTTCAAGAGGCAACTGGATTTTCTGCTTTTTCTTTGAAGACGTTTCGCTTCTCATCCTAGAAGCTTCTTCAGCTCTGGCTGTATGGTGGGAAGGATCTATACTCCTTGCAGACAGCTGCACATTTGCATTCTTTTAGAGAGTCCCTGAGGCCTCCTGGAAGTTTATCTGTGTCGTCAGGGTCACCTGAGTAGTGCAAATGGGTGTGGAGCCTTCTTGGAAGTGTTGAAAGGACTGTGTTGTAGACTGGAGGTAGATGATGTTACATCCTTCCCCTTTTGTTGAGAGACGGCTGTTCAATTTTCACATAGATGGCCTCTTTGAGCCCTCTTTCAAACCAGAGGTCTTTCTCTCCAAAATGTAGACTTTGCTATCTTCAATCCAAATGAGCAGCTAGGGCAGCTTATCTGCCCTCAAGATAGCACTGCTGCATTTCAAGGCCCAGCTGAGCTGCTTTTTCCCTTTTTTTTTTTTTTTTTGGTCTTCTTACTTATAACAACACAGCAACAGCAACATACAGGCTACAATCAAGCAACTCCTCAAATAGCTAAGCCAGAGGTTCTAGGGACTCACTTACATCCAACCATACCTGCCCCACCACACCTTGAGAAGAGAGATTAATGGATGCATTTCCCTCTGATAGACCCCTCAAGTGATAGTGGGGGGGGAGGGGGTTTCAAGTGGAGAAATGAAGCTTTCTTCAACTTATCCTAGATTAAAACAATAAGGACAGCACTACTCACCAGTATTCTGTCAAAGCAGAAAAGAGTCAGCATACGTTTTGCTGGCATGCTTTTCTGCCAGTTCCCACACCACAGGAAAGCAGTTCAATTGCATCCTCAATCTATTGGATCAGTTTTAACAGACCAACACACCTCTACTCTTTGACAATGTTACATTTACAGATAGAATGAACCGACTGGTGGTGCAACAAAAGCTTCAGTACAGTAAGACATGGATTTGGCTGGCACAACAGTACTGTCAGCACTCCAAGCTGCATTCACTCCAGTGCTGACATAAGAAGGAGAAGGTGGGGCCATCTGGCAAGAGGACACTTGACTTTTCACCTACTTATTTTCCCTGGAGATACTATTCCCTAGGAGATGGGTTGGGAGGGGGGAAATTCCTTTGAGCTGAAGTAGTAGATAACAGCAGAGTGACTTGGAAGATGGCCAATGAGAAGCAGAGCAGTGGGGAAAGGAAAGGGAGGGTTTGGACCAGGAAGTCAGTGTTGGCTGCAACTGAGTCGGAGTTTCGATTGTTGTGCTTAATAAATGAAAGATTTTGATCAAGGACTATTTGTTTGAAATGCAGTTTATTTGAGATGACACCAAATCCTGACAAGTACATTGATGCTAAGAGAATATATGATATTCTAAAATCTTTAGGAAGACACGCTATTGATCTCATGATAATGATCAAATGAAATTACACTAAAGACTACACCACTTAAGAGCTATCTTTTCCCAAACATGAAGAATGTGGATTGTCCCTTATACCAGCAGTCCCCAACCTTTGTGCCTTTCGGCCCCTGCCGAAAGGGGGAGAGGAAAACTGGGCTGCATGAGTGGTGGGCTGACATGTGAATGCACATCTCAACTTGTGCAAACAGCAGGGCAGCGCACATGTGCATGAACATGCCATTCAACTGCAAGTTGAGCGCAGATGCACCAGCCCACTGCTTGTGTGAGTTGAGCTGCCTGCGTGAGTGCGTGCGTGCGCACCAGCCTGCCATTCACATGAGTTGAATTGCATATATGTGTGCACACCAGTCTGCTTCTTGCATGGCCTGATTCTGAATTGGCCACAGCCTGGAGTGGGCCACTCCCTGGGGTTTTGGAACCCCTGCCTTATACCATTATAGATATACAAGCACCAGATTCTACCATTCAATGTTGTACAATGGATTAATGGATCAAGTCATGGATCTTTTCTGGTTAGTGCACTTAGATGAATAGTGATTTCAGTAAACCTCCTATTGATATAGTAGTAGACAGTTTCCTTCCTGAGCAGTGGGTTGGACTGGAAGATCTCCAAGAATCCTTCCAACTCTATTATTCTAATTCTAAATATAAGTAAATATAAGAAATACAGAAGCATTATTGACAGCAGGAGAAATAGGTACATAATCTTTATATATTAATTAAAGGGTTTTTTTTAAGAAGGAAAGGAAGGAAGGAAGGAAGGAAGGAAGGAAGGAAGGAAGGAAGGAAGGAAGGAAGGACAGAATCAAGATTCAGGAAAGGATATTTCTACATGTCAATTAAACAACAAGAATGTTCATTATGACTAGATAATTATTTTTCTCTTTTGATGATATGACCATTAAAGCATAGAATACTGATAGTGGCTTGAATTCCTTGATCCAACTGTTATTGCAAATTCCTCTTGAGGCAAAATCCTCAAGGTAAAGGAACAAGTAATTGAACATACTACAGTTGGCTTATTATCTGTGTTCACTCACAGGTTTCTGTATTGCTCAGGAAAACGATCAGCATCTTACTAAGAGAAAAATTTCCTTCTGATATAGAGCAACATAAAATGAAATCTTGAAATTAGAGCATGGTATAGATAATCAAAAGCTACTCAACTGTAGCTCTTGTATGATCTCAATTCATTGTAATGTTCAATTTACTTATTGCACTATAGTCTGTAGGTCTATGCATTTCCTATTCTAAGAATAATATTAGAGCTGGAAAGAAATGCATTTGGAACATATTTTAAAGAGAACATCCCCAGTTCATGCTTCCAAACATATATAAACTGGAATGTAGGTATATGCAAGAATTTTATTTTTTGAACATTATGTAATTCTATTCACATTTTCTAGAGGATGAATAAAAGCATGAATATTGCTTTTGGGTATAAAAAATAAAGCCCAAATATGTTTATTAAGTGAGCATACAGTGAGCATAAAAAGATTTCACTACTTTAAAGAAAATGACTTGAAAATACACACTTTCCACCGAATAATTCTGTACGCAAAGCAGTGAATGGTTTTTATATTAGAAAACATGTCCGTGACTTTTTCATGCAAATATATTAAAATAAATTCACCAAAGAATGAAAAAAACTGGATGAAAGGAACTTACTTTAAAGCAACGGAAATTGAGCAAACTTGGCTTCATGGATTTGCCTGTCCCTAAGCAGAAAGCAAAAGAAATGGAAATCTATTCCACCACTTCAGAAAACAACTGGAAACTACAAAAGAAGGTCAAATATTCCGAGTGATTTTCAGTAGCCACACTTAGTAATAGATTGATAAAACTACATAATGTCCCAGGTAATTATTAATTAATAATAATTTCCACACTTAATTAATTATTGCTCAGTGTCCAAAAATCTATAAATGCTATTAAAATTCTCAGGTCTGTTTGCTACTTTATTACGCTGAATTGGAGAAAAAACTCAAAGAACAAAATTTTGTTAATAAAGGTATCTCAAATGGATTAAATTAGAGAATGTTGAGAATGTTGAGACCTCTTACTGATGCTCTTGACCACAGCTGCTGTAGTGCCACAGTCAGCTGCAGTCACATGACCTGATGTGATTGCCGATACTCTGACTTTCCCACTGGCAAAGTCTTTCCTTATGGTGCATTTCCTGCCTGTCTCTCTGCACATGCACTGTGCCAGCCATTCACACATACACACCCTCACTCTCTTCTCATCCAGCAGCGACTTTTCTGCATGGTGGGAAGGTAAGGTAAGGGAGGAGAGGGGAGGGGAGGGGAGTGGGGAGGAGAGGAGAGGAGAAGAGAAGAGGAGAAAGGAGACCAGGGGAGGGAGGGAGGGAGGAGGAAGGAAGGAAGGAAGGAAGGAAGGAAGGAAGGAAGGAAGGAAGGAAGGAAGGAAGGAAGATTTCCCATGCTTAATGCTAGCTTTCCACAAGGAAACTCAATGGGGAAGCCAACATCTCAGAAGTCATTCCTCTATTTGCTGGTTTTTTAGTCAGTTTGTGATCATTCTGTTTCTCTTTTTAGATTAGGAAAATATTTCTGAAACAATGGTTCAACAGGTCATCTGATATCTGATAATACTGAAGAACAATGCATTTATATGGAAGTTTCTATTAAACCATTCTTTTACAGATACATCTCATTTTCTTGGCAGTTGATTAGAATCCATTTGGTTCCACAGGGACACAGCTAGTGGCACTCCCTTGATAAACAAATATACCAGGAGAAATAAAGAGAAAATAAATTATTACTAATGGTTTAGAAAGTTGCTAAAACCATATATTCAATTTCCACTTATCTTTTATGTATACTGATATTTATAGTGATAAATGTCTCATTATAGAAAGCGATTGTTTTGAAGGTCTGAGGCAAATTGTGGGCCTGCATATTGAGTGTCTTCTTTGAGCATTTACTGTTCATCTTTTCTATGATTTGTTACGCTTCTCCAGTATTTCATGTGATTCCAGCTTGTCAGCACAGAGTACAAGCATAATGAAAATAAATTCAGTTTTAAAGTAATTTGCAGCTGACTGAAACATATTGTAGAACTTTTCGTGTTTCAGGTGAACCTTTCTGTTGGATTTAGTCAAAATATCCACAGCATCCAACCCACATGCCAGAGTTTGTAAAGGAAGTGAAGAGTATAGATTATAGACTAAAGAGTATAGATTAAAATTGGTCCATTCCATTTGGAGGAAATGTCTGCTTTTTAGGGCCTGTTGGAATTTCATTCCAATCGTTAATTTTTTTGGGGGGGATCTGCTTAAAAGTTCACCAGAACAGACTCGAAGGTAGGTAAAAATTGCATTTTCTTTAAAAACTTCACAAGGTGACAAAGAATTTGCTTCTGTCATTTGAAAATGTTAAACTCCTGGAATGCTTACTGAAGTAATGAGCCCTTTAAAGAGTAGAAGCATTTTTTCCTGATATTTCCAAGAATGGTCATGTAATGGCTTATTTTATCTGGCATTCATTCTGTCATGGATGTGCTATAAAGAAATAGTTACTTTTGGCAGGATAGGTGGCAGAATTCTTTTTATTGCTAATGAGGAGGAAGGCATAGAAGAATATAGAACCCAAGTTTAATGCAGGAGGAAAAGGGATATTCACGGTTATCAAGAAGCAAGATGTGCTGTCATTTTATAAAATGAACTGAACAGCTCATCTTAATGTTACACTTTACTAAGGAAAAAAAAACAGATCAAACTAAAACTTGAATATCACAGAGTGCAGATTTTATACTGTACCAGCATTTTGTACTGCTTTAAAATGCGGAATGGATCTAATTCCAGGGGCCTTGTAAATGCCCTACTTCCTCTCCACTACGGGAGAAAAATCTGTAAGAAGACCTAATACCCCTTCACTCTTCTCATTGGTTAGTGGCATGGTTCATTTCAGCTTCTTAGTCAGTAGTACAGACTCCCAATGTTTTATTTAAGGGTTTCCAGAGGTAGGTCAAATGTACTAGGACAGTTACCGCTAACCTTTTTGCCATCGTGTGCCAAAAGCGGGAGAGCACGGGGGGTCATGCATGCCAACACCCACAATTCAATGTCGCAGTGCACCCACGCATGCACTGCGACACACACACCCCGTGATTCCCCTGTTTTTGGCACACAATGGCCCGATAGGCCTGTTTTTTGCCCTCCCCAGGCTCCAGAGGCTTTCTAGGAGTGAAAATGAACTTCCCCACCCCGCTGGAGACCCTCTGGAGGCTAGACTTCCGGTGTGCCTGGACGGCCTGAAAATCAGTTGGCCTGCACGCTCATGTGCGCTGCAGCTGAGCTAGGGCAATGCTCGCGTGCCCACCAATATGGCTCCGTGTGTCACCTGTGGCACGCATGCTATAGGTTGGCCATCACGGCACTAGGACATGTTAGTTGATGTTTCCAGGATAAAACTCTGAACATACACACAGGCATGCCTTTATACAGTAGTTATTTTCACACAGAGAGTTACAGGTGCTGCAATCACACTGACTAATAAATGAATTATGCTACATCTAGTTGCCTTCTACTCTAGAAGCTCCCTGCTTACAGTTTATCTTACATATGCGTAACAAAGTATATGTAATGCTACAGCAACATAGAGTGGATAAAAATGAACATTTCCAGTATCTACAATTTTTGCATTGGTAAAATGTAGTTTTCTAAAAGAAAGAATTTCCTTCTCTCCCTCCCTCCTTCCTTCCTTCCTTCCTTCCCTTCTTCCTCCCTCCCTCCCTCTTCCTGAAGAGAAGAAATTATGGTTAACAAACCCTCTATGGTACTGTTCTTGGTTCATTGTGGTTGTTGCCGTTTCATATTTCAGAACAATTTTTTTGACCACATTGTTGTCCATGTTAATTACCAAAGTCAATCAAACATTACAGTTATCTTGCTTCTTTCATCCCTTGCAGTGGTAAGTATGTGCTCTGCCTTAGTCAGGTATCACACGTTCAGTTCTTCACAGTTCTGCACAGCCCAGTTTTCAAAAGAAAAATCTAGAAAAGCAAGTCCAGAAAGGGCAACCAAGATAATAAAAGGAGCAGGTCCTACAAGGAATGGTTCAAAGACCTACATTAGGTATGTTTAACTTGAAGAAGAGAAGGAAGAGACATGATAGCTGTCTTCAAATATCTGAAGGGCAGTTACATTGTAGAGGATTTGGACTTATTTTCACCAGAGGCTAAGAAAACTAACAGTATGAAGCTTAAGACTGTAGGTACAGATTAGAGACACAGGTGTCTCTAATCTGATGATAAGAGCTGTCCAACAGTGGCATAGATTGCCAAATGGGGAATGGCTTCTTCATTTTCATTGAAAGTTCCAAACAGAGACTGGATAGTTATTTGTAGTGGATGGTGTAGTCAACCCTGCAAGATAAAAAAGATTTATTTTATTTTATTTATTTTATTGGTTCGATTTATATGCCGCCCTTTTCCAGAGACTCAGGGCGGCTTACAATGCGTTAAGCAATAGCCTTCATACTTTTGTATATACCTGCTTAGTAAGGCTTTCGGGGGGCCCCTAAGAGGTGTTCTTTTTTATACAAAGTCAGCTTATTGCCCCCACAAACCGGGTCCTCATTTTACCTACCTCGAAAGGATGGAAGGCTGAGTCAACCTTGAGCCTGGTGAGATTTGAACTTGCAGTAATTGCAGGCAGCTGGTGCTACTTAACAGTGCTTTAGTCCGCTGTGCCACCATGGTTCTTGCTGCACCAAGATTGAACTTGATGGCCATTGAAGTCACTTCCAACTGTATGGTTTTATGATTCTATTATAGGCATATATGGATATGATTGATGAAACCAGGTATGAATATACAGTTTAAAAAATCTTGACTAAAAAGCCAGTAAAACATGTGAACTTCTAAGATTAAAGCAATATGTTAAAACTTGAATGGTATCCTGCCTCTTGCACAGATCCATAGATTTGGAAGGGCATTTAGACTTTTCCATTTGCTACCTGCTCAATACAACTCATTCTGACAGATCACTGCCCAACTTTCTTTTGAAAACATCCAATCCAATGAATGGAAACTGACTTCTCTGGGTAATTGGTTCTCTACGAAACTGCTCTTCTTCTTAGGAACTCTTGTCTCATACTCAATCTCTCATCCATCTTTCTGTAGGTTACATTCAATATTACCTGTGCTGCATTCTGAGGTGATAGAAAAGAGGTTTCTATGAAATCTTTTTAGTTATTTAAAGGGTTGCCTAATACCGCCCTCTTAGTCAACTTTGCTGAGTTCCTTCCATCTTTCTTCCTAAACTATAGTTTCTAGTTCCTTCATCAATCTCACTGTTTATCTCTGAACTTGTTCCAATTTCTCTGAATACTTCTGAAAATATGGTGACAAAAATGGACATTATTCAAGACAGAGTCTGACCAATCCAAATTGAAGTGGAATTATAATAATCATGTTTTTTCTATGCTGTATTTCTCTAAAACTGCAGTTCCTTTTGTAACTACTTTACAATGCTTATATATATTCAAGTTTACAACAAGATATTGGATTCAAGTTCTATTTTTTATTTGATTCCCAAGCCAGTTATCCCCTATAACTGTTACCCACTATAGCTTGAGTGTTTGATTACTTTCCTAAGAGGAAATATTTGCATACAACTGTTAAATGTCATTGTTAGTTCAGCCATTTTGTTTAATTTTTCAATATTGCTTTATAATTTGTTTCTGCTTTCTAAGATATTAATTATCCTACCCAATGTTGCTATCATCTATAGTTTGCTAAATTTTCCCTCCATCTCCACAGCTACATAATTAATAACATGTGAAACATACCATATCCAAATCTTCTGGACTTGATATATAAGAACAACTTCATTGCCCTCATAAATCTTAAAAGTATTACAAAACTTTATACGTGAGTACATTTAAAGTTAACTATTCCATCAATCGTGAATTTCCCCAAAAAACCTAATCTTACTTTTTTGAATTTCCTGTGCCTTTCACAGACATAGACAAAGATTTAACTCTGTATTCCTTCTTATTCATCAAATTATTGATCCACCTTGCTTTAAATGTTTCGGGTGCTATACCTCAGGTATTGTCCAGTTTATTGACAAGTAACTACAAGAATATACAATATCTAATTATATGATATAGCTATGTGTACCTGATCAATAACAACTTCCGTTGACAGAGGCTGAATTTTTAACTAAACAAGGATATGCTTTCAAGAGGGCTCCATTTATCTTTACAAATTAGGTTCACGGTTGGAAATGTTCTTCTCTGTGTAATGATAATAATATTAGTCTTATTCTTCTCTGGAAACTTTTTATAAATGTTGACGTTTAACTTGATTACCTTTCTAGTTATGCTTGTTTCTCCTCCACCTTCATTTCAATTGAATATTAGTCTAAGAGAAATGGTGGACCAATGCTGTTTATATTTTAAATAAACTGAGAAGTTAAGACAAACTCATATACTTCAATACTGGCCACCCCAGCAATTCATAACAGCCAAATGTGACTTCCAAGTGTTCTTACAACTCTCCGGCATGCCCATGTTCTCTTTAGCCTTTGACTGCTATGAATAAATTCAAAATATAGTCTGCTCTTGAATTTAGAATCATTACTCAATATGTTCAAGTCAGTAGTGGGATTCAAAACTTTTTTTACTACCAGTTCTGTGGGCATGGCTTGGTGGGTGTGGCATGGCATGGCATGGCTTGGTGGGTGTGGTTTGGTGGGCGTGGTTTGGTGGGCGTGGCAGGGGAAGGATACTGTAAAATCTCCATTCTCTCCCCACTTCATGGGAAGGTTACTGCAAAATGCCCATTTCCTCCCAATCAGCTGGGACTCGGGAGACAGAGAATAGATAGGTGTGGGGTCAGTCAGAAATGGTATTTACCGGTTCTGCGAACTACTCAAAATTTCTGCTACCTTTCTTCAGAACTGGTCAGAAGCTGCTGAATGCCACCTCTGGTTCAAGTAGTTCATTGGGCAATAACAGTGTTACTAAGCCTTTATATGGAAATCATTTCAAAAAATATTGACTTTGGGTTCTTGGAAAAGAGTATAGCTAATAATTTTCTTTTCCTGCTTTACTGATATCCATAAAAAATATTTGCCAAACAAAGAACAATTTTCTTCTTATGCAGAAGCCAGGTAATTCATACAATAGCCTATCCCCTCTGTCACAATCTGACAAACAATATAGCAGATTAAAAAGTCGTTAATTGGCTGATACTGTTAGCAGCAATTTTAATGTGCTAATGTATCAAAAGAATTGCTTTGATCTGACAAAGGGGAAAATTACAGAAAGTCACTTTTGAAAGAATGGACAGTCCAAATAACATGACACAATGTGGAAAACACATTAACACTTGGAAAAGTTGAAAAGTGCTAGGAGGAAAAACCAAATTAAACAGTGTGAATATATTATTGAAAGTAACAGATATCACTTAAATGTCACAATAGCGGTTGGAACAGGATTTATTTCCATCTATTTTCTTCATTTACAAATACATGGATTTTATTTGCACAACATAACTGTTTAGTGCCATGCAAAATTCTGTGGTCCATTAAGAAAATATATATCCCAATTTTCTGAGAACAATCAGTTTTTCTTAAGAAAGCTATTCTGATCAGTTTGTCATGTCCCAAAATTATTTTTCTAGAAGAAAGCATGATTTTCGGCATTCAGAATGAAGCATATATTTATCCAAGGCCACTGAGCTTTTAGCTAGTCTGATTATCAGGTTTTGTGAGATAGCCATGCTGATATTGGTCAAACACACAATACAATAGCTCTAAAACAATACCTAATGAAGTAGCATCATCTATTGAGGAAGAAAAGCAAATCACTTTTCAGTCACTCTGCCTTTAGAAAATACCAAGATAATATAATTTATCTGATTAACTTCTAGCATTCTAGCAGGCTTAGAGAAGCCATTTTAGTTTTATATACATGAGCAAAGTGGGGTAGCCGCATGAGTGATGACTAAGACTTTAGGCAGTAGCTTATTTTTCTATGAAACTGGATGTGGTGGCTCAACGCTGGCCTGTTTGTTTTTATGCTACTGTGGCAAGAAGGTGAGAACTTAACTTTGGACCAGTCTTTGCAGATTTTTGGCCGCACTCGGTGGTGACAACTTTGGAACAAAAAGGCCACTACTGGTTGACATCAAGTCAAATTGCATCTTATCAACCATCCTATTGGACGACCATCAAGTGCCCCAGAGGTGGTATTCAGTCGGGTGAACTGGTAGAGGCCCACCCACCCACCCCGGCTCCAAGTCGTGCTAGGCACGTTTTCGAGGCCGGGCGCATGCATGGAAGATGCGTGAGCAAACAAAGCACATGGATGGAAGGCCGGGCGCATGCACAGACAACGCGTGTGAAGTGTGCGTGCGTGCAGCAAACCGGTGGTAAAGGTATGTGAAACCCATCCCTGAAGTGCCCTATTGTGCACAGAATAAAGGTGCTTCCATCTCTACCCTATGATTCATGGATCTACAACATACCAGACACAAATCCATCGTGTCATTTAATAATCCATGTTTGACTGCTGTCTCTTACTGGAAGTCAGTTCCTGGCAGTGCAGAAATTGTGGTGCGGGAATGCCAAACATAGCAATTTTATATGTTATAACAAGCATATAGTCTGGGGAAATAAACAGACCTTGAGCCATATGACCTGATAATCTTTTGAGTACTGGGGCAAAGAAAATGTCAGGTGGTCCCTAAAGAACAAACACTGAAAAAGAACATAGTCAGTAGACTCACAAGACATAAATGTTCCAGGGACACAATTTTTTATAACTTTCTCCAAGACAGTTGAAAGGAGGGAATTACACTATACAAGCATTTCCATGTTGGGATATTTCAGAGAAATAGAAAAGACAATAAAAGCAAACAGAGGAAGAACAACTTAGTACAGGAAGTAGAGGCAACATGAAAAAGATTGTATTGCAATGACTAGCTTTATTGGGAAGTTTAACATGTTTGATAGTGCCACAGATGAATGGACATTATATGCAGACAGATTTGAAGAATGTTTTGAGGTAAATCATTGTGTTTTTTCGGGGGAGTACCTGTTTTACTGAGTGTTATGTGAGGGGAAGCTTACAGCTTATTCAGAAACTTAATTGCTCCACAAAAGCCTTCACAATTCATTTCAGCTAGAAAAAAATAATAATGCCAAAACGTTTAGCACCAAAGCCATTATTGATGGCAAGGTATTTCAGATTTCATAAGTACAAACTTAAAGACGAGAATATCTAGCATCTGGAGTTCAATTTAAAAAGGCATATTGCAAATTTTGTGAAGGGCTAAATGATCCATTGAAATATTAATCAACTAGGCTGTGGAATTTTGAAAGAAAACATTTTTTTAAAAAAAAACCTCTTAATGGGTAGATTTAACAAGACAGCATTTGAAATTACTCTTTGGGGAAGCTGCTACTATAGTACAGATAATGTAGAGCTATAAGATAAAGGTTCCCCTCATTCATATGTGCTAATCATTCCCAACTCTAGGGGGCGGTGCTCATCTCCGTTTCAAAGCCGAAGAGCCAGCACTGTCCAATGACATCTCCGTGGTCATGTGGCCGGCATGACTAAACGTCAAAGGCACACGGAACGCTGTTACCTTCCCACCAAAGGTGGTCCCTATTTTTCTACTTGCATTTTTTACATGCTTTCGAACTGCTAGGTTGGCAGAAGCTGGGACAAGTAATGGGAGCTCACCCTGTTACACGGCACTAGGGATTTGAACCTCTGAACTGCCAACCTTTAAATTGACAAGCTCAGCTATAGTCTATATAATGTATATAATAGTCTGTATAATATAGTCTATATCATGTATATAATGTATAATGTAGAGCTATAGTCAGGAGCAAAAGCAAATGTAGATAAGCTTGAAAATAAGTCAAAATGAAATGTTCTGTCATTGTGGCAGAGATTCAAACATCCCAGGTCAATCTGGATTTAAAGGAGAAATTTGCAAAATGTCACTGGGACATTGGATGCATAAACTTTAATTTATTATAGCAAATAGATAAATAACTGTTGTGAAACCCAGCATTCTAGACACATGATTAGTTCAGGAAGCTTAATTGGATTAGAGCTCCATCAACAGCATGGCACACTATTTTTCTGTATCAAAGATCATTGAGGATAAGCTAAAACAGATGTTCAATAATGTTATACAGTATCTGTCAATAATGTTGAACCACTTTCACACGACCTGCCTCCACAGACTTCTGAGGATCCGGTGGCAGGACAAGATGCCAGACACAGAAGTCATCTCCAGAGCAGGCCTGCCATCAGTTTAACCCTGCTGATTAAAGGCCAGACACTCTGGGCAGGCCATGTTGCAAGGATGCAGACCACCGCATCCACAAACAGCTCCTCTTATGGTGAGCTGTCTCAAGGAAAGCAGTCGCACAGGGGACAAAGGAAGCGATACAAAGACACGCTGAAAGCCTCTCTCAAGTCCCTGGATATCGACACCACCTGGGAAACCCTTCGATTGACATGGCGCACGTTGATCCACCAAAGCTCCCAACATTTCAAGATAGAAGGACAACCATAGCACAAGAGAAGCAAGCACTCCGCAAAGCCAGAGCTGCAAATGCTGCAATAGTGGTACCCATACATGTCTGCCTGACATGTGGCAGAACATTCTGTCCCCATATAGGCCTTACCAGCCACCTGCAAACACACCATGGACAGCCCACAACCCATTAGAGGTCAAGGTCCTCTTCAAAAATGATGGACAAACATCACTTGTCTTTAAAGACATTGATAGGCATATCAATGGTAAAATAGTGTTACAAGAGCATGCCATGCCCAAATTTCATGAAGCACACCCACTTTCATGTGCTATATTTTCTACTAAGTATGACTCTGGCATATTTCTGGCCTGTTTGCTTTTTTACTGTTAATGGTTGATCCTAAAATACAGGAACTATCTACCACTTCAATATCTTCATTGTCAAATCTAAGATTGGTTGTTGTACTAGTTGCCATTAATTTGGTTTTCTTTCAGTAGTGATTATTATTTCATATTTACTGCATGAATGTGTTTATGCTAGTGAAATTTAATGTCATGATTATCTACTTTACCGTGCCTGTTATGATACAGCTATGACCACTTGTTCAACAACCGTTCAAAATTATGATGCTGAATGTGGGGAACTGAAAGCCAGTCTGTGAAGCTGCAGTCATCGTGGTGTCCCCACACAACCCACAGCCACATGATTTGCAACATTCCCTGCCAGTTTGTCACAACCACTATCAATGGCAAAGCCATTGCAACATTCCCTGCCAGCTTCCTGCAAGCAATGTCGATGTCAAAGCTGGCACAAATGATAGCAAGTTACTCCTATAAGTTGCTCCTACCACTTTTTCTCTCAAGGAACCTGATTATGAAAGATGATCTCAGGGATTTCATACTTTGTAGCACTCCATGTACACTCCATAGTACATGCCTACCCACAGACCCTTCTGCCTGATCACACTTTGCAATGCATGCCCAGTTGCAGCACCCATCTGCCTAGCTGCCTAGCTACCCCTGCTGGCCCATTTATGTTGTAGAGAGTCTACCCAAACCCTTTGCCAGTTAACCCACACTCTCCAAGGCCCACATGTGGACATCACTGGTCTGCCCATGCTCTCCAGAGTCCACCCATAGTACGGGATCCCCACCCTGTCTGTACTCCACAGAGCTTACCTGGCCTTTGTACTCCTGTACCCCATGTGCACTCTTTGCCTGGGACTTCAGCATTTTCCCACATAATGACCCATGTGATCCTAGAGTTACAATAGCAACTAGAACTATCAGGATTGCCATCATAAGTGATGCAGTCATATGATGTCAAATAGAACTGCAGAAAAAACAGTTACTTCCAACCTGCCTTCCATTGAGGACCTGCATACGGCACAAGTCAAAATAAGGGCTGTGAAAATATTTACAGACCCCTCGCATCCTGGACATAAACTGTTTCAACTCCTACCCTCAAAACGACGCTATAGAGCACTGCTCACCAAGACAACTTGAAAAACAAGAACAGTTTTTTTCCCAAATGCCATTGATCTGCTAAACAAATAGTTCCCTCAACACTGTCAAACTATTCACATTAGGCTGCATTACTATTGCTATTGGTCCTCTCATTGTTCCTGTCGCCCATCTCCTCCCACTTGTGACTGCATGACTATAACTTTGTTGCTTGTATCCTTGCGATTTATATTGATATTGATTGTTTCCTAGTATGATTTGATTGCTTATTGTACCATATGACTATCACTGGGTATTGTGCCCTGTGATTCTTGATGAGTGTATCTTGTCTTTTTATGTACACTGAGAGCATATGCACCAAAGACAAATTCCTTGTGTGTCCAATCACACTTGGCCAATAAAGAATTCTATTCTATTCTATTCTATTCTATTCTATTCTATTCTATTCTATTCTATTCTATTCTATCCTATTTAACAGTTGCCATCATAACTCAAGGAGTATCTGTATGTAGATACTTCCATTTGTATACATTATATTCTCTCTATGTGTGTGTGTGTGTGTGTAAATGTATGTGTGAATGTAGAAATAACTTACTGTAATATAAAAAAAATGTTTATTTGGCTTTTGTATGAGATGACTTTTAATTTATTTTTATATATACCAGAATATATTGATGGAAGCAAACAGAAAAGGAGAGAAATTAAGATGCTTAGGAAACACTTTTCAAGATATGTAAGCAGCACTCTTCTAAAAATATCCTTGGGGGCTGTCTAGTCAACATTTCTCTTATTCTATCTCAAGCTTGGCAAGCGAGAAACCCTGTCATTGCAATTGGTCACACATTTGTGTGAATGTCTGCACTAGACCTAAAGTATCATTTCCTCATCCACAGCAATATTGAATGCTAGTGATACAGGAGAGGGAAAAAATCCTACAAATAATGAAAGACAAGGACCACAGAAGAGAATATAGTATGTTAAAGCTAAAAACTGAGATCCCACAAGTCACGCTAGGTCTGTAGAACAACATAAAAGGTATATCAGTGAAATGGTACTACTTTTAAACTCTTACAAATAATATACTAGCTGTCTCATGCGATGTGGTTCAACAACATACAACTTAATGTGATAAATACAATGGTTTTATTTATGATAGTTTCAAGGTAATATATACAGTATTTTTATTGTACTATATAACATTTTTCGCCCTGATGTTCTAAGACACATGCATAATTTAGAACATTTAGTAAAGGAGAGGCAACTGTATCTTATAAAATCTGCATAATATGTGGAGAGAAACCAGCTTCAGAAAGAAGATCTAGACACCTAGAGTACTGCATCCAGTTTTGGTCACCACACTATAAAAAGGATGTTGAGATTCTGGAAAGAGTGCAGAGAAGAGCAACTAGGATGATTATGGGATTGGAGGCTAAAACATACAATGAATGGTTGCAGGAACTGGGCATGGCTAGTCTAATGAAGAGAAGGACCAGGGGAGACATAATAGCAAGTGTTCCAATATTTGAGGGGATGCCACAGAGAGGGGTGAGGGGGTCAAGCTATTTTCTAAAGCACCTAAAGGCCAGACAAGGAATAATGGATGGAAACTGAACAAGGAGAGATTCAACCTGGAAATAAGGATAAATTTTCTGACAGTGAAAGCAATCAACCAATGGAACAGCTTGGATTCAGAAGTTGTGGGAGCTTCATCACTGGAAGCTTTCAAGAAAGCTGGACTGCCATCTGTCAAAAATGGTGTAGGGTCTCCTTGGGTGGGGGGTTGGACTAGATGACCTACAAGGTCCCTTCCAACTCTGTTAATCTGTAATCTAATCTTTTTGTGAAACACCAACACAAGGACACCAATGTGATCTCCTTAAGGGAGAGAACTCAGGAATTTGGGTACAGTCACTGTGTAAACCTTTCAGACATCAAACTTTTCTTTGTCAAAACTAAAATATGTTAGATATTAAGAACAGTCAGGCCATATTAGATTAAAGTGATTCACAGAAATATCCAGGTGTTAAGTCCTTTGGGCTTGGTCTTCAACAATGCCATTTCTTAGAAGATTCAGAGCAGTGGTGGGTTGCCCCCGGTTTGGGACGGTTCACAAGAACCGGTAGTAAAACCGACAGGAGGCTCCGCCCACTGACCCAGACGTCATCATAGGTGATCTGCGCATGAGCAGAAGCATTGGCATGATGTGAATCGGTAATAAAGTTAAGTAGAGCCCACCCCTGATTCAGAGGGCCAGCATAAATCAGCAGTGGGCAAAACAGCTCCCAATTCCTCTCCTGACTAAATGATGTGGAGAGTTTGGATGAATGATTACAAGAATATACGCGGAATTAACTATCCAACTATCAACTATCAAATAGTTTGGGTGAAAGATAGATATAAAATTGTGATCTCCCATTAGACTTCTGAACACAGACCTAACATTACCCAATTGATAGGCAACAAGCATGGCTGGTGGAACTCAAAAAGCACAATGGACATTCCCTTCCACTTCACCCACTGCTCTCCTGCTCTCACTTGAACTGTCAGTGGGTCTAAAAGCAGAAATAGACCCCATCTATTAATTTTGTCCCATCTCCCTTTACCCGAGTTCCACAGTTCACTGGAAAGATTTCAAGTTTATATTTTAAAAAAAAATATCAAAGGAGAGATAAAAAAAAATTGAGGATGATGCAATACACTGATGCAATACACCAGATAGGGTTGTTTGAGATCCCAGTTACAAGAAAATGAGAAAGCTGAAAACAGACGACAAGAATTATAAGGAGATGGTAGTTCTGACAACATGCAGAAGTAGCCTGTGGACTATACAAATGTTGTAAAAGAAGGAAGTAACACTCCCTAAGTAGCAAATTCCATTATATTATATAGCAATTATATCTGCATTAAATCCTTTGTCGGCAGGTAGTGGAAAACTTTATAGGAGACAGAAATAACCTGGTAGAGCTGGTAGAACTTGGCTTTATTTTCTAGGCTCCAAAGAAAGTGTTAGTCTTCTTTTTAAACACAAGTCTAATGCTCTTTCCAAAAAGATTCCAAATAAATGCATAAATGCAGCATAATGTCATAGGGAAAATTCCTAGTGGAAGCCAAATTTATGGTCTTGAAGACAATAGGAAACAGTACCCAATCTTGGAGGGAAGGATCAGTGGTAGGTTGCTACCGGTTCGCCCTGGATCGGGCGAGCCGGTAGCGGTGGCAGTGGGAGGCTCCGCCCACCTGCCCAGATGCTTCTGTGCATGCGCAGAAGCATCACATGCAAGCACAAGTGTGCACATGCCCATGAGCGAATCGGTAGCGACAGGTTTTGAAACCCACCCGTGGGAAGACTATGTCTTCGGTAACTTGAAATGATGAAAGCTGGGCAGAATCCAGTACCTGGTCACATAATCAAATCAATAATAAAGAATGAATCACAGCCCACCATAAACATTGTGTAAAAAGAAGAAGAAAAAAGTTGGAACTCAGCTGCTGCCATGATGGGCTGTTGATGAAATAAAGACACCTGCATGAAGACCCCACATTTCCAAAATGCCACCAAGCATCTTTCTACCCCATTAGAAGAAAATTTTTGTAGCTCAGGGTTGAACTATGGAGTCCTTGATGCTCTCTGAGCTTGGTTGGTTGGTTGCAGATACTTCATTAACCAACTAGGTAACATCATCAATGCACTGATGACGTTACCTATCTACCTGCAGGCAAACAGCCAAGCTCAGAGAGCACAAAGAACTCCATAACTTTATTCTGCTATTAGAGAAGTATCAGGTTCAACCCAGAAAGTTAATCCAGTAGCATTTACTTTATCCCAGCTCACAGATCCCAGCTACAGATCACCTAAATCGAATAGGTTTGCCAGACTTCAGGAAGGCTTCAGGACAGTGGGCAGAAATGTCACCAAATTAAGCAAAGTCACATGGTCATGCTGCAAAGTCCATTCATTTTGTAATGCACCATGATTTTCACAAATATGTACAAAAGGCTAATGCTTGATTTGTCCTTTCAGGAATACCTCTGTAGGTTTGATTTATATTTCTCAAAATTCTGCTGTTGTGGCCCACCAGCAGCCTGCGCGGATTGTTGCTGATCCCGATGAGGAGGAGGCTGGTGTGGTGTTGCACCAGCAGCCTGTGCAGCCAGCACTCAAGTCAGACAGCAAGGAGGCTGAAGAAGATGTGGTGCCAGAGGCAGAGATTCAGCCTTCAGAATCTCCAGAGGCTCCTTCAAGTGAAGAGGATGAAGTGGAGGAGCCTCTTCTCAATGCACGAGCACACAGAGCTGCCAAAAGGCAGGAGTGGTTACTCAGAAGGTCTCTTCGAGAGTAAAGGCTTGGGGCTAATTGGCCACTCCCTTAGCCTATTTAAGTTTGCACACAGCTTGTAAACATTGCAGGAAACAACGCATGTTCGCTCACTGGTCATTGAATGTGGATTGTCTTTGCAAACCTTGCTTCTGGGCTAATTGCCAACTCTTGTAAAACTTTATCTAATCTGTGGAATTTCTGGCAGGTTTTTAAGGACATTTTATTAACATCCTGCATTTGTAAAAGACTGTGTTTGTAGTAAACCGAGTTGTTCGGAGTTTTGTGTGTGCTACATTCCTTGGGATCCCTAGCTGGGGCAGAACATCTGCAAATTATGGCTTCTTCATTGCAGCAGCACTGTGTGACAGTCTGATACAGTAGGGGCAATGAAAACAAGTGGTAGTATGGACTTTCGTATATTGATTTAAGATATTCAGCTAATTATTTCACTGAACACTTTGATTTCATATTGAAACAATCCTAGGCACAACTTTACTGACAGATGCAGTGCCTTGTTCCAGCTGTATTCAGAAGTCAGCTGCTGTTGACTTCAGTGTTCCAATTTACAGAACCACAAAATTGGACAGCAAGGCACAGAGATGCCAAAGAAAGGGGAGGGAATGAGAACTACTTAAAGAAATTAACTTTCTCATTATTACTGCCCTGCACCCTGTAAATCAAACAACGAGTAGAACTCATTTCTTTAACTATGGAAGTTTAAATTGGCAGGAAGTGAAGATGAGAAGATTCTTTTTGTGCAGTGCTATTGCTTCACAGAATTCTAGGCTCTGAATTTATTTATGTGCCTTTAATATGCTTGGTGCCTGTGCAGGATTCTCTGAATGATAAGTCTGAGGCCAACCTTATACATTCTAACAGAGTTTTTCCACATCAAATATATGCAGTATGAAACTAACACCTTGATTTATAAGTAGCTTTCATTTTTTGCCATATGGGAATGCATTTGAGTACAGCTCCAGAGCTTGTGATTCCTGGAGCACATACTTGTGTTACAATGTAGTGATGTACGAAATCCCCCCCCTCCCAGTTTTATTTTAATTGGATTGCAAATTGGAAATGCCATCATCAAATGATCAAAAGAAATATCACCTTCTCCCTCTCTCTCTCTCTTCCCCCACCCTCTCTTTCCCTCCCTCCCTCCCTCCCTCCCCCTCTCTCTTATTCTATATTTTTTCAAATGCATAATCAGTATATACCTGAGCTGGCTGAATTTCTATAAAGCATTTGGGAACTATAATGTAGTGGACAGTACATTTTTAGTACTGAACTCTCCAAGATACTTCCTGATCTTCCACTTGTACATAAATAATCAAGAAGTCACAACTGTGAAGTTTTAATAACAGAACATAATTCTGATATCTGATGAGGACAGAAGCATGGTTCAAATCTTATACTATCATCCAGTAACTCTAAATTAAACCTAGTTACAACATGTCCAATATTCTTTTTCAATTAAGAGTTTTTATGGATACACATAAAGCACAGAGAGTCCCCAAAGAATATTTTGTTATTCGATGGGGAATGGAAAAATATTATTAGAATAATAAAACTCTAATGATTTGAGCAGGGGACAAATTAGTAATTAAATTTCAAATTGGAAGAAAAATGTTACAAGGTTCAAGTAACTGCAGATTTGAGCTTTTCTTTGCATTGCCTTGGATCCTCGAGAAAAAAGAGAAGGATTTGCCTGAGGCTGAAAATGGGGGCAGAATTTTGAAAAAATAAGGATACTGGAAAGAAAACGTTCTTCAATATGCATTTCAGTGTAACATAAACTTGCAGAGTAAGAAACAGATTCAAAGATAGAAAAAGGAAAAAAAGGCAAGAATATAAACTCATTTCAAGGGGACTGGATTAAAAGACCAAGATGCAGGCATAAATTGCCCCAGGAGAAAGAATTTAAAAGACTGCTTCCTAATTATCCCACTGGCCCATATACAGCAGTGTTTCCCAAACTTGGCTATTTTAAGATGCATGGACTTCAATTCCCTGAATTCCCCAACCAGTATGCCTGGTTGAGAATTCTGGGAGTTGAAGTCCATACATCTTCAAAGGGTCAAGTTTGGGAAACACTGATATACAGGATAGTTGAAAAGCAAAGGTTATTGGAATCTAGGCCACCAAATAATTATAACATTTAAAAAAAAAAATTCAGAGTAGAATGAATGTCATACTCCAAAACTCTTGAACCTCTGTTCTTGTCCCTTAGCTGGGATCTCATGTCTATAATTTGCCAATGAACTTGTAATCTTTGAAAAACTGTAATTGGAGAAATAGTAACCAAGGAGACAAAGCTTGAAAAAGATTGGATGTAGCCTAACAAAACAAAGAAGGGAAGAAAAGAGAAAGGAAGGGAAAGTAAAAAAAATAAAAAAAGATTATTATTCAGAAAGTACTTGACTTTAGCTGAACTGGATGATTATCTGAGAAACTCATTCTTGATTGTATAACTTTTATACAAGCATTTCAATGAATGGGGACCATTTTTTATTAGTACCATCCATTGATAATCTATGGTGAGTAGTGAATAATTTGTGAATTAGCAAAAGCGTCAACTCTGCAGACAACAGGGTAGCTGAGGCCAAGTATTTAGCTTTCCAATACTGAAGAACAAAGAATCTACCTCTTTGACCAGATATGAACTTTTATGTGATAAGAATGTGACATTATTAAAAGTAGTTCAAAAGACTATGAACATTATTAATATAAAAATATATATCTTGTTTCAAAGTGAATACATGTAATAACATCTTCCCAAAATGGAACAATTGTAGGACTGTGTACAAGCATACGTTTAAATAGAAATGAATATCTAATATTTTGCATCTCTAATATTATGATTTATTCAGTCTTTTTCCATATAAACCCAATGGAATCCAATAAATCTGAGTATAATTTTAGAATATGAGATCATGCCAGATGAAATTCTATTGAAGTGTTCTGGTATTGTTTTTAACAACTGTTCCTGTTGTCTACGCCATAATATAACCTTCTTCGCTCCATCCAACTCAATCAATAATTGGAGGTGACGACCCTTTGAAAGCTGTATGCAACAAAGTTTCATTTTAATGTATGCTGATGCAAAATGACAATAAACTTATTCTAAGTCTAATTAGTATTTGTGTATCAAAATGATTTTTTCATCAAAATAATTTTATTTTTTGAATAATTTTATTAAAGTTTTTAATAAATGTAGTAAAAACCAGTGCAAAGTAAACTAAAATAAAATGGGGAGGGGGAAAACTAGAAGAAAAAATAAGAAGGCAACAAAGGTGACTTCCGGTTTGCTGTTTGTCCCCGCTGGACGCTCCTTTGGGATCGTCGCACCCACTGCCTGTAAAGAGCCGCCTTTATAGCGGAATGGCGGCTCGAAAAAACTCCATTTCCATGAGGAAACAGAGATAGAGCAGGCTGGGGTGGGTTGAGTCCTCTGCCTAATCCCAAAAGTTTTTTTTTTTACTTTTGGGACGGAGCGGAAGAGACTCCCCGGATCCCCAGCCGATGCTCCGGGCTCTGGGAGATCTCCGCTACACGCAGAGCTAGGTGGCAAAAGCAAGCCTGTAAACTTGTTAAACTAATTAAAGAAGACGTGAGCTGGATCGCTGACCCTGAGGCGCAAGTATTTTTTTTTTTCTTATTTTAGAAAAGTTACTGAAGTTGTTTAAGAAGTGAAAGGAAAAAAGATTTTTTAAAATGGCGATTGCTGAGGCTTGAAGAGAGGCTGAAAAGGGAAAGTCCTTCCGTTTTCTATTACAAAGTAGCGGAATGAATACTTCTGGCCGTAATTGAGGCAAAACCTCACTCTCACTCTTGCTTTTTTTTTCTTTTTTTTTTCTGGGGATCTGATATTGATCTTGGTTGGAAACAAGCCTTTTTTTTTTTTTCCTCTTTTCCACTAAATCTTGTCTGTGTGGGAAATGGCATCGGGACTTACACAGCTAGACAAACAGGATGGGGAATTTCCCCCATTAATAAATTACATCAACAAGTTGTAACTCTCCAGTGTCAGAAACCTGATTTTAATATAATAGAATTTCTTCTTGAAGAGATTGTAAGAAGGGATGAGATTGTGAACCAGCAACTCGAAAAATTTAAGCAGGAAATTAAAGAAATTGGTGAATTGGTGAAATCAAAGTTTGACTTTTTGAATCGAAAGATTTTAAATACAGCTAATGGTTTATCAGACTTTCTGATTCGGGTGAATGCAAAGACTAAATTATTAGAGTCTAAAATGAAGGAAACTGAGGAGAATTTGGATGACAAGATTCAAAAAATTAAAAAGGATTTGGTAAACATTCAGGATAATAGCTCAGAAGACAAACCTAAAATGGAGGTTGACCAAAAGACTGGTAATGAAGAAAATGTGCAACAGAGGATTGAAAGAGAAGTTTTAATGATTCAATATAATTTTACAGAATATGCAATTAGACTGAGAGGTCTGCAGGAAAATAATAGAGATGACTTAAGGAAAATATCTTCTGAAATTCTGGCTGGGATTTTAAAGGTTCAACCTGATGAAGTGTTTTGCAGGATTGATAGAATTTATAGAATAAACTCCTGGTTGGCAAAGCAAAGGCAATTGCCTAGAGATGTGGTGATCTATTTTACAGATAAAGAAATTAGGAATAATATTGTGCAGAACTCTTTTAATTCTACTTTGCAATTTCATGGAAGAAAGATTTGGATTTTTAAGGAGCTCCTGACTAAGATGCTAATGGAGAGGAAGAAATTTGGCTTTCTAGTGACTGAGTTAAAAAAAAGAAATATCCTATTTAGGTGGGATGCCCCAGTTGGTTTAATATTGAGACACCAAGGAGTAAGATATCAACTGAACACTGTTGAAAAAGCGGAAGAATTTTATCAAAAAAATTTAAAAATCAACTTAACATCTTTAGGCACAATACAGGATAAGCAAAAGGAGTTGGAAACAAAAGGAAAATATCAAATTACAGAGGCTGTGGTGGATAAATTGTCTTTGGACTCCCTGGATACCCCAGCTGGACTGTCTATAAATAAGAGAGCAGTGTCATCCGACTCCAATGTGATGAACCACCAAGTCACAGACAAGTGCGCAAATCAACCAGTTGATATACAAGTGATGGAGAAGAAAGATGAGATGACAAAACTAACCCAACAAGATCAACTCATAAAGCAGAATGAAAATCGATCAGCCAATACACAATTGGTAGGCACGAAACGAGGATGGAAATTCAACCCGCAAAAGAAAA
Organism: Arizona elegans; assembly: GCA_022577455.1. Classification (NCBI taxonomy): domain Eukaryota; kingdom Metazoa; phylum Chordata; class Lepidosauria; order Squamata; family Colubridae; genus Arizona; species Arizona elegans. The sequence continues at coordinate 23,999,798 of JAKOOJ010000005.1, forward strand.
AGAAAAGAAATAGATCTCATAGAAACAGCAGTTTCTAAACCAAGCAACAGTGAAGCCAGGGACTTTAAAAAATGAATGAATATCTGAAAAGATAGTGGAGGCGAACAATTGTTTAATACTATCCTGAGGATTGTGGCAGATCTCTGTAATGCCATGATTCTGGGATGTGAAAAGAGCCTTACCTTGTTGGATTTGAATTATCTACTCTGGATTTCTTTTACTGGTAAATATATTATAATTATTTTGAGTTACAAGGCAGGAGAGTTACGCTGGGGCATGCAGAAGATCTGGATGTTACCCATTAGGAGGATGGGAATCAACAATCCTGATGAACACCACAACTATAACTATATGGATATAATTATAATGTCACTCGGGTGGTTGTTTTTACTTTTATATATATACGAGGATATCTACTACTGATGGGGGCAGAAGATGATTGAAGATTTTGAACAAACTGTTGCACCAGCATGTTATTTTACCCTATTAGGGGTGATGGATTTAACAATCCAGTGGAAAGACATCAAAGAAGATATTATATGGATTATAAATTTAAAGTTATTGTCTTTTTTCTTTTTACAAAATGGAATGCATATATAGATATGTGCATATCTTAGTTAAGTGGGCAGTGGATTATATTTAGAATTGTATTGCATGATTTTGTAGGAATTGAAGGGTTGAAATAGGTTAGTTTATTGATTGATTAGTCTAAGAAAAAGGATCTTTAAGTCATATATTTAGGGGGGTGGAGGAATTGGATAGAACTGAATAAATGTTAAATTTGGATGTAGGGAGAAGGCCGCTTTAAAATGTCATATTAATATATATAAAAGATTAAATGTTAAATTGTAATAATACACTATAAGTTTAGGGGAGGAGAAAAAGGGCAGATTATCGTAAAAATGGGAGTTATAAGAATAATATGCTAAGGGTCAGTATTCTGAGGAGGGAGTAAGGGAAAGGAAAGATATTATGTATGTAATTAGTTATGAAATAGCCTATTGTTGTGAAGAAGTCACGGGGGGGATGGGTGGTGAGGGGGTGTTAGGGAAGAGGGGGGGGAAAGGGGGAAAAACTTGTATTTGAAAACTTTTTTAATAAAAAAAAAAGGCAACAAAGGTCATAATAAAAGAAGTGGCTTCTAACCTTCACCATACCATATATAAACTAATATCAGGGGTGAAATCCAGCAGGTTCTGACAGGTCCTGGACAATCAGTAGCAGAAATTCTAAGCAGTTTGGAGAACTGGTAGCGGAAATTTTGAGTAGTTCGGAGAACCAGCAAATACCACTTCTGGTGTCCCCAGGAGTGGGGAGGGAATGGGATTTTGCAGTATCCTTCCCCTGCCACACCCACCAAGTCACGCCCACCAAGCCACGCCCACAGAACTGGTAGTAAAAAAATTTGGATTTCACCACTGACTAATATAATAACTTTTCACCACCTTTTAATGTTACAAATTTAAAAAATCTTCACATAGCCAACTATTATCTGTACGCAATCTAGAAGTCCTCATCTTTTCAATCCTGGTTCAGCAAAAAGCTATCAGAAATATCAAACAAATTATTTATCCTTGATCAAATAGTCCAGCTTTATACTCCTTTTTGCTTTGTACAATCTTGAATCTTTCCTATAGCATTGCAAGATTAGATCTTTTATCACTTTTTTATATTTAACAGCAGTCTTCAAAGCTTTCATGAGCCTTCTTTGTAAACCCCATAAAGAAACATCATCCAGGATTTCTTGGCAGAATTGTTCCACATCCAGATCTTCTTATTCTCATAGAGGCATCATCCAGAATTTTCTGCACAGTTTCATGTCCAGGTCCAGAGATTCATGTCTTGTTCTTGATTTGTCTTTTGCATTCCCATTTTGGGAGTCCCAATCAGTGGAGGGCTGCTACCAGTTTGCTCCAGATCAGCAGTGGCGGGAGGCTCCGCCCACCCGCCTGGATGTCTCTGCATATGAGTGTCACACGCGCGAGCTTGCCCACACCCGCGAGCAAACCAGTAGCAAACAAAATTGAAACCCACTAGTGGTCCCAATGTTGTTCTCTTCCATGCCTTCAATTCTATAATGTCTATGTCAAGTACAGGTTTTTAACATTTTCTCATTGTCTTCTAAAAGTTTATTCATTGAAATGTGTAACTTTCTGAGACATTCATTTTTAATATTTCAGCGTATGTAAAAAAAAAAACTTTTTAAGATAAGAAAAAGTTACAGCCGTCTAAACTTTTTAAACTCTTTTCTTCTGGTCCTTTGGTTCCCTCTAGTGTCCATTTGCAACGTTTGTCAAGATGCAATTCCTCCCATGAATATATTGTGTGTGTGTGTGTGTGTGTGTGTGTGTGTGTGTGGTTTCCAAATCCATTTAAAACTTTCATAAATCAAAATCCTCTCTTTTTTTTTTTTTTTTTGCTTTTCAAGAGATTCTTTGAAATTTCTTAAATCCAAAGAACGTAAAACTCACAATGTGACAAATTAAGTTCACCATTTTAAAGGTCTCTATCAAACCTGCCCCAATCAGATCCCTTAGGAAAGAAAGACTCTCAACTCCATTTGGGTGAAGTGATAGGTTCTTTTACTAAAGGTTACTGGCTGCAGTAAAGTTTCCCGTGCAAAAAGTTACACATTTTTTCCCCTCATCCCAACCCTCCCACCATGACCATTTGTCTTCAGCCACTGAAGACATAGAGATGTTTTGAGAAACGCTGAGATGTTTGAGATAGTCCACATTCCATTTTCAGGCTGCATGTCCTTGAGTGCTGGCACAAACAGGTTCCATGCTTCCTGGTCTTGGTCAAACTATCACCCTCTCCTCCCGATTTCCCATCACATTCCCCACATGTTTATTGACCACATGTCCCTGCCATGCCCCCTCTCCCTGGCCTTTGATAGCAGGATGCTAATTAGGTGCCAATCCAAAAATGGCAGACCTGACAGTCTCTAATATCCATAAAGTGACTAAATTGAACCAGAAGCTGAAGGAGATATGACAACCTTGCTCTCACAAGTGGCAGAAGCTTTTATAGGAACATAAAGCCAGTCAAACTTTATTTATTTTTATTTTATTAGTCATATTTCTATGCCACCCACTCTCCGACGACTCTGGGCGGCTTACACCAAAGACAGTATACTAAATTGCATATTGCCCCCTAACAATCTGGGTCCTCATTTTACCCACCTCGGAAGGATGGAAGGCTGAGTCAACCTTGAGCCGGTGAGATTTGATCCGCAGATCTGCTGAACTAGCAGTCAGCTGAAGTAGCTGCAGTACTGCAATCTAACCACTGCACCACCTCGACTCACTTTCTAAGCTCACTTTCTAATTAAAGTAAAGTAATTAGAAAGTGAGTTTGACTGGCTTTATGTTCTTATAAAAGCTTTTGCCACTTGTGAGAGCAAAGATGTCGTATCTCCTTCAGCTTCTGGTGCTCAAACACATAGGAGACTGTGATTTTATGGTTTTCTCAGACCTCAGAGCACTGAATCAGCTCTTCTCTGGAGAAATTTGAAGAAGCGATCTAGTGGGCAGCTTTTGTTTTGTGCAACAATTGTCATCTTCCCTTGTTCAAGGAGATGTCTTCAGTTAACCATGACTAATGCCAGAAACCATCAAAATAATGACAATAAGGGTAATTATAGGGTTTTTGTGGCATAAGGTTTAAAAATTGCTTCCAATGGATTTAGTGGTTCCAACACTGAAATTGCTAAAAATCTAAATTGAGATGTCATTAGAAGTAATTGTAAATAGTTCTACTGAGCAATCCTAGACAAATAATGTTTGTTGCTTAAAAGAGAAAATGCTAGTTATTCATCATGTTTATTTACCAATTGATATAAAATATAAATCCTAGTTTCCATTCAAATGTACCATGTTATGAGATTTTTATTAATTTGACATCTGGGTTCTCCTACATAGTGTCAACTTGGCATGAGAAAAAGAATAAAAACATGTCAATTCCTAGAAATAATGTTCTATGATGTAATATTATAGTAAAACTATTCAAAATCTTTTGCATCCTTATCCCAAGAACTAGTTAAATTCATAACATATAAATCTGATAGTAGGCCCTCCACCATTTTTTCATCCTTCCTATCCTGATGATGACGTTGTTCTTCAAAAACAATGCTCAGTAGATTCAATATGGTAATAGAGCTTCGGGTATATCACTACCTTGGTTTGAGTCATTTAGAAATTGGGATTTCTATTCTGATCTATTTGTACAGTGATCTGTTTGCATTGTGATCTATTGTGAGTCTTAGAATTAGTTCACGTTTGCTCTATTTGAAGTCTCAGATTTGGCACAATCAATTACTTAATCTTAATGTCCATTTATTTCAGACATATGACACTTTGAGAAATAAATGCAGACTGTTTTTAAATTTTTGAGTTAAAAAAAATCAGAGCACAGCGAAAGTGAGGAGAAAGAGAATATTTGATGTATTTCTTCGCTTAGTAACTTATTGTCTTCTTAAATGGCCCAAGGTGCATTAGAAATCATAAAGTAAGGTTTTTTAAAGGAAAATATATTAATAAGTTAAAAAAAGTAAGGTTTTTTTAAAGGAAAATATATTAATAAGTTAAAAAAAAGGAAAATAATTATATATATTAATAAAGAATACACAAAAATGCATTCCTATTCAAAATAATGAAAGTAATTAATACCTAAGTATTTATTTATTTACTTATTTAATTTCTACAGCCTTTATATGGATTATTTCTCTTCAATTGTAAAAATAGAAAAGGTGTATCTTTGGTGCTAAAAAAATAGCACTAGACATTCAAAATCCACAAATACATTCCCATAATGTAGGGATAAATCAAGCATCAATAAAAGAGAACATCTGTAGCTCGTGGTTAAATAAAAAATCGTTGGTACTCTCTGAGTTTGGTTATTTTCGTGCAGACATTTCATTACACAACTGCATAACATTATCAGAGCTAGTGTTAGTCTAGCACTGATCATGTTACCTAATTTGGGTAATGATACATCTGCAAGAAAACAACCAAGATCAAAGAGTACCAAAGACCCCATCAATCAGACAATATGATATATAAATCAGGAATATCCAGGAAGGATATCTGAGAAAAGATATATTTCCATGAAATATTCTGACCATGAGTCATCCAGCATGCTAAAGATTATGAAATGGTCTATGAAAATGTGCTTGACTGACAAGAGGAGCAGCAACTTAAATAATCATAATCATAAGTTTATTTGTCAAGCATATATAAGATAACAGGTAAAAGTATAAACATAATTTGAATACATGAAAAGAGTAAGTAAAAAGGAATATTAGGACAGGGACTGTCGGCACGCTGATGCACTTATGCATGTAATGGTCAGATAAGAAGAATTTAGCCTATCGAAGCAATGGGAGCATGGCAAAAGTCTCAGAAAGAGTCCTTTCTGGGTTCTGGACTAAAGGGGATAAGGGAGAAAAATAGTTTCACACTCACTTAGCCTTACAATAAAGGTAGAGTTAGTATTCGTGTTGGTGTTTCTTGCCTAGACTACCTTTAAGGATTGATAGATTAGCACTAATGCATGGATCCAGAGAATCAACAGTACTTCCTGAAGCTAATTAGCCACTCCATTAAACAATTGAATTTTTCTCGTTTGAGCAAAGAGAAATTTCCAAGGCATTTTTAAAAACCCAGTTGAACGATACCAGATTCTTATCAGAGGTTTTTATGTCTAGTAGAATGTAAAACAAACAAAAGAACTCATAGAGCAGGGGTGTCAAACTCAATTTCATTGAGGGCTGCATCCGGGTTGTGTTTGACCTTGGGGAGCCGGGTGGATGTGGCCAGGGTGAGCATGGTCAGCTCGATGTCACTCATGTTGGGAGTGCTTCAGTGGTGGGTTCTAACCATTGTTATCACCAGTTCGTTTCACGCAAGTGCCTGAATTTCAAAACAGCTGAGGCATGGCAATCCACTCTGCCACATCTTACATCTGGGCTAAAAACGAAGGAATAAAGGTATGTATAGTGCGGGGGCAGATGGGAGGGCCCAGCTGATGGTCGGAGCGAACCAGTTCGCTCACACATCAAAATTTATGCTACCGCCTCTCCAGAACTGGGGAGAAGCGGTAGCAACCACCACTGGAGTGCTTGTAGTGGCCCAAACACTCTGCCAGCAAAAACAGGCTCCCAAGCTGCAATGACCACCTACAGCCCTCTGCCAGCAAAAACAGAGCTCGGGAGGGCTGCATGTGGCCCTCCTGAACTCTGTTTTCGCTGGCAGAGACACCACAGGCCAGTCCTTCGCTGTTTCCAGGGTGGCCTCACAGGCCAGATCTAAGCACCCCATGAGCCAGATCTGGCCCCCGGGCCTTAAATTTGTCACCCCTGTCATAGAGTAATGTAGACCTTACCAGCAAAGACCAAGCAAAACTAAGATTACCACCAACTAGTTCTTGAGGACCTTCACTGATCCTGAGAAATCAGTCCTAGCTTTCACTTTTATGACTTTGTGAAATTTGAGCCATTATGAGATGGCTGTAATTGTAGCCCTCATCTGGCAAATTTACAAAAAGCAACCCTGTTGACTCATATCTTCTATATTAAGTTCCTTAACATCAGCATAAAATATCATGATAATACCAATTCAATACAGCAGCAATAAATTCATTTTATGACCCTGTATTTTAGGGATCATGAATTTAATTGAAATAAATAGTCAGAGGACATGAGCAAAATAATTCTTCTTTAGTGGGCTGCTGACCATATTTCTGCCTACATTTTTACAAGTAATACTTCTATTTTTACTTTGGCATAGTCAGCTTTTAATAAAAGCAAAAATCTATCCCATAAGAGCCATATTTCTATGTAATAATGAACACTCAATCATGCTACTTATTTTACCACACTGAATCAAATTTGACTCCTGTTTGCTGCTTTTTAAAATCTTTTTTTGAACAAAATGATGTTTTGGAGCCCATTCATTTATAATATCATTCCATTGTCATGCGATGAAATACTGTCTATATAAAAATTATTTATGTACATGATAATACTTTAAAAATAAGGTACACTTAAAGAAAAGGTGACGTCCATAAGTCTTTTGTCCACTTCATTGTCACCTTTATCCAATATTAGCTACACAAAGCTGTAGCTAATATTTGGGGTTTTTTGTTGGAGAAGATGGTCATCTGAATGTTTATCTAGTCTAAGTGTTCATCAATATGATGAAGATTTCCAGCCACGCCTTTCTCTTTCATCAGATTTCCTTTTCTAAAGTTATCCACAAAAATGGTCTGATAACCACAATGAATTAAAAAGAGGCTCAATCAAAATAAAACAGTTGGTTAGATAAGTTCAGGGGATCTTGCATTCTCTATAAAAGAGTATATGTTGTTCGGAAGTGCTTGTGGATATAGTATTCTCACCGGAAAACAGGTGGCATGATGGATCTCATGTTTTATTAAAATGCCAATTGATAGAGATAAGCTGTGTTGTGAGCAGAATGTATTTTGTGATATATTTTGGACTTATCTTTATATGCCAAATTTTAACTTTGAAAACCTATAATTTCCTGAGAAAAAGGTCCAGAAAAGTAAGAATTGGTTATTATTTTTGTATATCTAAGGCCAGTGGTGGGTTGCTCCTGGTTCTGTCTGGTTCTTTAGAACCAGTAGTAAAAGCGGCGGGAGAGTCTGCCCACCCACCCAGATTCATAATTGATGATCTGTGCAAGCGTGTGCACGCTCCTGTTGTAAACTGGTAGTAAAGGTAAGTCGAACCCACCCTGTCTAAGGTCCAGAAAAGTCAGTTAGACAGCTGAATTCCAGGGTTGTGCTACCAATCAACAGACACGTAGCTAAAAGAAAAACAAATAGAAACTTCACAAAATGGGTTAATAAATGGTTTACAAGTTCATAAGAAGTAACCATCATGGACAAATCATTAGAAACTTAGAAATCATGATTCAAAAAGAAAAAAATATAAGAGATAAGGAGCTGAAGTCATTGAACTGGAAAACCATGGAAAGCAGTGAAATGTTGAGATAATCAAAGTTCTAATAAAATACTGAGCAGGGAGATATTGTCAATCATGAAAAGAAAATTCTTGTACCAAACATTTTCAGTGACCCCAATTTCCATTCCATATGTGAGGGTACATACACAGCTAACAGAGCTTGGTAATAGAGACAATATTTGGTAGAAAGTTCTCTAGAAAGTTAGAGAAATTCTAAGTGGCAATGGGCATCTTTCTAATAATCCTCAGGAATCTGGTAGGAATCAGTACAGTTTAAAGATAGTATTTCCCAGAAAGCAGTACAGAAAAAGCTGTTTTTTTCAAAATGAGTTAACAAATCAGAAGTGAAATTCAATATTTTTTACTACCGGTTCTGTGGGTGTGACTTGGTGGGTGTGGTGTGGCTTGGTGGCCATGGCTTGGTGGGTATGGCAAGGGAAGGATATTGCAAAATCTCCATTCCCACCCCACTCCAGGGAAAGGATACTGCAAAATCTCCATTCCCACCCCACTCTGGGGCGGGAATGGAGCCAGGAATGGAACCGGCAAATACCTCCAGAGGTGGTATTTGCCGGTTCTCCAAACTACTCAAAATTTCTGCTAGTAACAAATGCCATGACATCACAAGCTCTGCTCCTTTCATACATACATGAACAAAAGGAATGGAGCTTGCAGTCTGATGGTACGTTAATCATTTGCTATCTCTGAGACACCTCTTTTCTGGTATCAGAACTAAGAGCCAAATGGAATATCTTTCCCTTTCACCATCTTTCTAGGAGAAATAAATATTCTGTCCCAAGTAACATGTATGACTTCAACCAGGGGTGATATTCACTTACTTTCCCTACTGGTTTGTAAATGTGAGCACGCATGTGCCATGCATGCACCCGGCCTTCCATGCATGCGCTTTGCTAGTGCATGTGCCTTCTGCACATGCGCCTGGCCTCAAAAACATGCCTAAATAGGATGGCATAGAGCCGGAGCGGTTGGAACCACCTGAATACTACCTCTGACTCCAATACCTTAGTCCGGTTAGAATGTTTGTATCAGTAATCATTATGAGCAAATACACAGACATCCATATCTAATACTTGCTAATCTTAATGTTTTGTATTAGTGTTTTTATTGTATTGTAAGCCACCCAAGTACTTTTGGATAGTGAGACAGGTGACATAGAAATAATTAAATTAAATTAAATTATTTTACTTTTCTTCTGCATTTGGTTGATCTTTCAGGATATTTTAAGATCTTTTTATGAATCATCATCCTTTTACATCCACTAATGAAGTAATAGAACAGTCTGTAATCATCAGTTCAACGTTTTTCTGTGTTCTTATCCAATGTCAGAATCCAGGGCAACCAGAAAAAGCACCAAAGCAAAAGGATTTAGCTAGTTATTATTGACTTATGCTCACCGAGTACTGTACCCACAATAACTTTTTACCTGGCACCAGGTGAAGGCCCTTATTTTCCTAAGCATTTGGGGAGTGCTTTCGTTGTTTCAGAATTGTAGAATTATGCTATATATTGAGATTTTATGCTGTCTGTTGTGTTGTTCTGAACCTGAAGTGTTATATTTTTATACATTTCTTTGTTTTGTATAGGTTTACCTTGTACGAATTTATACATATATATCTTATTTGTCATCAGAGAACTTCTTCATTAGGTGGTAGAGAAACACAATAAATATTTTTAAAAAAAAAATACAATACAGATTTCAAACTGAGATAATATGACTTGTTGAGAACTATTTAACTATTTAAGAACAATTTAAAGCCAAGGCGTTAGTCAGATTCCTGGGTTCTAGGATACATAATTTTCTGCTTGTTGAAAAGGATTATAAATGCTTTATCTGTTATGCATAGCAACCCAATCCTCTTATGGCCCTAGAAAGAGTCACAAAAGAAAATAAATCTTACACAGAAAAAGAACTGAAACTCTCCCTATTTTGAAATTACATCTGGAGGCAGCAGAGGAACAGAATTACACTGTGCTTTTAACCCAAGTGGCAGAAGATAGGGAAGTGGAAACTGGCAGAATTAAGTATGTCAAACTTCTTAGTGCTTTTTGACATGACTTGGGCAGTTTTTGCCACTTCCGATGGTAGGGAAAGGATTTTTCTGAAAAATGTGAGACAAAAAAAAAAGAGGATCTTTTCAAACCGTTCTCCTCAGTATAAGGAAATCTAATCCTCTAAACGTGATCGGATCCACTATAATCCAAAACACTCATCATCATTCAATAAGGCATCTATAATGTCTTCTATATATAAAGTCTCTCTTTCTTGCTATTTCTTTTTATTCCATAGTAAAGCTAGAACTGCTCCCAATAAACAGCTTTTTCATCCTCTCTAATGTTGGTACGGCATGTTTAAAGTATTAAGTGGAGGGTGTCCTGTTGATACATTAATACATTGCCCTAATTTCTGCATTAAGTCAAGAGATTTTTTTTAAGCTGACTTCAACTCTTTTCAGTGATAATACCCCTGTGGCGTATAAATGGAAGGCAACTGCTTATACATAACTTAAAGGAAGGTGGGGGAGTGATGAATTACAGATGAAAAAGAGGAAAGAGATCCTACTTACAAGAAACTCTGAACTGCAGGTGCCAGGAAAGAAGTGTTTTTAATGTATTTCTCCCCCATCATTTCAAAGGTAAAATACATCAACTTTTGTCCTCTAGTGAAATGTTAAGGGAGGCACCATGCCTAGCAAACTGATATAATCAAGAAAGGTCTAAATTTCAAATGCAAAGCCTCCCCGAAACAAATATCTGGGGAATAACACAAAAGAAAGAGAAATCTGTTCTTAGATATATATTTTTTCTGCGATTTCACTTTACTGATTCTCAAAACCAGTTTATTCCAGTTTGTATCAGCAAATCTGTACTAGCGAAAAAAAAGTTTGTATTCTCTTTTAATTAACAACAGGCTTTAAGCTTTCTATTTCAGAAATAGAAAATTGGGCTTTCTTGTATTTTCCTGTATTCAAGATGCTAGTTCCCAGTTTAAATACTGACAACCTCTTGAACTTCTTGCATCTTCCTTTTTAATCTACCTTCAAAACTATTGATTTTTTTGGTGTTACTCCACCTCTTTCTCTCTCACACATGCATTCTCTCATTTTCCTGCGACTTAATCAGAGAAAGCTTTCCATTTCTGTTTGTCTGTACTTTTTGTTTTCTTTGAAACTATTTCTCTAAACTCCTCCTTCAACATGCTGGTTTGTACAATTAAAAGAATTAGGCAGTGCTGCATATTTAAAAGTTAAGCCATAAGTTTATTTGTCAAGCATATATAAGGTAACAGGTAAAAGTATAAACATAATTTGAATACATGAAAAGAGTAAGTAAAAAAGGAATATTAGGACAGGGACAGTAGGTATGCTGGTGCGCTTATGCACACCCCTTACAGACCTCTTAGGAATGGGGTGAGGTCAACAGTAGACAGTTTAAGGTTAAAGTTTTTGGGATTTGGGGAAGAAACTTGGGGAGTCAGGTTGTGCATTCCAGGCATTGACCACTCTGTTACTCGAGTCATATTTTCTGCAATCGAGTTTGGAAAGGTTTACCTTGAGTTTGTATCTATTATTTGCTCATATATTGTTGCAGTTGAAGCTGAAGTAGTCATTGACAGGAAGTACATTGTGGCAGATAATTTTATGTACTATGCTTACGTCAGACTGAAGTCGGCTTAGTTCTAAGTTGTCTAAGCCCAAAATTTGAAGTCTGGTGACCTAAGGTATTTTATTGTGGTTAGAGGAAAGGGGGACTCTTCTCATAAAATATCTCTAGACTATTCTCCATAGGCAATCAAAATCTCCCTTCCAGTAGATTTTTTTTTTGGGGGGGAGGTTGTTTTTTTTTTTTTGCTCCAAGTATTGTTTTAATTTTTTTATTTATTTATGGTCCCAACTTTTTCTTCGTTATCTGCTTCTCTCTCTTTCTCCCCAGAATATAAACTGCTGTTTTGATTACTGCATGACTAATGCTAAAATAAAATAAATTCTCCTTCAAAAGCAAGGTCCTGCCTCTAGACAGGAAAAATCAAATGTGTCAGGGTTTCAAGTAACACTCCCAATGATGGGCTGTCCAGTCCCAATGGTTTGGGCAGGACTGGTCAAAATGTATAGGTACAGAATAGGTGGTACTTGGCTCAACAGAAGTAACTATGAGAAAGATCCAAATATCCTAATGGACCACTGCTTAAGTATGAGTCAGCAGTGTTGGCAGCTACCAAAAAATGAAATGCACTCCCGGGATACATCAACAGTGAGATAATCTCAAGGTCATGAGATATATAAAGTGATAATATCACTTTATACTGCACTACTGAGGCCACACTTGGGATATTGTATGTATCAACTTTGAAATGGATCAGGCCTGCTGCAGCCATCTTTCCGTTTAAGTTTGTGGGAGGTGGGAAGTCTGGAATATCAGACCAGACAACAGCAACAGATCATCCCATGGGAATCAAGGTCATCTCAACAGTGCTTGGCAGAGACTGAGGGGAGTTGCCGAAGAGATGCCAGAACACCTAATTGGACAATGTGATCTGTGACCATGAGGGAGGGAATTATCTATTCTTTAATTATACTGAAACTATGGGAAATATTTAGAGTGGATTTCATTTTCATTCCTGCCGAAATGATGTACTCAATAAAAAAAGTTTTTTTGAAAAAGCTGAAAGTCTTGGAGTTCTGCATTAGTTGGGTTCATTAGTTGGAACCTTGAGTATGCTAAAGCCCTAGAAAGTGTGCAGAGAAGAGCAACAAAGATGATAAAGAATCTGGAAGCTAAATCATATATTGAACAATTGAGGGAGCTAGATATGTCTAGACTATTGAAGAAAAGGATTGGAGGGGGCATGATAACTGTCTTCCACTATTTGAGGAGCTGTCACAGAGAAGGGGGCCTGACTTATTCTCCAAAGCACCAGAAAGGAGGACAAGAAATAATGGGTGGAAGCTTGTTAAAGACAGATTGAAGTAAGGAGAAATGTTCTGACAATGAGAGTAATTAATCAATGGAATAGCCTGCCTCCTGGAGTCATGGGTGTTACATCATTGGGGATTATCAAAAGTAAACTAAACAACTATTTGACCATGGTTTTATAAGTCTCCTGCCTTGAGACAGGCAAGGGGTTCATCTAGAAGACTTCTGAAGTCGCTTCCAACTCTATGATTCTATATATTATGTTCCATTTCAGCTGAATTCCAGGCAATTTTGTAATACATTGGTGCAGTTTTCTTGGTGCAGACCAATGTAGAAATGTTCTCCCATTGACTATTTACAGGACTCCTCTGCCCCCTACATGCTCTAGCCTGCAACATTGGTATTTCCTTGATAACCTTGTTTAGTGTCCACCCTATACAAGTTCAGCAAAGTGGAAATATTTCTCTAAAAGGCATATATACTAGAATGCATTATAAATCTTTATACAAAATTAAGATTATAATTCATAATCTGTGGAAATCTGGCTAACAGCCAGATGGCAGAAAATAAAAAGGTTTTAACATTTTCTTATGGTCCTGAATTTAAGCTGCACAAAGATGGCAGTCCCATACAAAGTACTTCTGAAAGAGGTTATGGCAAGCATCTACAGTCCAACATGAATTTGTTGAATCTATTAAAAAAAAAGCAGTGAAATTCCCAAAACTTTCTTCTAAACCAGAGATAGGTAACCTGAAACTTCAATCCTAAATGTGTTTCCAAGATCTCTTTGGCAAGAATAGGAAACTGAAGAACATAGTCTGATATTATAACAATCAGCATTACAGCTTTATTGTGTTGAACTATTCTGTAAACTCCAAAATAGGCTATAAAACCAAAACCATACACAAAAATCTTGATGAATCCTATATACAGGTAGTACTTGATTTACGACTGGCCACTTAGTGACTGTTCAAAGTTAAGATAGACCCTTCCCCCAAAAGATACTTACAACCTAGATTCAAAGTTCCAATAGCATGCCCTTCTGTCACGTGATCACATTTATGGCTTTTTGTAGTTGTGGGATTACAATTTATGATTTTTTTTCCATTCCATTTTGTGTCCATTGTGGACAAAGGGCTTACTTTATGACTGCAACATTCGCTTTACCACTGCTATGTTTGCTTAATGACTGCTGCAAAAAATGTCATAAAAACAGGGCAGTTACATGATTACCTGCTTAACAAGTGGCACAATTTACAACTATTAATCTGAGCTCAACTATGGTTGTAAGTCACATGTCCTCAATTTACACATATGTGACATAGTTTTCTCCATATGACATTCACCTATTATGATCTTTTCCTTCTGAAAAGCATTTTACATACTGTTGTGGCCCTCCAGCAGCCAGCAGAGCTGGCAGCAGATTCGGACAGTAAGGAGGTTGGGGAGGAATTTGGGCCAGTCCTGGAGTCTGGGGAAGGCTCGGATGAGGGCTCTGCATTGGAGGCAGAGTGGGGGTCAGGGCCATCTGATAGTTATGTGCTGCCTCCAGAGCCTCCAGAATCTGATATCAGCGAGGCAAAAGAACAGTGTGATCCTGCTCCCAGTGTGTGCATGCGCAGAGCTGCCAGAAGGCAAGAACAATTAAGGAAAAAAAGGGTGACTCGGGAGTAAGACTTGGAGATGATTGGCCCTTCCCATAAGACATAAAAGAGGAGCAAACGGACGTGAGCCTTTGCAGGAAGCAGTTAGTTCATATAGTCAATTCAAGCTCTGAGAAGTCTGTTTGACTCTGTGTTCCATTTGGCCTTGCAAAACTAATTGACAATTAGGTCTCTGGCAGCATTTCAAGGGAGATAAAGGTGGGTACTTATCAACATTACCTTGAAAGACTGTGTCAACTCAAGCAGACATCTGTCAGAATCATCACAGACTGTTTGTGAATCATTACAGGCTGTGAATGGCCATAATTCACAGCCGTCTCAATAAAAGAGGTTTTTGGGACTAAGATGGTTGTTTATGCTTTCTCAGGAAGCCTAGGTCAGAACACGTACAGCATCCATATACTTAATATTGGCCTATTCCTGCCATAACACTTTGTCAAACACTTTAAAGTAGCTGAAAGTATTTCTATTCATAGAAGTTAAAGCACAGAAGGAAAGAGATAGAAAAAGGCTTTTTTAAAAAATATTTCATGCATTAAGGCAGATCTGCTAATCTTTAAGTCCTACCCACCCCCCTGCTATTTTGTAATAACTCCTGAAATGTTATTGTATGAAGTATTCTAATTTGCATTTAATCCAGGTTTCATGATTACTTTTCAGGCTCATTTTTCTTAACCTCACTATAAATGGAAATGATAAAAAAAAAAATAGGCCATCAGAATGCTAACAAGGA
The DNA here is from genome assembly GCA_022577455.1 of Arizona elegans. Lineage (NCBI taxonomy): Eukaryota > Metazoa > Chordata > Lepidosauria > Squamata > Colubridae > Arizona > Arizona elegans. The sequence goes on from JAKOOJ010000005.1 coordinate 24,015,114, forward strand.
CCACAGTATATAAATTCTTTGCACAAAACTTGTATCTCCCAAGACATTGTCAAACATATTCTGAGACTGATGGTCCCTCGAGACTCAACTAGCAATCCGACCCATCATGATTGAAGTCTTGCAATACCTTTTGGTGGCATTTGTTGGGCTCGCCTGAGTAGCAATATCAAAACTCAAAACCAGATGAACAATTCAGAAAACATGATATGCAGCCAGTTTAGTGAACCAATGCAAAGAAACTCTTTCGTTAGATATCACCATATGCATATAGAAATTGGTGACCTACTTTCAAATTAAACCGAGGAATTTGCTCATTGCTAATCATTTTTCTCCATGCCCATGGACAGAAGAGCAAGAACGCTCACTAAGGAGGCATACAAGACTTTATATTATGCACATTCATAAGAAAAGTTTATTAATGGAGAAAAATGTCAGAGAAATTATGCAGCTGGGGAGCCTTTCACGTGTTCATAAAAACAGAAAACCATTCTTACCATGAACATGAATTAACCCACTGTAAAGATGAGCTTTATGCAGGCTGGCAGAACAATCCATCATCTGCCTCAAAGAAAGATAACTTTAAGGACCTGCAGTCCAAAGTACAGACAGAACTGCAAGAAATGCAGGACGAGTGGTGGCAGAGGAAGGCTCATCAGTTGGCACACTATGCCACCAGAGAGTCCTTCAGCATCATAAAGACTGTTTATAGTGCTTCTAAATCAGGATGCTTCCTCTCAACTGTCATATGATGAGTCGAGCCTTATCGTCTTACAGCAGATTCCTCAGATGCCAGTCTTAGATGTTCTAGATCTCCCTCTATAGGGATACTGATAAGATCAAAAAAGCAATCTTGAAAATGAGCCAAAATAAACAGCAGGATGACATTCCTGCTGAGATCGACAAGCACCTTGCAGGCATTTCAACACATATTGGAAGCTATTTGGTCCACAGAAGAGATGCCCAATGACTTCTGTGATGTCCTCATTGTGGTTCTTTATAAAACAAGGAAAGTCAGACTGCAGAAATACAGGGATAGCTCACTGCTACCCATTCCTATAAAAACAAGGTTCTCTATAAAAACAAGGAAAGTCAGACTGCAGAAATACAGGGATAGCTCACTGCTACAAATCCCAGGCAAGATTTTTTCCTGCATTCTCCAGGACAGACTTAACACTGTCTCTAAAGGTGAAGTGTGGCTTTTAGCCAGGAAAGAGTACCACCGACATGATATTTACCATGAAGTAAGTCAGTGGTGAAATCCAAATTTTATTACTATGTGTGTGGCTTGGTGGGTGTGGCTTGGTGGGCGTGGCAGGGGAAGGATACTGCAAAAACTCCATTCCCACCCCACTCCAGGGGAAGGATACTGCAAAATCCTCATTCCCTCCCCACTCCTGGGGGAAGGATATTGCAAAATCTCCATTCCCACCCCGCTCTAGGGCCAGCCAGAGGTGGCATTTGCCGGTTCTCCAAACTACTCAAAATTTCCACTACCAGTTCTCCAGAACCTGTCAGAACCTGCTGGATTTCACCCCTGAAGTAAGTCCAGAAGAAGTTCATTGAGTAGAACGGACATCTTTACTGACAAAAGCATTGTGCTAGATTTTGTACTCTGCAGTGGAACTGCAGAGCCATCTCTGTTCACAGATGAAATGCACAATGGCCTGTCTTCTTTGAACCCAAAGGACTATTATATCACTGGTACAGTATGTATTTGGTATTCATGTATTCTCCTTCTCCAAGTCATTGATCAAGATCACATTTCATAATAGATGATGAGAACCCATTACTGCTTGACACTATGACTCAAAACTGCCTTTTCCATCACTACTGATGGAACAGTAGCGGCTATCACTACAACGTGATAGCCGTGGTGGCAGTTACACCCCCAGGCTTATGGTCATGGAGGATTTTAACTTGCCATCCGCAGGTGAGATGTCTGAGATGGCTTGGGAGTTCATGGCTTCCATGACAGCTATGGACCTGACCCAGTTAGTTCATGGCCCTACTCATATGGGGGGAAACATGCTGGATCTAGTTTTTGTCTCTGGACAGTGGTTGAGTGATCTTGAGATAGGGGATATAATGATCGAGCCCTTGTCATGGTCAGATCACTCCCTCCTTCGCCTTGACCTTCGAACCACCACACTCCGCCGCAGTGAGGCGGATGAGATGGTTCCACCCCAGGCGCCTGATGGAATCTGATAGGTTCCAGATGGAGCTTCGGCCATTCCCTGAGGCGCTGGCTCACGCCTTGACTGGAGACCTAGTGGCTGCCTGGGATAAGGCAGCCGCTGGTGCTTTGGATCGGGTCATGCCTTTGCGGCCTCTGACTCGGCCCCGATCTCGCTTGGCTCCCTGATTTACCGAGGAGCTGAGGGAGATGAAGCGCCAGAAAAGATGCCTGGAGAGCAGTTGGAGGGCCAGCCGGTCTGAATCTGACCGAACACTGGTAAGGTCTCATATTAAGACTTACCTAGTGGCGATAAAAGTGGCAAAATGTAACTATTTTTCCGCTCTTATTGCATCATCAGATAATCGTCCGGCCGCCCTGTTTAGGGTGACCCGCTCCCTGATCCTTCAGGAAGCGCGGGAGGACCCCTTGGAGGGTAGAGCCGAGGATTTTGTACAGTATCTGTATGATAAAATCACTCACATTCAGGAACACCTGGACTCTGACGGGGTAGATTCAGGAGGGAGGATGGAGGCAGGTCTTGAGAATATTATCTGGGATGAGTTTGATTCTGTGACTCCTGAAGGTGTGGACAGGATACTGAGTAGACTGAATGCTGCCACATGTTTATTGGACCCGTGTCCCTCCTGGCTGGTGCTGGCCTCTCGGGAGGTTACACAAGGCTGGCTCCAGGGGATTATAAATGCTTCCTTGAGTGAGGGTGTCTTTCCTGCTGCCTTGAAAGAGGTGGTGGTGAGACCACTCCTCAAGAAGCCTTCCCTGGACCCGGCAGTGTTGGCTAATTACCGTCCAGTTTCCAACCTTCGCTTTGTTGCAAAGGTTGTTGAGAGTGTGGTAGCATGGCAGCTCCCTCAGTACCTGGATGAATCGGCTTATCTGGATCCATTCCAGTTGGGCTTCAGGCCTGGGTACAGCACGGAAACGGCATTGGTCACATTGGTTGATGATCTCTGGAGGGCTCGGGACAGGGGTTGCTCCTCTGTCCTGGTCCTCTCAGCAGCTTTTGATACCATCAACCATGGTATCATGCTGCACCAGCTGGAAGAGTTAGGGGTGGGGGGCACCGTGTGGTGGTGGTTCTCCTCCTTTCTCTCTGACCAGTCGCAGTCTGTGTTGGCAGGGGGGGCAGAGGTCGACCCCTTGTATGTGGGGTGCCACAAGGGTCGGTCCTCTGGCCCCTTCTGTTCAACATTTATGTGAAGCCGCTGGGTGAGATCATCCGTGGTTTTGGGGTGAAGTACCACCAGTACGCTGATGACACTCAGCTGTACATCTCCACCCCGGACCACCCCAATGATGCCCTTGAAGTGATGTCCCGGTGCCTGGAGGCTGTATGGATCTGGATGGGGAGAAACAGACTCGGGCTCAACCCATCCAAGACCGAGTGGCTGTGGTTTCCGACATCCCAATAGTTGGTGCCATCACTGACTATTGGGGGCGAGTCATTGGCCCCCACGGAGATGGCTCGCAACTTGGGTGTCCTCCTGGACTCACAGCTTTCTTTAGAAGAGCATTTGATGGCTGTGGCTGGGAGGGCATTTTATCAGGTTCGCCTGATTCGCCAATTGCATCCCTTTCTGGATCGGGACTTGTTAAATACAGTCACTCATGCCCTCATCACTTCCCGCCTGGACTAGTGCAATGCTCTCTACATGGGGCTCCCCTTGACGAGCATCCGGAGGCTCCAGCTGGTCCAGAATGCAGCCGCACAGGTGGTTATGGGAGCGACGTGGCGCTCCCATATGACCCCCCTCCTGCGCGAGCTGCACTGGCTCCCGGTGGTCTTCCGGGAGCGCTTCAAGGTTTTGGTTACCACCTTTAGAGCACTCCATGGCTTAGGACTGGGGTATCTACAAGACCGCCTTCTGCCACCAGTAGCCTCTCACTGACCAGTACGCTCCCATAGAGAGGGGCTTCTTAGGGTGCCGTCGGTCAAACAGTGTTGACTGGTGGCCCCCAGGGGGAGAGCCTTCTCTGTGGGGGCACCCGCCATCTGGAACGAGCTCCCCCCGGAGATACGGAGGATCCCGGATCTGTGCACTTTCTGCCATGCCCTCAAAACATTCCTATTCCAGCAGGCCGGCCTGGCCTAACCTCTCTTTTAAACTGTTTTAAATTATTTAAATTTTATATTTGTCTTATAAATTCGGGGTGTTTTAAATTTTGTTTTCTGGGCCAAATTATTTAATTGTATTTTAATGGTTTTTTAGCATTTGTATTATATGTATTTTATCTTTTGGCTGTTCACCACCCTGAGTCCTTCGGTAGTAGGGCGTTATACAAATTCAATAAATAATAATAATAAATAATAATACTTTAATGAGACTTTGGGATCTACCATTCTCACAATGCCAATAGTCAGACATTCTGCCAGACTCTATGGAGAACTATCATGGCTCAGCCTTCCTCAGAGCTGTACTAATGATACTGTCATTCCCAGTAGAAAGCCCATCTATCCACTTCCATTTGGGAGTGGAAAAACATGGGGGAAGAAGAAAAAGAAAAATGGGGAGGGCCATTCATTCTCTGCCAACCATCAATCATTGTCACCAGAAACTACTGTTTCCTGTTGACACCATTGGACCAGCCTTACCACAAACTTCCAATTAGCCTTGAATGGAGTTGTTGAAGTAGATGATTCATTTGGGAAAATGAATTATTTATTTGAGAAGAAAAGCTTTTAATCCATGATTGGACCATTTTTCATTTTTCCCAAAGCAGCTTGAGTTATTTTGTTTTGTTTCTCTTTTGAAGAAACAGTGTTTGTTTGTTTTTTACTGTTAAGGAGGTTTTCCCATCATTTAACTGGTATATACCTCATGTACCTTGTTCTGAATAGGTATGAGTGTAATTTTCTTAGATAACAGGTTCTCAAATATTGCTGCAAAATCTCCCTTCAGTCATCTTAAAAGCTAAACACTATTAATTTCCTCAATCTCTCCCTGTAATGGGATATTTCCAGTCCTTTGATCAATCTTTGTTCATCTTCATCTTGTTTAAATATATTGTTAAATATCTCTGAATGTTCTAAAAAAAAATATATGGTAGATTGGAAAATAATTCTCAAGTTGACAAGTGAAGAATATACTGAAACTTATTTCTGATGTTTTGGAAATTATACTTGTACTGATAGAGCCTAAAAGTGCATTAATTTTCATAATACATAAAATAATACATAAAACTGAGCCCTGGTAGCGCAGCAGATTAAAGCACAGTTATTAACATTAGCTGCCTGCAACTATTGCAAGTTCAAATCTCACCAGCTCAAGGCTGACTCAGTCTTCCATCCTTTCTAAGGTAGGTAAAATGAGGACCCAGACTGTGGGGGCAATAAGCTGACTTCGTATAAATATATAAAAGTATGAAGGCTATTGCTTAACGCATTGTAAGCCGCCCTGAGTCTTCGGAGAAGGGCAGCATATAAATCATTTTTTTAAAAAAGAAAAAAGAAAAATAGCCATTTCATACTGTCAACTGAAATTTAACTAGTGATCTCAGACAATTCCAATATCCCTTACATATGTAATATTCCAAGCCAGCCACCCCCATCCTGTAACTGTGCATTAGGTTTCCATTTCCTGGCTGAAAAACTTCACATTTTGTCTATTAACGTATAAATTTAATTTAAAAATATGTTTTAAAATATGTTAATATTTAGAATATTAATGATTTTACCTAGTTCTGTGTCATTTGCAAATCTGGTAGGTGTTCCCTGTACTCTTCATCCCTTAATGAAACTGTTGAAGACTGAGGTTTCTGGTACGCAACTCAAAATATACTTCCAGTTTAATGAGGAACCGCAGATGAGTTCTCTTGGACCTGTTTTTGAGCCAGCTAGATATTATCTGCTTAATGGTTATCCATCCTACACTTAATAAATGTATTAATTGGGAATATCATGGTATATTTTTTTAAATGCTTTGCTGAAATCAAGATATATTATAACCAAAAGATATTCTGCAACCCAACAAGACAGACACAGACTTCAGAGGATAATTAGAACTGCAGAAAAAACAATTACTTCCAACCTGCCTTCCATTGAGGACCTGTATACTGCACCAGTCAAAAAGAGGGCTGTGAAAATATTTACAGACCCTCACATCCTGGACATAAACTGTTTCAACTCCTACCCTCAAAACAACGCTAAAAAGCACTGCACACCAAGACAACTGGATACAAAAACAGTTTTTTCCTGAATGCCATCACTCTGCTAAACAAATAATTCCCTCAATACTGTCAAACTATTCAAATTAGGCTGCATTACTATTGCTCATCTCATCGTTCCTGTTGCTCATCTCCTCCCACTTGTGACTGCATGACTGTAACTTTGTTGCCTGTATCCTTGCGATTTATATTGATTGTTTCCTAGTGTGATTTGATTGCTTATTTGTACCCTGACTATCATTAAGTGTTGTACCTTATGATTCTGCACCAATGTATCTTGTATTTTTATATACACTGAGAGTATATGCACCAAAAACAAATTCCTTGTGTGTCCAATCACACTTGGCCAATAAAGAATTCTATTCTATTCTATATATTATAACTAACCATTCCAAGAAGTACAAAGCACTTCTTGGAATACACTTCTCTAGCAATATATACAGTTATTTAAGAAAGTTTCTTTTTAATCACTCACATCAGTGCAGAGAAATCCTCAGGACACACTTCTCCAGCAACTTTCCTTTCTTCTTAGTTCTCCATCCCGTTGAATCCACTGCCAATTTCCTGCTAGCTTGTTCTGTAAGTTTATTCTGTGAGCACAGTCCCTGGAAACTTTCTTTCTTTCTACCAATTGCAGGTTCTACTTACTCCAAAGAATATATAATAGTATGAGAAAAACTGGCCCTAGGCTTTTGCTGCCCAAGGCAAAGAATGGAATGACACTTCTCTCTTCTATTTGCAGAATCCTGCTGCACCAAATATCATTCAGAATGATGAAATACTTTCTTCCACTACAGCTAGAACAAGAGACTAGAAGAGTGAGAGTTCAGGAAAGGTTGTCATATATATACTGTAGATAACCATTCCCTTTAATAGAATGGAATCCTGGAAAATTTAAAGTTTCTATTTCTAGCCATCAACATGTTCCTATACAGTAAATTTACTCAGAATTATAATTACCAAGGTAAAAACTAATACAAACTGAAAAGAATAAAGAGAAAAAGTAGAAAAGAAAGAAAGAAAGATGAAAGAAAAAGAAAAAAGTAAAAAAAAATTAAGAGTATAATAAAGAAAAAAGAAATGTATAAAGCTCCTACCTTCATCACAAGTATAAACAATTTTAGTCAAATATTTTTGCATCATTCTGTAATTGTTGGATTTGAGTATTCTTCCTTAATTGTAATCTTCAATTCACCAGTATTCTCTAATGTCCAATTTTTAAAGCCTCATTACTTTAAAAAAAAAAAAATCCAAACAACAGCATTTTATTATAGGAATGATTCCTTATAATTAATTCCAAAATCTTATTTCAACTTTATCTAGAGCCTTTATCTGTTTGTAACTTTTTCTGTTTATTCCAAAACAAACATTTTTCAAGTTCTTAAATTTTTACTTAAAACTTTTTTTCCTAAATATTGAAGGAAAGTCACCTGATGCAATAAAATTTGTCAATCCAAAGATTCTTAATAGCAAAAAAGCAGTTAACAAGCAGTTCCCAAAACAGATTAGCAAAGGATATATCCAACTTTTCAAAGGCACTGAGTGCAGTTTGATCAAGATGTTCCCTCATCTCCTAGAGCACTAATCCACCAAAGATCACTGTCTTATGGTCTCCTTACAAGGAGCAATTATTTGGAGCACTTGTGGTTCATCTCAGGTCCTGCCCTTGTCTCTTCATTTTGCCATGCTCATCAGCCATCTTCAAGCTACCATTTCTTCCCTGGAAATCTGTCTATTAGGGATGACTGGAGTTTCTCTGACAAATAGTAAAAGTAAGCCCTCTTATATAACTCTGACTTGTAAATTATTGTTTCTAAAATTATATTGTGGCAGGGGAAAAAAAGTAATTAAAACAAGATACGAAGCTCAACACTAATATGTAGCTTTAACTTGATACAGAATAAAATGTTAATAATCTCCCAATTTCAAAATTTACTTACTACTTGGAGGAAAAATGAAACATGCTGCAAAGATAATTTATTAACATGATTTTGGAATGTTACTATCTCAAAAGTCTCATTTTCTTTCCCTTCAATGGTTTAAGGGTAAAATCCATTTTATAGCTTGCCCATTGTAGGAAACGATAATTCATTCCGTTTAGGCATTCTCTTTTGCATTTTGATAGCTTCAAACAGTAAACTTTTTAAAGTTCAAAGTTAGGTGTGTGTGTGTGTGTGTGTGTGTGTGTGTGTGCAGTTTTTCATCACAAAGAGTCACAAAGAATATAAATTAGTAGATACGTTTGTCATTTTTCTGCCTAACTATCAGAAAATTCACTATACATAGCAAATATTTTATATTCTATTTCTTCAATATGCCTTATTAAACCAAAGCACAGTGTGTCTACAACTAAAATGAAATGCTTTTATTTCAAAACATTTCAAAGAAAGAGCAACTTTGAATCAGAGATGGCCAATATCTGTTCTCATATGTTTCTGTATTCCAGCTGCCATCATTCTCCACCATTGGCCATCTGACATGAGATAATAGAAATTAGTTTTAAACAACATTTTAAAAAACTATATATTATTCACTTCTACTATAGATCATAACCCTAAAGAATGTCCAAATAGTTTGGAAGTATTCCTTATAAGTCCTTTGAGTGGGTTTTCCTGCATTGCCTAGCTCAAGTTGTGAGCTTCAAATCGTTATAGTTCAAGCCATGCAATCGTTTATTATTAACTCTGATACTTCATTGCTTTCAGGAGCTATCAGAAAAGTCTAAGATTACAGCTGGAACTGAGAAAAGGATCAGAAAATAAGGAAGATTTCCACTGTATATTTTGTAATTAGGTTCAGCCAACATCCTGAGTATATGCTGTTGCTAGAAAACTTCAAACTAAATTTACACAGGATAGATCCATGAAAAGTTCCCACATTTTTGTCCTGATTTATTCTACCCGCTGATGAGCCACTTAGATGATAACAATTATTCATGGTTAGTAATCTGTTTTTAATCATGCATGCTGTCCAGAGGTGTTGTGGAGTTGAGCAGCCTTCCAAATTTAACAGATAAATAAGTCAAAAAATACATCAGATATGTTTTCCAGGCTTCTGATTTCATTATAAGTATCCTTTCTATAGAAGACAGAACATTCTACAGACAGAACAGAAAGTAGATTGACAAGTATTGGCAAATCTCTGGGAGAATTGCATTGGAGTAAGAGTTTGCAGATTCTTAGAATGACAACCATGACAGAGAAAAAGAAGTTGTAAACATGACAAATATGAACTTTGTCCCCCAATTGAGTGTCCCTGTTTGCATTATAAAAAAACTGAGAGTCATAAAGCAACATGTGAAAGAGGGAGCAGAATAAATGAACAACAATTTTGCAGACATGTTGAGTTATGCTGTGATAAAATCTGCCTTGCAGTTTTTCAGAAGTTTTCTTCCCATAGGAAGAAAGTTTTCTGTTTTTATTATAGTCTCAGAACTTCTTTTGAAGTTCTGCTGGTGCTATTGAATTTATCCTATTGTTGGAAGTGGCAGACAGTGTTACTGCTGGTGATCTTTTTTTGTTCCAGATGTTTGCATCCTCTGAAGTCTGCTTACCTACCCACAATTTTCAGTCTTAAATAAGCCGTCTTATGTTTCTTCTTGGTACTTGATGGAAACGAGGAAGTTAAAAATATAGGCAGAGGTAACTGGACAAAAATGAACAGGATCCCACATATGTAATTTGCAAATCTTGCAACTAAACCAATGTAAGGGTTTACTTTGAGATTTTACTTTGAAACCAATTTTAAAAACAAATTCTGTGTTGACAAATTGATTGATCACTAATAAAAAATAAACAGATTTTTTCTGCATAGCATTCTATCAGGAACAGTTTGCACATTAGGATTTCCTATATCCCTTGACAGGAGATTAGATTAGATTAGATTAGATTAGATTAGATTAGATTAGATTAGATTAGATTAATAGATAGATAGATAGATAGATAGATAGATAGATAGATAGATAGATAGATAGATAGGCAGGCAGGCAGGCAGGCAGGCAGACAGACAGACAGACAGAGACAGACTGACAGACAAGACAGACATATCCTTTGCCTCACCCCTCCAATGATGTGCAGATCAGTCTAAAATTGATCTTGGTCAAGTTTCTACATTTTCATATTTCATATTTTCTTCCATTCAGATCTTTGAAATTTGAAAACTTCTTGTCTTTTATTTATATGTCTACTTTTCTTATTTTATGTTTTTTTAAGAATGTGTCTTTCCCAGATGCACAATTTTCAATCAGCAAAGAAATTTTGAGCTGGGAATGATGGACCCTTAGCAGGTTTTGTTCATTGCTGCCCATCTGTGTTACAATTTTATTTTATTTTTTTGTCTGCAAACGGAGGAACGTGAACCATCAGTGAATCTAGATAACCCCAAAATTGAAACTTGGCAGATGGAAATAAAATATACCTTAGAGAAGTATAGGATGAGAACTACTAGTTCTTTAGCAAAGATGGTGTAGTAGCTGCATAATTCAAATTGCAAACTGAATTACAAGGGACTCTATATTCTTTAAGGCTTAATCAGAAAGTTTCCCAGGCATTGCAATGGAGAATTACTACATGAGCTATCATTCTAGTCACAGTAAAAAAAGTTGACAATTGTGTTCTATTACTTCAGGAGATGTGATTATATATTTCAAGCTAGATTATGGTTTAAGGATAACTGGCTCTCTGTGTTGAAACATAAACTGCCAAAGCTGCATTTCCCCTTTTCTAGAATGTCAATTGATCTTCAGTGAGTTCGCCTTTCTCACACGCTGTCATTGCCATCATCAGCATAGCTATACCAGTTAGAACATGGGTCCCCAACTCTGGTCCACAGCCCAGTGCTGGGCCATGGCCCATTGGGAGCCAGACCGGACAAGGGGCAGGCAAGTGCATGCGTGCAAAGTTGCATTTGTGCAAGCAGCACGTGCCTGCAAAACCCTCCCCTCTCCCATGGCTGCCGCTACCGTCACCACTGCCAGTCCACAGAGCTGGCAAGGTTGTCGACCACTGGGTTAACAGTATATATTTATGGGACCACCTGCTACCACCAATAGCTCCCACCGGCCGGTACGCTCTCATAGAGAGGGGCTCATCCGGGTGCCATCAGCCAAACAATGTCGACTGGCGGCCCCCAGGGGGAGAGCCTTCTCTGTGGGGGCACCTACTATCTGGAATGAGCTCCCCCCGGAGATACGGAGGATCCCAGATCTGCGCACCTTCCGTTGCGCTCTCAAGACTTTTTTATTCCATCAAGCCAGCCTGGCCTAAATCTTCTCCCCTTTAAAATGTAAATTTTAATTTGTTTTTAAAATTATTGGGTGTTTTAAATTTGTCTTGGCCAAATTGTTTAATTCAGTTTTATTCTATTTTTAAAATTTGTATTTATGTGTTTTATTCTGTGGCTGTTCACCGCCCTGAGTCCTTCGGGAGTAGGGCAGTATACAAATCCAATAAATGAAATGAAATGAAATGAAATATATTTCTATATATTAATAATAATAATTTTATTTCTATACCGCCCTTCTCCCGAAGGACTCAGGGTGGTGTACAGCCTATTTAAAAACACAGACAAAACAACAGTATAAAATTTAAAATAATTAAATAGGTGGCTCAAATTTAAAACCCCAATAAATTTAAATACCCAATTTAAAACTATTGTGTTGATAGTCCGGCTTGGCGGAACAACAGGGTCTTCAATGCGCAGCGAAACGCCCGGAGGTCAGAGATCTTACGAATTTCCGGGGGCAGTTCATTCCATAGGGCTGGGGCTCCCACAGAGAAGGCCCTCCCCCTGGGTGTCGCCAGCCGACATAACTTGGCTGATGGCACCCTGAGGAGACCCTCTCTGTGGGAACGGACTGGTCGGTGGGAGGCTATTGGTGGCAGAAGACGGTCTCGGAGGTACCCGGGTCCTATGCCATGGAGCGCTTTAAAGGTGGTAACCAACACCTTGAATCGCACCCGGAAGACCACTGGGAGCCAGTGCAGCTCGCGCAGGAGGGGTGTCACATGGGCACAGAGGGACGCGCCCATAACCACCCGCGCGGCCGCATTCTGGACCAGTTGGAGCCTCCGAGTGCTCTTCAAGGGGAGCCCCATGTAGAGAGCATTGCAATAGTCCAACCAGGAGGTGACAAGGGCGTGAGTGACCGACCATATTTCTATATATTGAAGAAGAATCTGCTATTGTTAAAAAGTTGGAAGGTGCATAAATTAATTGCATAGAAAACTGAATAAAAACTACACCGATGCTGAATTTCAGTTCAAAAGCCATACATGACTTTTTTTTTAACTCACCATTTCAAGTTAATTATATAAATTGTATTGCCACTAAATTAAAGCTAAAAGAATCGGGGGGGTGTTTAATTAAAAAATTAAAACCTTGAGAATAAGTACTATTTATCTTCTAGGAGACTAAAGAATAGAAATGACCTGGAATTCTCTCTCTCTCTCTCTCTGTCTCTCTCTGTCTGTCTCTCTCTCCCTCCCTCCCTCCCTCCCTCCCTCTCTCTCTCTCTCTCTCTCTCTCTCTCTCTCTCTCTCCCTCCCTCCCTCCCTCCCTCCCTCTCTCTTTCTCTCTCTCTTTCTGTCTCTCCTTCTCTCCCCCCCTCTCTCTTCCCTTCTCCATTTGTTATCTAGTTCTAATTAAAAACATTTGTCAGTCAATATATTTAGTTTGGTTTCTTCCTCCAATAATCATTCTAATGAATAATAGTATTATTACTGAAAGTATCTGTCTCCAAGTTTAGCACACTACAAACAAGCAGCTGTTCTTTAGATCATGGACACTTTGCCAGAACAGAAAATACCCAGGGCTTTTTTTAATAGATATTTAGAGAAGCAAATCTTTCCTGATTATATGCTACAAGTCACATTACAAGATAATGTGATTACATAATTATCATTTGTCTTTCTTTTCTGACAGAAAGGTCTGGTTTTGGCAGAAAGGTTTAGTAATGACAAGCCAAATAGAAGAAATTTATGAATTCCTTATAATTACCCTCTGTCACCTCTCTAAGGAGTTCAAGCTATTTAGGATATTTAGGATAGTCTCTTCTTTTATCCTCACAACTTTTACCTTTTAGGTAGGTTAAGTTGAAACAAAGCATTCTGCCCCTCCCCACACACACACACACACACACACACACACCCTTCCTTTTGAAGAAAGCTTGTTAGCTTAGCCACTGCAAAACTAACTTAGTGGAACATGCAAGTTTCCTGCATTAAGAGTAGTGTACTGAAGAAATAATTTGATGCCAGTAGCCAAATAGCCAAACTTGATTAGAACATGATAATATTTAAAGGACTGTTCATAACTAAAGGGAACAATGTACATCAAGGGCAGTGGTGGGTTTCAAATTTTTTTAATACCAGTTCTATGAGTGTGGCTTGGTGGACATGGCATGGCTTGGTGGGCATGGCTTGTTGGGCGTGGCAGGGGAAGGATACTGTAAAATCTCCATTCCCTCCCCAATCCAGGCAAAATCCCCATTTCCTCCCAATCAGCTGGAACTTGGGAAGCAGAGAACAGATGCGGGCGGGGCCAATTCTGAATTTTTACTACCAGTTCTCTGAACTACTCAAAATTTCTGCTACCGGTTCTCCAGAACTGGTCAGAACCTGCTGAAACCCACCTCTGATCCAGGGTGTCAAACTCAAGGCCTGGGGGCCAGATCCAGCCGTTGGGCTGTTTAGATCTGGTCCACAGGGCCACCCTGGAAACAGTGGACTGGCCCGCGGTGTCACTGTCAGTGGAAATGGAGCTTGGGAGTGCCATGTATGACCCTCCTGAGCTCCATTTTCTCTGGCAGAGGGTTGCAGGAAGCCATCACAGCCGAAAAGAAAGCTCGGGAGCCCATTTTCGCTGGCAGACCACTTGAGCCACCACAGGAGCTGACATGAGTGATGTTGAGCTGGCAATGCCCACCCAGTTGACACCGGGCCCCAAGATCACCCTGGACCCCAAGATTAAACACAACCCTGATGCGGCCCTCAACAAAATCAAGTTTGACACCCTGGTGTACATGGACTGATGCTATATACATAGTGCTTTTTCAAAAGAAGAATTCATTTGGATTTCCAGTGAGTTTTTTAATTCCCAAGTTAAAACTGAAGATATCCATGTAAGCTTTGCTAAGGTACAGTAGTAAGTAGTTCATCAAAACTGTGCATATGTAGCTAGTCCTCTACTTACAGCCACAATTGAGCCCCACATTTCTGTTTGCCAAGCAAGACAGTTAAATGAATTTTGCCCCATTTTAAGATCTTTCTGGCCAGAGTTGTTAAATGAATCACTGACATTCTTAAGTTAGTCACATGGTTGTTAAGTGAATCTGGCTTCCCCGCTGACTTTGTCAGAAGGTCACAAAAGGTAATCACATGACCCTGGGATACTGCAACCATCATAACTATGAGTCACCACCAAGCATCTGAATTTTGATCACGTGACATGGGGATACTGCAACGGTTGTAAGAGTGAACCAGAAAACAAGACCCTAATCAGGGAAATACAAAGAAAAGACCAACACTGGCAAGGCAAGCTACTATATATGAACCAGTAGCAAACACTATACTCACTAGCACCGATAATATTACCTAGTTGGTAATCAAATGTCTGCAAGCAAACAACCAAGCTCAGAGGCCCCCAAGAATTCCCCAGTTTAACCCTGAGTCAGATACATTCTCTTCTATTGGTGCTATTTGTTACCTCTGACAGCCAAAGCAAAAATTTGCTAAGGAAGCACCTATTGTGGCCCGTCAGCGGCCTGTGCAGCTGGTAGCTGATTCTGACAGCAAGAAGGCTGGTGTGGTGCTGCACCAGCAGCCTGTGCAGCTGGCACTTGAGTCAGACAATGAAGAGGCTGGTGAAGATGTGGTGTCAGAGGCGGGGAGTCAGCCAGGGCCTTCAGAACCTCCAGAAGCTCCCATACGTGAAGAGGCAGAAGAGGAGGAGCCTCTTCTCGATGCACGGGTGCGCAGGAGTGGCTCCTCAGGAGGAGGTCTCCTTGAGAGTAAGGATTGGGGCTAATTGACCACTCTCTTAGCCTATTTAAGGAAGGACGACGACTGAGGCAATTTGCAGGGAACAACTTCGTTCACCCTCCTTCGTGTCTTGATCTTAGTTCTCTTATCAGTTTCCTGCAAATTGCTTCTGGGCTTTCTGCCAACCATAGTAAGATTACAATTATTTATTCTTGGATTCTTGTAGGCTGTTAAGACAGTTAATTAACAGCCTTTGTTTGAAAAAGACTGCTTTAATTTAGTAAACTAAGGTTTGTACAGACTTTGTGTGTGCTGCATTCTTTGGGGTCCGTGGCTAGGGCAGAACAGCGCCAAGCTTTACAGGTAGATAGGAGGCAGGGAAGGAATCCTGCAACACACCAGGTGAAGACCTATAGATCATTGATATCTTTCAGGCTCCTTCTTCATGCAATGTCTGCATAGAAGTTGCATTGCACTCTACAATGGCAAATACCATTTTCCACCCATATCATTTGAACAGCACTGAGATTAATGTTCTGCACTAAGGACAAATTCTTCACAAAAGTAAGCAGACCAAGTAAGTAAGCAGACCAAAAGAAGAAATAGTTAAGACCCTTCTTGCAAGCTTCTTGAAATTATAGCAAGTTTTAGAAGATGCCACATTAATTACTTTTATGACTTCAGTTTTTTTAAAAACAACAGATTTGAAAGAACATACAGATCTTGTGTATTAAATAATTTAAAACATTTGCACTGCCTAGTATGTTTGACAAGAGGAAAAACTATACTAAATTATTTGAATTCACAAACAAATCATTCATTAATTTGCCATTCGATTAAATATTTATTCCCTTTTCTTGCAACTGTGAAGTCCAAACTCCAAATGAATAATCTCCCTGTAGGCTTTTTTTTCTTTTGGTCTGCTTACTTTTCAGAATAGAATAGAATAGAATAGAATAGAATAGAATAGAATAGAATAGAATAGAATAGAATAGAATAGAATAGAATAGAAGAATAGAATAGAATAGAATAGAATAGAATAGAATAGAATAGAATAGAATAGAATAGAATAGAATAGAATAGAATAGAATTCTTTATTGGCCAAGTGTGATTGGACACACAAGGAATTCGTCTTTGGTGCACATGCCACAGAAAGCAAGTCATGCAAAGTGAGGCCATTGTGTGAAATTTTCAAAGTCATCCCTGCACATATAGTAATGAAAACTACTTATTTTCCACCACCTTTTGACAACATGATCTTGGCAAAGGGCTACACAATTGATCCTGAGGCTGCTGGTAGCCTGTAGGTTAGAAGTCTCCATTTGGTCTACATCTTGATCATTGAAAGTTTGTCTCACTCAGATCTGTTTTCTGCCACTTGGGGAACTGTGATTTCTATGTTTCTTCTCATATATTCAAATACTGTAGGTTCAGTGGATAATGCATTAGGTTTTAGACTTTTACTGCTAATATGGAAAAGAATCCATTTTTAGTATCATCTAAGTTCATCTTAATAAAACTGTGTCTTACTAAACGCAAGAAATGCTAAATTTATATTACAGTCCTACAACCCACTAATTTAAATAAAGCAGGTTTCCTTCTGAATTGCTTAAATCATAACACCTCTTGTAAAGAATAGATATAATTGAAGACTTTACTTTTCTCTTTAAACATTATTCTTTTTTTTTCAAAATGCTGATAAGGCATTTAACAGTGATATTTTTGAAATTACATTGGATTTTATAACCAAAGTTTCTAGAAATGTTAACGCATTTCTCATCAAATTATATTAAATAAAATTCCACCAAGAAAAATAAATGTTTGCCTAGAAAATGCTAATGTGTCTTGATGGGTAATACTTCATGCATCCTCAGAATAAATACGGAACTTTTGATGAGATAGTCATTTGTAACTTTTCTTTTAAAAAAATAATCTGCAGGCAGATCTTTCACCATAATTTACCTTTTAAAAAAGACTGCAGACATATTGATCTTTCAAAAATAATTAAGACACTTTCTGCAAGCTTCTTGAAATTATAGCAAGTTTTAGAAGATGCCACATTAATTACTTTTATGACTTCAGTTTTTTTTAAACAACAGATTGAAAAAACATACAGATCTTGTGTATTAAATAATTTAAAACATTTGCACTGCCTAGTATGTTTGACAGGAGGAAAAACTATACTAAATTATTTGAATTCACAAACAAATCATTCATTAATTTGCCATATGATTAAATATTTATTCCCTTTTCTTGCTACTGTGAAGTCCAAACTCCAAATGAATAATCTCCCTGTAGGCTTTTTTTTTTCTTTTTACAAAATAAAAATGTAAAACAGTCCCAGGAAGTTGCTAATCTGACCGAAATAATGGAGTACACTCTTAATGATTCTACTGTTTGTTAAGATGCATGCATTTCATACCCTTAAGGAACTGCAATAGTCAGACATTTGCTTACATGGTAATTTAAGAAAAAGCATTCTTGGCAACTTAGTTAAGGGAATCCCTTATATAGTTGCCAGGATGTCTAATTAGTTACCTACCAAGCTCTTGGTTCATGAATATTGAAGTGGTTCGGGAATGATGAGAGGCACAAGCAAGCAAGTGACAACAGCTCTTTAATATACAGTGAGACTTCAGCGAAAACTCAGAGGCTGCAGTCCTCCTTATATACAATCCTGGAGAGACTGTCAGCCAATCAGAAACGTAGGCAGGTTTGAAACTCCCGCTTAAAAGTATCAATACATAACACCCCTCCCTTCCCAGAAGGCACTAACACTCAAAAATTAACATATGTACAAACAAAGTCTCGCAGGTGCTTAGGCTGAGTTCTCGCCCTAGTTGACCTGCGCAGTTCAGTGTTTGGTGAGGCGTCGAGCTGGTCGGAGGGACTCTTTGTCTCTCCCGGCTCCGCCAATGGAACCTCCTGGATTTTGTCCGGGGCGTGGTTATCCCCGGCTGGGAGTGGCGACTCGCTGGGGCGGCGCTGGAACCAGGGCTTGTCAGCTAAGTATTCTCGCGGCCCCGGGCTTGAGTTAGCTGTTTTGGAGAAGTGGTCATAGTTAGGCTCGGACATGTCTGCGTTGATGTTTGCCTCGCCAACCACCCGTTTCCTCAGTTGGTCTATGTGGCGCTTCCAGAGTCTATCTACCCCCACGTCCACCGTGTATGATTTTGGGCCTGTTATCCCCACTATGGTTCCTGCAACCCACAGAGGACCGCTGGCATAATTGCGAGCGAACACCGGGGACCCAACCTGAAACTGCCTTAAGCCACAGGTCTCTCCCTTAAAGTTTTCGTGCGAATAGTTAGGGTGAAGCCTGTCCAACACGCACCAGAGCTTTCTCCCCATGAGGAGCTCTGCTGGGCTTCTCCCGGTTGCCGTGCATGGTGATGCATGCTGAACCGCAAGGAATTGATCTATCCTGGCCTGCCAGTCCCCATTGTCTAATCTGGACAGTGCTTCCTTGGCTGTCCTGACAAATCGTTCAGCCAATCCGTTGGAAGCCGGGTGAAATGGGGCTGATAGGGCATGGCGGATTCCCAGGCCGGCCAAGTAGCCTTCGAAAAGGGTTGCTGTAAATTGGGGCCCATTGTCCGACACCAAGGTATCCGGCAGGCCGTGGGTGGCAAACAACTTTCTTAGGGCCTTGATAACCGCTTCGGCCGTTGTGGATGGCATTAATACAATTTCGAGCCATTTTGAAAAGGCATCCACTACTATTAAAAACGTTTGGCCATGGAACGGGCCGGCAAAATCAATGTGGATCCTCCCCCATGGGCCTTTTGGTTTCTCCCACTCTCGGATGGGCGCTACTGGGGGATCGGGGCGAGACTCCTGGCAGGGTCTGCACTTCCCCACCCACTCGGAAATGACCTGGTCCATGTTGGGCCACCAAACATAGCTGCGGGCTAAACACTTCATCCTAACGATGCCGGGATGCCCTTCGTGCAATAACTCTAAAACTCTATCTCGTAGTTTTGCTGGAATTACCACTCTGTCCCCCCACAGTAAGCACCCCCCTTGCGTAAACAGTTCATTTCGTTTGTTGGCAAAACCTTGGTACTCCTCCCCGACCACCTTGTCCGGCCACCCTTTCAAAACCCAACCCATAACAGTCCGGATAACAGGGTCTCTATTTGATGCCTTCGCCACCTCGCCGGAGGAGATGGGCCCCAAGGTTAACGTGTCCAACAACAGGACGGAGGTTTCCGGTGTTGGGTTGTCCAGCAGGTCGGGAAGGGGGCAGCGGCTAAGGGCATCCGCATGACCCAGGGTCCGCCCAGGCCGATGGACGAGCTGGTACGAGTAGGCCGATAAGAAAATCGCCCATCTTGTTAAACGGGGGGAGAGGGCAGCGGGGGTTGGCCTGTCGCCTCCTAGCAGTCCTAGCAACGGTCTATGGTCAGTCACAAGTTCGAATTTTCGGCCATAGAGGTATTCGTGGAACTTCTTAACCCCCGCAATCGCAGCCAGAGCCTCTCTGTCCAATTGGCTATAGTTTCGTTCTGTGCTGGACAGAGTTCGGGAGTAGAAGGCAATGGGTGCCTCTAGGCCGTTCGGCAGTCTATGGCCTAGGACGGCACCAACTCCTACGGGGGAGGCGTCGCAAACTAAGATGAGCGGCAGCTCTGCATTGTATTGGATCAGGAAACTGTCCTCAGATAGGAGTTTTTTTACTGCCTCAAAAGCGGCCGCTTGCGGTTTCCCCCAGACCCATGGTACATTCTTCCCTAAGAGTTTGTGAAGGGGATCAGCGACCGTGGCCTTATCTCTTAGGAACATTGAGTAGAAATTGAGCAGTCCAAGGAAGGCTTGGAGCTCAGCTTTGGATTTGGGGGCTGGTGCGCTTTTGATGGCCCTCACCTTGCTTTCGGTAGGGTGGATGCCTGTGCCGTCCACCCTGTACCCCAGAAATTCTACCGAGGGGACCGCTATCCTGCACTTGTTCTTTTTAAGTCTTAGTCCCGCTTCTCTGAATCTGGACAGGACGTTCCGTACCCTGTCCCCTAGCTGGTGTTCGTCTTGGGCGCTGACTAAGACGTCATCGAAATAGGGGACTACTCCCGGAAGTCCTTGCAACAGGCGCTCCATGGTGCTTTGAAATAAGCCGGGTGCGACGCTCACCCCAAATTGGAGCCTGGTGCATTTAAATGCACCCCTATGAGTCACGATCGTTTGCGCCTCTGCTGTGGCGTCGTCGACCGGTAACTGTTGATAGGCTTGGGCCAGGTCTAATTTGGCAAAAATTTTTCCGGGGCCCAGGGAGTGTAGTAGATGGTGCACGATCGGCACCGGATAGGCGCTCGGCTGCAAAGCCTTGTTGATCGTGCACTTGTAGTCGGCGCAAATTCTGATTGAGCCGTCGGACTTAACTGGGGTGACTATGGGGGTCTCCCACTTGGCATGGTCAACGGGAACCAACACCCCTTGCTTAATCAGTTTGTCCAGTTCTGCATCGATCTTTGGTTTCAATGCGAACGGCACTCGTCTGGCCTTTAGTCTTACTTGGGCTACGTTGGGGTCTAAGTTTAGTGAAATAGGGGTCCCCACATACTTGCCCAACGTGTCCCCGAAAACGTCCTGGAACTCGGACAGGAGGCTGTCTTTCAGGGTTGACTTGGACATCAGGTGGACGCCGGTGAAGCCCATGCCAAGGGCTCGGAACCACCCCATGCCCAGGAGGCTCGGCAGCTGCTTCGTGACGATGGTCAGCGGCAGGTCTCTTTCGTAGTCTCCGTAGGTGACCCGGAACGTGCCCACGCCTTCGAGGGGGACTCGGTTCCCCTGGTAGTCTAGGATGCGCAGTCTCTGTCTGGAGAGTTGATCCTTCCGGAACGACGGCAGGAGGGTCTTTAGGGTTGTCCACGACATGATGGAGAGAGCTGATCCGGTGTCGATCTCCATCGAGCACGGTCTTCCGTTGATCTCGACCACCGTGCTGACTTTGTCCTCGACCGTTGTGCTGGCCTGGTCGATGTGTATGCTGCGGCCATCTCGCGGTTCAAATTCGCGCCGTTTTTTCGCGCCGCCTTCTCTCGTTGGCTGCTTCTGGCGCGCTGATTCCGGTTGGCTGCGGCGCTCACGTGGTTTGAGTCTTCTGGGCAGAATGGCTCTGCAGACTCGCGCCAAGTGCCCCTTCTTCTCGCAACGCCTGCAAATAGCCTCTCTGTATTTGCAGGACAGTCTATCATGGTGCCCGCCACAGCTGGGACAGCTTCGCCGGGGGCTGCCAGTGTCTTTTCTCCGGTGCTCTGTTCGGAAGACGTCCTCATCCGACTCGGACTCCGAGCTGGATCCGGCGTCTTCTCTGTGCACCGGGGCAGACTTGGGGCTGTCTTTGCTGGTCGGCGGGCGCTGTAGCGTTTCAGCGGCCTTTGTGGAGGCTTCGTGAGCCCTGGCCTCGTCAAGGGCTCCGGCAAGCGTCAGATCAGGCTTGGCGAGCAGACGCCGTTGCAGCCTAATGTCCCGAACACCACAGATCAGTTGCTCAAGCAACGCATCATCCAAGTCTCTGTAGTCGCAATGAGTTGCGGCTTTTCTCAGGCTGGCCATGTACGCGCTGACCGGCTCTCCCTCTCGTTGGACGCGCTGCCTCAGTTGGTATCGCTGCACGAACTTGGAGGGGACGGGAGCGTAGTGAGCCCGGAGAGTTGCCATCAAGGTGTCCCATGAGACTGTTTGAACCGGCGTTGGCTCACACAGTGACTCGGCCATCTCGAACACGTCCGGTCCGCAGTGGCTTAGGAATTGGGCTCTCTTTCGATTAGCCGAGAGGCCCTGCATGTCGCTGGCTTCTAGCGAGCATTCAAACCTTGTTAGGTACGAGACCCATTTTTCGCGGGTCGGATCAAAAGGCTTGGGCGGAACGTAGGCAGACATGTCCGGTATGTCTCCTGTGGTTCGCCTCGTCGCCTAGCTGAAGCTCGTGGTCTCACTGGTTGGCTTCTTGTAGCCTCTATCCCACCTTCGTCGCCAATGAAGTGGTTCGGGAATGATGAGAGGCACAAGCAAGCAAGTGACAACAGCTCTTTAATATACAGTGAGACTTCAGCGAAAACTCAGAGGCTGCAGTCCTCCTTATATACAATCCTGGAGAGACTGTCAGCCAATCAGAAACGTAGGCAGGTTTGAAACTCCCGCTTAAAAGTATCAATACATAACAAATATCCTATGGGCAGAAAGGCAAAAAACAAAAACAAAAGATTAGATTAGATTAGATTAGATTAGATTAGATTAGATTAGATTAGATTAATAGAGATGATAGATGATGGATGGATGGATGGATAGATAGATAGATAGATAGATAGATAGATAGATAGATATTCATCATTTAATGCATTTCTGTTATTATTAAAGGTTTTTTAAAAAATAAATTCAAAGAGATTTTGCTCTTTCTTTTTATTGTAATACCATTTTATAATTACTTTTAAAGCATGTTTTTAAAAAATGTTTCTGTTAAAAAAACATATCAATTGTCCAAATCAAACTCCATTTCAATATGGACTCCATATACGGACAGGGTTAAGCAGTGATTCTACTTCAAATGCTCTTTTTTCCATACAGCTTCAGATTGTAGATGGGATAGCCTGGCAGATGCTTTTGATGTTTGATAGACATGGCCTGACTTGTACAAAATATTGTCAATAGAAGAATTGATGCAATTACAAATTGGAGGGATGATAATGAATCTCCTTGAAAGATTCCTCTCTTGATATTAACCTCTCCCAGTCCATCATCATTGATCAACCCCTGTGTCTTCCATTGCACTGACGCCTGTTATTCCTAGACATTTGATTATCCAGTCATGTGAACAGGGAGTTGAAGGCCTTCTTCTAATTAATCCAAACTACATTCAAGTTGGACTTCCTTCTCTTGTATTTTTCCAAAATCCTCTTGTCCATTAGGAGATGATTTTCTTTGTTCCTCTGATATTTGCTTTTAGCTAGATGCTGGTGGACTGCATCAGCTATCACACCAGTGAGCAATTTTAAAATTGTTGGAAAGCAGGTAATTGGCCTGTAGTGCCTGCTACTGCTCTTTTTGTTGAAAGACTGGCTGTAGAACAGACATAAGTTTCAACCAAAACCATGCAGTATCTTCCCCGGTCATCACCAATGCTTCACCTTCCTTGCCCTTTTTTCCTCCACTTTCTGCTATTATTACATGTTGTACTGTGTTAAGTTCGTCTTTGCTTCTTCACCTCCTAATGATCTGATGATTTTTTTTATTTTTTTATTTTGGGCAATGGCTTCCTTGATCTTCCTTCTGTTTAGATGACATTTCTTGATTAAATATTCTTTGGTCTTGTTCTTCAGCTTCTTTTGTTTCTTCTCTTCTGGCTTGCTTGCATCTGATCTTAGCATATAGGTCTTATTTATTTGATCTTCCATGTGGCTGATGCACTGTCTGGCTTTTTTTTCTTTGTTGGTTTTGCACCCAAGATCTTCAGTTATTACTGCAGCTATGCTGTATACCACTTGGTTTGTTTTTTGCAATATATTTGATATCACAGTATTTTAATTTGTGCTAGCTTTTTTTTTTTTTTTTTTTTTTTGCAACCAGTTCCAATGAAGACTACCTAATTCAGTTGTTTCTGTGCTGTGCTAAATGCTCAAATTCTCTTTGTTTCAGTTCCTCTGTTTTCCATTTAGAGGATATTGTTCTCTCTGAAGAGAAGTTAAAGAAAAGTTATCCTGTTTTGAATGAAAATGGTTCAATAGTGATGCTGGACTTGTCTACTACTGACTTCCCCTGGTTTGTCTGTACTGCTGTGGTGGGTTGCCCCCAGTTCGGACCGGTTCGCAAGAACCAGTAGTAAAACTGGTGGGAGGCTCCGCCCACTGACCTAGATGTCATCATAGGTGATCTGTGCATGCGCAGGAGAGTGTGTGCATGAGCAAAGCACTGGCGGGCGCGATGCGAACTGGTAGTAAAGATAAGTAGAACCCACCTCTGCTCTACTGTCTGAACTACTTCTGACAAAGCTTTGATTTCTTTATCCTGAGTAGTCCTTTGCAGTTCTTCCAATTCTACTTCTGTGAATACTTTATTTTGTACTGTAAATCAGTGCTGATCTGCTAACCTTTGTGATTTCTGATTTGGATGAATGTTGTTCTTTCTAGAACTGATGTATTCTTCTCAGATATTCTCTTCTCATTGGACTTGACTGCTAATGAAAACAAAGTAATAATGATCCGCTATAATGATCTTTGTATATTTGTGATGGGTGAAAAAAAATTTTTATAGTAATCTGCAGTTGCTGACCCTAGTTGCTCAGCCAGCAGTCCTGAGTCCTGTAGTCCATTTTTCACCAGCTGTCCAGGAACACCAATGCTTTGTGTGGTCTTTGTTGATCCATTCAATGACTGATCCTGTATAGGTTTCTATAAATTACATCTCACCATATTGTTTAGAGAAAAGGACACTCTTTGTCTGGATTTTCTGATAAGACTTGTCCAAAATGATTGAACCTCTCACATAGCTCTCATATTCTTCAGAGCATGCAAACTCCAAAACATAGTAAGATAGACCTCACTAGAGGTCAAGGTTATTATTTTTCTTTGTGCGTAATCTATAGATAGTTTCACAGACTAAGATTGATGGAAATTTAATAATTTAAGTCCTAACCATATTAAGAACATACTTAATACTTCTGCTTCCTATTTTCCCCGAGTCAGGTGAGTTGGGTTGAGACAGGGTGACTGGCCCAAAGTCTGCTTTCATACCTAAGCAAGACCTAGAACTGATGATCTCCTGGTTTCTAAGTCAGCAACATAACCACTACACTAAACAAATTGCAGCTCTATAGAACTATAAATATACCGTGTTTCCCCAAAAATAAGACCCTGTCTTATATTTCTTTTGATCCCTGAAATAAGCCCTTGGCCTTATTGCAATGTGCTCAAAAGCCCAATATGGCTTATTATCAGGGACTGTCTTATTTTGGGGGAAACAGGTAACAAACAGAATATAAATAACTTTCAGTGTATAAACTAAACATATATGATTTTAGTCTTTATTAAAACACCTAGAGGAAATATATTTTTCATTTTTTAGGCTTATTTTAAAAAAAAAATCAGAAAAATTCTGCCATATGAGTTTTAATGTATATAGCAATGGAGGGGGGGATACAAATACCCTTCTCTTTCCATAAAACCTTCTCAACACCTCAGTTTGACATTTAAAAAGTTCATGGTAAAAACTCACACGCGTAGATATCAGTGATGCAAATGTTTCCCAAAGATGTTTGGCCTATCCTTTCAAAGATCTGATTTACAAAAGCACAGTTCCACAAATCCTGCAGTGATATTTATGAAATTTGGCATGCTTCATTTCCCCCCTCAGCTTAATCTAAAAACAAAACAATGAACAGCTATTTGACTTCTGGTCAAAGATGGCACTTTTACTCAGACAAGTAACAGCATTCATTAGCATCCCCTATGGTTTTTGTCCTGATAACTGTTTGTTTACTATGCTAATTGCTACTACTGGAGCTAGAAGCAGGTGACTGAGTGTCTGTTGATTATCAGAGAGATCTTGTTCATTATCTGACTGGCTGATGTCCAAAAAAGTTCTGCCACCTTCTCTTCTCATTAAGGTGACAGTTTCAGTAGTTAGTGAGAAAGATGTGATGGTTATTTTCCTCATGATGGGAAAAGATATAAAAGCTATTAAACAAACAATGAAATGCTACAGTTTCCAGATTACATGTGGCTGGAAATGTATTCTCTAGAATAAGCTGTGAGAAATCAACATTTATTGCTGATTTACTAAAAGAATTAAAAGGCTTCCATCATGCTAATTTTTGTGTTATGGATTTCTAGAGGAAGCCAAGGCCATCCAGATCACTTTATGGAAGCTTTAATTGAGGAAATATTGCCTTTGATTGAAAATTATTAGTTGGACATTGAAAGGAATCGTTCCAGTTTCTCTTTCATGCAGTTGAAAAACACAAATAATTTATGATAAAGTTTCCTAGATAAACTATAAGGTATAAATTATATAAAAAGCCTAAATCATGGATGTAAAGGAATGGGGAGAGAAAAAGCTTTATACTATGGTTTTCTATGCTAAGGAAATTCAGCATCACAGAAATATGTTTAATAAAGTTAAAAGTGTTGTACATAAGAATATTCAATACTTCAAATTATATATTATACTCAGAAATCATGCCATAATCATGCTGAAGCTGAAAAATATTTTTAAAACCTTGTGTCAAAGGAAGAAGACTGTTTTTTCTTATCTTTTTCTGTTAGTTGCACTCTGTCTGTTCTATTTCTTTATCTTTGGGTCTTAATTACACAATAGCTTGTTTATCTGTATGAGTTCAGCTATCCAGAAAGATAATGTTTTTTTCTGCATAACAGCTGCTTGTAGCCCATGGGTATACCAACTAGAAATGTAGCCATGTTTTAAAAATACCTTTCCAAATTTCCACATCTTCCTCCAAATTGATCACAAAAATGGCCGCTTGTGTATGGTTACCAATTAGGACAGGGGTGTCACGCACAAGGCCCACAGGCCGTATCCAGCCCACAATGTGGTCAGAACCAGCCCATGGGGCTGTCCTGGAAAATGTAAGGAGCCAGCCCACATTGCTTTGGCCCAGTCTACCCAATGCAAAGAGGAAACATCAGGCCAGTGTGACTTTGGCCCGGTCTACTCAGTGTGAAGAGGAAACATGCCAGCAGTTGAGGGAGTGGCATCAAACTGGCCATGCCCACCCAGTTGGCCACACGTATCCAGTTGGCCACACCCACCAGAGGTCAACCACAGCCCTGATGCAGCCCTCAAAGAAATTGAGTTTGACACTCCTGAATTAGGGGATTCTCTTGTTTTTTAATCCTTCCAGCCCATATCTGAAAAGCTATCACTAATTGCTTATCCATCATGGGAGGTCATATAAAGGTTGAACAAATAGTAATATATCCAATGTTTCATGTTGCCAGCAGATGGCAGGACGACATACTATAAGTTCTAACATGTTTTTTAGCATCTATTCTTTCACTTCACTTGATGGGAAGTTTTGTTCCTATCATTTGTTTAACGGCACTCCTTTACTGGTCATGGATTCAATTTAATCCTGAATGCTAGTTATTTATGTTAATGACTCTGTTGACACAAGCACTAGGCATCACTGGATCCCAAAAATATAAAGATGATAAACTATAAAGAGAGCACCTGTGTTATAAAAAATTACGTGGATGTCGCATTACAAGAACCAACAAGTTCACAACAAGAACCAGATGGTGAACTGATTAAAGACAATCAGCAAAAAACTCAAAGAGAAATTGGTATCAACCTTGCATTTCTCAGGAAAGGGTAGTTTATGTCACCATTCTTCAATATCAGGAGGCCTTTGCAATATGGGTTTTTCACATGCTGACAATAGAGATGAAAATTTTAGGAGTTGAAATTTGCCAGCAGTTGTTGTCTGGTGAGAAATTTCTACACAGCGTTGTGACAGCTGACAAAACAGGGACTCATTATTACGATCAAGAAACAAAGCATCAATCCATGGAATATCATTATAAAAGCTTCACCTAGAGAAAAAAACTCTAGGCTTTGGCAGGAGAGATCATAGCTACATTGAACCTGGCATTACTATTGTCTCACTACATTGCAACACACAAAATTTTGAAACATTAAGCAGAGTTTAAAACATAAGAAGTAGATTTTGCTACTATATGACAATGCCAGGCCTCCAAGCCACCCAAGATAAAATTGTAAAGCTGGATCTCACTTTTTACCCCATCTAAATATAAACCATGCAATTTCTACAGTACATTTCCCAAAACTCAACAAATACCTTAATAGGCATCTGACTCAAATGAAGAGGTAGAAAAGACTGTAGGGAGCCCATTACAAAGATAGAGTGTAAATGTTTTTTGTGACAGCTTTAGGAAACTTCTCCATTAGTAGAAGTTACTCCATTAGTAACTTACTCCATTAGTAACAGAAATGTACAGGTGGTGATTATGTGGAAAAATAAATGCAAGTAACAAACCAGCAGGGACTATTTTCATGAGTCATTAATTAAAACATCCCTTTTCAAATTAAAGTTAGGAGGGTATTTTTCGTTCAGTTCTCTTATATACATTTTGTACAGACAAATGTCAGCACAATTTTGCACACATTTTGCTGGCATGGTAATCAGCTTTAAAATAAAAAGCTCCTTGCACTTTGCCAATTTTGGCTCCTTCAACTCTGCTATTGCTATAATAGTGCTTGAATAACAATGATTATTATTTTGTTTATTTGCTCCAGCTGCTATTACTGGTTATAAATTTCCACAAAATTTAGAAATCTTGGAAGAATCAGCTGTGTTTTCTTAAGCAGTAACCTTTTACAGGAAAACTGGATAAAAATGAAATTGATATTAGAATCTCCGATATAACATTTTTGAACACCTGCCCAAAAAAGCAATAAAGGTTCATTTTAAGTAGTTGAAACTGGTTACCTGTGATCTTAAAATTTCATTAAATTTACTTTAACTTGGACTTCTCAGGAACAGTTTGATAAGAGTTGGATACAATCCAAGAGTTGCATATGCAGCTCAACAGTGAAAACATTAATTCATATGGTTTAGTTTTGTTCTCTTATGAACAGTTAGGGCTAAAAATAGGCAGGATTATTTAATATTAGGTGAGGATCATACTGTAGCTAGCCAAAACATTGACAATGTAGTTTGACTGATACTGATATTAAGCCAAAAGCTCCCGACATATTTTTTCCCTTGAATTTACCAGACAGAAAAAAGAACTTTTTAAGAACATTTAGTTCTTTCTTTTATTTCTCCTTTTCATTCATAGTTTTAGACTGCATTCTCTCCCAAATTATAATTTTTCTCCCATAAACTCCCCCAAATTAATCTTAGAAATATAAACTTCCTTTTTTCCTTAATACTTTTTAGGAAAGAATTAATTAATATTGCTAGTCCGTTTCTTCTTTGCCAATACAAATCTCCCCTGTTTATTGATCATCTCCATATTGTAAGGGGCTGCTACCAGCTTTGTATTCAAATCACAGGCAGCCATAAAACTTTATATTCTAGGAAGCATCCATTGGATCTAAAGCTTATTTTCATATACAAAATTCGATATGCACACAATAGTAATTTGTATCAGGAGCACTGGAGTAATACTCCCCGTAAAATAGCATCTGACCTAAAACAGAGGGCACTGCCAACTGCATATTTTTTATTTTTTATTTTTTTTTAATTTGATTTATATGCCGCCCTTCTCCGGAGACTCAGGGCGGCTTACAATGCGTTAAGCATAAAATGCTACTTCAGTGTTTTGTCCCAAGGATCTCTAGCACAGGCGTAGGAGAATTGAATACATGCTTCTCATGATGATCGATGCCTTACTTTTTTGGTATTGCCTTTTTTTGCCAAGTACTGTAATGGAAATGCTGAACTGTGTCCTGCTGTGTGTAAGCCTTTTCATGATCAATGGGGAGACACTGTTGTTGCAACTATTAAGCCTAATAATATAATATCAAAAATATTGTGTGAAGCTCCTGACTATTCAGTCTAGAACAACAGGATAGTTCAATATCTATAATTTGAATTTACATTCAATTCCTGAATCTCTACTTTTAAGAATATCAGGTAGCAAATGTGTGGAAGATTCAAGCAGATATTATGAGCTATTGAGTAGATTTTGAATAGGTTTTAGTGTAAATATGAGCCTTCTGTTCAGATCCTATTTTCTAGATGAAACCAGCCATCTGTTTTGCTAATTGCCCACCTAATAGGATTTTGCTTTCCTCTGAACTGTCATTCCTGACACATAAAAGTAGCAGACTCACAGCATGTTCCATTCTTAAAAGAGGCATCTGACCATTGCTAAAATCCATTGCTTAATATTGATGAGTGTAGAGCAGGGGTGTCAAACTTGTGATGACACATTGTTGTCACATGAGGTATTGTAACTTTTTTCCTCTTCCCTAAACTGGGGGTGGGCATGGCCAGTGCATGACTCATCTGGCCCGTGGGTCATGAGTTTGACACCCCTGGTGTAGAGCATCTTTTTTTAAAAAAAAAAAGTTTTTTTTTTTAAATTTCTTCTATTGGAAAAATCCAAACAAGGTTGTAGTATTACTGTAACACATAACAAGCAGCTCAATCAACACATGAGCATCTATTACAAGAAAAACATCTTTAAGAATTAGATCATTAATCATGCAGGACGGGGGGGGGGGGCGGTGTTTCTGTTCTTTGTTTTGTTTCTGAGTAGCTGAGTAAAGGAATAGATGGTTTGGCAAAATAAAAACTAGGTGCTTTGGAATTTAGTTTGCCTACTTTGCCTTAATACTTACTTCTGATAAATGCCATTTTCCAGACTGTATCTGCCTGCTGCATCATTTAGTTCATTTCTAGTCTGAATATAAAGTTTTAATAGTGTAATGTGATCAATTTGCAGGAACATCTGGTTTTACAGGTAATGCCAAAGAGAATTTCATGAAGACAACCATTAGTTAGCCAATTTAGCAACTATTAGATTATTTTATTTCTTCCTTGAGAAAGGAAACATCAAGAAGTGTTCAGAAGTCATTATTTCCAGATGCAAATTTTAAATCAATGATGGTGTCATTGGGTTGTTAAATTGAGTAGATGAGAGCGTGAGAAACCAGCAACTAATGCAATATCATGCACACATTATGCATGAAAAAGGCTGGATCTTGCAGCATTCCCCAAATTTACAGCTCTGCAGTGAAAGCTTCCAGAAGGTACATATTTCTGTATCCATTGTTTAAGTATTTCATTGCAAAATTTTAAGAACTTCAAGGCATCCAGAATGATTGCTACTTGCTTTAAAAAATATGAAAAATAATTGCTACATTTTGCTTTGAAAAAGCAAAGACTATTATCTAGTCTTTGGATAATGCAAAACTAGTAGAATTTCCTCTTCATTTAATTGGAGGGATCAGTAGCATCTACAGGGAGGATTAAAACAGGCTATGATTTAAATCCCACCTCCTTTTATGTTCATGGGACATTAATGCCCATACATAAGGTGTAAGGTTTTGGCACTATGACATGTCCATCACTTTGCTTGTTCTAACTTTGCTTATTTCCATAGATACCCCGATCTCAATCTTTTTTAACAACTTCCTCCATTTTCACATTATCTTCACAGCATAGGAATTCACATCCAGCAATTTAGAAAGTTATGTTGCATCACTCATTGATTAATCCTTTATTATTTATTTATTTGTTTGTTTATTGAATTTATATTGCCACCCATGGTGACTCAAGGCATCTTACAGAATATAAAATCTCATTTAAAACAATAAAACTAATACAAAGAATAAAATAAATTAATATAATATAATAAAATCACTCCTCCACCCCGGCGACAGCAAATCACATGAGCCGTTTAATGGGCTCCCTCCCGCTCTGTGTTCCCCAGGCCCACTGGCAGAACCAGGTCTCCAGCGTCTTCCAGAAGAGTATTAGAGTGGGGCCGTTCTAATCTCTGACGGGATGATGTTCCAGAAAGATGGAGGCACCACTGAGAAAGCTCTTCTTCTGGGTCCAACCAGGTGTATTTCCCTAGGGTATTGGACCCGCAACATTCCCTGCCTCCCTGCTCTGATGGGTCGGGTAGATGTAATCGGCACTAGCTTTATTTATTCTCCTTTCCTAAAGCAAAGATAGGATTTATGTTTTATGCCATAATAGGTAGGCTGGAATTATGTATGCCCCTTAAAAAGAAGAATCAAAACAATTTTTTCCCTATCATTGTCATCCAATTTCATGAAAGAATTTTGCTTTGAAATTTATTTCAGTTAAATCTTGAGAAAACATCGGGAGAAAATGCCTCCCCTTAAGGCATTGTTTTAGATCGGAAAGTGCAGAGAGCCATACAGGCTCAAAGGCAAAAGATGAGGAGTAAGAGAAAACAGAATCAGCAGTTGACTGACTACTTCTGCCACTTCTAGCAAAAAGCCAGGCTCAAAAATAGCACAAAGAGATTTTTAAAATTCATAAAAGCTTGAAAAATAAAAAGCTTTATTTTGCAGAGGAAGAAATTGTGGGGTATCGTTCAGCACAACATTAATGCAAAGTACTGTATTTGAGAAAATAACAAACCCAGCAGAACAAAATCTGCAGCATGTCTTATTTTTATAAGATTGGACTTCTCTGAATATTTAGAAGTATATGAAGTTTTAGCTTATAATTACCTGTCGGCAATTAAGGTCCCAAAGTTATCCACTGATTCCCGTGGATTTGGAATCTATCTCGACAACAACGAAAAATTCACATCTAATAAATTCAAAGCTGCTTGTTATATAGAGAGACATTAATCCCTTTTGGTTGAAGATAATAAGCCAAGCTTTAAAGCCTATGAAAAGTGTTGGCAATT
Source organism: Arizona elegans (assembly GCA_022577455.1). Classification (NCBI taxonomy): domain Eukaryota; kingdom Metazoa; phylum Chordata; class Lepidosauria; order Squamata; family Colubridae; genus Arizona; species Arizona elegans. Next base: position 24,047,825 of record JAKOOJ010000005.1, read on the forward strand.
CAATAATTGAAAAAGTGAACCACACATTTTGCATTCCCCATCACTCTTTTTGTCATTTTAAAAACAAACAGATATAAAGTCTTTTTAAGAGGTCCTTCTTGCAAAGATAAATCTCCAACTAAGATAATGAATCCCTTAAGTGCAAATGATTATCCCTTTTGGTGTTGTAGAAAATCCATTAGTGATATTTTATTCCACCATGATCTTTTGAAGAATTTTCCAAGAGGTCTTTATAAGGAAATATAGCTGAATTGCAAAATGACGTTTCTTCCATAAATATTTGCATTCTTGTTCTGAAGCTTCTGTATTTAAGCAAATAAGTTTAATTGAAATAGTAGTTAAACCTTGACATCTGAGGTATATCACCTGCCATAAAATAAATAAATAACCCATCACCATAATACAGGACTGGCAATACTCTTGTGAAAAGCTATTAGCTTAGCTCTTTGGATCCTTCTTTTCTTTCAATTCCCATGAAGAAAAGTTATACAAATTACAACTTAATACATATTGAGAGAAAGTGATTTGACCAATTTAATTCCAAAACTAGATCTTCATGTGTAGGTATTTTATGCATCTTTCATAAGCCTTCATGGTTACTGAACTCAAGTAGTAAAATAGCGATTTGCAGAAAAATATATTATTATTTTGAAGTTAATACATCTTATTAGGTCAAAAAAATCCTTAAAATACCTCAGAACAACACGATCCAAGTGGCCAGGAAGGCTCAACAGAGACTCCATTTCCTTAGAGTCTAGCATAAAAACAGGGTGGAAGAACAACTGATGATCTCCTTTTATCGGTCCACAATAGAAAGTGTCACGGTATCACGGTATGGCATGCCGGTTTGACAGCCACGGATATAAAAACATTACAGCACAAAACATTGTGGGCTTTCCCCTGATACCACTAGATGAGATCGCTAGGACTCGCTGCCTTAGAAGAGTGAGAAAAATCCTCAGGGATGACTCACCACCTTGGTCACCACTTCCTTATCCTCCTACCATCGGGAAGGAGATACAGTAAAGAAGCATAGCCAGCCACACAGACAGGCTGGAGAACAGTTTTTTTTTTTCCCCAAAATAATTTTTATTTTTTCCAACATAGCACATAAAATACATCTCTTTCGAGAGCGAAGTCTCGATCCAGTCATGAACAGGTACAATCGCTTTCATTTTAAAAAAGCTCCATTCACAATTTCCCATTATATTTTTTAAAATTCAAAGTCAAAACACAGAAAAATTTTTAGTCATAAACTCTAATATCTTGATCAGAACCATTTTATTCTATCACCACCAATTTAATTTCCAGGTATACATTTAATTCATTGTTATGTTCATTTATAAGTTCAATTATCTCTGGTTCTTTTCCAAGCTCTCTTCATTACACCTTTTAACATCAATATTAAAACATTAAAGAAAGAAAAAAATATTCTAATCTCTTAGTCTAATTATTTACCTTACAATTTTTAACCACACATCGTAGTTTCAACTTAGATACAGCTCTATTTTTTATTTCAAATAATGAATCAAAATTCAGTCCATATGTCTTAATCTCTTGACCCCTTCATCAGATCTTTAACCCTTGAAGCTTTGTCAATTTGCCTTTAGTTTTGCATATTTCCTATTCTCAAATTTATCTCAAAATCCCTATCCTCCTCCCTATCTCCTCCTAATTGGCTGATTTCCAGTATTTTATTGTTTGGCTGATTAACAGCATATCCTCCTCCATACCTCCAACTTTTGTTTGGCTGATTTCCAGCATGCTTTGTTTTGGCTGATTTCCAGCATAGTCACATCCATATCTCCTCCCATTGTTGGCTAGTGTCCAACGTATTATATTTTGGCTGATTTCCAGCATCGTCTCCGCCAAACCTCCCGTTATTATTTGGCTGATTTCCAGCATACTTTATTTTGGCTGATTCCCAGCGTAGTCACCTCCATACCTCCCCCCGTTGTTGGCTAAAGTCCAACGTATTATGTTTTGGCTGATTTCCAGCATCGTCTCCTCCATACCTCCCATTATTATTGGGCTGATTTCCAGCATATTTTATTTTGGCTAGTTTCCATTTTAATTAGTTCACATATAAGATAAATTGCCTTTTCATTGCCACAATTTTAACTCAGAATAGTTTTTAACAAATATCTTCTCATCCATTTCCTCCTAGGTTGTAAATTCCCTTTAAAATAATCTACTTCATATTTATTTTAAATCTCAAAAATTCATTTAAGCATTTAGAACATTTAGAAAGGTCTTATACTCACTCAATCATTTATAGTGTCATTTCATAACTAAGTATATCTGTCTATATAATCCAATTTAAAAGAATTGGAAATAGAAGGTGAAAGAGAAAAAAAAAGAAAAGCAAAAACAAGGAAGCAAAGAAGAAGAGAGGAGGGAAGACAAAAATAGAAAAGTACAAAGAAAGTATCAAAAAGAAAAAAAGAAGAAAAAACAAAAAAACCCTGAAAGGTAACAAAGGGGAACAAACAAAACTATAACAAAAAAAAAAGATATATATTCCTGAATGTGAAATAAAATTATAACTATGTAGTACAATGGACTTGCAGGACTAGCGCAATGTGTAACATGTTCACACTGGTGCAATAGGACTGGGGGTTGTTAATATGATTTATTGGGTTAGGGATTTTCTGTCTTCACTGTGAGTTGTATTGTATTGGGGAGGTGCACCGAGGGAGCTCACCAATCTCATTGTACATATGTTGTGCACTGACAATAAAGATGTATTCTGAAAATTCAGAAATGGAGCATTGAGACCATTCTCCTACTCTTCTTCTACAGGTACTGATATTTAGGACCCCTGATTCTGTTGGTATCAAGCAGAGATGAGACTGGGAGCTACTGTACATATAGTACTAACCTAGTCTAGTTTGCTTTTAATTTGTGTTATATCCCTTTTAAAGCCATTTCATTGCAATGGAATTTAATTCCATTCTGATTAAAACAACAGGACCTCTTTGTACTTGACTTCGTCTGAGTTCCTTAGCAAGAAATATAACAGTACTTCTCACAATGGAATTATATACAAGCACAGCTATTGCAATTGTGAAAAGAGCCTGAATATAATCCCTTTAATCATAACTGAAAGTTTTCCCCAACTTCTTTACACAACAATCCCCTGAGCAAAAATATAGCCAATTTGATATCTGCTTAGGCTGGTCATATTCAGCATCTCAAGGGAAGAGTTATAATCGCTCTACCCCATTCCACTGCCTTCTCTAGTCATTTGCTGCAGGCTACAATGCAGGGGTGACTTCTTCAAAGATTTTAGTCCATGCAGGGAAGCAGCCAAACATAAAAATGTAACCAAGGAATCAAGACTCAAGAAGACAATAAAGGACTATTTTTGTATCTTTTAAAAAAAAAGGTCATCATGAACACTGTATTAAAATGTACAACACATCTATCCACAATTCTCCCGAAAGGGCAATTCTTATGCCTTACGACAATACAGTCACCTGGACCATAAAGAATATACATCCCATGGCGTTTACATATAAAGGCAAATTATTTTGTTAATACTTGTGCTGACATTCCAGCAATTCTAGAAAATCATTGAGCCCCACGCTCAAGGCTCAAGCCCAAAACACTCCTCTTAATATTTCCCTACATGTTCTGCAATAAATAAAACAAAACTGAAATGCTATACATCAGAGGTGGGTTCTACTTACCTTTACTACCAGTTCGCATTGCGCCCGCGTGTGCGTGCTTGCTTCGCTCGCATCTTGTGAACCGGTCCGAATTGGGGGCAACCCACTACTGCTATACATACATCTCTGTGTACTTTTTATGAATAAACATGTAAAGGATTGGATTGTAAGCAAATTAACTTAACTGTATTTAATTTGAATTAAATTGTTTTGATCTTTTATGAAAGAATATTACTCTGAATTGAGCAAGTAAGATTTTGAGAATCAAAAGGTTTCCTTTTTGAGCCATCTTAATTCCATCAATCTTCTGATTGCTTCCCACAAGAATGGCTGCAAAAGATTCCCCCACTTTTACAAAATGGAGTCCATTCTCCACTAGCTGTCCTGTCTAAGCTGCAGTTCCTTAACCAAGTTTAATTATGAGGTAAACAGTGATAAAGGTTAGTTTTCAGTTCAGCAATAAAGCCGGATGTAGCATGAAGAAACATCAAAGCCAGACTGATAATCAGCCCTTGTAGACTGATAATCAACCTTTGTAAACAATAAATCAACACATCAGTTTCAAACTGCTCTATAATGGCATCCTGCTCCTAACTTATATTAAATTGTTGGATGCCTATACTGTTTCTCAGCCATAGGAAAGCACACAATTGGCCCAAGTTCACACTTTCTGGACATGGATATTGTTTGCTAAAGCTGCTAGAGATCTTCATTTCTTTGCCCATTTTTAAGTTCAGGAAATGGTTCCTAAAGGATTAGACTATTGCAATATTGTGCTAAAATTACATATAAAACAAAGACAGATGGGAGGAGTTTATTATTCTTAGTGATGTTATGCTTAAACCAGAGATTCAGAATTTCTGCTCTTATAGACAAGAAAGTAGGCTTCATTTTTTTATGTATGCAGCAACATTATATCAGCAGTGATTTAAGTGCATACACTTGTATGGGAAATCAAGCTGTCTCAGCTTTGAAGAAGCTGATTAATTATACTGTTGTTGATTAATTCCATGGCTGAATTTTTGCTTTAGAACACAGTCCCTTGATGTTTCTGGATTGTTTCTGTCTCTAGTTATGTAAAGGTTCTTGCATTTCCTTTTGAAATATATGACTCACCTGGTCTTAGCAACTACCCGAATGTGTTTTTTCTCCTTGTGTTAGTAAGAGACTTCACAAGTACTCAGTGATGCAGTTTAGTAAGATATGTGACTATGAATGTATACATGGTTTCTGAAAGGTAAGGTGAGAATTATAGAAGAAAAATGCATGTAAACATATCTCCAGCAGTTCCAATATTTGGTTCATCTCAGTAGTGAAATCCAAATTATTTTACTACCGGTTCTGTGGGTGTGGCTTGGTGGGCATGGTCTGGCTTGGTGGGCAGGGTCTGGCTTGGTGGGCAGGGTCTGGCTTGGTGGGTGTGGCAGGGGAAGGATACTGCAAAATCCCATTCCCTCCTCACTCCTGGGGGAAGGATATTGCAAAATCTCCATTCCAACCCCAATCTAGGGCCAGACAGAGGTGGTATTTGCCGATTCTACAAACTACCGTATTTTCCGGCGTATAAGACGACTGGGCGTATAAGACGACCCCCAACTTTTCCTGTTAAAATATAGGGTTTGGGTTATACTCGCCGTATAAGACTACCCCTCTTCCAATGCACATCAAATAAAAATTAAAAAACATCAACTGGCTCACCTACAATGTAAAAGCAGCTGTGCTAGTCCCAAAATGGCCCTGCGACAAGCAGGAACCTCACACAGCCACAAAAAGCCCCCCGAAAAACTTTCACACTCTACACACACACAACACAACTGGCTCACCCACAATGTAAAAGCAGCTGTGCTAGACCCAAAATGGCCCCTGCAACAAGCAGGAACCTCACACAGCCACAAAAAGTCCAAAAAACCAACTTTCACACTTTACACACACAAAATTTCACATACAGCTTTGTGAGATTTTGTGTGTTTGTGTAGTTAGAGTGAAACACTACAGAAAGACACTAAATCTCAGAAAGCGGCACAAATATTATTTTATTTTATTTTATTTTTATTTTTATATGAAAGCTAAATTTAAAACTTCCTAAACTTTAAATGGCTAGGTCTAAAAAAGAACAACTAAAAAAACCCCAATTGACTATTTTTTTTTAAAGCTCCCAAAGGGAAAAAAAAACTTACCCAATAGAACAGGGGTCTCCAACCTTGGCAACTTTAAGACTTGTAGACTTCAACTCCCAGAATTCCTCAGCCAGCTTTGCTTTGCTGGCTGAGGAATTCTGGGAGTTGAAGTCCACAACTCCCTGCTTGCTTGATTGCAGGCAGGGAGTTGCTTGCTGATGGAATAGATTCAGGCAAGCGAAGCAAGGCAAGCGACTAGCAGCTGAGGTAAGCAAGCTGGAGGGGGGAAACTTTTTTCCTTTTACATGGTTTCTGGCGATCCCAGCTGAGTTGCAGGGAACTCAGCTGGGATCGTCCGAGCTGGGATCGCCCGTCAGAGCTGGGACCGTCAGAGCCATGGTTCTGGCGATCCCAGCTGAGTTGCAGGGAACTCAGCTGGGATCGTCAGAGCTGGGATCGCCCGTCAGAGCTGGGACCGTCAGAGCCATGGTTCTGGCAATCCCAGCTGAGTTGCAGGGAACTCAGCTGGGATTGTCAGAGCTGGGATTGTCAGAGCTGGGATCGCCAGAGCCATTTAAGGCTCGTCAGAGCCTTTCGGGCTGGTCTGCCTGGTTACAGGAGAACGACACCCGGCGTATAAGATGACCCCCGACTTTTGAGAAGATTTTCATGTGTTAAAAAGTCATCTTATACACCGGAAAATACGGTACTCAAAATTTCCGCTACCAGTTCTCCAGAACCTGTCAGAACGTGCTGGATTTCACCCATGGTTCATCTTATTTTATTCAGATTATGGTACCCAGTGGTCTTTTCATATTTTCACAATTAAGTTTAGATCTCAAATATTCAGATCAGGTATTCTGTGAATGCTTCAATTTTGATTAGAATTATGTTGAATCATCATCGTCGTCGTCTATCCACTACAGGATGAAGGTCTCTTCCGCACCCAATATGGTTGGAAATATATATTATATACCAATATACCAATACCAAAATCAATTTTCAATGTGCTGTGTATTTCTCATGACCTAAACCAAGTTTAAACCTAGCTAAGTTGTTCTGGCCTATTCCACCCTATAAAACCTATTCAAATAAGCTACAAGTGGGAAAACTAAACCAGTTCATAGTTGGATGGAGAGTTCATCAGATCCTCAGAAATAAAGAAGTGAGAAGTTTTAAGAACAAATGACATGCTTATGGTTGGAAGCAAAAAATGATTTGCAAAGACGGAAAAGTGTGGAGAGATCAAACAAATGGTGACGGTGTAAATTAATGTGAACAAGGCTTTTTTCTCTGGTCTCATCCCCTTGCTTTCTTTGGCTTACTATTTATTATTCCTTGTATTATCCAATGTAACACTGCAAAACTTAAAAGGAAAGAGTATGACATGTATGTATGTACATGTATGTAGCTTTATTTAGCAGATTTAATCAATTAAAATGGGTGTCTGAGTGAGCAGAACTATTCTAGAACCCAATAGTAGATAGCAGAAGCATCAAAAGCCAAGTAAATTGTTTTAAATTTGGGCCAAAGTATATAATTCTTTTAATAATTTTAAATTTTGTATTGTTATGTGTTTTAGTTCTGGCTGTGCACCGCCTGAGTCCACTGGGAGAAGGGCGGTATATAAATTGAATAAAATAAATAAATAAATAAGTAGATTCTGAAAATGTACACAGCTTAGCTGAAATAATGGTCCAGATCAGAAACAACACCAAACATTATCCCTGTCTCTGGTGAATAGCTTCAGTGCATTTTTAATGGGAGAGTATAAACATACTATATTGCAGTTAGCGGGAGAATATTAGTTGCCAATTCAACAAGTAAAATTGGCATACATAGATGACTATTATTGTTTTGGCCTTAATGAGCATATTAATGTTTCCCAAGGAAGAGAAGCTCCTCAGATTTAATTACATTGTTGTGCTACCAACCTTCCTAATATCTTTTCTTATCCAAAAATATTTGCTTGGACATTTAATATCTAGAACTTTGCCGACTGGCGATTTAATGAGTTTGTATCACTGACATTCAACACCATGAGGATAGCATTAAAAAAGCTGGACAATTATGTTAAAAAATCTTCTTTAACTATTCTATAAAGACTGTAACAGCTTTATCTTTTATGAGAGCCATCCATCTACCTGATACTATGAGATAATACCATCTCGACGAAAACAAAGATCTTGTTTAAAAAACAAGGTTTTTTCTGTTTTTTTATGAAATACACTTTTTTTTACAACCCATAGTCCCTTAATTCGGGGTACAGTTGGGGCTATTAGATGGATTGAGTGTTTACTGGCCGGATGCCCTTTCTGATGCCTACATGGAGTTCACAGCAATTTTTTTTTTCTTTCCACCCTAAAAGAAAAATATCTGCTACTACCTAGGATTGAATTCTCAACCTTGTGAGTGGGAGGTGGGTGTCTTTACCACTAGGCCACCATGCTATTCCATTTTTGTAGAAATACACTGAAATGTCATAAATCGGAAGGTAAGGCAAGATTAAGCAAAGCAAACGAAAATTTACTTACTAGTAATTTTTAACCCTCATGGTCTACAACAAAGGATTGCAAAGAATAAAAGGTGACACTAAATTCCTTTTTGGAATTGAATAGTCCAATAAATTCTCTCCTTTATTTATTTATTTAGGAACATTCTCATTATAAAAATAAGGCTATATTCCTATACCCTCTTGCCTATGTGTATATTATATTTAATGTAAAAGGACTTAAAGGACTTCATTGTTTATTTGTTCCATTTGTATCCTACCCTTCATAAAAATATTCCAGACTGGATAACAAGAAAATAATAATAATAATAATAATAATAATAATAATAATAATAATAATAAGAAGAAGAAGAAGAAGAAGAAGAAGAAGAAGAAGAAGAAGAAGAAGAAGAAGAAATCGTGTGTTGTCCCGATTGTATTTGGAGCCCTTGGAGCAATACCCAAAGGACTACCCCACTATTTAGAAATTCTAAATTTACCGGACTTGAACATTTTGATTCTACAAAAAACCACCCTACTCGGAACAGCTTATATCCTCCGACGATACCTTAACAGTTCCTAGGTCCTTGGTTAGGACTCGAGCTGCTGAGCTATTAAGCAGCCTCAAAGGCTGTGAATCTCACCAAAGATTAACAACAACAACAACAACAACAACAACAACAACAACAACAACAACAATAATAACAACAACAACAACATTGCAGCTTCCTGCAATAATACCAGTGGAACTGCAAAAAACTGTGCTACTCGGAGCATCGTCTATTTTAAAAAGATACTTAGTTGATACCTAGGATGCTGGCAGCAACCAGTATCAACCATTAGCATCAGTCCATGGTATTTATGGTACATTTTTAAATGTTCAGTTGACTGAGTTTCATGAATAAAAGAGATAATGATAATAATAGTAATAATAATAATAATAATAATAATAATAATAATAATAATAATAATATAAATAAAATCAGTAAAAACAACATATTAAAATAAGCCAAGAGATGTAACCACATTTATATTAATGACCATTAGCAATTCAAGAACAGATAAAATATTATTAGTTTCATGGGCTGCCTCATAGATGTCCTACATTTTCTCCCAGCTATAGTTTCCAGAATGTTGCCAGTTTCAGTCCCACGTAAGGCACATTAAGACAGCCTCTGATAGAGACCAAGCTAGCTTTATCTAGGAATGGACACATTTAGTAAGCTAGATAAAGCAGTGTAAAATAATTCTGAACACCACTCCATACCTCAGGAGGTCAACACAGGATCCTGGAGTATCAGTATATCCACATACATCCGCCTTAAAACACTAGTTCCACCTGACAAATTACTTTTTTAAAAATTCATAGTTTTGAGGTTTTATCTGAATGATAAAATGTTCATCTCAACATCAGCTTTGTTGCTTATGATTGTATTCATTTGCACAGAAAAAAATGACAATGGTATAGCGAAGATAATAAGATTTTTTTTTTAATTTGATTTATATGCCGCCCTTCTCCGGAGACTCAGGGCCGCTTACAATGCGTTAAGCAATAGCCTTCATACTTTTGTATATTTATACAAAGTCAGCTTATTGCCCCACAAACTGGGTCCTCATTTAACCTACCTTAGAAAGGATGGAAGGCTGAGTCAACCTTGAGCCTGGTAAGATTCGAACCTGCAGTAATTGCAGGCAGCTGTGTTAATAACAGGGTGCTTTAAACCACAGTGATAAGAACACTTCTTAAGATTCAGATAGCATTGTTGCAAATCAGTACTTTGTAATAGATTATGCCCCTCCTCTAATTGCAGCCATTTTGTGAAGTTATTTTGCAATAGCTCCATACCTTAAGAATCCAAAAGTGAACATCCAGCCCAAACAAGGGGTGTCCCTGTTTCATTCTAATTGGATGAAATAACTCTTCTTTTTCATTTAAAATAGCTTCATTTGTCTCCATTTTGTTTCTAGCCTCAACCGAATGTGCTGGTTTTTAACTGAGGAAGATCTATAAACATACCACAAAAGTATAATATAAATTTTCTAATATATTAATATCATAATGGATGACTTATTTCTTGGTGCCTAATTACTTCTGGCAACATACAGTTCAACTTTATGTGCCAAATTATTTACACAGAATTTTAATATGCAGTAATCTGTCGTTTGCTGTTGCTTTTATGGCTTTTTGCTGTTCTTTTATTTAGTTGTTTATTGTGGCAAACTTAATAATGTTCATTTTACTATTATGATTATGGCACTTATCTGTAATATTACCAAGTAATGGAGAGAAAGATGGTTATACATTTTTTTTAATAAATAAATTGACATTATAATCCAGAGGTCTTTTATTACTTAGACATCTGAATGTTTAACTATCACTTTCAACTACAAAGCTATTGTAGTTTTCTGCCAATTTTTCTTCAGATTGTGAAAATTTATGTTGCTATTGGTTTTATTAACCATGGGTGCAGAGTGAAATTCTAATTTCTATGATGGGAAGTGTTCCATTATGAGTTTCCAGCAATACTTTTTTATATCTATAAAGAATAGATATTATAGATACCCACTGATTGCATAATCCAAAAGGATATTGTGGTCAATGATATGAAAAGCTGTTGAGAGATCTAACAAGAAAAGTATGGCATATTTCCTCCATCCAGATCCTAACACAGGTCACAGAACAGCACCCCATGCTGTCTCTGTTCTCAAAACCAGAAAAGGTTTGACAGAAAATGCTTCAGATTCCTCTGAATTTAGAATAACTTTATTGTCACTCTGAATGTACACTAATCAGCATACATTAAAATGAAATTTCGTTGCATAAATTGTCTACTTAAACAAATAGGATAGTATCTTAAAATAAATTTAAAATACATTCCTTGAGTGATCACTATCTTAAATCGTATCATTGTTTTTGAATATTGCACATAAATGTTTATCATTTCAAAGAGGAAAAGTGGCCAAAGAAATAATTGTCCCTCAGCTATAACATGCTCCAGTTCATCTCATCTACTAATGAGTTAATTTTAAATTGCACACTATAACTGCATGAATAAAGTATTTTGGGATGAGTAATGCCTTGTTTGCTGAAAAGTATCTGAAGTATGAAATATTTTTCAACAGATTGCTAAATGGATTAATGCAAGTGATATTTTAGTACTGAAAGAATTATAATGTATCTGTGGCAAATGTGCCAAAGTCTTCTGAGGTGAAATGGATTCACAGGTCAGCAGAATTGGCCTGAAAGAAAAAAACAAACTGACAAAAAGTGCAAAATATATTCATACTTGAGGATGCTTCTTCCGTACAACTTGCCATTTTAAAAGAAGAAAATCCACCTGGCTGGACATGCTCAAAAGTTATTACAACAAATACAATTTCATGCCATAGGGAACTTTATCACGTATTTAATAATATCCTAATGCTCAGCAGTTTCTGGTCACCAGTAACCCTGAGGCATATTGTTCTAGGGCAACGTATGTCCATTGTAAATTCTGAAGCACCGTGGGGGAAAAATATCACAATTCTCAAGATCTCAGGTATTACTGGCCTGAAAGAGAAATACTCATTTTTTTATGAATTCTACAGACTCTCTCTCAGGTAAATGTACTTATTATACTATTGGTATTATCCTAATTGATGTGTGGATAATCGGAAAAATGTGCATAATCCTTGCAGGATTTTAATTATACAGTGAGGAAAGTTGATTGATAGAGTGGCTGGAGGTTTAGTCTATCAGTAACAACAGGTTTCAGAACAAAAGTTCCCATGAAATAGTTTACAAAAAAAGTTTTAAACATTTGTTTTCATAAATGGAATTTTCCCAAAATCAAAAGATTTAATTGTTCATAAATTCATGAATTTCCCGAATATATGTTTCCAGACATTGACAATCATTTTCCCATTGCTTTGCCCATGCTTCTTTTCATTCAGAATCCATTAACAAACTTGATTTTTTAAAAAACCTCTTAATGTAAATAGCCTTAAAATCATTTTGATTGCTTCTACAACAGAAAATTAGTCACAAAGGTGCTTTTTTCCTTGAGGAAGAAGAAGATGTTTCATTTCCCATCCAAGAAGCCTCATCAGTTGTGACTGGATAGTGGTAGGATAGGGTTTGACAGGATTGTGGTGGGGATGGAAAGATTCTATTTCTTTATAGTCATCTGGTCATTAGCACTCTCTCTGAGAGCCATTCAGACCACTTGGGGGTTTAGCTGCACCCTCAGGGTCCCCTGAATCAGAGTGCAAATGGTTGTGGAATTTCTTGGAACTGCTAAAAGGGCTGTGTTGTAGACTGGAGATAGGTGGTGCTGTATTCCTCCCCCTCTCTTGAGTGAGGGCTGCTCAATGTGAACATAAATGGCATTTTTTTACCCCTCTTTCAAACCAATGTTCCTCTCTATCTTCTTCCTCAAGTCCAGTTGCCATTTGAAAAAAAGCACCTTTGCGACAACTATGTCTTGGATGACTGAGAACCTCCATAGACAACAGAAAATTAGAATAGAATAGAATAGAATAGAGTAGAGTAGAATAGAATAGAATAGAATAGAATAGAATAGAATAGAATTCTTTATTGGCCAAGTGTGATTGGACACACAAGGAATTTGTCTTTGGTGCACATGCTCTCAGTGTACATAAAAGGACAAGATACATTCATCAAGAATCATAAGGTACAACACTTAATGATAGTCATAGGGTACAAATAAGCAATCAGGAAACAATCAATATCAATATAAAGTCATGCAGTCATAGGGAGGAGATGGGTGATAGGTACAGTGAGAAGACTAATAGTAATAGTAATGCAGCCTTAGTGAATAGTTTGACAGTGTTCAAGGAATTATTTGTTTAGCAGAGTGATGGCGTTCGGGCAAAAATTGTTCTTGTGTCTAGTTGTCTTGGTGTGCAGTGCTCTATAGCGCTCATTTTGAGGGTAGGAGTTAAAATATTTTGTGTCCAGGGTGCGAGGGGTCTGTAAATATTTTCACAGCCCTCTTTTTGACTCGTGCAGTATACAGGTCCTCAATGGAAGGCAGGTTGGTAGTAATTGTTTTTTCTACAGTTCTAATTATCCTCTGAAGTCTGTGTCTGTCTTGTTGGGTTGCAGAACTAAACCAGACAGTGATAGAGGTGCAGATGACAGACTCAATCTCCATAGACAACAGAAAATTAGTGTTCTCATTTGCATGATTTTAGGTTCGTGTTTGTGTGTGTGTGTGTAATCTGAACAAATAACTATGTAGGTAGACAGACAGATAGTTGCATCAAAATAACTGATATTCCAAAACTTTACTTAGATCAGTCCCAAAGTTTATTTAACTCAGTATTCCACTACCAGCTGTAAAACACTAAGGAGTACTCAAATTAGGGATGAATACAGCAATTCCCATATATTTTCTCCCTGACAATTAGTATTCAGAATCATACTGGCTGTCCTTTTCTGCACTTTTTTCCAACTTGTAGTATCTTTTAAGATATCACCAGCAGGAATATATAAAGCTAAAAGCAAATACTGCCTTGAGTCAAGTTCAACATTCATGTAGTTTTCTTAACAACAGCACAGAAGTGATTTGACATTGTCTTCTAGGCTCCTGGGAGTGTTTTTTTCTGATCATTAATTTCCAACCTAGACTAAAACTCCAGGATCTTAATGGTCTTCTATATAATTATAGTCACATCCAATCCAACTTTTCAGGATCAGCCAAGGTTAATATTTGATGCTGTGATAAATATGCTGGGACTAAGGTAGTCTTATTTCTCTTACCAATAAATCTTAATTAAAAAGAAGAAAGGAACCACATGTATTATCGTTAACATGTACATTACATGGACAAATGATTTGAAATAAATTCAGAGCTTGAATTCTTATGTTTGAAGCACTCTAAATACAAAAGTAGTGGGAAGCTTCCTGCTTCTACTTAATTGCTTTCAGGATTTTATTTCTATTTAAAAATGATGTGATAGACAAAGACAGAGCAACCATTCTGAAGACATTAAATAATGAAATGAAGATTTGTTGGCAGGAGGTTTAGAAATCAAATGAATTAGGATGCAGTGAAATCACTACAAATCATTTCAAGGTCTGTGACCACTGTGACAAAATGCAAAAAAATATTGGTCATAAAGCAGCTCTTTTTGACTCAAAATTTTAAAGCAAAGTAGTATTTATTATTATTCTCCAAAGCACCAGAAGGCAGGACAAGAAATGATGGTTGGTCAAACTGATCAAAGAGAGAATCAACCTGAAATTAAGGAGAAACTTCCTAACAGTAAGGACAATTATCCAGTGGAACAGCTTGCCTTCAGAAATCATGGATGCTCCATCACTGGAGGTTTTAAAGAAGAGATTGGACAGTCACTTGTCTGAGATGGTATTGGTTCTCCTACTTGAACAGGGGTGGTGGACTAGAAGACCTCCAAGGTCCCTTCCATCTTATTCTATTCTATTCTATATTCTATATTCTATATTCTATGTTCTATATTCTATTCATTTAAAGGAAAGAAAGTAGGTGATTTGCTAATTTTCACTGTCTCTTTGTTCCTCTCTCACACAGTTTAGAAATTGACTTTAAACAGGTAAAAGATTCTTTATTTTGGATTTCTTGATAAAAGCCCCTCCCCCTCTTTTTTTTACCGATCTCATAGTTCTGCAGGCGGCAGGGCTGAGCCATCCAACACGTCAATTACCAAGGCCTGACAGGCAGAATGAAGTTTCTTTTCTTTCAGGATAATCCTTGAAGGTTTATGCAATTTGAGGCTACAGAAGAATAGGCTGACTCACTCATGATAAAACATATCAGCCTGCTCTTGATATTAGCCTTGGCTTTTCTAGGCAGTGAGAAATATTGAGTGCCGCCCTTGAGTTTTCATTTTGCAGCTTCAGAGTGGATGGATTTTTAAATTATTTTTTGTTTGTATATAAATAAACCAAAATCTCCAGGAATACATACGCACTCCTAACATAGCAACTGCCTTCACCAGTAATTTGTATGTCTTCACAGTGCATTTCATCCTACATCAGCAATTGCTAACATTTATGTTTCTTTAAATTGGAAAATTACGTCCCTTTTTTCTGTTCAAAGCCCTTTCCTTTTCTGGTAGCTCATCCTCTCTATGACGTGTCCCTTGAAATGACCAAGAGAGATCTCAGATTGTACAGCACTAAGAGGAGTTGCCAGGGAAGTTTCACATAAAGAAGCCACAACAAATGGAGGACAATGTTTGTTTATTTATTTATTTATGGAATTTATATTGCAGCCTTTTCACCCATGGCGACTCAAGGCAGCTTACAGAATATAAAACCACATTTAAAACAATAAAAATAGTACAATATAACAAAATCACCCACCACCTCCCATCCCCCACCCCAGCGACAGCAGATCACACAAGCCATTTAATGGGCTTCTATCCCACTCTGGGTTCCCCAGAGCCCGCTGGCAGAACCAGGTCTTCAGTGCCTTCCGGAAGAGAATTAGAGGGGGACCATTCTAATCTCTGGGGGAATGATGTTCCAGAGAGAGGGGCCATCATAGAGAAGGCCCTTCTTCTGGGTCCCACCAGGTATACCTCCCTCGGGGATGGGACCCGCAACATTCCCTGCCTCCCTGCTCTGATGGGTTGGGTAGATGTGAATAATATGAACAAAGAAGTTGCGTGCTTAGCTGTAGGTAATGAGAAGGAGGACCCACAAATGATGTATTCTGAGAGATCTCTTCTCCTAGGTGGCTGAGTGACTGCTTCCTTTGAGTAAACAGAGACTATAGAAGAAATATAAGGCAGCCAGGTTTCAAGCACTGAGTTCTTTAAATGAAAAAGATGAGGGGATATGGTGGCTCAATGATTAGAATGCAGTATTTCAAGTTAATTCTGCCCATAACCCGCTCAAGGTTGACTCAATCTTCCATCCTTTTAATTGGTAAAATAAGGACCCAGCTTGTTGGGGGAAATCTGCTGACATTGTAAACGCTCAGAGAGTGCAGTAAAGTGCTATTGTTGTGATCCGGTGGTGGCCTGCAGAGCTGACAGCAGAGTCGGACAGTGAGGAGGTTGGGGAGGAACATGGGCCAATCCTGGAGTCTGGGGAAATGTTTGAGGCAGAGAGGGGGCCAGGGCCATCTGGAAGATATGTGCTCCAGAGTCGGACATCAGCGAGGCAGAGGAACAGGGGACCCTGTTTCCAGTGCACGCATGTGCAGAACTGCCAGAAGACAAGAACAGTTAAGATAAAAAGGACGACTTGGGAGTAGGGCTTGGAGATGATTGGCCCCTCCCGTAAGACATAAAAGAGGGCCAAAGGCACGTGAGCCTTTGCAGGAAGCAACTTTGTTCATTCTGGTCAGTTTAAATTCTGAAGCTCTGTTTTTACTCTGTGGTCCATGTGGCCTTGCAAAGCTAATTGCCAATTAGTCTTTGGCAGCATGTCAAGGGAGATAAAGGATTCCCAAAGGACTGTGGCAGACTTCTGTTGACTCTTTACAAACTAGTTGTGACTCATTACAGGCTGTGAATGAACATAATTCACAGCCGTTGAAATAAAAAGAGTTTTTTTGGGACTAATTGTGTGCTTTTTACTATTTCAGGAAGCCTAGGTCAGAACAGCTATGGAGTGGTATATATATAAGTCTAAGTGCTATTACTATTGCTAAATGTATGAATAAGTAGAATGAACAAAACTTTTCCAGTGGAAATGGGAATGTTTCAAAAAGAACTTCCAACAGACTTTTCTCTCTAAATGAGTGGCTTGTACTTAGCCAACTGACAGCCTGACGAAGAAGAATATATTCCTGCTGTAAGAAACAAACATAAGCAGGAATAGATGTGACATGCAATGTTTGTGATTCTTTCATAACCTGGCATATATTTGTAGCAAGCACAAGGTTGTTGCAATCTCTGGTGAAAAAGTCAAAGGACTGCAGCAATAAATGGCTATACTTCAGTTGATATATGAAATTTTATCTCATCATGGAAAGGAAGCATCATAACAGAATAACAGAACAATCAAGTAAAGGAACAAACTTGGAACATAAAAGTAGCAGAATCATGATATATAAAATATGTTCTGCAGCACTTGTACTCAGGGACAACATTCAATCCTTCACAAAAGAAGCAGGCTCTGCATCTTCAGAGAAAGAAGAAGGAATATCGTGAAACCAGAGGAAGAATCCCTGAAAAACAGAGGAAATACAACTGTGACCTGCAAGAAGGGAAAAAAGAAGACTCTCTTCAGTTGCTGATTCACTACTATACTGAAGGAACCTATCAACTAGTGATTTGTGCTGGCTGCCAGGATCAAGGAACAACAATGTGACAAAACAACTTTCAGAGCTTATGAAATTCACTGATCATTATCTCTTTCTGATAATATACCTTTCAGAGTACAAAGAATTGCTGTAAATATCAAAGTTCTATGACAATGTTCAAGTAGCAGAGACCTCAGGTGGTGTTTTTATTCATCCTTCCGGTTCAGGAAAAGAAAGGAAAAGAAAAGTATAGGATACACAGACACATGTATGTATGTATGTATGTATGTATGTATGTATGTATGTACATATGTATGTATGTATATACCAAATTTATATTTCGCTGATAAAGAAATAAAGGTAGACTAGTATAGATCTATTTCAAGCTATTTAGCTCTCATCAGCTAGCCATACCCATACTTGGATTCAAATTTGGGCTGCCTATATATTAGGCAGTTGTATTAACCTCTGAGCCACAAGTTCTCCTCCCATCATCATCTTCAGCCAGGGGAGAGATTAAGCGTTTTTCTATCGAGGCACCTGGTCTACCCCAACATGTGGGAGGGAGCATACTGCTTCCCTTTTGCCTTTCAGCTCCAATCCAGGAGCCCTCAAGCTTCCTCTAGGGCATGGTGTTCATCTCCATTTCTAAGCTGAAGAGCCAGCACTGTCCAAAGACATCTCCGTGGTCATGTGGCCGGCATGACTAAACACCAAGGCACATGGAACACTTTTACCTTCCCACTAAAGGTGGTCCCTATTGGGACTTCTGGTTTGCTGTTTGTCCCCGCTGGACGCTCCTTTGGGATCGTCCCACCCACTGCCTGTAAAGAGCCGCCTTTATAGCGGAATGGCGGCTTGAAAAAACTCCGTTTCCATGAGGAAACGGAGATAGAGCAGGCTGGGGTGGGTTGAGTCCTCTGCCTAATCCCAAAAGTTTTTGTTTTACTTTTGGGACGGAGCGGAAGAGACTCCCCGTATCCCCAGCCGATGCTCCGGGCTCTGGGAGATCTCTGCTACATGCAGAGCTAAGGGGCAAAAGCAAGCCTGTAAATTTGTTAAATTAACTCAAGAAGACGTCAGTTGGACCTCTGATCCTGAAGCGCAAGTATTCTTTTTATTGGAAAAGTTATTGAAGTTGTTTAAGAAGTGAAAGGAAAAAAGATTTTTAAAATGGCGATTGCTGCTGCGACTGCTGCGGCTTGAAGAGAGGCTGAAAGGGAAAGTCCTTCCGTTTTCTATTACAAAGTAGCGGAATGAACACTTCTGGCCGTAATTGAGGCAAAACCTCACTCTCACTCTTGCTTTTTTTTCCTTTTTTTTTTCTTGGGGATCTGATATTGATCTTGGTTGGAAACAAGCTTTTTTTTTCTCTCTTTTCCACTAAATCTTGTCTGTGTGGGAAATGGCACCGGGACTCACACAGCTGAAAGATTTTAAAAACAGCTAATGGTTTATCAGACTTTCTGATTCGGGTGGATACAAAGACTAAATTATTAGAGTCTAAAATGAAGGAAACTGAGGAGAATTTGGATGACAAGATTCAAAAAATTAAAAAGGATTTGGTAAACATTCAGGATAATAGCTCAGAAGACAAACCTAAATTGGAGGTTGACCAAAAGACTGGTAATGAAGAAAATGTGCAACAGAGGATTGAAAGAGAAGTTTTAATGATTCAATATAATTTTACAGAATATGCAATTAGACTGAGAGGTTTGCAGGAAAATAATAGAGATGACTTAAGGAAAATATCTTCTGAAATTCTGGCTGGGATTTTAAAGGTTCAACCTGATGAAGTGAATTGCAGGATTGATAGAATTTACAGAATAAACTCCTGGTTGGCAAAGCAAAGGCAATTGCCTAGAGATGTGGTGATCTATTTTACAGATAAAGAAATTAGGAATAATATTGTGCAGAACTCTTTTAATTCTACTTTGCAATTTCATGGAAGAAAGATTTGGATTTTTAAGGAGCTCCCGACTAAGATGTTAATGGAGAGGAAGAAATTTGGCTTTCTAGTGACTGAGTTAAAAAAAAAGAAATATCCTATTTAGGTGGAATGCCCCAGTTGGTTTAATATTGAGACACCAAGGAGTAAGATATCAACTGAACACTGTTGAAAAAGCGGAAGAATTTTATCAAAAAATTTAAAAAATGAATTTAACATCTTTAGGCATAATACAGGATAAGCAAAAGGAGTTGGAAACAAAAAGAAAATATCAAATTACAGAGGCTGTGGTGGATAAGTTGTCTTTGGACTCTCTGGATACCCCAGCTGGACTGTCTATAAATAAGAGAGCAGTGTCATCCGACTCCAATGTGATGAACCATCAAGTCACAGACAAGTGCACAAATCAACCAGTTGATATACAAGTGATGGAGAAGAAAGATGAGATGATAAAACTAACCCAACAAGATCAACTCACAAAGCAGAATGAAAATCGATCAGCCGATACACAATTGGTAGGCACGAAACGAGGATGGAAATTCAACCCGCAAAAGAAAAAGAAAAGAAATAGATCTCATAGAAACAGCAATTTCTAAACCAAGCAACAGTGAAGCCAGGGACTTTAAAAAATGAATGAACATCTGAAAAGACAGTGGAGGCGAACAATTGTTTAATACTATCCTGAGGATTGTGGCAGATCTCTGTAATGCCGTGATTTTGGGATGTGAAAAGAGCCTTACCTTGTTGGATTTGAATTATCTACTCTGGATTTCTTTTACTGGTAAATATATTATGATTATTTTGAGTTACAAGGCAAGAGAGTCACGCTGGGGCATGCAGAAGATCTGGTTGTTACCCATTAGGATGATGGGAATCAACAATCCTGATGAATACCACAACTATAACTATATGGATATAATTATAATGTCACTCGGGTGGTTGTTTTTACTTTTATATATATACGAGGATATCTACTACTGATGGGGGCAGAAGATGATTGAAGATTTTGAACTAACTGTTGCACCAGCATGTTATTTTACCCTATTATGGGTGATGGATTTAACGATCCAGTGGAAAGACATCAAAGAAGATATTATATGGATTATAAATTTAAAGTTATTGTCTTTTTTTTTTATAAAATGGAATGCATATATAGATATGTGTATATTTTAGTAAAGTGGGCAGTGGGTTATATTTAGAATTATATTGCATGATTTTGTAGGAATTGAAGGGTTGAAATAGGTTAGTTTACTGATTGATTAGTCTAAGAAAAAGGATCCTTAAGTCATATATTTAGGGGAGTGGAGGAATTGGATAGAACTGAATAAACGTTAAATCTGGATGTAGGGAGAAGGCTGCTTTAAAATGTTATATTAATATATATAAAAGATTAAATGTTAAATTGTAATAATACACTATAAGTTTAGGGGAGGAGAAAAAGGGCAGATTATTGTAAAAATGGGAGTTATAAGAATAATATGCTAAGGGTCAGTATTCTGAGGAGGGAGTAAGGGAAAGGAAAGATATTATGTATGTAATTAGTTATGAAATAGCCTATTGTTGTGAAGAAGTCACGGGGGGGATGGGTGGTGAGGGGGGGTTAGGGAAGAGGGGGGGGGAAAAGGGGGAAAACTTGTATTTGAAAACTTTTTCAATAAAAAAAAAAAGGTGGTCCCTATTTTTCTACTTGCATTTTTTACATGCTTTCAAACTGCTAGGTTGGCAGAAGCTGGGACAAGTACCAGGAGCTCACTCCGTTACGCAGCAATAGGGATTTGAACCGCTGAACTGCTGATCTTTCGATCGACAAGCTCAGTGTCTTAGCCACTAAGCCACTAAGAGCCACTAAACTCATATTTATTCATATTTTTCTACTTACATTTTTACGTGCCTTCGTACTGCTAGATTGGCAGATGGGAGAGAGGGTTGGAGGGAGGGAGGAAGGATGGTCTGGGGCCATAGTTTAAGTTCCCTATATCAAAATTTCTTAAAGCCTTTTGCTCTCAAAATTTCTTCCCACTTTTAAAAATTATGGAGGATGTCCAAAAGAGCTTTTCTTTGTATGGGTTATATTTGTCGATATTTACTAAAAACTAAAATTAAAATTAAGGTATTTGTATAACATTTATTGAATCATGAAAAAATAACAATATTAAACCTACTAGATACTAACTTTAACATAAATAAAATATTTTTCATAGCAACACCCTATATTATTAACAAATAAAAATAAGAATATCATTTTAAACTTTTGCAAATATTTACAATATTTAGAAATAGATTTGATTCTGTGGGCATTTGCGTCTTGTGGGACCCTAGGAATCCTTGGACTCTTTAAGAAACACTGACCTAGAAAATTATTGAAAGTGTGTATAAAATGTTCAAAAGAAAATTTTGACTCACACTGCTGATATTATGTAGCTGGATAATGAAATATATCCAAGCTAGCAACCAATCTCAGAGAGCTCCAAAGAATCTGAATTACACTTTCATAAAAATCTTTGTTGTTATTTTTGTTGTTATTATGGTTGTTGCACAGTCAGCCAGATGTTTTCAAATTGGATTTGGTATTTTTGTTCACCTTTTGAGTTCTTCCCAAGGATTTGGGCTAGGCAGATATTGTCAGTGGTGGGATTCAAATAATTTAACAACCGGTTCTCTGCCCAAATGATTTCTTCCAACTGGATATTGTTCTTTGATGGTGTTAAAGGGATTGTC
Organism: Arizona elegans; assembly: GCA_022577455.1. Lineage (NCBI taxonomy): Eukaryota > Metazoa > Chordata > Lepidosauria > Squamata > Colubridae > Arizona > Arizona elegans. The sequence continues at coordinate 24,070,009 of JAKOOJ010000005.1, forward strand.
ACAATGTCACAGCATGTCAGTTGTTTCAAGTAAAACTGCCTTTTGCAATTGACTGATGATGACTTTGTTGATGCTGATGTTATTCAAGGATTCTCCATTTGTTTTGGATTACACCCAGTGGTGGGATTCAGCCGGATCTGCCCACCTGCCCGGACATAATGCCATCCTATTTTTCCATCTTTTGGAGGCTGTGCGCATGTATGGAAGGAGCACACACGAGCAAAGAGCATGCGCGGAGGGCCAAGCATGTATGGAAGGTGGCAAACTTCGAATCAAAGATAAATCTGGATGATTGGGAAGAAATATGGAACTGCAATCTCAAATTGACGAGAGCAATAAGTTATAAGGAGAATCAGTACAAGATGCTATATAGATGGTACTTAGCACCATCTAGAATTGCCAAGATTTACCCAGGTGCAAGCCCTAAATGCTGGAAATGTGGCCACCCCCCAAGGTACCTTCTATCACATGTGGTGGACGTGTCCGGAAGCGAGGAAGTTTTGGAAAAAAATACAAAAATGGATCCAAGAAATATTAGAGGAGGACATTAATTTCCTCCCAAAAATTTATCTCCTGGGAGTACTAAAACGAACACTTGGAAAAGACAAGAAATATCTGATTACCCATATTGTTACAGCTGCTAGACTCTCCTATGCAAGATGCTGGAAAGAGAAAAAAGGACCAACTGAGGAATGGTTAGTTAATAAGATACTTGACTGCGCAGAAATGTGCAGATTAACGTATACCTTAAACGGAAAGGAAGATTCAGAATTCTATGCGATCTGGGATTTGTGGTATAGGTGGCTAGAAACTAAATGCAAAAGTTAATACTAATGTGGAACAATGCACAACGACTAGATAATCCTGTATATTATAGTACTTTATTTAAATAGTAATCAATTTTACTTATAAGAATTTTTGTATAAATGATTAGTATAAATTTTTGTATAAATGTATAAATGATTAGTTAATTGACTAGATACCGCACGTGTAAATATGCAATATGACATCACGTTTGCCGAACCGTTTAGTTTGAAGTGTAATATGTTCTTAATTCAATAAAATTGCAGGAAAAAAAAAAAGGAAGGTGGCACATGCGAGCAAGCTGAGTGCGCACACGGATGCTCACATTTGCTAACTGGTAGGGAAGGTAAGTGAATTCCACCTCTGATTACATCCAAGGCAGGGGTGAAATGCTCCCTGCTTAGACCGGATCGCCCGATCCAGTAGCGATGGCGGCGAGTGGTTTGAAGAACGGTAACAAAAATCCCTGCACACGCCCCCATGCCCAGCTGAACCACCTGATCATCAGAGGCTGCTTTTTTTAACTTTTAAAAGCATTTTTTCGACCTCTTCGGCTGAAAAAAATGCTTTTAAAAGTTTTTTAAAAAGCCTCTGATGATCGCGCAGCTCAGCTGGGATCGTAAGAGGCTTTTCAAAGCACTTTTTTCTACAACCTCTTCAGCCAAAGAGGTTGTAGAAAAAATGCTTTGAAAAGCCTCTGACAATTCCAGCTGAGTTGCCTGATCGTCAGAGGCTTTTCAAAGCATTTTTTTCTGCAACCTCTTCGGCCGAAGAGGTTGTAGAAAAAATGCTTTTAAAAGTTAAAAAAAAAAGTTGGCCATGCCAGTCACATTACCCCCCCACCAAGCCATGCCCACAGAACTGATAGTAACAAATTTTACATTTCACCACTGATCCAAGGTACCTATTACATCCATCCATCCATTCATTTTTCTGGTTAATCTTTTTTGAGAGAACCCTTTGTTAAATTATTGCACACATTGGAGTAGATAATCCAACACTCATTTCTCCTGTTTCTCCAGGCAAAAGAACCCAGAGTGAATATCACAGGGATCAAACTTTGCCTGTACAAAGTGAGAGGCCTGACAGAATTGCACTCTCAGCTTCCTCAGCTATAAGGTAGAATAGGGAAAATGTCTTTTTTGCATAGTTCTGACTATATTGAAAATACTGGGATTGAAGCACCTAATGAAGAATTTAGGTTCTATGGATTTCTTTTCAACAGACTTTAACATACATATTTAACATTTAAGGATGAAAAATCCTTCTGATGTTTTGTGTGTTCATATCTGTTTGCTGCAGTTGGACTACAACTGTGTAACCTCAACCCAGTTCTAAGCACAATTGTGGCTAGTGAATTCAATTCTAATGCCTCTTAACTAGTAAAGCCTTTAAAATGATTTTAATTGTCTGTTACCCTACAAGCAATATTAAAAAGGAACAAGATGTATATACAATTATCTCTAAGCGCTCATATTTTGCTATCCATGCTCAAGAGGATTATCAAGTTATTTCTTTTTATATTGTCAGTTCTCTAAATAAAACAACCAGGATCAAATTCTTTGAACTTTTAGTACCAAGTAAGTGTAATGAAATTCTGGGGGTGGGTGGGAATTCTTTTAGTCTTAAATTCAAAAATCATTGTATTTATCACTGATTTTAATTTAACTTTAGTTAAATTGTATTATTTAGAACTTAATTTGTTTCTCAAGATAATGAGAAACTTATTCAGTCTGACTTAAACGCTTAGCTTGATGATGTCGCTTTATGTGGTTGCTTTCACTATATCCAAGAGACATTTCTGAATGATATTAGTGTTATATTTTACACATATTTGTATGTCCTTTTTTTTTTTTTTTTGTACATTGTCTGAACACATTTTCTGAATAGTTTTTATCCCAGAGCTATAATTTCACTCAACAATGAACTAAAGGGCCACCATCAGTGAGCTGTTGGACAGCATTACTGGGTCTGTTGTGTGGATGTTTGGGTGGTATAGGGGTGGGGAATTTGTGGTGGGTGGGGGGTGTTTGGGGATTGTTATGTGTGTTGGACCTGGTCTTTGGGTCTTAAGTGAATTTTGTTGTATGGGTATACTGTGTATACACATACAATGACAATAAAGTTATGATGATGGTGATGATGATGATGATGATGATGTTGATGATGATGATGATGATGATGATATGATCAGTAGTGGGTTTCACTTACCTTCATGGCACTTCTGTGCATGCATAGAACCTTCTGCGCATGCGCAGAGCATCTGTGATGCCCAGTGGTGGGTTCCTCCTGGTTAGGTCTGGTTCGGGTGAGCCGGTAGCGGTGACAATATGACATCACTGAACCGGTTCTCTTTGTCTGGGAACTGGGCCCTCCCGCCCACCCCTGCGTTATTCCTACCTATATTTCTTCTTTTTTTGCCCAGCTGATAGGTGCGGCAGAGTGGATTGCTGCAACTCAGCTGGGCAAATATCTAACCTGCTTGCGCGGAGCGCAAGTTTGCAATCATGCGTGAAGTGCATGAACGAAGAGAACTGGTAGTAAAGCCGGTTGGAACCCACCACTGTTGATGACATCTTGGGGTGGGCGGAGCAGTAGAAACCCACCACTGGTCATGAACAAGAAAGCTTTATTTCTTTCTGAACTAAAGAACAAAACACTTAAAAGATTGTCACTCATTATCTTAATACAGGAAAACCTATTATTTAGAGAGACAATGGGAACCCTTCACTGGATACATTCAAGTGAAGGTAGGATATTTATTTGATAAGATGCTTTAATTTAATTTGGATTCCCACAGTAAGCAGGAATTGGCCTCAGTGACCTAAGTGTCCTAATTCTGCAGACACAGCTGATTGGCTGATTTTTTTTTAATTTAATAGTGATTTTCCAAAATATAATTGAAACCTTGCCTGGTATAACCCTTGTCACCTCCTGCTACTGAAGACCTCCTGCTACTTTAAACAAAAAATGAAAGAGACAAATTGTCACATAATGGAAACCCAAGGAAAACCCACTCAAATTTTCTTAGAGAAAGATAGATACAGTTAAAGAGCAAAAGATGAAAAAAGGTTACTTTTTTTTCACTCAAATATATCTAATATACTTAAATCTTTAACATGCTCAGAAAGGTTTATCCTGGGGGCCATTTCAGCAATAGTTCATTGGTGGCATTAAATCTATCTTCTGATTAATTTCTCAATGCATTCCATTAGGATTTTGAGTGAAATCCTAATCATAAAACTAAAAGACTCTTAACCAATTGATAGTTTTATGGTTATAGTTATTATCAATCATTAAGTTTTCTTTTCTTTTCTTTTTTATAATAAAGCATCTAATTTTTCTTCACAAATGATTCACACCTAGTTCATTATATTTTCTGGTCAATTGCTTCCACATTTGATGTAAAACATACAAACAATTTCATGTGCAAATAATTAAGAACTCACTTGATTTAAGTGCTAAAATATGCTTATGGAAATACTATGTAACATCTTTATTGTGAATCCTGAACAATGCCATTAATTTAGCACCAATAGAAGAGAATATTTGTAGCTCAGATTTAAACTGTGGAGACTTTGGTGCTCTCAAGCTTCCTTGCAGATTTTTCGTTACCAAACTAACTTAGTTAAGTTAGTTAACTACTAACTAGGTAGTTAATAACCCCACTAGCACTGATGCTGTTACCTTGTTTGATAATCAAAAGTCTGCAAGAAAACCACCAAACTCAGAGAGTACGACATTAATTTACCCTATCTGTATATATTGTTCATTGTAGTCACTACTCACTTCAAAATTCCATCTGTAACTTATATAGCATAGTTATTTTTTGAGAGAATTTTCAACTTGAGATAAACAGTTCAGAAAATCCCATCCAACAGATACTGTACTTAACATCCAGCCTGAGTTCTGGACCTCACAAAAGGAAGAGACCTTCACTTAATAATTTTTATAATATACTACAAATTGGACTAATAAGGTCTGCACTTCAGAGGCCTTTTACTTTTTCATTTACCAGCTTTGTTATTGTTGTCTTTCTGTTTAATTTCCCACAATCTTGTTTCACAGTTCAGGAGACAGATATGGGTAAATAATTGGATTTTTATATCATAAAAATAAAAATAAAATTTGCAATTGTAATGATCTGATAAGTGGTTACAACTTTTTTTCTGGATCAAGTGGTTTTACATGGTCCATTGGAAGGTAGAAAGAAAGGCAAAGGCAGAAGAAGACTAGGGAAAAAGCTAAATTTAATTTAATTTGAAGCAAATCTACAAAATTCAATTAATATCTTATTTTTCAAGGTTTTTTTTTCCCCTCTGACATATTAAAGAAATAAAATACAATAGCAACTTTGCAGTCATTTTGGAGAAAGGAGCACATATATTTTCATCATCTGACATACATTTACGTCTTCTTCCTGTCAAGAAAAAAATAGGTCAGAAAGCACCATTGTTTGCCACAAATTCAAATTTCTCCTTGCTTTGAGGAGGAAATGATATCAGAGCTGGACAAGGCAAAATGCAAATGCAGAGTTTTAGCTCTTCCTTAAGAGCTACAACTCTGGACTGCAGAAGAAGTGAGTAACCAAGACAGATTTGGAGTCTATAGAACAGTACTTGCTGTCAGCCCAAAAAGTCTTTCACTGTAGAATCTGAATCTATACAGAATTCTGGCTGGTAGTTTCTGTAACGTTCAATCTAAACTGAAAGCTTTCAGTTTGCTGTGTTTTAATTTATGTACATACTGAAATGTCCACATATAAATGTCCAACAAAAATAAAAGGGAGCTATCGTCCCTTTCTATGGTGAAGAGTCTCAAAATACATCAATAAGCAACAAAGTAAGTCAAAGTTCAAATTAACACTTATCTTCTGAAGTCTTCATGGAAGCAAGAATTGAAGATTAAAATTAAAAACCTTAGACAAGTTTGTATTTATTCTTATTCTATTGCAATTATTATGTTTATACTTGAAAGTGTTTTTTTTTCACCAATTATTTGTGGCCAAAAACCTGCATAGGATATAACAATGGAAAGTTCACAGCAGCTTTCCCCCACCAAGCACTTTGCCAATATTTGAAGGGTTAAGGGCAATTTGCAAAATTTGGTTGTGCCAGTATATTCTGGAAATTGCAGTTTCAGGGTATCTGAAGCAGAAAGCGTTCTGAATACAACCCCTACTCCTGCCGTTGGTTTACTTAATATCCCTCTAGTTCAGATTTTTAGACAATTGCCAATTTTGCTTATTCTTTCTGATATTTAGCTTGGTCTTAATTGTCCTATGCCAAATATGTGGGTTTTATTTAGGGCAGGGGTCAGCAACCTTAAACACTCAAAGAGCCACAAAGGTCCTAACCGGAAGCTCCTGTTCAATTCTGGAGCTGACCAGAAGTCCGGTTGCCCCATCATAGAATCTCCTCCTAGCGTGGTGTCCTTTTTCCTCTGCTGACCGGAAGTCCAGTTCCCCACCACCACCACCACCATAGAGTCTCCTCCTAGCACAGCATCCTTTTTCCTCTGCCGACCGAAGTCTGGTTCCCTCACCATAGAGTCTCCTCCTAGCACGGCATCCTTTTTCGTCTACCTGTCCTAACCGAAAGCTCTATCAATTGTGGAGCGACCAGCAACAGGGAGCTGCAGGGGAGGGATGAAAGAGCCAATGCAGCTCCAGAGTCGTGGGTTGCTGACCTCCGACTTAGGAGATAGAAAGGAGAGACAGATGTGTGTTGTGTATAATATTAACTTGCCAAAACAAAAAACAAAAGCACTGTAGTGCAGTTCCAGGTCTGCAGAATGAGTTTTCTGCTCATACGTCAAGTAGATTTTTTTTCCTGTTATTTGTTCAAGACTTTGGTTTACATCAATAAATACTTTTGCACTACACAGCAATGTCCCACTGGGAAGAAAAGCCACTTCTCTATATTCTATGATAAAGCCAAAAGAAAGAACAGGCCTACTTCAGGCTGTTTCAAAAAGCTTCATCTGACAAGAATTAGGGTAAATTTGCTTTGTGCAGTTGTTCAAACATCGTTTAACATTCAGAACAGCAGTTTTTGCATCAGTTATGTTTTCATATAGCACAAATTACTTAACTCCAGGTCTAGGGTGGTTTTTTATTGTTTTTTTTTTATTTATTTTAAAGAGAGGCACTTCTTCATTGTTTCAGGTTGTTAACCACAATGTCTTCTAAAATGAAGTATGTTTACTGTCATTTGGGAGTGGAGGAGAGAGAGTCATCTCATCCTTTATGAATTTGGCAATGAAGAATTTAAAAGATACTAGTGTGGGATTGTTATCCTGCACATGCCTAAGCTGTCAGGCTTCATTACTTCCAAGACAAAAATTACAGAAGACAGTATTCAATGCTTGAACAGAAGCATACACTGCACCAACCTCTAACTCCAGTTATGGGATGACACCCTCAGCTCATTTACTGAATTACATAGGATTTCTTCCTCTTCTTGCAGATTGCAGTACAAATGATTTGCTAAAAAGTAAATGTTTCGTTGATATCATGATCTGCTAGAGAAATACAATGTATGCCACATCAATATCTGCACTGCATACCGGACATTAATACAATTGAATGTGTCCAGAAATATTTCACAAGAAGAGTCCTCCACTCCTCCGCTTGCAACAAAATAGCTTATGCCACCAGATTTGAAATTTTGGGTTTAAAAAATTTAGAACTACATCGCCTTCAGTCTGACCTAAGCATAGTTCATAAAATCATCTGCTACAATGTCCTACCTGTCAATGACTACTCAGCTTCAACCACAACAGTTCACTACCACACAATAAATACTAACTTAAAGTGAACCGCTCCAAACTCGATTGCAGAAAATATGACTTTAGCAACAGAGTGGTCAATGCCTGAAATACACTACCTGACTCTGTGGTTTCATCCTAAAACCCCAAAATTTTAACCTTAGACTGGCTACTGTTGACTTCACCCCATTCCTAAGAGGTATGTAAGGGGCATGCATAAGAGCACCAGCGTGCTTACTGTCCCTGTCCTAATGTTCCCTTTAATTGTATTCATTTTATGTATTCAATTCATGCTTATATTTATTTGTTTTGTTTTATTTGTTTTAATCAAATTTCTATACCGCCCTACTCCCGAAGGACTCAGGGCGGTGAACAGCCAAGATAAAATACAAATAATACAAATATTAAAAATCCCTTAAAATTATTAAATATTTTGGCCGAAACACAGATTAAAACACCCAATTTATAAAATCACGAATTAAAAATTTTTTAAAAATTTAAAAGAGGGGAGTTAGGCCAGGCCAGCTTGCTGAAATAGAAAAGTTTTGAGAGCACGGCGAAACGTGCGCAGGTCCGGGATCTTCCATATCTCTGGGGGGAGCTCGTTCCAGATGGTAGGTGCCCCCACAGAGAAGGCTCTCCCCCTGGGGGCCGCCAGTCGACACTGTTTGGCCGACGGCACCCTGAGGAGCCCCTCTCTATGGGAGCGTACTGGTCGGTGAGAGGCTATTGGTAGCAGAAGGTGGTCTCGTAAATACCCCGGTCCGATGCCGTGGAGCGCTCTAAAGGTGGTAACCAAAACCTTGAAGTGCACCCGGAAAACAACCAGGAGCCAGTGCAGCTGGCGTAGGAGGGGGGTCACATAGGAGCGCCACGTTGCTCCCATAACCACCCGCGCGGCCGCATTCTGGACCAGCTGGAGCCTCCGGGTGCTCCTCAAGGGGAGCCCCATGTAGAGAGAATTGCAGTAGTCCAAGCGGTCTAGCGTGTTTGCCCCCGTGTGAGTAGGGCCATGAACTAACTGGGTCAGGTCCATGGCCGTCATGGAAGCCATGAACTCCCGAGCCACCTCAGACGCCTCACCGACGGATGGCAGGTTAAAATCCCCCATGACCATAAGCCTGGGGGTGTCAACCGCCACCGCGGCTATAACATTGAGCAGCTCAGGCAGGGCTGCCGTCACGTGGCAGGGAGCCAGGTACGTAACCAGCACGCCCATCTGCACCCATGACCCTACTTCACAACCAGCCGTCTGAGGAACAGTGACCTCCCTCGGATCAAGACCTTCTCTATGACAACCACCACCACCCCGCCCCTCCCCTGTGTCCTCGGCTGATGGAATGCGCGGAAACCGGGTGGGCACATCTCAACGAGGGGGACCCCCCCCTCCTGGCCCAACCAGGTCTCCGTAATACCCGTCAGGTCCGCTTCCCCTCCTGAACAAGATCACAAATGAGGTGGGCTTTATTTACCATGGACCGGGCATTGCACAGCATCAGCCGAAGGCCCAGGGCCTGAGGGTCTGTGCAACCTGGGGAACGAGGGGAGCATTGGAGGCCGAAGCGCACCACCGCTTGGAGCCAGCGGGCGCGCACTCCCACAACCTGATGTGTCCCCCTGCTCCCGCCATATCTGCCCCTCCCACCCACAGTACTGATGTAATGTCCATCCACAACACAAGCTCTAACCCCCTCCTTGACCCCGGTTCCTGCATCTCTAGTGCCGTGCTCTTCAGCTGGCTCTGGCCTCCTCCCCGATAGGTTCTCCCCCAAACCCACCCCCCTCCCAGAAACCTTTAAAACCTTATCTAAAAATTTCCCCAAAAAAACCCACAACCCCCTCCTCGCCGCATGCCACCTCTCGGGATTCCAAAATCCGTCATCAAGGTAGGCCCTTGATAGTGAGGAGGGCCAAACCTGTGAGAGGGGGGAGTCTCGCAGCGCAAGAAGGTCAGCAGCCGTAAACATCGCACAAAACAGAGATGGAGAGTCAACTGGTCAGGGCTTCACCAGATTGTCCAATAATACTGGGTCAAAGTAGATCTTCATATCAGGAGCTGGTTCACTGCCCTCTCACGACAGTGAAAGGGGCCAGTGACATCCCCCCACATCTGGAGGATAATTATCCCAGTCACCCTCTCACAGTGTCTGGGGAGGATGACACCAACAATAAAGTCACAATAGTCCATCCTTTCATCTGGCAGATGACAAACAGCCCCCTCAGCACCTGCACTCCATTTTGCCCAGTTCTCCTCCAGTTTGGGGTCGCACAAGAAGCCAGCAATTTGTAAAGTTATTAAATACAACGATGATAATCCCACAGGCACAAGTTCTTCCTTGGGGCGAGAGTAGGGATAGCAGACAAAAAAAACCCAGTCCAAGTCCAAGGGTGGGTGGCCATCAAAGGCCAACACCCACCCATACCTGGGGGAAAAAGGGGAGGAGGAGAAGCCACCCGAGGCGACCAATAGAGTCCTGGTCAGCCTCCCGCCTCTCCTGCCCCAAATCTCCCCAAATCCCCAGTTTCAGCTCCGGATAACAGGGGTCAAGGCTCAAAAAAAGAGCAGATGGTAATCCTGAGGGCAAGGCTGTCCGTATTTCCCCATCCACCTGCTGCAAGCTCTTTCCTTGGCCGGATGATCCGTGGCTGCCATTGCCTTCCGCCGCTGCCACCGCCGCCACCATCATCTCCGGCTCGCAACCGGCACCCTGGCCTCCCCATGACGCCTCCAGGAGCCCCAAAAAACGTCCGAAGAGCATCCCAGAGATCCCTGAGGGGCGAGGGGGATGAAGGGCACTTCCAAGCCGCCGCCACCGTATAGCAACGCTGACCGCCGCCGAACGCTCCAGCCTCCACTACTCCCGGCGCTGACAAGCCGGAAACAGCTGTTTTTAGCAGGCCGCCGCCCCATCTCCCACGGCGGCTTCAAACAGCGAGTCCCGCCCTGCCCTGATATTCCGGACGGCGAAAAAGCCCTCAGCAGGCAGGGCGGGCATTCCCCTCATTGGGACTGGAGCCGGAGATAGTTAAAGCGGCTCCCGAAGACCCCTGACACCAGCGACCTCTCCATCTCCTCAGCGGAGCTCAGCCAACTGCCGCCATCTTGGGACACGCCAGAAAAAAAAGACTTCACATAATGGTGTGTTATCGTATATTATCTAATACATACTCGACAAATAAATAAATAAAAAAAATAGAAATTGTTAAAACTCCATAAATATATAAGATTTCTCCTTTTTGAAAGAAGGGAAAGGATTTAATATTTTTAGCAATGTATGATGCCTTCATCAACCAATATTTCAGAGGTGATAAGCCTGTGGGTATTTAGATGTTGCTGTTGAATGTCCACTTAACACTGGCTGTTTGATTGGATTTACTGGGAGCTGTAGTGCACAGGTTCTGTGAAATCACAGGTTTCTTATCTTATTTGTTCGCCAGCTAAAGAGCAAAGACACGATATGTATGCTTCATTAGCAACAGGATCATGTCCAAAATGTTGCATAGTTCTACTCTTTGGCAAGAGGACCTTCTCCAATGTTACACAGTTCTCCATAACCATAGAGCTACATTAGCAATCAAATTTATTGATGGAGTTCATGCAACAAACCAAGCTTTAAATGTAGATTTTTTTTAAAAAAAAAAGTGTTCATATAAACAATGAACAATGCCCAAACAAATGAACTATGTGATAGCTTAACATGGTGGCTTCATCAATGCAATATTCTAAGACAGTGACTGAGTTTCTACTTCATTCTGAGCTACCATATATCCGATTCCATTTTTGTTTGGTTTACAAGTTGTGATACCTAAGTAATTGGGCAATTTGAGGGTAACCACGCTGTGCTCACTCTCAGTATGCAAATATTCTCTTTCATCAGTACTTTCTGCTCACCTAAGTTAAATGATCTAGACTGCAGAGTGATCACTTTCTGAATAGCCTTGTCCTCAAAGGAAAGGCTGGAGACAGGATGAAAACCGATCACCAAGGTGGAATCTAGCAATGATTTCTTAAGGAGAGGGTGAACCACAACCTCCTTAAATAGCTGAGGCACTACCGCCTCACTCCAGAACCATCAGCCAGTGGGGACATGGATTTAATATACAGGTGGCCAAGCTTACATTCTTTATGATCCTAGAGAATGTAAACTTGGCTACCTATATGTTAAGTGGTATGTGGTTGTCTATTTATAAATAGACTGGTTCTTGATTAGATGTGTCAGTTTGCAGTTTTACACAGCAAGGTAGATGAGAGCTTTTTCCATGGTCTAAGCAACTTTTTTTTTCAACAAGCAGTTCTTTGAACAAGCATTTTCTGATGAAGTACTTTGATTTTCCTAATTTCTTTCATTCCTCCCAGGTTTTTTTAGTATTACTTACTTCCCTTGAAAAACATATATATGAATGTATTGATCGTATTCATTATGATTTTCATTCAAGCATACTGAAAACCATTGGGGAGTGCTTAATGCTTAATGAAATAATAATTTTTCTGACAGAAAATTTCTGGTGTCTAATCAGAGACATTATTGGAAGCAAAGATGGAATTTTAAATTATTTACTCTGAGTAGTTTTATTGACAGGGAGATAGTGGTTCAGTAGTGAAAAATGTATTTTTTATACAAACAGTCCTTCAATTTAATTGCTAGCATTTCCAAAACAAAAGCATCACGCAATAAGGATGGAAAAGGCACCCCCTACAAACAATCTGGAGATCCAGACACAATCAAGGGCCCTGACCCTTGATTGTGTCTGGCCTAGATAAATTTCCCTGGCCTAGATAAATATCCCTGGCCTAGATAAATTTTTTAAAATGATTTTCTATAAATTATCTTCTTAAGAGATTGTTGGCTATCACAAAAATTTGGGAAGGTAGATAGATACAGATCAGATTAACAGAGTTGGAAGGGACCTTGTAGGTCATCTAGTCCAACTTCCCACCCAAGCAGACCCTACACCATTTTTGACAGATGGCAGTCCAGTCTCTTTTTGAAAGCTCCCAGTGATGAAGTTCCCACAACTTCTGAAGGCAAGCTGTTCCATTGGTTGATTGCTCTCACTGTCAGAAAATTCCTTCTTATTTCTAGGTTGAATCTCTCCTCCATTATTCCTTGTCTGGCCTTCAGATGCTTTGGAAAATAGCTTGAGTCCCTCCTCTCTGTGGCAGCCCATCAAATATTGGAACACTGCTATCATGTCTCCCCTGGTCCTTCTCTTCAATAGACTAGCCATGACCTGCAACCATTGTTTGTATGTGATATGGTATATTACAATACAATAATAAATAATTTAAACATGCAACTGGATCATGTCCAGTGGACAATGTAATGAGATCTCTATAAAAATACTGTATTGTTATTATTTATTATTTAACTCCTATAAACTTTTTACGTGTCTTTAGAATAACTCTAAATCCCTACACGAGCCATGCAGATGTCAGTTGTAAAACAGTTGTGCTATTATTTACTTATGTATTTGATTTGCAACTTATCTTTCCTGATAAAAAGTTCAAGGAAACATATCTGATTGTCACAACACCATTTTCTTTTCATGAGATTTCTTTGAATTAAGTTAAATCAAAAGATGAAAACATAACTTGAAGCCACCTAATTTTTTAAAAAACCTTATAGCAGTTTTTTTTGTAATATGTGTCAAAATTATGTTCTTCATCATGGAGACTGGAAGGAATCACATTAATGAAAGTTATTTTAAAGTACCAGTAAATAAAATTTTCTTAAACTGATCTAGGCTCCACCTATCATTTTCACAGTATAAGAGCACTTCAAGGATGTAGTGTGCTTTTTAATATCCATTTTGAACTATTCTAGTATGTTTTACATCATGGTGTCTTTAAAAACTCCACAAAAATATTGCTGTAAAACATAGAGCTATATGCTGATGAGAAACCATTTGTCAAGTTAGATAGTATCAATGCAACATCAATGTTATTGGTTCTCTGCTTTCTTCTAGACTTAATTTGAAGATTTGTTATTGGAATTAATTAAGATTAGTTTATAATCTGCAATAATTAAAAATAAGTGGCATAAATATGCACCAAGAGTCAAATGCTGCTATCAAATTTAATATAATAGAAACATTATTTAAAAAACATGAAGAGTAAGGATATATAAGAACTTACTTTTAATTCAGTATGAATTTAAATAAATCAATAATCTTTGATCTGCCCCATCATCATCATATTTGTCTTGTCCACTTAAGTTTGTACCCAGTGTCCATTTAAATCTTCATGACCCTCTGCCATCATGCAATCACAATTCAGCAGCAAAATAGTCAATTTTTTTTTGGTGAAATATAGGATTTTTAGAAGAAATTAAGAACAAAGAATTGTTTTCTGCTCCCATTCTCACCCTTAAGTTCCCCCCCCTGAGCCCTCCACACACACAAGCCAAATAAAAAAAGTTTGAAAGAGCAGCTAATGAAGAGTATTTGACAGTTTTGCCTTTCCCAGTTCTCCTGTTCACAGTCCTATCATTTAAAAAACTATAGACTTCACATTCCTTCCAATGACATCACATCAATAGTAGTCTCCTATGACTTGCCAGGAGGTCCAAGGGGCTGAGTTGTACCCTTGTATTAGATAACTGTCGTACTCCAATTATGATTATCACAATTGTACCTTTATTTAATGTTTGATTCTAATTCCACCAGAAGAACAAGATGAACTTTGTAAAAGTTTCCCATTATTACAACAATATGATGATAATTTGGCTCATGACCTTAATAGAACAGAATAGAATAGAATTCTTTATTGGCCAAGTGTGATTGGACACACAAGGAATTTGTCTTGGTGCATACGCTCTCAGTGTACATAAAAAGAAAAGATACGTTCATCAAGAATCATAAGGTTCAACACTTAATGATAGGCATAGGATACAAATAAGCAATCAAATCATATTAGGAAACAGTCAGTATAAATCGTAAGGATACCAGCAACAAGGTTACAGTCATAGAGTTATAACTGGGAGGTGATGGATGATAGGAACAATAAGAAGATTAATAGAAGTGCAGATGTAGTAACTAGTTTGACAGTGTTGAGGGAATTATTTGTTTAGTAGAGTGATGGCGTTCGGAGAAAAAATTGTTCTTGTGTCTAGTTGTTCTGGTGTGCAGTGCTCTATAGCATCATTTTGAGGGTAGGAGTTGAAAGAGTTTATGTCCAGGATGTGACGGGTCTGTAAATATTTTCACAGCCCTCTTTTTGACTCCTGCAGTATACAGGTCCTCAATGGAAGGCAGGTTGGCAGCAATTGTTTTTTTCTGAAGTTCTAATTATCCTCTGAAGTCTGTGTCTGTCTTTTTGGGTTGCAGAATTGAACCAGACAGTTATAGTGGTGCAGATGACAGACTCAATAATTCCTCTGTAGAACTATATCAGCAGTTCCTTAGGCAGTTTGAGCTTTCTGAGTTGGTGCAGAAAGAACATTCCTTGTTGTGCTTTTCTGATGACATTTTTGATGTTAGGTGTCCATTTTAGATCTTGAGATATGGTAGAACCTAGAAATTTGAAAGTCTCTACTGTTGATACTCTGTTGTCTAGTATTGTAAGAGGTGGTAGTATGGGAGGGTTTCTCCTAAAGTCTACCACCATTTTTACGGTTTTGAGTGTGTTCAGTTCCAGATTTTTCTGGTCGCACCACGAGGCTGGTTGTTCAACCTCCCGTCTGTATGTGGATTCATCATTATCTCGAATGAGACCAATCACTGTTGTGTCATCTGAGAACTTCAGTAGTTTAACAGATGGATCGTTTGAGATGCAGTCATTGGTATAGAGAGAGAAGAGAAGTGGAGAGAGCACACAGCCTTGGGGGAGGTTGTGCAAATTGTACAGGTATCTGATGTGATTCTGTTTAGCTTCACCTGTTCCTTCCTGTCTGTTAGGAAGTTTATGATCTACTCACAGGTGTGTTCAGTTACCGCTATCTGGTTTAGCTTAGTTAGAAGAATGTCTGGAATGATGGTATTGAATGCTGAACTGAAGTCTACAAAGAGGACCCTTGCGTAGGTCTTTGGAGATTCAAGATGTTGTAGGATGTAGTGCAGAGCCATATTAACAGCATCATCTATTGATCTATTTGCTCAGTGGGCAAATTGCATGGGGTCTAACACTGGATCTGTGATGGTTTTCAAGTGGGACAGCACTAGTCTTTCAAAGGTTTTCATAACTACAGATGTTAGAGCAACTGGTCTGTAGTCATTCAGTTCCTTGATGGTGGGCTTCTTCGGCACTGGGATGATAGTAGAGCGTTTGAAGCAAGAAGGAACATAGCACATCGCTAGCGGTTTATTGAAGATTTGGGTGAAGATGGGGACCAATTAGTCAGCATAGACTTTTAAGCAAGAAGTAGTTATACTGTCTGGGCCTGGAGCTTTTCTTGGCTTTTGTCTGTGAAATAGGTCTTGCACTTCCTTTTCTGTGATCACTAGGGTTGTGAATCCAATGGGATGGGGTCAGTTGTAGGAGACTTGGCTGTTGTTGGAGAATCTGAGGTGGGGGTTATGGAGCTAGGTGGCTGTAGTTTCCTTTCAAACCTGCAGGAAAACATGTTCAGGTCATCTGCCAGTTGTTGATTTCCTTCAGCCTGGGAAGGAGGTTTGCCATACCTGGTGATATTTTTAAGAATTTTCCACATGTTTGCTGGTTCATTTGTTGAGAACTGATTCTTTAGCTTTACAGTGTAGCTTCTTTTTGCTGTTCTGATCTCCCTTGGTAATACATCTCTGGCCTGATTGTACAGCATTTTATCACCTTTTCTGTAGGCTTCCTCTTTGGAATGACATAACTGCTTAAATTTAGCTCTGAACCAAGGTTTGTTGTTACTGTATATTCGCAAGTATAGTCCCTTTGGCATTAATGAAGAGAAGTGCAGATTTTAATTAATAAACCACACTATGTAAAAAAAGAAAAGCACACTTTGAAAATGTGTGCTTTTACCCAGTCTTTTATCATTACATTTGTCTTGTAGTGTGTTAAGCAGAACAAGTCTGTTAGCAAACAACCAAGCTCAGAGAGCACCAAGGACTCCATAGTTCAACCTGAGCTACAAACATTCTCTTCTATTACACCAGGTCTCAGTTCCAGGAAAAGGTCATATTTTTAGCATATCTATTTTGTCATGCAGTTTCTAGCTATTGGGCTCCACAGTAACCTTGACAGTGAAAGGACCTTTCTCTTTGACATTTGAAAACAATCCTTGGTAATCTAAAGTTCAAGAAAGACTATGGCACATGAAAGGGAACATATTTTAAAATCAAGCTATTTCTCAAGAAAACATTACCAGCAGGTACTTTCATTGAATGTCATCATCCAACCCAACAATACCTGCTACCATATAATAGTAATAATATACAAAGGATTTGTTGAACCAAAGAGTACATTTATCACACACTTTTTTTGTTTCTCCTATGGCAATAGTGTTAGAGTGAAGAAATTCTGTATTTTGCTTTATATTATTGTGTGAGCCACTCACGTGTCATCTTTGATGAGATGGGAGGCCCGATTAAATATAAATAAAAATGCTGTTGGTATGGAAAGAAATATCTTAAATTAGAGATCTTCTGTAATCTAAACAATTTCTTCCATATCAACAGCATTTTTACTGGAGCACAGCGACATATAGGTTGTTCAGATTTGTATATATCCGTGTCCATTGTGTTGTATACATTAGGATAGAAGATGTTTGATCCATTGGGTTCCTTTGAGATTTTTTAAAAGACCTTTTAAATATTCATATCCAATAAGCACAACTATTCTCTCTTCCTAAATTGCCTTTTTCTTACACATCTTTCAAAATAATACGTTCTTCCTTCAAATGCATTTTTCACAAAATGGTTCCATGCAGGGGTAGGTTCTACTTACCTTTACTACCGGTTCGCAATGGGATCACATGCTCACCTTACTTCTGCGCATGCGCAGATCACCGATGACAACATCCGGGGTGGTGGGTGGGGCCTCCTGCCGGTTTTACTACCGGTTCTTGCAAACTGGTCCAAACCAGGGGCAACCCACCACTGGTTCCATGGTGGCACAGTGGTTAGAATGCAGTAATGCAAACTCTGTATTCCACTGCCAGGAGTTCAATCCTGACCAGCTCAAGGTTGACTCAGCTTTCCATCCTTCCCAAAGTCAATAAAATGAGAACCCAGAGTGTTGGGGACAATATGCTGTCTCTGTAAACCACTGAGAGAATATTGTAAAACACTATGAAGCAATATATAAGTCTAAGTTCCATTTCTATTGCTACTATCCCTTATTTTCTATGAAAAACTTGATTGATAGATTGATTATGTGCCTTCAGATTGGTGTTGATACCTAGTGACCACGTGCATACATACTCTTCCTATCTTTTTCCTTCAAAGTCCAACATTTGTTTTCTGTTTTTTAAATGTCACATGAAATACTGTGGCTTGTACAGTTTTGTTCTAGGTGTAGGGCAGTGGTTTATCATTGCCTTCTTCCACACAGCATTAATTGTCACTAAAGTGACAATTCGCCCCCACATCTTTTTATGTCACTGCTGCACATAAAGTCCATCATATTAATAAATAATTTAGAATGTCAACTTTTAAATTAAACTTAATTCTCTTTATCAGTTTCCTGAAACCAGCACAGATAAGAAGCAACAGATTTGTTCCAAGAGAAAGTTGTCTTTATAAACTTGTTATTTAGGGGTGTGGGGAGTTGGTTAAAGCAAAAGGCAGGAAATTAAATACAATATGTGATTATGATAAATACTGGGACAAAAATGCTACTAATAGAAGGGAGCATTAGCTGATATTATTGTCTATTGTCACTGTGAATAGAATTCACAATAACCAGTAAACGGCCAGTAAACGCTCAGTTCTATTTAGTCTCCCTAATTCCACCCTGACAAAAAAGATTATAGGATCATAAAAAAAAATATCAGTAGCTGGAAGACCTTCCCAATTTGGGTGACCCTTTTGGGAATACATACTCTTGGCATTCACTCCCAATATTTGTTCTCCTGCCAACAACTTCAACATTTGAAGTTGACTATCTTATTTTATAATATTCTCCATTTAATTCTTCTCCGATTATCCCAATAGTCACCCTATTTGGAAAATGGACAACATATAAATTAAATAAATAAGTAAAACTCTCTTCCCTAAACCATCTAGGATGGACAAGAGCATTCATGTTAGGGGAACATTCAAATCTCAAACAATTTGAGTCACGGGAAACTGCTTCTAACTTACCTTTGTCTCTAAATTTATTTTAGATAAACAAAATTAAATTGGCAGGTCTGAAGGTCTAATGCAAAAGATGGCGGGTTGGGGGTGTTACTTGGAACCCTGACGTAAATATTTCAAAGACTATCATAACCAGTTGTATAAAATTACAAAGCTACTCTCTGTAAACCAGAGAATGGATCAGTCTTTCTAACATTAGACTCAATATAGAAACCAACCCTACTGAAGAGAAGGGGATCCCCTTAATCTCTCATCCTAGAAGTAGTGAGCTCAGCTCATATATGGAAGCTTCATATGCCTAAAGAGGTAGATGACTGTTAAGCAAGAATTTGTTTCTTTACAAAGATCTGTGAATTTTTAATATTCTGGAAATATGAGAAGTAAAACTATAGAAAATAATTATTGCTCTTTCCTGATGTACAATTCCCAATGTAAATTCTTTTTTACATCAAAAATACTCTATATGAAAAACAAACAACATACTTATTATTATCATATGCCAGTCAGTGAAGAAAATAAATGTTCTTATTCCAATCTGAACATATGATTTTACCTGGATAGCTCTGCAGACTAAGCACTGTAATTGGGGCAATAAGCTGACTTTGTATAAAATATACAAAAGTATGAAGGCTATTGCTTAACGTACTGTAAGCCGCCCTGAGTCTCCGGAGAAGGGCGGCATATAAATCAATTTTTTTAAAAAAAATGTTTCTTGCTATGATAGTGAAATTAAGTTCCGCAAAATTCTTCTGAAAGCACAGCTCTCACTTCTCTCCTGATTAAAGGTTTTCAAACTCCCCTATTATTTTATCTGTGGATAAAGACTTTGTTCATGGGATATTTTCCTATTTCCTACCTGATATATTGGCCAAGGAGTTTACTTACCTTGTAATATTCAGAAGTATCATATAGTGCAGACCATACTAGAAAATGTTGGAAAAATTTAAATTCAGTGCGTGATCTCACTTTTTCATTTAAAAAAAAGCACTCACAAGGGTTATTCTATCCAGTTTTTCTAGTACGCAGTTTTGAACAAATAAATAAATAAATAAATCTATAATATCCTGAGTAAAATTTGTGTGTTCGGGTGACTTGTTTCTGTTCTTCAACAATGAATTCGGCAAACTTTGGGGGCGGGGGAGAAGAAATAAACTTACATAAATGGGAAGTGTTGCTGAACTAAAATTTTCAATTGGTTGTTGTCAAGTGAACATCACCAGCAAAATATAGCACTGAATTTTGTTTAGCAGTGTTATAGATGTTGACTATTTCTTTCTTTTTATAGCTTTACTCGTGCAGCAAAATGACATATTTGGTGCTCATAGTAAAATTGCCTCAAGTTTTATGGCTTTGACGTGTATGTATTTCAGGGAAAACAACTAGAATGACCTTGCAAAAAAAAATATCTAATGACAGCTAGTCTGTTTACCCAATAATAAAACTCAGCTCCTTTTCTAAAAATCAACAAGAAAACACTGCCCGCCAGCAAAAAATAAATCCTTAAGATTGTGAGCGTAAGAAAGAAAAACAATGCTTGATCACACAAAAGATTTTTTTTTTTATTTCAGCATTCTTTTCTCAACAATGGCCAAACAGACACCTTCACAAATTGAGCTTCTACTATTAGTTATATAAATCTGATTAAGATGGGAGGGTGTCATCATTGGCTAACCATGTTAATCTTAGTGGTTTTCTGACCATGGATAACCAATTATTTTTCTGCAGCATCAACCTTTTTCCTTGTCTGAATATAGCTCCATTTGGCTATTTACACAGCAAACCATCATATACCAAACTAATGATATGCACATTGTTATTTCACCATGCAAATATTTCCATTACCCACTTGTATCTCAGAATTTGCACGATGATATTATGCATATTTCATCTTTCTACCCCACCCGCAGAACCCAAATATGTTAAATTACATAAACTGTTCTCTTTCTAATTAGGAAGTTCTTCCCTGTTATAGGACATTGTAACATCACTCAAATCACTGAATAAAGTTGGCACTATAACATCCCTCAAATTGGAAAATGGGCTGGGTCTGCTTTTGAAAAGCAAAATGGAAGAGCATAGAAATTCACTAAGAACAATTTCACTAAAATGATAAAAGCTATGTTGTGATATCACAGTGCAAACCCTAAATTCAATATGAGCAGTATGGCATTACAAATATTGAGATTTGAGGAACCTGAGGCTGCCTTATTAATATTCCCTAGGCACCATACATTTTGGACGATAACCCATCCACTGCAATTAAGTGTAAAATCACTCTCCAGCTACTACAGCCTACACAATGATGATATCAGGACTGGGAAAATTAGTATCCTTGACATATATAGTTTCACACACACACACACACACACACACATGACTTTGGGGTTTTTTAGATTAGTATATTTTTAATAAATTAATCTGAACAGTGACATGCTAACCTCTATAAACTTCTTTGTTTGCATAGATCATAGATCACAAAAGCCAAACAGGCATTTTTCAGAAATAAAAAATGGTGGGTAGAGGAGTGAGCCCACATGGTTAAAAGTTTAGTCCTGACCAGTTGCTAGCAAACTATCTACAACCATTCTTCCTGCAACAAACAAGGGAAAAAGAAAATCAGGTAAGCTTATATCACTTTTCTCTACCTAGGTGCCTTCCTATGGTTCCTACTTCCTAAATTCCCAACATGTTTTGATTAACTGGTCATGGCCATAAAGGTGAATTGAAAATTTTGATATTTGATATCAGATAGGGCTAACATAAACTAATATGGACCCACATAAAGGAAAATCTTATGTGGGCCCAAGTGAAATTAGCAACCGAAAAAATCAATAAATGTTGTTGTTTTTTTAAAAAGGTAAATTGAAATCTACCAACATTAAAAAGATGGGAATGGGGAATGAAATCTGGACATTTTTTTTTTCTTTTCATATCAGTGTTTCTCTATCTTGGCAACTTGAAGATGAGTGGACTTCGTCTCCCAGATTCTGGGAGTTGAAGTCCACACATCTTCAAGTTGTCAGAGTTAAGAAACACTGTTTTATATTTTATTTATATTGTTTTCACCAACTTATGAATTTCCCAAATGTGGTATATAACATAAAGAGATTATCCCAAAAGTGCTTCTCCAAAGGCAACTGGACTTTGTTTTTTTCCTTGAAGACATTTTGTTTCTCATCCATTCTTTAGTTCTTTAGCACCTTTGGGATAACCATGATCTGGATGACTGAGAATCTCCATAGACATAAAGAGTTTACAATTCAGTATTATCATTAAGCTGCTTCTGTTCCTTTTTCTCTAGCCTTCATTGGCTTCAGCCTTGCTTGCCTTCACCCACATTTAATCTGACTGGCTGCTGCATAATGAGTAGTTGTATCAATACTATCATAGCACAGTTCTAGAAATTATATTATAGATCACTGCCATTATACAAGCACTCAGCACTGACTGCTGGCAGTGTGGATGAATGAGACTGAAGGCAACAAGTTCAAAGAAATAAAACAGTACTAAAAACAGTATGAGAGCAAAAGGAGAATAAATGCTTTTATTCCAAGCCACATGATTATCGGCAGGTTTCACTTTATTAATTTGCTCAGCTATGTTGAGTATGTGAATTTAGAAATCATAGAATATTCAGCGTGCTCATAAATAATACTGTATGTAAATATAAACTGCATGTGTAAAGAATATTTTCTGGGGTTTTAAAAACACCTGCAAGTAACAGAATGGATGGCTAAAAATAATTTCTGTTATGTTTTTATAGCAATATAAAAATCATTGGTAGCATTTCCATTAAGTCAATAGAGCTTTTTAGCTATTACTAAAGAAGGTAGTCACTTACCTCCCCTTAGCAGAACAATTTTGCCTTATTTCATGCTGGGAAACTTTTTTCTCATACACTGTAAGGTACCCTTCTGAACTCAAATTTGTCATCCACCTCTCTTGATAGTAGCTTTTTGCCTAAGGGCTATAATAAACCAGCTTACTATTTCAAGCTATGTTATCTTCTTGACTGAATAAAACCAACTCATTGCTCCACACTCATCTATTTGCACCGTTTATTATTCATAGTGTGCAGTTGTTGAATAGAAATGAATTCCCCTTTATCCTATTTTGCTTCTGTAGAGTACAGCATTTTAACATTCCTTCAGCTGTGCCTTATTTGATTCTGTGAAGTAATTCTATGATTGTTTCAGATTGATAAAGTTGTAATTAGAAGTATCAGAATGTGACTGTTAGTGTAAAAAAAAAAACCCTACTACCTGACCATTTATAGGTTTTCAAGTTTCTCCAGCTTATTGATGATTGTACGTTGCAAACAACAACCCCATCCAATTGTTTCCTTCCTCTGTAGGATGGAAGAGGATCCCCTAGCACAGGGATGTCAAACTCATGTCATCACATTGTCGTCATGTGATGTATCATGACTTCTTCTCCCTTTGCTAAACTGGGGGTGGGCGTGGCCAGCGCATGATGAATCTGGCCTATGGGCTGCCAGTTTGACATCCCTGCCTAGTGAGTTACTTTCTATCCTTATTCTGCTAATATTATGTAACAAATGGGTTAAGGTTGCAATGATCAAATCCACTCCTTTTGAGATTCTTTCCAGTGGCCCTGAAAAGTTATGTATCTTTTGATAGATGTAGATATCTCCTGAGGTCATTTCTGCTCCCATCCTTTTGGCCTTCCAAAAGGCCTTGAAGACATGCCATGCCAACTAGCCTGGAGCCCTAACGGAGGCATGACACATTAAAGGTGGGTGATGGAATAGAGAACAGCCCAACTCCTCCTTGTGTGAAATTTAGTCCCTTTCCATCTTGCTCAGTTTTAGTTTAATTGGTTTTTTTTTTAATTGTAGATCTTTATTTATTGTTTTAATTGTTTTATAAAGTATTTTATTCCATGTCTGTAAGCTGCCTGCAGTCACCTTTGGTGAAATGGGCTGCATAGAAGAAAGAAAGAAAGAAAGAAAGAAAGAAAGAAAGAAAGAAAGGAAGGAAGGAAGGAAGGAAGGAAGGAAGGAAGGAAGGAAGGAAGGAAATGTAAATCGTATGCATTTGGTTCTAATCGACTTTTCTCTGTCTCACCACCTTTGCTTAATTTTAGTCTCATTTTCCCTTGATGTTTGATATTTGATAAATAAATCTCAAGTTTGTTTTGTTTTGTTTTGCTAAATAAACTGAATGGCTTGTGTGCTTGGTCTGATCTGCATGTCAATTGACTGGGAGTATGTTGTGTGCAAAGTGCACTGAAAATTAATTACAATAATTTTCTGTTGTGTTGCTGTTTCAAGGTCCATAATTTATTATCAATATTGGAAGAGGATTATGTTGCTTCATTCTCTGCAGCAGAGGACAAAGATATTCAGCAAAATCACTATGAGGACCAATGTTCCAAGAGACATCTCTGCTAGTGCCTCCCTGAAATCATGATGCTTTATTTTTTTAAAGATTATTGTCATTAAATATTCATTTGAAATAATGGGGTGGGGGAGGAACCAGCTTCCAGCAATATATTTATATATATTTTGCAGGGCCTTAGACAGGTCTTAGAAGCATTGTTAGAAAATAAATCTATAGTGGGTGACCATAGCTTCATGCTTTCTTTGGCAATATATTTTCAGAAAAAGAGACAAGCTGAGTTGATGGGAAGAGAATTTCATGAGCTGGGGCCACAGGCAATAAGGCTTAGTTGACAACCAATTTGTTCTCCCTGTCAGGCTTTTAAGTATGATCCCAAAATATCGACATATTTCTATGGGTAGAAACAGTTTGTCAGATAATCTGAAATTACACTGTTTGGGGCCATTAGAGATCAATGCCTGCCGTTTGTATTAGACCCAATCAAGCCCTAGATTTCAGGATGAATTAGTGGCTGGAAAATCCCAATTAAATTTGAGGGACTTACATGAATGGGAAAGCAAAAGTTATATAAACAAACATCTGTTATCACTGGATGCATGAGGGCTAGAAATAAGGGGGAAAATCCAGATTTTAAATAGCAATCACCTTTCCTATTCCAGTCAGAAACTTTCAGCTAAATTATATAGCTTCTTTTTCTTGGAAGACAATAAAGATACTGTCCCTGCCTATGCTTAGCATTGTTTGTAGGATATAAATAGCTGCACTATATGTTGATAAACCAACAATGGTGAAATAGTCAAATTATTTACTAAGACTGTATTACTATTACTCTTCTCATCCTTCCTAGTACCTATCTCTTCCCACTTATGACTATAACCATGTTGCTTGTATCTTTACAATTTATATTGTTTTATTTGTTTCCTAGTACGATTTGATTGCTTATTAGTAACCTACTGTATGACTATCACTAAGTGTTCTATCTTATGATCCTTAATGAATATATTTTATTTTTCTTTATGTACACTGAGAGCATATGCACCAAAGACAAATTCCTTGTGTGTCAATCACACTTGGCCAATTCTATTCTGTTCTGTTCTGTTCTATTCTATTCTATTCTATTCTATTCTATTCTATTCTATTCTATTCTATTCTATTCTATTCTATTCTATGGTTTATTTATTTTATTTATTTTTATTTCGTCAAGTATGTATTAGATAACAGATATAAGTATAAACATGATTATGAATACATGAAATGGGTATGAATAAAAGTGTCCAATAATCCAGATGACTTGGTCTCACCAAGAACTTGTCAGTTGATTTTTGAAATAGTTGAAGTTTCCAAAGCATGCCCAAAAGAATATTCACATAAAACCAAAGGTATCCACCTTTGTACTTATCCCTTTTTGTGTTTGTTGTTGCTCTTCATGTTTTGTTACATTAGAAGTAAGATCCATCATCTAGAGTCAGTCATAAAAAGTTTGGAATTTTAATAATTCTTACTCCAGGAATTGAGTATCAGATCTGAATGGAGCTTGCAATCCTTTTGAAATAAAACATGCTTCTATCACACATCTAGGTATATAATCCAAAATTAATTTTCTTCACTTTAACAGCGGTGTTATTGCTCATGTATAACCATTAGGAATCAAAAACCTTGTAAATCTATTGCCAGTAACCTAGAATTTTGCCATTAAGACTAGTTCCACCTTAAATCTATCTGGAAGTCTCTAATACATGAGAGATTGAAACATCGGTAGTCCTCAGTTTACGACAAGTCACTTAACAATCATTTTAAATTATCATTGACCGTCCAAAATTACTTATAACCCACTTTAAAGTTATGATGGCCCCAATCCCCCCTGCTGTCATGTGAACACATTTTGGCCACTTGATGGCCATGACCACAATTTATTACATTTTTTTTTTTGCCAAACATATCTAAGACCACTTGCAAACTACAATTTAAGTCACAGTATCTCCATATTGTCACCATTGCAAAACTGTCAGAAATTTACAATTCAGGACTTCTTCAGTTTTCAGGGATGAGTACATAGCACTTAGCAATAGCACTTTGACTTATATACTGCTTTACAGTGCTTTACAGCCATCTCTTAGCAGTTTACAGACTCAGCATATTGTCTCCCAACAATTTGGGTCCTTATTTTACCTACCTCAGAAAGATGGAAGGCTAAGTCAACCTTGAGCCTGGTAAGATTTGAACTGCCAAATTGCAGGCAGCCAGCAGTCAGCAGAAATAGCCTACAGTACTACACTCTAACTACTGTGCCACCTCTCTACATAGAGAAAGAAGGTAAGCCAAAATAATTCTTCTAGCTACTGATGGAGGTCTCTTCCAAACCTCAAGGTAGCTTCTTCTACAAATTCATGAAAATGTTCAATAATCTTTTCTCCACTTTCCAAAATTGAAACTCTTAAAATGAGTCTTTCAGCTATGACCCAGTATCTCTAATGCTGCAACACAGAATGAAAAATAAACCAAGATTCAAAACTTACGTGAGAAAATGTGCATGGTTTTAACACTATAAGATACTTGTTTGTAGTATTAACACCCTCTGCTCTCAGCTGTAGAAAGAGTTTTCATGAAATGTTTGCATATGCCACATAAAGGATGATAGTATAGTTCACAATTGGTACCTTCATTTGTCCAGTTCAGGCATAAAACAATGTATTAGAACATTAAATCGGCCCTTATATGCAAATACCTGACCTAGCACGAGAGATCTGAAGCACAGACGCAGATGCTCTCAGTGGTCATAATGGTCTAAGTCTCACTGAAATCCAGAAGCCTATTTGCAGCCTATTTGCATCCAGACTTATCAGATATGACAACATGACTGTATAATGATAAAGTTTCCTTTCACTTCTGTTGGCAAACTGACCTAAAGTCATTGATAAATGGCCAAGTGTATAATGAAAAAAAAAATAGCTATCTTCTGCAGTCCAGAAGATAATTTACAAAAATTGTAACCATTTTTGTCAAAATTATAAATATCTTTAGTCGTCAAAAAGCTTTTGTGAAATTGGACAGGCCATAGTCCAGCCAGCAATAAACAAAGAGAGTAGCATTCATTGCCACTGGCATATATAGAATAGAGAGGGAGAGAGGGATGGATAGATGGGAGAGAGAGAGATGATGAGAGAGAAAGAGAGAGAGAGATGATAGATAGATAGATAGATAGATAGATCGATAGATAGATAGATAGATAGATAGATAGATAGATAGATAGATAGATACCATGTTTCCCCAAAAATAAGACCCTGTCTTATATTTTTTTGAACCCTGAAATAAGCACTTGGCCTTATTGCCGTGCGCTCAAAAGCCCAATTGGGCTTGTTATCAGGAGATGTCTTATTTTGGGGAAAACAGGATAGATAGATAGATAGATAGATAGATAGATAGATAGATAGATAGATAGACAGACAGACAGACAATGATAAACTGAAGGCTAACAGTACATTTTCATTTGAAAAGTTTTTATCTTTTTAAGGTGCCTTTTCTTCAAAATGTGAAGCACCCAATCACAGAACCAGTTGTTAAACTGGCAGGATCCCACCACTGATTATACCAGTTGTATCACCCTTGGCAAGAAGTGTGTACTTCAATTCCCAGAATTTCTCAGGAAGGCTTGCTTTTCTTTGCTTTAAGAAGTACATACTTCTTAAAGTTGCAAAATTGAGAAATACCGGATTATACTATTATACCCACAAACACCAACTGTTAAAAACACCAAGGCTGTTTCTATTCACACAGCTTTGACTTTTCATCAATATTCCTTCTTAGTTTGGGAAATGATTAAAAAATGCTGTTAGGCACATAGACTAATATAAAAGCCATTCCTATGGCAGGAAAGATCTCCACACAGAGGCAAGGAAAAGAGTGAATAGTATCTCTGTGCGTTGCATTATTTGATATTTGGAAAAGATGACCCCATTTTGTTGGTTCTTTCTAGAACTGGTTACAAATGGCATTTTAAAATTCTCTGTCAATTCTTTCAGCGGAAGTATTAAGTGGACTATTGCTTCAAAAATACCAAGCTCCATCCATGATAATTTATTTTCTCCTTTAGAACCATTTCTAAAATAGATTCTCTTCTTTCAGACTAAATAAGTCTTACTGGTGAAAAAAAAATGAAGAAATTTCTCTCTCTCTGAATTACTCCTTATTTACTGCTGATCTGAAGTGACAAACAGACTCTGCCTTCTGTCAGGTGTGTTACAGTGAGCAACCTGACCTGCAGAGAACTAAGCTGGTTGAATATGCAATATTGTCTTGTGTTCTGTGTTTTACTCACACTGAAATATGAGAAAGTATTGACAAAAAAAGTAGAATGACAGAAGAAAACTGAAGTTTAATAATTAATAACAGACTTACTTTCGGGGTGTCTATCTTTTTTGTAGCGAAAACAGCACTGTTTATACACAACAGAGAAATCCACAAATATATAAAGCTAAGAGCTGTGGTGGTGCAGGGGTTGGAATGCAGTACTGCAGGCCACTTCTGCTGACTGCCAGCTGTCAGCAGTTCAGCAGTTTGATTCTCATCAACTCAAGGTCGATTCAGCTTTCAAACCTTCCAAAGTCAGTAAATGAGCCTTCTCTGTGGGGGCACCTACTATCTGGAACGAGCTCCCCCCAGAGATACGGAGGATCCCGGATCTGCGCATCCTCCGCCACGCTTTAAAGACCTTACTATTTCACCAGGCCGGCCTGGCCTAATTTTTCCCCCTCTTTTATAAAAGATTTTTAATTTTTAAATACCTTTTAGTATTTTATATATTCAATTTTAAATTGGTTTTAAAAGTTTGGGGTTTTAAATTTGTCGGGGCCAAAATTATTTAATTTGATTTTATTCTACTTTTAAATTTTGTATGTATGTGTTTTTATTGTTTGGCTGTGCACCGCCCTGAGTCCTTCGGGAGTAGGGCGGTATAGAAATCAAATCAAATCAAATCAAATCAAATCAAATCAAATCAAATCAAATAAATAAATAAATAAATAAATAAATAAATAAGGACCCAGATTGTTGGGGGCAATTTGCTGACTCTGTAAACTGCTTAGAAGGGGCTGTAAAGCACTGTGAAGCACTATATAAGTCTAAGAACTATTGCTATTTTTTAATTACTAATTTAGGGGAGAGATTTAAAAAATGAGGAAAGCATTGAGAATTGGACATATTCACTGAACATGTATCCTGACAATGAAAGAGTACATGGTTGATTGTTGAATATAAAACTAAACCTTCCTTCAGCTGTTCCCATTTTGTGGAAGTTCTTGCTCATATAGATTTAGTTAGTTAGTTAGCATCTGGCAATGTTACATTAACCAGGAGACTGCAGTGCTATTTCAAAGTAGTCATTTAGTTGGCAATGATTGTCAGTCCTTTCTGTTCACACTCATATGCTATCCAGGGTGCACTATAGGGGACAAACTAGCTCCACACTCATAAGATTTAACAGCGTTTTGCAGTGTCATCTGGGACTTTTCCCATCACCAATGTCACCTTGCATTCAGGCACTGAATTGAGGCAGGTCCAGCACTGGTTGGATTCATTTTGCTGCTTGAAGCACTGTTTTTTCCACCAAAGTGATACCTATTTATCTACTTGCTTTGGAATTGCTAGGTTAGCAGAAGCTGAGGCAAGTGATGAGAGCTCACTCTATCGCATGGTACTAAGACTCAAATCACAGGAGTACAGACCTTCTCAAGCATCATTAAGCCACTCAGCCACCATACCTCCATTGTGGATATAGATATTGCAGACAGAACTAAGGCTGAGAAAAGCAACCAATTTCCTCATGGCAGAGGTGAATTTAGTACTGATGACATTGAAGCTTATTGTCTTAACTTCAAAGGCACTAAGATTGGAAATCAAAATTTTTACCATGACTATCGTTGTTTCTGCCAGGTCCAGCCTCAGAGTGACTCCAAGTTCTTGTCAGCCAGCAATGAAGCTAACTCACTACAGTCTCCCGGGATTCTCAGGAGAACATCTGTCTCTTTCAAAAGACACGTTGACAGATTACCACAGGAGTGATGGGAACTTCTCCATATCTAGTAATTAACCTGAAAGGATCATTTACCCATGGCACTATGCCATGTCAAGAAAAAGATGTTGTGCCAAATAGCTTCAAAGCTTCTTTTAAAAAAATTAAAATCAGAAGCATTTTGCTTTGTACCTAATTCAGCAATAGTTCCTTTACATCTGTGAGATTTATTGGAGTCAGTGTTGTTTGAAGAATCTAAAATGTCAGATTAAAGCTGAAGGGAAAGAGGAAGAAAGTCTCTCTCTTCTTTTAACAACACAATCCCACAATAAATCTAATGTACAAACGATGCTTTTTATATATTTATCTCAGTAACAGATACATACATGTGATAATTGGATTATCATATCACAGGGCATGCCAAATAGGCATCAGTCTTTGCAGTTGCATTGTGCTTTGAATTTTTGAAAGAAGACTATAAATATGAATTGTAAAGCAACCACCATACTGAAAAATGCCTACAAACCAGAAAATGAAAGTTCATAGCAGGTATTGAAGCACACAGCTAGTAGCAATTAGGGATTGAAAAGAATTCTGCTATGTGCAAATTTAAGGATTTTGTTCTAAGAGATCAATGATATAGTCATAATGATACAAAAGCTAATTAGGCCACAGTCCAGCTAGTACTCAATTTTCTCCAGACACAAACTAGAAGATGACTTTGTACAATTTGAAAAGGTGACTAATTTATCTTTTTCCTACTTTTTTCTGTTTTGAATATTAGAAGCTCTCTCTACACTAGCAATAGCACTTAGATTTATATACCTCTTTACAGTGCTTTACAGCCCTCTCTAAGCGGTTTACAGAGTCAGCATATTGCCCCCAACAATTTGGTCTTCATTTTACCCACCCTAGAATGATGGAAGGCTGAGTCAACCTTGAGCCTGTTGGGATTTGAACTGCCAAATTACAGGCAGCCGGCAGGCAGCAGAAGTAGCCTGCAGTACAGCACTCTAACCACTGTGCCACTGAGGCTCTAGTGATTGACTACATCACTAACAATACAATAAGGTCTATATTATACAATATGGCTCACATTATACAATAGGAACATTACAGAAAGTATTTGAAAAGAAGTCTCCACTGTTTAAAGAGCTGAATTCTGCAGCAAGAACATTTATCAGATTAAAAAATAGATAATTAAACTGAATGAATTTATATGTGTCTGCTTGTCCACAATGGCACCTTGTTTTCTAGCCCAATAACAGATATAGTACCCTGTATTAGTTGATGACCAAGGATGGTGCTTAAAGATGTCCTCTTCACATGACACAATCTAAATTTGTATTGTACGCCTATTGCTGTTATTTAATAAATATCAACCATTCATGTTCCACTGAACTTGCTTAATGTTGAAAAAAGATAAAGACTCCTTCAAGTTACCTTCAATTCCTGACAACTATGTGAAATGACCGCACACTTTTTTTTTTAGCAACAGTATGGAACTGATTTGTTATTGCCTGTTCCAAGAATGATTTTTGACTTCCCTAACTAGCTCACAGGAATGTGGTGGCTCAGTGGCTAAGGCGCTGAGCTTGTCGATCGAAAGGTCGGCAGTTCAGCAGTTCGAATCCCTAGTGCCACATAACAGGGTGAGCTCCTGTTACTTGTCCCAGCTTCTGCCAACCTAGCAGTTCAAAAGCATGTAAAAAATGTAAGTAGAAAAACAGGGACCACCTTTGGTGGGAAGGTAACAGCGTTCCGTGCGCCTTTGGTGTTTAGTCATGCCGGCCACAAGATCACAGAGATGTCTTCAGACAGTGCTGGGCCTTCGGCTTTGAAATAGAGATGAACACCACCCCCTAGAGTCAGGAACGACTAGCACATATGTGCAAGGGGAATCTTTACCTTTACCTTTATCTAGCTCACATCCTTGTATTAACTGGCAAAACATTCCCAATTGAAGATGATATTCTTGTCTGAATATATGACACGCTCTATTTTTGCATTGAAATTCCAAGCAAAGATTTTCTGCATGATTTATACAGTCACTTATATATGTGCCCGAGCAACCAACAATACCTATCATTGCCTTACATTTTAGCATAGCTGTAAGTCTTTAGAAAGGGGTAACATTTGATATATTTGAATATCAGATTCAAACGTCTTGTCAAAAATTGCCTTTGGGAGACAGGTGCTACTTAATAAGACCAAAAAAACCCTAAAATAAGCTAAAAATGGCTTAGTAAAAATAATGTTGCTACAATTTTAAAAGCTTTCCAAGATTGTCAGCATGTCATGACTGATTCACTGTCTTGTTGCTTTTAATGACTATTAGAATCCATTACATTAATGACCTTCAGTTAATGAAAAAAATAAAATTTGATGAGATATAATATTATTCACCTTGGAAGAAAGCCAGGCTTTATCTCCTAGCCAAGCTGTCCTCCTTTCTTACTCAGGATCCCCTCCAGATCACCTTCCTTTGTGTAAGGTAATATGAGAATCATCTTGGAAGTCAGGAGGAGGGAGAAGAGATGCTGCCTAGGGAATGGTCAGATTAAAGGAGGAGGAGCCAGCAATTTAGTAATGAACAGAGAAATAAATTTAGAAAGTATCTGATGTAACTTGTTGGGTAGTAAAAAGAGATGGCAGCAATTTGTACTTTCAAACTTGCAAGATTCTGTTACTGTAGCCTTACAATAAAATAGATTTAGCTCTTCTTGTCATTTTTCCAGTTTGGTCTATTTGGGAGGCTAACAGTTTGTATAAACTCCAAAAACTTGGGCTGTATAAAAGTATACTTTTGGATTCAAACATTTGACTTTTTTTACATGTTCATCAAGTATGGTATCCCTTTGAAATTCTTTTGTACATTCTAGATAATTTCTATGGCATTATGTACCTAATTTTCTTCCTTCCTTCCTTCCCTGCCTGCCTGCCACTTTCCTTCCTTCCACAGTGTTTTGACACAAGTGCAAGATAGAATAGAATAGAATAGAATAGAATAGAATAGAATAGAATAGAATAGAATAGAATAGAATAGAATAGAATAGAATTCTTTATTGCCCAAGTGTGATTGGACACACAAGGAATTTGCCTTGGTGCATACGCTCTCGGTGTACATAAAAGAAAAGATACATTCATCAAGAATCATAAGGTATAACACTTAATGATAGTCATAGGGAACAAATAAGCAATCAAATCATATTAGGAAACAGTCAATATAAATCGTAAGAATACCGGCAACAAGGTTACAGTCAGACAGCCATAAATGGAGGAGATGGATGATAGGAACGATGAGAAAATTAATAGTAATGCAGACTTAGTAACTAATTTGACAGTGTTGAAGGAATTATTTGTTTAGCAGGGTGATGGCGTTCAGGGAAAAACTGTTCTTGTGTCTAATTGTTCTAGTGTGCAGTACTCTATAGCATCGTTTTGAGGGTAGGAGTTGAAACAATTTATGTCCAGGATGCGAGGGGTCTGTAAATATTTTCACAACCTTCTTTTTGACTTGTGCAGTATACAGGTCATCAATGGAAGGCAGGCTGGTAATAATTGCAATTGTTACCTAAACCTGACATGATCGGCTGAGAGAGCGTGACTAGCCCAAGGTTAGCCAGCTTTTTTCATGCCTAAAGTAGGAGTAGAAATCACAGTCTACTGGCTTCTACCCAGGTTCCTTAACCACTAGACCAAGAAAGAAAAGAAAGTTCAGGGACACCAAATATAGTTTTTGATGAGAAACTTTGCAGAATGTTCTCATTCTCAAAAAAATGCCAAAAACTCTTTCTTTTGCAGTTCATTATATTTCTAGTTTGTCCCCAAATTATTTTTGTCTATACAAATTATGTGGATTATATTGGCTACATAAACTTCAATAATGTAAACCTGTGGTAAGATTTTTGGGACACCCGTATCATGATGTACAGTATAAGTATTGATATTTTAGCTAGGAATGCAAAGATTCTCTTAAAAAAATAGATTGTCCCAAAATAAAAGTATTAATCCAAAATCTTTTAATCTGGATCATTTTACTTTTAATTCTTTATATTGCAGCTTCAATTTCTCTTATTTCTGTTGCTTTCATTTCTATTATCTAACAAACATGTTAAACTCTTCTTTTAATGACCCCATAATCCCTTGTGTGGTGAAGTCTGGGCAACTGAATGGAGCTAGCAGAGTGTTTACTGGCTGGATGCCCTTCCTGATGCCAATGTGGAGTTTCGTTCAGCAGATATATTCTCATTGTGCCCAGAGAGAGAATTATCTGCCTCTACCTAGGACAGAACTCACAGCTTCCTGATTGTGAGGTGAGAGTTCCACCTCTAGGCCACCGCACCATTCCTAACAAACATTTTAACTGATTAATATATTTTTACTATGCATTATTAACTTTTGGTATTTATTGAATATTTATATGTTATCTTTACAAACTTATTAAAAGCACTTGGTTTAAAATGTGTTGATGATATTGTTTATAAGTAATCATGACAAAACTTTTGCTTTGAAAGACAACAAATAAATTCTTCAGTACATAAAATTAAGGAAAACCATTTCCTTAATCTGAATATTTATCTTCTACACAGTTGTTAAAAATACTCCTGTCCTGTGCAGCTAGAAATTCTGGGCATTTAAAGAGTAAACTCAATTGTTCTTTGTCATTTTATTTCATGTACTCAGAAATTTAAACCTTCTTTGCTCCCACTGAAAATCTTTTTGCATCACTAAAACATCTTTGGCTTAGTTAACACATTAACACTAAGACTAAGTCATAATGGGGTTTGTTTTATCTGGCTTAATCTGTCATGTGAAACCAGTTTTTAAGCATTATGGTTTAACGTGATGTATAAATCCAACCAGGGTGGGTTCTACTTACCTTTACTACCGGTTCGCAACGGGAGCACATGCACCCTTCTGCACATATGCAGAAGCTTCTGCGTATGTGCAGATCATCAATTATGATGTCCAGGCAGGTGGGCGGAGCCTCCCGCTGCTTTTACTACCGATTCTAAAGAACCGACAGAACCAGGAGAAACTCACCACTGAATCTAATGAATCTATTGTGGTTTCAGTAACAAAACAGTACATGGAAAAAATCAAGGTTTGAATGATACATGAATCCACCTCAGTATTCACTATGCAATGGAATTGCCTATGTAGATGAGGGAAAGTACAGCTTCAGATGTAATTGTCTCTGTCAATGATGACAAGGTTCTCCAATTCTATTTTATGTGCTCTAGTAGCACAGAAAGAGAAAGGTAGACAGAAATAAAATAGTAGTACTTAGCATCTGAATGAAGTGCTTCACAAAATGTGTTAGCATAAGCACTCTTTCATGCATTAAGCATGCTTCAAAAAGCTTGCATGGCTACTTTGCAGATTATCCCCAGTTAGGTACATGTCAATATGCATGCATAGATAACTTTTTTTTTTTTTTTTTGCTGTAATCATCACATAAGCATGGATACTCATGCAAAGAAAGCTGAGAAAAGTCACCAAAAGATATACTGTAACAGCTTTAAGTAAAGTGCTTTAAGAACAATTGTTTTCCATGCACTAAAGCTGCTCATAAAGATTTTCTTTGTAATCCTTTGTCCAGGTCAAAAATCGAGCAACTGGACATACAGTACTTTCCCTCTGTTTAAATAGAAAGTTGATTAGTGCTATTATTATATTTCAGCTTTGAAGCTAAATAGTGGCATTACAAATTGCTTAGTTGTTTCTTTACATATACATATATATGTATATATATGTGTGTGTGTGTATGTAAACATATACCGATACACGTAACCCTGTACAATACTGTAACTAATCTGGGCCTTGATCAACTAGTAACTAACAACAGTAGACTCAACAACTGCCTTGATCTCATCTTCTGCAACAGTTTAAATTCTATTTATGGACTACAAATAAAAGAACCATTCTCCAACAGCAACCACAGCATGACTTGTGTCTCAACTTACGCCCTCTCAAAAATCATAATGATGGGATTCCCAGTTATAATTTAAAAAAGCCAATTATGATCTCATAGACAATGAACTCTCATATCTTGATTGGCAAAATCTATTCTCTGGCTGTAATACTGCTGATGACCATTACAACATTTTCTTGCGTGAACTCAAAAGAATCATTAAACTTTACATACCACTAATACCCCACAAAACCAGAAAAAAAATAAACTACCAATAACAATAAGAAAATTACAATCCAGAAAAAAATCTCTTTGGAGAAAAAACAAAACAAACTACATAGTTAACTTCAAAAACTGCTGTCAGCATTCCAGAAAACCTCAACTCCGAGTAAAGACACAGAATCAAGCATTTTCCAAAGTTCTGTTTACTAGAATAAGTAAAGTAGCACATCTGGGAAAACCTGAATCTGAAAAGCCCGGGTTTTCCCTCAGTAAGTAAAAACCTCCAAAACCATCCCCTCACTCCCCAGTCAATCACATGCTCCAATCAACGTCCATCCCATCTCGACCCAGCCCCCTGGCCACTCCTTCTCCAGATGCTGGATCGCCCTGACCTTGACTGACAGGAAGAATGCTATTGTGTCTACTAACAACCCCTCTCCTTAATCTCCTACTTTCCCACACATGAGGAGGTGGCAGCATTGAAGTTTCCGGCCTAATATGGCTTCCAAAGCTGACACCGCTACAAAAACTTATGCCAACAAATAAAGATTGAATGTACCAATTATCACATCAAGCAAGAAGAAAACCTTCTATGCACAAAATCCACCTGTGCCTTCTATAATTTTGTAAACAGCAAACTTAAAGACCCGAGATCCATCCCACCCGTAAAAGGACCAAACAATGAAGATTGTATTGATGAAACTGTTAAAGCCAATCTCTTTAACACGTTCTTCGACTCAGTCTTTGTAAACAGCAACAACACATACCCAATATTTCCCAGTCGTACTACAGACAATTACAATGATTACGGTGATCTTATGCATATTGATTTTACAGAAGACAATGTTGGAAAGGCACTACGCAATCTAAAACAATCTCTATCTATTGGACCTGATGGACTATGTGCATACGTCTTAAAAAAGCTTTCCACTGCAATTGCAGAACGTCTAAGCATAATTTTTGTAAAATTTTCAGTACTAGCACTTTGCCCTACCAATGGTCGCAAGCCAAGGTCATCCCTATCTTCAAAAAAGGAGACCCTAGCCTAGTTGAAAATTACAGACCAATCTCTTTATGTTGCGTCACCTGTAAAGTCATGGAATCAGTCATTAACCAATCTATTACCCTCCACCTAGAGACAAACAACCTACTTTCTAACAAACAATTCGGTTTCAGAAAAAAAATTATCCTGTAATCTACAACTACTACATTGCAAAAAACATATGGACTACACATCTCAATCAGGGCAAAGCAATAGACGCAGTTTACATAGACTTCTGTAAAGCTTATGATTCAGTGGTACACAACAAATTATTTCTAAATCTAAAATCCTATGGCATTTCTGGACTTCTACATAAATGGATAGCTGCCTCCCTGTCAAACAGACAACAAGTGGTCAAAATAGGAAGCACTCTATCAAATCCTGTACATGTTAATAGCGGTGTTCCCCAAGGCAGTGTCTTAGTTCCAACACTCTTCATATTTTACATAAATGACCTTTGTGATCATATTAAAAGCAACTGTGTTCTCTTCGCTGATGATGTTACACTATTCAACACCACCAACAATGCAACTACCCTTTAAAAAGACCTTGACTATGTTTCAGATTGGTCTAACAAGTGGCAATTTCAAATATCAACCAACAAATGCTCTGTCTTGCACAGGGGCAAAAAAAATCAAAACATAAAATATGAATTAGATGGACATGACCTTGTAGATGACCCTCACTCTGTCAAGGACCTTGGAGTACTCATTTCTAATGATCTAAGTGCCCGAGCCCACTGTAACAACATTGCCAAAAAGGCATTAAGAGTTGTTAACCTAATCTTGCGTAGCTCCTTCTCTGGTAATGTTGTACTACTAACTAGAGCATACAAAACATTTGCTTGACCAATTTTTGAATACAGCTCATCTGTCTGGAATCCGCACTGCATAGCGGACATAAATACAATCAAGAGAGTCCAGAGATATTTTACAAGAAGAGTCCTGCATTCCTCTAACCACAATAAAATACCTTATGCCATGAGACTTCAAATTTTGGGCTTAGACAATTTAGAACTACGCTGACTTCAGTCTGACCTAAGCATAGAACATAAAATTATCTGCCACAATGTACTTCCTCTCAAAGATTACTTCAGCTTCAACCCCAACAATGCACAAGCAAATAATAGATACAAACTCAAGGTAAACCGCTCCAAACTCGATTGCAGAAAATATGACTGCAATCATATTGCAGTAACAGAGTGGTCAATGCCTGGAATGCACTACCTGACTCTGTAGTTTCTTCCCCAAACCCCCAAAACTGTAACCTTAAACTGTCTACTGTTGACCTCACCCCATTCCTAAGAGGTCTGTAAGGGGCGTGCATAAGTGCACCAGCGTGCCTACCGTCCCTGTCCTAATATTACTTTTTACTCTTTTCATGTATTCAAATTATATTTATACTTTTACCTGTTGTCTTATATATGCTTGACAAAATAAAATTATGATTATATTCCTCACAAATTAATTCTAGACCATCTGACATAACCATAACAAGTTTCATTGAGTCACTGCTAAATCACTGATTGACTTTAGCCAATCATTTTCTGTTATCCTTTGTTTATTTGTTTGTTTTCCATTAAGATTATTATTTGTCTTTTTTGCAGAAAGAAATACAAAACAAGAAAACTCCAAAGGAAAAAATTAAAAAAATTAAAATATTGAACTCCTTGTTTTTTTTAAAAAAGTAGAAAAGTGGGGAAATATTTATATATGTCTCATGTTAATCAAACAACAAGCACATTTTTAAATCTACATTTAAATTTTCTAACCTTACAAAATATTACATCTATGCTATAAAATACCAAAAAGAGTTACATTTTGACTGGTACCTAACATTTTCAAAAGTGCACAAGTTACAATCTCTTAAATCCAATCTTTAGGAATATGATTACTTTTACAATTTTTCAAAATAAATATCTCAGCAACACAACAATAAATCCTGAATTATATTTTAATATAACATTAATTTATTTAACAATTTTTAATAAATGTATTTATGTACATTAAAATATTATTTCAAAAACTGTCACAGAACTAAATCATATAACTGAATGAGCCCACAAAATTATTACATGACAAGACAGTTGAAATCCCTTGTCATCCATTTTTTAGGGATTCCCATAAACTCCAAATAGATTTTTTGACAAATCACTTTTAATTTCAAATATATTGAAGCAATTTTTTTTTTAATTTGATTTATATGCCGCCCTTTTCTGGAGAGTCAGGGCGGCTTACAATGCGTTAAGCAATAGCCTTCATACTTTTGTATATTTATACAAAGTCAGCTTATTGCCCCCACAAACTGGGTCCTCATTTCACCTACCTTAGAAAGGATGGAAGGCTGAGTCAACCTTGAGCCTTGGAGAGATTCGAACCAGCAGTAAATTGCAGGCAGCTGTGCTAATAACAGGGTGCATAGACCACTGTACTATCAAGGCTTAATCTAATTGTTTAATACATGAGCTATAAATGTAATACTGACTTTAAAAATATTCCTTTCTATCTGATAAGATTGTTGTTTTGCTGGAAAAATAGGTCTTACAGAGTGTTCATATGTAAATGCACACTAAATGAAAATAGGCAATACTGATATAATGGCTGTTATACCCAGATAATTCTGCATAGGATTGTAGTTATGCTATTTCTAATGAATAGTGCACTGTGCTAGGTACTCTAGCTACTTGGAAAATCTTGAATGGATGCTCATTTTCGCAATAAGCTGATACATTTCAAAACAATTTGAATACACCACCTTGTCAGGGTGAACAATTAATATCCTTTCTGTTGAGATTGCATACCTTTCAACTTTCTCTTTTTTTAGAATACCTGTGATTTTAGGCCTTTATCCTCCCACTGTTAAAAGTCTGCTGACATGAAAGCCTGCACAATTATTTTTACCTCTGAAAAGCCCAGCTAAGATTTGAAAAATGTTGAAGGAGCGGTTACAATAGTCTTAGACTCTGGCAATTATCCATAGCAAAACTAATCTCTGTTATTCATATTTACTCTTTTTTAAAAAAGGTATCGTAAACATCTTATCTCTTTAATGGTGAAACAGCAAAGCAAAAGGAAGGAAAATGAGATTCTAAATTTAAAGCTCGATTCTATTGCTATAGCAACTCAAGTATCAGCAGATATTATACAGCATACACTATCTTTCTGCAATCCCCCCAAAAAAAATCTTTTGGGAAATATTTAAT
Organism: Arizona elegans; assembly: GCA_022577455.1. Classification (NCBI taxonomy): domain Eukaryota; kingdom Metazoa; phylum Chordata; class Lepidosauria; order Squamata; family Colubridae; genus Arizona; species Arizona elegans. Next base: position 24,110,560 of record JAKOOJ010000005.1, read on the forward strand.
TGTAGGATGTGATTAGGCTGAAATTAAGATTTAAGATGTGTGCTTTACATTACATTTTCTGCTGGCTGCACTAGAATTGTTTAGATGCTTTGACTTTTTTATTGCCAATTGCAACAGAAACTTTGTTATCCACGCTGCATCATAAAGAACATAAAACAGAGTGCCTTATTGCCTCACAACAGTGGCCAGTGATGATAAATTAGCATAGTGACAAAGATAATATGATTGGAGAGCTATTTCTTTTGTAGAAGGAAAACCAATTGAAGCCCTGAGGCTATTTTCACATTTATAGCATAGCCACATATGAATACAGTAGTGTGCTGACTTTTCTTATGAGTAACAAAATATAGATTGCTGTCAATAGCAAGAGAAAATAATCTGCAGCTTATGTTAAAGATGAAAACAAAGGGTTATGCTGATCAAAGAAAACAGAAAAGACATTCAGGCAATACTTTTATTAGATCAAATCCAAATATGACCAAAGGGGATGCAAACTTTTCTGGTTTTTCCAAAAATCAGGAAGTAGCATACAGGAAGCAGAGTATGTGGCAAATGAAATCAAATCTAACATTAGATCAGTTGTCTTAGTGATAAGTTCAAATGTATTCTGAAGGTGGAAATGATAGAATGCAATAGTTGGTGAAAATATAAAACTGACTGGCCATGATTTCCTACTATAGGTGAACTATATTGGAATTCCTCAACCTTTCTGGCTTTACAGATTGGCTGGGGGTGGGGGGAGATGGTTGTGTGCACTTGTGAATGAAGTAAGGATGCCCACGCCTGCCTGCTCCTTGCACAAGTGGGGATGCACATGCATACTTGCCCACTGTTTCCGTGTCCCAGTTCTCAAGGGCTCAGGCCCCGGTAGAGGCCATATTGGGGATCCCATATTGGGGACCCCTGAACTACATAAGTTCTCAGTATGACAGAGAATAGAATTTTTTTAAAAAAAACCTTCAATATCAGCAGACCTGTTGATATTGCATACTTGGACTTTCAAAACTTTTGACAACATTTCTCATCAAAGACCCTGAGTAAGCTAAGTAGGCAGGTCTTCCTGTGTGTGTTGCACTGAAGGTTTTGCTAGGCTTTGGCACCTGGTTGAACAAAATAAAACAAAAGATAAGAATATATTGACAATTTTTTAAACAGAGGGCTAAAATCATATAATGATATGTTCTTGGTCCACAAAGTTGAAAGTATTCAACTTTCCTATAAATGAACTTATAGACTGCCATCTTCAGTTACATAGAAAAAATGCAGATGACACAAATTAATTTAAGGTGATGAAGACTCAAATGACTTTGAAGTATTCCAAAGGGATGTCTGATGACTCAATAACTAAATAAATGCAATTCTATGTCAATAATGCACATTATCACTAGGAATCCATATTTCACTTATACAAGGAAGGGCACTGAAATGTCATTAGTCAACTATTAGGTTTGGTGTAGATAATCAAATGAAATAATCTGCACATCTATTTCATGCTGGGGGTCATTAGAAAAGGAAAAGACAACAAATCAGATTACTTTTCATACTTTTGGTCAACTCATGCTAAAAAGCAACTCTTGGGACTGTTTAGCTTAGAAAAAGACAGAGACACGATTATTATAAATTATGCCTAGTAAATAAATTTTATGGGTAAAGGGTTTTAAAATTTGGGGAAGCAAAACTGATCTAATTCTGTTTTAATTTATTTTAACTTTTATATTGTATGTATTTTAATCTTGGCTGTTCACTGCCCTGAATCCTTCGGGAGAAGGGTGGTATACAAATTTAATAAATCTAATCTAATCTAAATAATGACCATGGAGAAGGTATTTCCATTTCTCTCAATATCGGAATTAAAGGCTATGAAATGAAACAGTCTAGTAGAATGCTGTATAGTCAAGGCTATGGTTTTCCCAGTTGCAATGTATGGCTGTGAAAATTGGACCATAAGAAAGGCTGAGCGCCAAAGAATTGAGGCCTTTGAACTATGGTGCTGGAGAAGACTCCTGCGAGTCCCTTGGATTGCAAGGCGATCAAACTGGTCAGTCCTAGAGGAGATCAACCCTGACTGCTCTTTAGAAGGCCAGGTCCTGAAGATGAAACTCAAATACTTTGGCCACCAAATGAGAAGGAAGGACTCACTGGAGAAGAGCCTAATGCTAGGAAAGATGGAGGGCAAAAGAAGAACAGGACAGCAGAGAACAAGGTAGCTGGATGGAATCACTGAAGCAGTCAGTGTGAACTTAAATGGACTGCGTGAGCTTAAATGGATGGTAGAGGACAGGAAGGCCTGAAGGAATGTTGTCCATGGGGTTGCAATGGATCGGACCTGACTTCTCAACTAACAACAACAAAGTAGAATACTTAAAACAGATAGGAGGAAATATTTCTTCTCATATCTTTCTATTTGTACAGATATATTTCTTGATCTTTTTTTCACTATCACCCCACGTGTTATGGAAGCCCATTTGAAAAAGCTTCTGAACAAGAGACATGTATGAGATTGAAGCTTAAAATAAGAGGAAGAGGCATAATCACATCAAAATTGACAAGAAAGAAGATATGCATCATGAAGCTACATTTCCACACTTCTTGTAAGTCACATTAGGGAGAAATCAAACCAATCAATTAGTTATTATTTATTCCCTCATCTGGTCATAAATCAGATGTATGGCAGGTAGAGTTCATTTCTGTTGCTTATTATAATAGTCATCTTTAAGAAATGGCATCACAAGGCAGAAGGCACTCATCAAAATGCTTCAAGCACTCATAATTACAAAGAGCTCTCATTTACAACCTAAGGGAAGATGGATGATGGAAGAGCAGCTTAACAGAAGATTAATGAGAGGACATATTGAAACAGAAACCTGCCAAAGGCATACGTGAAAACTGAACGTTCACACAGTATATTTCACTGCCAGAAATATCAGAAGCTTTTCCCAATTTGACCTTCTGAAATTTCAGAAATTCAAATGGGACACAGAATTGCCTCTCATCCATTATCCTTTCTTGAGTCTGAGCATCAGCTGAAAAGCAAGATGGATGGTGGGAAAGGAAATTGGTGACTCATCTGGGAGAGGCGGTTTTTACTCCTTAAAAAATGTGTGGAGTTACGTTTGGCAATTGGGATTTTCTTTGTTGTCACGAAATAGCCTATAATAATGATAAACGAGAACTATGCTGTTTTACCAAATTCTCTTTCTATTTCAATCTAATAAATTTTACTGGTTCAGTTATTTAAAAAATAAGGTTGGGGGAATATACCTTGTCTTAGATTTTGTTTGTTTGTTTGCTTTGTTCTGACCAGATACATAGTAATAGCAATAGCCCTTTGACATATGTGCCTCTTCATAGTGCTTTATAGCCCTCTCTAAGCGGTTTACAGAGTCAGCATATTATCCCCAACAATCTGGGTCCTCATTTTACTGACCTCGGAAGGATGGAAATCTGAATCAATCTTCAGCCGATCAGGATTGAACTGCTGCTGGTCGGCACAGTTAGCTTGCAATACTGCATTCTAAATACTGAGTCATCACATCTCTTAACATGGCTGAATAAAACAAATATTAAAATAATAAATAAATATGCCAAGCCATGTGGAACATTTTTTAATTCCCTTCAAGCTATTTCAATTTAAAGTCTTGTGGTTTCAATCTCTTGTCACTGTATCACATTTCAGATGGATATCAGCTAGATTTCATGGAAATGCAGGATCAAAAAATTATTTTAAATTTATATTTTAAATAAAGAATGAACAATCTGAAGACAGATACCTATGTTTCTGACCTTTACTCCAAAAGAAATAGTGTAATAGATACATATACATATGCTTGGGTATTCATGTATGTGTGTATTTAAAGATGATCCTCACTGCTTTGCTGAACAACTGTGTAGATAGGTAGATTCAACAGAAATTGTGAAAAGATTCCAAATATATTATTCAGCTTTCCACCAGAACAAACTGGCTTTTTTCTTCTGCCTATCTTCAAGAGTTTCCATCTTTGAAGGGATAAATCAATGTAGTCATGTGGATTCAACTTTGTGTAAGAACAGACACAGAAAAAAACTCAGTGATTTTTTTGACCGAAGGTTCAACCCAACTCTTTCTACCAATGCTAAAACAAAACATCCTTTTTCTACTCATTAGTACTGGATCAGCAAGACCAATGAAGAGATGGATATAAGGGGCTCGATGAAGAAAAGTGGATGAAGAAGTATAACTACTTCTACTAATATTACTATTGCTAATATTTATTAAATTTATATGCCACTCACCTCGTGGTTCAACATGACTCCGAGCAGCTTACAACTTAATAAACATGTGAATATAAGACAATTATAAATATAAAAAGAGATTAAAATTACAAAAGATTACACAAACTAAAAAAAAATCCAAAGGGTTAAAATGGTGGTGACTTGTCTCTTACTGCACTAGCCACGTCCATCCAACAGCTTATCTTTCAGAGCCCCATGACAATCAGCATAGCTAAATTTTAAGGCATTTCCTGAAGGCCAGAAGAGAGAGAACGGATCTCACCTCTTGTGGCAAGATGTTCCAAAGTGGACCATGGCAGAAAAGACTCATCTCTTGGACTCCACCAGCTACAATTCCTCAATTTATGGGGTCCACAGTAAGCCTCTTCTGATGGGCCAATCCCACTAGGGAAGGACAGCTCCTGAGATATCCTGGATCTATGCCATAGAGCAAGGGTCACCAACCTTTTGGACCTCATGGACCACTAAATTCATAATTTTAAATCCTGCAGACCACTAATATGAATTTTTTAAAAAGATAAATAGTATTTAGTGCAATATAAAAACTGCAAATAATTTTTCTGCGGACCACCAAAATTTCCTCACGGACCACTGCCATAGAGGGCTTTAAGGGTAATGAGCAGGGGTGGGTTCTAATCGGCTTTACTACTGGTTCTCTTTGTGTGTGTGCTTCGCGTGCTATCGCCGCGCACATGCTTACTTCACTCGCCTGTGTACCAAACTTGTACTTTGCGCAAGCGTGTTGCGAATCTGCCCAGGTGAGGTGTGGCAATCCGCTCTGCCGCACCTCTCAGCTGAGCAAAAAAAGAAGAAATATAAGGTCGGAATAACTCGGGGGGGTGCAGGAGGGCCCAGCTCCCATAGAAAGAGAACCGGTTCGGTGATATAAAAGCGTCACCGCTACCAGCTTGGCTGAACCGGGCCAAACCAGGAGCAACCCACCACTGGTAATGAGCAACATCTTGAATTGGACATAAAGTTCAAGATGTTGCACAGATCTGCAACTTCTGCAGCTCAAAGCCAGGGTAGAAAGAAGAGTGAACAACTTTGTCTCTGAAAATCCTAATTTATTAGTAATTGAGGCTTCTAGGAATGAATAAAATACAGCCAATATTGTCTCTCTTATCCAGACAACAGTTCCTATCATTTCAACTTATTGGTTATACTGTGATGAGAATTGCACTCTGAGAGAATTCAAGGGCATCAGTTCAATGCAAACTGATGTGAAAACTCTTGTACACAATCAGCAGGCAAATTTTAGCCTTTTAGAAACATGAGCCTTGAACTCATTATTTATTCTTTGTTATGGATTTTAAGGATTCTCATTTTATTCAGCCAGAGGCATCTCCTCCATTAATTATAAGACAAATTATACATTGGAGTAGGATATAAATGCAGTAATCTGAACCCTTCAGAAAACCCTTTTTTATTATTGCTGAGATGTTGAGTATCTCAACATAATATAATCACAAAATACTCCCAAAAATGTAAACAAAGCTAATTTCTTTCTAACCAATTCAATGTGTGTTTGGCATGATTTACTTCACTGAAAATGCATATTCATCTTGGCAATAGCACTGAAAACTAATTATAGCTGGCATAGTCAGCCAAAATAAAACTGCACTAATAGTTCTAGCAACCCCATTTCCATAGCTATGTAACTTATTTCAAGATCTGTAATTTTGATGATTATCTTGCTGTCTGTTCCCCATAATTCAATGTACCAAAGCCACATAGATACAGTTTTAGACGTATATTCTCTTGAAACTCACTTTTAGATTAGCTTCAGGCTTGCATTCCCTCTCTTCGGTTCTTGTTAACCAATAAAAATAATTTTTAAAAATAGTTGCAATGCATAAATTTACAAATGCATTCTGAAAAGTGAATATAATATTAATAAAGCTGCATCCCCAGGGCTATAATTTGGGGAGATAATTTCTAATATCTTTCTCCTTCCTTGTTTTTTTGGGGGGGTTGGGAGGAAGAGAAGTTGTAGGGAAAGGGATGGGTATTGGTAACATGTTGTCTGTTTAAGAAATCTAGAGAAGTTTAAAAAACTCTTTTATACTATTTTGGTTAGTCCTAATCAAGATATAACCCAGTCACTAAATTTATCTTTTTATTCTTTCCCTAGCCCCATTCCTTTCCAATCTTAGTTATATTTTCCTGTTTCTATTCATATTTTCGTGGCTATTGGTTCTCCTACATTTCCTTTTGGCCATTTCTACCATACCTATTATATTTATTTTGTAGATTCTGAATAGCTCAGCACATAGCCAATGACACTTTTGTACATCTGCTAATTCATTCACTCAGATGTCTATGTGCCAGCGGCTTCCATTTTGTAGCTATAGGCAATTTACAAAATCTGTTACGTTCCATGCATTATTTTCAGGGAGTTCAGAGTTCATTACTATCAATGCAGAAAAGAATCCCTTACCAAAAGAAGTATCAATGTTTTCTGAATGTAATGTTTTCTTTTCTGGTGAAGAAATCACATGGTTTGACATTCTTTCTTATAAAACTCCCTGCAAATTTAAAAGCAAGATATCTAAAAAGAGAGAGAAAGACAAACACACACAAAGATACTTTAATAAAAAGTTCTAGTTTCTTCCTAATGAAGAGTGCAAAATATTCTTATGGAGAGTTTTCAACCACAGAAATTGTCAGCTGTAACCTAAATGATATATCCTGGGAACAAATTTGCCATCTTGGCTACTATTTATGAAACCTGGTCCAAAACTGGCATTTGGAACTGTCTATCTGATAATGGACAGTGTATTCAAATGAGAAAGTTCCAAATTTCAAAATAACTACTTGCATTCTTACCATTGTTTAGAATTTTCAGATTATTGTTATTGTACACTTTAAAAAGTTCTCATTGAGACCAAACATGGTGGTGGTGGTGGTGGTGATGATGATGATGATGAAGAAGAAGAAGAAGATGAAGATAGATGATAGATAGAGAAATGTAATTTTTATAAAAACTTTTAAACAAGAAGATAAAAGCTAACATAAGTTAATAGTAATAAAAAAGAAAAGAGAAAAAGAATTAAGTTGAAGAAAAAGCAAAAAGTGTAAGAAAATAAAAAAAGTTTAAAAAAGAAAATGTAAGGAAGTGTTGTGAAGTTTCCAAAATTCTTCACAACAGTTATAAGTACAAATACCAAATACAAAGACCAAAGAAATTGCTGATGATATTGGGTTATGCAAATTAACCAGTAAATGTTGGTGAAGTCAATGTTATGCTTGATGGATAGAAATGTGTTTAGAGATGACAGGCAATCTGAATGGTCCTATTAAATCTCATTTCCTCCCTGAAGAATTTTTGCTTTTGCAGAATGAAGCAATCTTTAATATCCTGATCAAACATCAGAAATTGGCTGGCATCTTCTGACACTCCAGTGATAATGTACTGTAATTTTGCTGAAGTAATTGTTCTGATTCCATTGTAGAGAAACCCTTTGCCATTTTTTACTGCAAAAGAGAGAGTGAGAGAGATTATTTAAGAGATGGAATATGACTAGTAATGGCCTCAGAAAATTACAGTGCAGAATCATTTACCACTTTTTAAACTATCAAAAGTTTTCATCTTGGAAAGTCCCATCAAAAGTTGGGCTCTGCCATGCAAGACGAGCTGTGACATTGACATTTCAAGGCAGCAAAGATAAATGGGTTCATTTAGTGCCTCGTCTTCATTTCATTATGTATTTACAATGAACATGCCCCAAATATATGGGCTTGTTATGCTAGTTAGTTTTTGTTAAAAACCCAGAAAAAGTGTGTTTGTTCTACCACACTCCTTCCGCCCACATCCCCTCGAAGAATAGATGTTCTGACATAAAGCAAACATGGTGGGTTTTGAAATTATTTTAGTTGGTTTTGAATTGATTGTGGAAGAAGTCTAGGGGAATGCATATCAGTCCTTTTTCACAGATGGAAAACCTGTAGCAGTCTAGGTTTCAGCTCCATGGAGGAGCCTGTGACATGCATGGGTTCTGTCCTGGGATTGGAGTTATCAGCACAAGGCAGGCTCAGGAGGCATTTGCCCTTGTAAAAGAATTACAAAAATGGCTTTAAGAATTTACTTGACTTCTTCCTGGAGCAGATGAACTTAGATATGACAACAGTTATCACAATGTAATTAGGATGCTTCTTTCAAAACAGAATTCGTGTTAACAACTTTATCAATTCTTTATAGAACGTTCCTATTTAAAGCAACTAGTCTTCTAAAATTTCTATTCTTATTCATAGAATTCCAATTCCTTTGCCTATTATTTGGTTTCGTACAAGGCAAAGAATTCTCTATTTATTTATAATAATATTTTTTAAAAAAGAAATAGAATCAAGCAAACTATATAATGGAAGCAAAAACATAATGGAAGCCTGGTTATACTAATCTGAAATATTATTTTAATATGAATAAATTGAAACAATGAACTGTAGCATATTCAGAATTTTAAAATATATTCAGTAGTTACTGGTAACATTGGCACTGGACTACTAATTTAGTAGAGAACACCAGAAACTAAGAGAATCCCAAATTTAAAACTTACAACTTAGAGCTATAGAAAAGTTAGACATATATTCTGATCTAGGAACGTTCCTCTCTTCACATTCTTTGTTTTAAATTCATGATTAAAGACAAGTGATTCAAGGAATGAGGTCACAAAAGGTCTTATAGGATTAGAGACGTCATTAGTTATGAGAAATTTATTTATACTTGGGGAAAAAATTCTCACCAATGTCAACTTAGTTTGAAATAAAACAAACACAGTTATTTTTGTCATGAGGCTTTGTGTTCTCAGAAAATGATCAGACATCTAGCACACAAAAGAACTTCTTATGAATAAAGGAGAAAAAAACATCACAACAAACTTTTTAGTGGAGTCCTTGGTGCTCCTTGACTGAAAGACTCCACAGTTCATCCCTGTACAATTGGTGGTGGTATTCAGCCAGTTCAGGCTGGTTCAGGCAAACCAGTAGTTAAATTGCTGGCTTCCTCCACTTCTTTGCGCCCCAACTCTTCCAGGAGTCCCCACGAGCCCCATTTTGGCTCCCAGGTAAGTGCAGGGAGACCTCCTCTTTTGGCTCCCAGGTAAGTGCAGTGCACCCCCTACGGCCTGTTTTCTCTCCAGGAAGCTTCAGGGAGGCCTGCTAAGGGATGTGGGATGCAGGAGGCTGAGTGCTGTCTGTCACACACCCCTGGCCACGCCCACCATGTCCACACCCACCCAGCTGGTCATTAGGGCAGAGAACCAAATGTTAAATTATTTAAATCCCATCACTGTGTACAACATATATTCTCTTCTATTGAAATTTTTAGTATTGTTTTCAACCATGCACAGCTACTATATAATATTCTATTAAGGCACTTAAACAGATATTTTCACCCTCACTGTCTTCATTATTTGCATTGACACGAATTTCTTATCTCCCCTTCCCATTTTAGAATTAAGCAAGGAGCATTAATTACATTTGTTTGATAATCAGATGAGCAGAATATTCTCTGGCTTGATGTGCTTGTAAACCATAATCTTTATGGTTATTTCTTCCCCTTAAGATTAAGTCTCACAAAATACTAATATTCCATTTCTTTTTAGAGGTGATTTAAATGCCATCCCAAAATGCTTCAGCAGTCTTCTCCCAAAGATATTTCTTCAATAGGATTAAAAACACTTAGAAGCAAGAACCTAGTTTTTAGAAAAACTCTAGGAACAGGATTTGTTATTTGGATTAAACCAGTAGTTGGTTTCAAAACCCTCTCTACAGGTTCGCTCGTGGGCAGGCATGCACATAGACGTTCGGGCGGGTGAGCGGAACCGCCCACCACTACCGCTACTGGATCGCCCTGATCCAGGGTGAACCGGTAGCAACCCACCACTGGATTAAACATGTCAGTTTGGAAGTCTGCAAAATTCACTTATATTTTACAAGTAATCTAGAACTACTCGTGAAATGGTACTACACCCATTTGAAACTGCATTATCTTAAGTGAGATATGTTCAGATTGTGTAGAGAGATTTTAATTAAAAAAATGTAATGAACCCCTACCCCTGCTGGATATGTTCATTTAATAGTTCATTAAAAGTTTTTGAAAAAATCAGGAAGCCTAATATTTAATCATTATCATTAATATTAATGCTAGTGTGGTTTTATTGTCCATTTCACAAGACTTATCAAATGATGCAACATAAAGAACTCTGTTTTGATCTGCTACTTTATTATCCCAGAACTTTAAAAAATTAAAGAGCATTTTTCTTTAAAACAACAATAATACAATTAGCTGAAAAATGAACAACCATACATTACTTTGGATTCAGCACCAAAAAAAGTGCTTCAAAGACCTAGATGATGTGGAACCATTGTGCAACCCTTTAAAGTGGCCACATCCTCTCCCACAGCAGCAACTGCAGTTTTTTTAAAAAGGTTATCTTCAATGTGATCTTCAAAAAAGAAAGATTTGTAGACATGGAACATTCATTTATGCTTTTATCTATTCCACTACAGCAAAAAAATCTTGAAAAATCAATTAGCAGACATCTGTTTTATTCATGTCTATGCTCCATTTATTAGTTATATTAACAAAGTCATTCCTAATATATAGCCGCCATTTGGAGCAAATATTAAATATGTAAACTAAGAACTTCACATCCCTCTGTAAACTACAAATATATACATTCCCAAGTTTTTCATTTTTAAAGTATTTGCTGCTATTTAGCTTTGTTTTCTCTTTATTTTTGTTCTGTATTATTTGTATTTTTAAAATGTGTTATGCTTAAAAATCAGTGTTATAATAATGTACTGTTTCTTTAAATAAAAGTCTTAAATCTAACTATAAGTCTTAGAATTTAAGATTTCTACTGTAACTGTATCCAGGTACCCTAACATGTTTCAGATCATTTAGGTACACTTTGAAACCTCAGTCAGAATGTTCTGTTTGCCTTTTTGTTTAGCTTTAAGTCACAGTTCAGGAAAGATATTAGCTTTACTGTATACAGTATTCAGTTCTCAGTATTCAGTATTCAGCACAAAGCTGAAGAAGCTTCTTGGATGAGAAGCGAAACATCTTCAAAGAAAAACCAGAAAGTCCAGTTGCCTCTTGAAAAAACATCTTTAGGATACTAGTACAAGTGATCACCTCCAAGAATATTCTGTAGATGCAAGAAGATCTAAAGACATAAGTTGAAATGTTTTCAGATAATTAAAAGGATACAAGAAATAAGTCAAGGATAGCCTTTTACCATGAAGATAGGGCAACAAGTAGTTATATAGCAGGACAAAGAAATCTTTCGTAGAGCCTTTTAGCAAGAGAACAAACTTTCAAAGACCTCTTGGAGATTCATAGTGTCAGAAGTATAATTTGGGGTTCCAACTCTAGCCGAGGTTGCACAAAAGTAAATCAAAATGAGATCCAGACAGCTGTGAGAAAAGAAGAAATATTGTTTCCTCAAAGCAAAATAATTTGCTTTTAGGGGCAGGCGCAGCGAAATGGAGTACAGCTGCAGATTTTTATAGGAGGAGCTTGTCCGGGGTGTCACGTGCTGATTCTAGAGTGACACTTGAGGTATGGGTATGTGTGATGTAGATAGGTAGGTAGGTTTATTCTTGTGAACATGCAGTTCTTCTGGACAACATAACTTAATTAACTCTATGTTTGCAGGCCTTATCCTTTTGATATGTGGATTAGGTCTGAGTTATTTTGGAGTTTGAGGAAGTTTGCTAATTTGAATATCTTGGAGACGCCAATTCTCAGACCCTTATGAAGTCTGTTAACATTTTAAGGGAAGATGAAAACAGCATATATTTGGATATAAAACTTCTCATAATAGTAAACTTGGACAAAGGAGTTTTTAGACAAATAGTTAAAACTTTTCTAGAAACTAAGCTAATCTCACAGGTCACTTGTATGTTGACATTTGAAAACAGCTTGAAACATTTCAGTAAAGTGCATGCAGCAGAATTGTTAGCAGCCATTCTTCATTGCCCTACATTTTTGACTGAACAACCGGAAACACCATAGAAGAAGTCCCCAAGAAATGCAAACTCCCATGATTTCTTGCATTGATGTGGTAAAGTAGTTTTTTCTTTGATTTCAAAAGCAAGGGACTTCAAAACCTTTTAAAGCTGAGTATATTTTGGGGTAGCTTTCATTATCTGACAATGATTCCTGAGGATGTCTTCTATTCTGTCCCTTTAAAGTCTTCTTTCTGAGCACATCATCTTTCATTCAGCTCTATGATCTCTTTAATGCAAATACACCACCTTAAGTAGAAAGTTTAAGTCAGTGAAGTTGCCTCCTTCCATTTCTCCCTCTTGTATTTTCCTAATGTGATTTATTTCCTTGCCGAATTATGAATCACACTGCCTTAAAACCAGCTCATTAGTCAGTCTAAAAGGTGACCCTGGCCTACTTGAATATAATAAGGGAAAATTAATGGAAAGCTTCCAGCTCTCAGCAAAGATAAGAGATATAAAAAAATTCCCAATGATTATTATTGTTTAAAAATATGGAGAAGACAGAGAGTACTGTTTCAAAGACGTATGGAAAGGGGGATAGAGATGGGAAAAAGATTTTGCTTTCTGTTTTTGCCTCTAAAGCTAAATAAAATAATTGCTGACCATCTTATTTTATTTATTTATCAAACTTATCAAAATCTTCTTTTGGAAGTCTTTCAAAACTTTCTGTATGATACCTCTGTATGATAGGACTTTGTTGCTGTCGTATGATTATTATTGGTGGCTTTTATAACATTTCATTTTCTTCTTTGAATGAAAATCTAAAAAGATGAGCTGAGTGCAGGAAAGAAATATGGGTGGGCATAATGCAGCCTTATAACTAAGGCCAGTCATAAGCTATGGATGTGATACTTTCCTAAGTGTAAGGAGAATGTAATGGGAATGTAATGGGAAACATAGCAGAACTGTTACATCATCACAGCTATAGTCTTCAACATTAAGCAAAAGAGTTAGAGTTAGTAGATTTATTTCTGAAAAAGACAAGGATAGAATTGTTTATAAAAATGTCACTCATAAATTGTTCCTTGCTTTAATCGGAGTAGCATACCGTACAAAATTCCACATGACTATTAGTTGGGAGCAATCTAGTTTTCTATATCACTCTGTTTTACTCAATTTTATTCAGCCCCAAAATGATGGCCCTAGTTTTAATAATGAGGTACAAATAATGTTGTAGCAAAAGAAAATATTCTGTATGCATCCAGAGAAGGAACCTATCTTATATAAAAGCAAATTTTTAGTTTTTTCTAGAATATTATAGTCAATAACGACAAGGTGATTTTTGATCTGAGTTTTTTCCAGTACTATGTTGGGATGTTGGGATGCTGGGATTGAATCTAAAATTCTCTACATGCAAATTACGTTTCTGCAACTGAGCCACAGTGCTTTTTTTATAGTTAATGTCAGAGTTCCAAGGAACACCCCCAACAAAATAAAGCTCTGAGGCCTGAGGTTCCTCAAAGTTCCAATTTATTAGAGATGTCACGTTGGCACATCTGGGAAAACCCGAATCTGAAAGCTTCCAGGTTTCCCCCACCCAGCTAAGAGTTCACAGCCCTGCCCCACACCCACAAGTTCATCACATTGTCCAATCACCGGATACAATCTTCAGGCAGTCTCCATCAGACGCAGGCAAAAGTCCTTGAGTATGGAATGTTGCTATGACTAACTTTCTACTGCTCCAACAACAACCCCCTCCCAACTTCCCCAGCTAAAATATGTGGCAGTTTAGAAGCAAAAAGACAATTGTCTTCCAAAACTGACAGTTGGTTCTACACTTGGATCATCAGTTCTTCATGCATACTGACATGGCCAGCTTAATCGTTGTATTGTGGATTCTCACTCTTTAGTCTTCCTAACTTTCAGCCATCTCCTGGAGAAGAGACAATTCTGAAAGAGCACAGACTGAAGCATTTGTTGGAGGCAACAAGGCATGCAACCAACACAGCTTTGTAGACCCTCATCTAATTATTAGTGAAAATAGGATCATCAAAGTCAATGTTACAAAAACTTTGTTATGTGACTGCAGAGATATTTTTTTTAAAAAAAAAGAGTGGCAGGCTTTTAAGGGATGTTATTCACCTTTTCGGCCCTGAAGTGCTTGCTTAAAAAGAGAGAAAAGGAAACAAAATGTAACAAGAGAGAGAGTGTAATGTAATTCTGATGACCTATGTTACCCTATCCAATCACTGAAATGAGGTCACTGTGCCTTTTATTTACTTTAGAAGAAAGAAAATGAACAATCATGATCACAATAAGACCGATTCCCCAACCAATAAAGTTCTGAACTGACACGGTCCTCTTCTGACACACACACACAGGATGTCTATTTGTATTTTCCCAGGAAAAATGTTGGGGCTTGAAAAGTGAATAATGGCATTTGGCCCTCAGCTATGAAATAATTCATACCATCTTCTCCAGTTTTCCAAGTGAGAATTCACAATCAAGAAAGGTCTCCTTTAGTTTGTAATTTTGATTCTTTGCCTGTCTTTATTTGACCTCTTCCTCTTCCAGGGTTAATCATATAAGTCTCTTCATTTCATTTCAGTGGAGTCTTTTCATTTCACACTTTCTTGGTCGTGGGTTAATATCCCATAAAAGTGTCTGTCATCATTTTGTGTGTTTTGAGCTCATGCCTTGAATTCATGCTTTGTCAAAGTCCCTAAATTTAATTTAATTTATTTCATGAATGTTGGACATTGGGTTTTGTGTGTCACTACAAAGGTGCATGTAATGTACATTTTTTTAAAAAAAAATAGTTTTATTTTGGCCAACAAGCAATAATAAATATACTGAATAATACTATAAATCCAGAAGGATTTGAATGCATGCTATTTTTAATAAGCATGCATTGCAGTGTCTGCTTTTCCATTTAGTTTCATAGCTATTTATTCTTGAATAATATAAAACTGTATAATAATATAAAACTGTATAATAAATTACAGTATAATTTGTTGTGATGGCTATTAAAAAGGATCAAGAGCCTAGGCTTTCTTGTGCAAGTTACAGATCTTTTTGAAACCATCATTTTTACCAAACATCTCAATTTCACAGAATCAATTGCAACTCTCTCAGAATAGAGTAACCCACATTAACCTTTACTGAACTTTTACTTTAAAAGCCATCAAAGAACTCGCAATGCACAAAAATGAACTCTTAAAATCGTGTAGATGATTTTACATGCATTTTAAACAACACAAACTGTTTTTATTCTTTTGGCTTTTGATGTTGTTTTTTCTTTGTTTAATTGATTTATATGGCTGCCTAATTTGCAAATTATGTCTCTGGGCATCTAATTTAGAATTAAAATCAAAAGCATAAACCAACAAGAGAAAAACAACACAAAGGAAAATTTAATATACTTGAGAACAGTTCACAATTATGGAATCTCCCACTGTTACACAGATTCTCGTCTTCTTTCCAACAATTCTGATTCATCCCTCTTCAGTGTAGATCAAAGGTCTTCAAACTTGGCAGCTTTAAGATTGTGGACTTCAACTCACAGAATTCTCCAGCCAGCATAGCTGGAGTGGAAGTCCACAAGTCTTAAAGCTGCCAAGTTTGGGGACCACTGGTGGAGATGATGATATTCCTTATTATGATTGTTCACACAGTCAAGCCAGATGTTAAGCCTGGATTTATTGAGTCCTCCTCAAGGTCTTAAAGGCATCATTCAGGATGCCAGCTGTTCTGAGCAAAACTGCCTTTTGCAATTGACTGATGGGGATTTTGTCAATGTCGGTGGTGTTCAAGTGATGCTCCAGTTCTTTTGGGATTGCATCCAAGGCACCTATCACTATTTGTACAATCTTTGCTTTCTTTTTCCACAGTTGTTCTATTTCTATTTGCAGGTCTTTGTATTTTATTATCTTCTCCAGTTCTTTCACTTATATTCTGCCTTCTCCAGGTACTGCCCCATCCATTATCAGTGGGTTCCACTTACCTTTGCTACCGGTTTGCAACGGGAGCACGCACAGGCGCACGCTCACTTTGCTCCCACGTGGTGCTTCTGCGCATGTGCAGAAGTTTCTGTGCATGTGCAGATCATCCGTGATGATGTCCGGGCAGGTGGGTGGAGCCTCCTGCCGCCATTACTACCAGTTTGCAAGATCCAGGCCGAACCTGTAGCAAGCCACCTCTGATGTAAGCTGTTCCAAGTAAAGCTGCCTTTTGAAATTGGCTTATGGGGGTTTCCTTTCTGCTCAGGTGGGAAAAAATTGTTTTCAACTAGATGCTGTTGGACTGCATCAGCTACAACATCAGTTAGCAATTTGAAAGTTTTTGGTAAGCAGATAATTGGTCTGTAGTTGCCTGGTGTACCCCTTTTGCTGTATATTTCATTATCAGGCAGTTTTTGACAGATGTTAGCCACTCTTCAATTTCACCTCCATGCAGTATGTTGTTAAACTGCCCAGCAAAAAGTGTATGTATACCAGTCACACATTACAACCAAAAACCATGCAGTTCATTTTCCTCTGATGCCAACTAGTTGTTGATCTTTCTTGCTTTCTTCACAACCATTTCTGTGATTATTACAATTC
The DNA here is from genome assembly GCA_022577455.1 of Arizona elegans. Classification (NCBI taxonomy): domain Eukaryota; kingdom Metazoa; phylum Chordata; class Lepidosauria; order Squamata; family Colubridae; genus Arizona; species Arizona elegans. The sequence continues at coordinate 24,127,392 of JAKOOJ010000005.1, forward strand.
TAGCTTGCTTGCATATGATCACAGCTTGTTGGTCTTATTTTCCAGCCTGATCTTTCATTTTAGTGGTGCATTGTTTGGCTTTTTTTCTTCTTGGTTGATTTTGCATCCCAGGTATCCAATTATAACTGCAGCTGTGCTGTACATTAGTTGGTTGGCTTCTTGCAGTGAACAAGTACTTGTACCAGGGGTGGGTTCTACTTATCTTTACTACCGGTTTGCAACGGGAACATGCACACATGCACGCATGTGCAGATTGTCAATTATGATATACGGGCAGGTGGGTGGAGCCTCTCGCCACTTTTACTTCTGGTTCTAAAGAACCGGACAGAACCGGGAGCGACCCACCACTGGCTTGTACAGATATTACAGTATTGGCATCTTTTAATGTTTGTGCTAGCTGTTTCTTTTAGTTAGAGGACTTTTTCTTTCTGAGGCAAGGGTGAAGGTATTTGGTTTCCAAATGAAAATAATTCTACATCTGTGCTGGCTTCCTCTACTGCCAACTCCCTTTGGTTTGCATCTTCAGTCTCTGTTACTTCTGGCAAGGCTTTGATTTCTTTGCCCGGGGTAGCCCTTTGCAGTTTTTCCAGTTCTGTTTTGTAAATGCATCATTTTATATTATTATAAATCAATGTTTATTTACTGGCTTCTGTTCTGTTTTTTTTTTTTTTTTGATCCTGGGTGTTGTTCTTTCCAGCACTGGTGCGTTCACTTCAAATATTCTTATTGGGCTTGAGCTGTAATACCATGTTTCCCTGAAAATAAGACCCTGTCTTATATTTTTTTGAACCCCGAAATAAGCGCTTGGCCTTATTTTCGGGGAGGTCTTATTATTTTGGGGCACATGGAGGAAACCAGAGAAAATGGCAGGGACCAGCTGCGCATACGTTTAAATGTTTTTGGGAAGGGCTTATTTTTAGGAGGGGGCTTATTTTAGCACATGCTCTCAAAAGCCCGATTGGGCTTATTATCAGGGGATGTCTTATTTTCAGAGAAACAGGATAACAGATCATTATTTCTTTTCGATCTTTGGATATTTGTGACAGATAAACATATTTTACCTGGTCAGCTAACAATCCTGAGTCCTACAGCACATATTTCATCTGATCCAGCAACTTCAAAATCTAGCGCAGTCCTTGTTGATCTAGTGACAACTGAGCCAGTATGGGTGATCTTATATTTGAAAAAAAAGATCTCAATTCCAACATCTCTTTTACATCTTTCAGCAACAGTTTGGGTATATTTCAAAACTTCCCCCTGCTTGTTAGTATCTTATTTATGCACTGTGGAAGATTAGTTAATTACAATGAGACATTGATATGAACAAGACAAAGAAGAGAAAGGCTCATTTTTCAATATTTATGCAAATACGATGAATTGAAAACTTGTGTGATGATTTAGAAAGGCTTTTTGATTTAATTCCCCCAAGTCTGCAATGTCTTTTTGCTTTCTGCATATAAGGAACAGAAAAAAAACTGCCTTCTTAACTCTGCTCTTCTGATAATTTCTTCCAAAAAAAACCTGCACTGATATACAAAGTAGGCTCAGTCCTTATATAAATTTTAATATTGGTAAACATTTGATATTTTTTTGCCTTGATTTACACTATGAAACCTTCATATAAAATGACAACTAAGAAAACAGGAATGTGAATACAGTAACTAGAAAGCTGCCCTGGACAATTTGTCAAAACTGATAAATGTAATGTCTATATCTCAACTAAGTGGCTCATAGTTTTGTGTCCCTGAATCAATTAAGAATTAATTTGACTTTTTACAACCTCACTTATCACCATTTTTCATTCCTGCAAAGCTAACGAATGATAGCTTTTTGGAGCTGACACTTTATGATTACTTATAAGCAGCCACAATTTCAGACAAATGTAAGGAGAGATTAATTTATCCAGTGTTCAAGCCACGAAAGGATTCAGGAGCCTGAAACAAAACAACAAGGAATCTAATCAAGATGTATTGTAATACTGCAGAAAATCCGTTCAGCAAATTTATTCGCTAGTGACTGGACTGCAGACTAAACTAAATGAACATGTTGAAAATAGATTTTCATTAGACTTGCAACCTGAATAATAATAATAATAATAATAAAATCAGATAGCAATAATACCGAAGAGTGTCCTGGGCAATCTAATGATCTCTAGCTATTTTGGACTATAACTCTCATAATTTTTCATTACTGGTCAATCTATCAAGGGGTTACAACAACTTTGATCCCAAACATTTAGACCACATCAGGTTATTTACTCTGAATATACAAATACTAAAGTGATTTGTCTATGCTTCATGAATGAAAATCTTTTGGTTCCAGAATTCTGGAGTGGCATTTTCAGCATTTACACTAAATTCCTGAATTAGCTTCATGACTCAGAAATACATTTGTAATTTCCAGGATTTGCTTTCCTCTTGATTAAGTTGGTTGATTAAGTTAATTAAGTTAATTAACCTGGAACCAAGGAGATGTTTTTTGACAGTTGGAACAATTAACCAATAGAACATTTTTCCTTCCAGAGCTATGGGTGCATTGGAAATTTTCAAAAAAGGATTGGCTAACCATTTGTCTGGGATGATATAAGGCAGGGGTGAAATCCAGCAGGTTCTGGCAGGTTCTGGAGAACCGGTAGCAGAAATTTTGAATAGTTCAGAGAGCCAGCAAATACAACCTCTGGCTGGTCCCAGAGTCAGGTGGGAATGGAGATTTTGCAGTATCCTTCCCTTGCCACTCCTACCAAGCCACACCCACCAAGCCACGCCTACAGAACCGATAGTAAAAAAAAAATGAATTTCACCACTAATATAAGGTGTCCTGCTATGGGCAGAGAGTTTGACTAGAATACATCCAAAGTCCCTTCCAGCCCAATGATTCTATGATTCCATGAAGTGCATTCTCTCTAATTAATTTAACTAGGTTATAAGTGACTGGAGTTGCCATGTTCCTAAATCTGTGTCTAGCCTGGGATCCCAAAGCAAACTGGACTTTTTTGAATCCAGAAGTGTGAGCCATATCATATAAAATAGCACTGCAATTAGGCTACATTTTGTTAATATGAACTCCATAATATTAACATGAACACATTTTAATTCTTAATTGCTCACAGGTTTTTTTGAGGTTCGCTTTAAGTAATAGAATAGAATAGAATTTTTTATTGTCCAAGTGTGATTGGACACACAAGGAATTTGTCTCGGTGCATATGCACTCAGTGTACATAAAAGAAAAAATATGTTCATCAAGAATCATAAGGTACAACACTTAATGATAGTCATAGGGAAACAGTCAATATAAATCTTAAGGATATCAACAACAAGGTTAGAGTCATACAGTCATATGCGGGAGGAACTGGGTGATAGGAATGATGAGAAGATTAATAGTAATGCAGACTTAGTAACTAGTTTGACAGTGTTGAGGGAATTATTTATTTAGCAGAGTGATGGCGTTCAGGAAAAACTGTTCTTGTGTCTAGTTGTTCTGGTGTGCAGTGCTCTATAGCATCGTTTTGAGGGTAGGAGTTGAAACAGCTTATTTCCAGGATACGAGGGGTCTGTAAATATTTTCACAACCCTCTTTTTGACTCGTGCAGTATACAGGTCCTCAATGGAGGGCAGGTTGGTAGCAATTGTTTTTTCTGCCGTTCTAATTATCCTCTGAAGTCTGTGTCTGTCTTGTTGGGTTGCAGAGCCAAACAAGACAGTTATAGAGGAAAAGTTATCGAGTTAAAGATGAAGAGTGAAATTTATGACCACATATCTTTTTAAAATAAATCAATAGGAAATACCACTACCATTTTCAGCATTCCTTTTATCACACAGCCCCCCCCCCCTTTTTTTTTTTGCATTTTGCATTTAGGAATAAGCTAATATTAATATTAATAGAAAGAAAAATTTAGCTTTCCAATCATTAATCCACATGATAAATTGTATCTTGGGACTCAATATCATAAAGATATTGACATTTAACTTGACTCCTATTTTCTAGATTTCTACATAGGTTGAGATATGCTGACTAGATTTCCCACTGTTCCAAATTTTCTAGTGCACTTCTGTGCTCAGAAGGTACATAAATAGCACACTAAAAGCAATAGTCAAAATAAAACCATTTAGAAATCTAAACATTTATTTTTTCGCATTTGAATTCCTATTTTCACCTAATTAGCCCAAGGAAACCTATGTGATTTAGATATTCCAATATTGATCAGGATCATTTTAAATAAAATGTGATTCCCCTGTAGAAATTTTAGTCTGTTGCAACAGTCTCCTGACACTTTATATCTAATAAGAGTCTATTTTATAATACTGTATTGCAGATACAACTCCCAGCAGTTTACAGTGAAACAATGAAAGATAAAGCCAATGAAACAACTAAAATTAAATTAAATAACCTCCCACTGGTACCCCATCACAATGGTGACAATTACAATTATGTGTTGAAGTCTCTGTGGGATAAACTGCATTATTTCCTTTCATCCCGATAGGGAAAACATTCCCTCAATAACAGCCCGGATTTTAGTGGCACATACACAGCAGAGGTCCACATTTATTGAAATTGAAATTCATTTATGTATATTTGCAGACACCGTTAATGTAATTTCATATCCTCAGGTAAAAATATATGACCTTAAAATAGTTCATAGTTATTAAATAAAGTGGCTGCTCTTTGCACTTTTAAAGGTCTGGAAGAACTTTCTTTTTAAAATTAACGGTTTCTTTTTACACCACTGGCTACCATTACCAACTAGGCATCCCGTTTCTGTGAATCATTACCTAGTTGAGGTATTGTTTTTTATCACAGAAATGTCTTCAAAGAAATATTCCAGCTGAAGGATTTTAAACCATAAATGTCAAAAGACAAATGGAAAATGGAAAAAATTAAAAAGTAGAACAGTTAAATAAGAATGTTCTCAAACTATAGCAATGATCTATCAGGGAATCACATACCACCATATATTTTTTTAAAAAAAAAAAAACTGATCAGGACTTGCAGCAAAATCTATCAAAACTCACTCCAGAAATTTGCAGCAGGCAGTTGTAGTACCCTACAGTTTGAGAACTTGTATGATATATAGATTAAATAAAATGGAATTATTAAAAGGATGTGGTATTTTTTATTCCTTGTCCACCCCTAACTCCCATAAAATTATTAAGTATTTATCAATCAGCAAGTTTCACATACACTCATTTGTCATTTTAGAGTGTCATAGTGCCACTAAATATGATTATTCTTGCCTTAGTGAAAAGGGTGAGGAACAATTAAAAACATGCTATGAAAAATGTAGTTCTTTCCTACAAAAGCAAGTGTTCCTATAAGCATTGTTCCAGGTAATTGCTCTTCCTTAACACTATCATGGAGTCCAGGTAAAAATCCTACTCCGCATTGTTTCCTATTGTTTAAGCTGCAGGGATCTCAAATTTGCATCTTCTAGATTCATCTTGTGTGGCCTGTATGCCATACTGTACTATCACTAAGACTCTCCACTAGACTTAGAACTACGCTGACTTCAGTCTGACCTAAGCATAGTACATAAAGTTATCTGCCACAATGTCTACCTGTCAATGACTACTTCAGCTTCAACCATAACAATACACGAGCAAATAATAGATACAAACTCAAGGTAAACCGCTCCAAACTCGGTTACAGAAAATATGACTTCAGTAACAGAGTGGTCAATGCGTGGAATGCACTACCTAACTCTGTAGTCCAAACCCCCAAAACTTTAACCTTAAACTGTCTACTGTTGACCTCATCCCATTCCTAAGAGGTCTGTAAGAGGCGTGCATAAGTGCACCAGTGTGCCTACCGTCCCTGTCCTAATATTCCTTTTTACTTACTCTTTTCATGTATTCAAATTACATTTATACTTTTACCTGTTATCTTATATATGCTTGACAAAATAAATAAATAAATAAAATAAGTATGACTGGCAGAGGGCACAACATCAGCAGATCATTTTGTTCTACCCTCCTTCACTTTGGGAAGTGTGCTTCCTTTCCGGGTATTCCTTGTGACATTTTCTACTAATATTCTCCTTTCCCACTATTCTGTCATGCCCAAATATATAGTTTATGTAGAATTCAAGAAAGACTTTACTTTGCATTTACTCACCTTGCCATTTCAACTTCAGCTGTGACAAGTAAAGGAGAGCTGCCAGAAGTGATGGGCAGCAGGCACATGATAACATCTCCTTTCCCCGAACCTTTCCTCCCTTCCAGCAGCTTCCCCCCATCTGCTTCAGCTAGCGAAGCATCTAGAGCCACCTCAGAAATTTGTGCATAACCCAAATGGAGAGTACAACTTTCCCATCTACTGTATCAGTTTACAGACCAAGCAAGTTTGATGTTCTTTCATGCAGACTGGAATATTTTGTTCCATGTGACCTGCTTCTGATTTCTATCCTGTGGCTAGAAGAATTTGTGCATCCACAGCAGCAGAATTTTATGCTTGGCTCTGCTAAGTGACTTTGAGCATATCTGTTTAATTTTCTCCTTTCTCTTGGCAATGGAGAGAATTGCACTACCATGGCTAGTTATATATTCTTGATTCATTTAATGAAGAGGTTTTACAAGTCTGATATGTCAGGGGAAACTGGACACTTTGGAGTATTTAAGACTATTTACCTTCTTTTTAAGGACTGAACAGATGTCAAGAGCTATGTAACTTCTTGTCACACCTGCCGCCACTCTAATGTTTCAGTTATTATCTAGTCAATCGGCTGTATCCTCATTTCCTCATTCCCGCACCTCAAAGGGGGCCTCAGATATGTAGTCTTGAATTTGATCATTGACTTACCATTCCTAAGGCCATAGATTGTCACTGATCTTTCTTGAAGATAGTTCAGTTTTTCTTCCCTAACTTTCTCCGTTGCACTCCAGGGACTGCTCATTTGGTTATCTTTTTTTCCCCCTAGGACTAAAGAATATCCAAAGTTCTTCATAGAAGTGACCAATTCATAGCTTGCTTTTCAAAGGTTCTTTTTAAACATTTTAGATTTGAACTCTGTTCCTCCTCAGCATATCTGGGGAGTCTCATAGTGTAACAGAGTTAATATATGTTATCTTGGGACAGTCCCTTTCTTATTATGTGAATGGCCATCCAACTAACTGTATAACCTATTGTCTATATCAGGGGTCATCAACCTTTCGGACCTCAAGGACCACTAAGTTCAAAATTTTAAATCCCATGGACCACTAATATGATCTGTCTATTGACCAGCTGGGTGGGCATGGCTATGTGGTCATGTGACTGGGTGGGCATGGCCAACTCCTTGCTTCCCCGCCCGGGCTCCTTAGGGCCCCAACAGGAAGCAGTTGTTGGAGCTAAACAGCCACCACGAGAAAGAGTTGCCAAAATGGCTCAGTTCAAATTGGATCTGACCAAGAAGGAGGCTTAGTAGAAGCATCTCACTGAGGACTACGAGCATAGGCTTTCCAAGTAGAGGGAAGACCTACAGGAGTGCAAGGCCAGGTACCGGTGCCAGGTACCGGACACTCAGCAGGCTAAGATGGTCAGCCAATTCCAGGCTATGATGCAGTCCCACTGGAACAAGGTCCTCTGGCTCTTTGCCACCAGCGGCACTTCCCTCCAGCCTTTGCCCAAAGCCCTGCACCAGGAGGCTGAAGCAGACCCCAAGTCAGAATTTCTGCCCCCCTCTGACCCACACAAAAAGACCTCAAAGGGAGAGACTCTCTGCAGCAACACTCATTGCATGTATCCAGCCCAGGAGCCATAGTTTTCAGACCCCTGATTTAGGGCAATATTAAAAATGCAAATATTTTTTCTGCGGACCACCAAAATTTCCTTGTGGACCACCAGTGGTCCACGGCCCATCAGTTGGTGGGCGTGGTGTGGCTTGGTGGGCATGGCTTGGTGGGCATGGCAGGGGAAGGATACTGCAGAATCTCCATTCCCACCCCACTCCAGGAAAAGGATATTGCAAAATTCCCATTCCCTCTCTACTCCTGGGAGAAAGATACTGCAAAATCTCCATTCCCACCCCACTCTGGGACCAGCCAGAGGTGGTATTTGCTGGTTCTCCAAACTACTCAAAATTTCCGCTACCGGTTCTCTAGAACCTGTCAGAACCTGCTGGATTTCACCCCTGGGTGAAATGATTTCCATGATTTCCACAGAAATCATGCTAGTTTCTCAAGTAACAGCTAAATTCCTACAGATATACTGCCTATAAATGTACTGCTATAAAGTACATTCCTATAAATGTACTGCTATTTGTTATTGCTAGGAACATTCTCCAACTTCTAACACTTTGCTCCTTACTAAGTTCGTCTTCTCCAAAAACCCTATCAAGAACTTGGATGTTGAATGTATTGGACTGTTCCTTGTATCAACACATATCAACACCAGGCTCAAGCCAGGATAAAATATCAAAAAGAATTGTATTGACTTATGGAGAAAGGACTATATATCAATAGCCATACCTTCTTTCAGTCAAAACGCACAAAATACTAATAGAATCATCTCATTTGAGATGTATCTAGATCCGTTCCAGACGTATCTAGATCCGTTCCAGTCGGGCTTCAGGCCTGGGTACAGCACGGAAACGGCATTGGTCGCGTTGGTGGATGATCTCTGGAGGGCTCGGGACAGAGGTTGTTCCTCTGTCCTGGTCCTATTAGATCTCTCAGTGGCTTTTGATACCATCGACCATGGTATCATGCTGCACCGGTTGGAAGAGTTGGGGGTGAGAGGCACCGTATTACGGTGGTTCTCCTCCTTTCTCTCTGACCGGTCGCAGTCTGTGTTGACAGGGGGGCAGAGGTCGACCCCGAGGCCCCTTATATGTGGGGTGCCACAAGGATCGGTCCTCTCGCCCCTTCTGTTCAACATTTATGTGAAGCCGCTGGGCGAGATCATCCGTGGTTTCGGGGTGGAGTACCATCAGTATGCTGACAACACCCAGCTGTACATCTCCACCCCAGACCACCCCAACGATGCCCTTGAAGTGATGTCCCGGTGCCTGGAGGCCGTACGGATCTGGATGGGGAGAAACAGGCTCAGGCTCAACCCATCCAAGACCGAGTGGCTGTGGTTTCCGACGTCCCGATATAGTCAGCTGGTGCCATCGCTGACTATTGGGGGCGAAGCACTGGCCCCCACGGAGAGGGTTCGCAACTTGGGTGTCCTCCTGGATTCACGGCTGTCTTTAGAAGAGCACTTGACGGCCGTGATCGGGAGGATTTTTCATCAGGTCCGCCTGATTCGCCAGTTGCGTCCCTTTCTGGATCGGGACTCGTTACGCACGGTCACTCATGCCCTCGTCACCTCCCGTCTGGACTATTGTAACGCTCTCTACATGGGGCTCCCCTTGAGGAGCACTCGGAGGCTCCAACTGGCGCAGAGTGCGGCCGCGCGGGTGGTGATGGGAGCGACGTGGCGCTCCCATGTAACGCCTCTCCTGCGCGAGCTGCACTGGTTCCCGGTGGTCTTCCAAGTGCGCTTCAAGGTTCTGGTTATCACCTTCAGAGCGCTCCATGGCTTAGGACCTGGCTATTTACGGGACTGCCTGCTGCCACCAATAGCCTCCCACCGACCAGTACGGTCCCATAGAGAGGGGCTCCTCCGGGTGCCGTCGGCCAAACAATGTCGACTGGCAGCCCCCAGGGGGAGAGCCTTCTCTGTGGGGGCACCTACGATCTGGAACGAGCTCCCCCCAGAGATACGGAGAATTCCGGATCTGCGTACCTTCCGTCGCGCGCTTAAGATGTTCTTATTCCATCAAGCTGGCCTGACCTAAACTTTTCCTCTTTTAAAATGGAATTTTAAATTTTAAATTTGGTTTTAAATTTATTGGGGTTTTAAAATGTTTCAGCCAAATTTATTTAATTAGTTTTATCTCCATTTTAAATTTTGTATCTATATGTTTTATTTTATGGCTGTTCACCGCCCTGAGTCCTTCGGGAGTAGGGCGGTATACAAATTTAATAAAATAAAAATAAATAAATAAAATTTGGCAATTGTTTCAGTAAAAAAAAAAAAAAAATTCCACTCAGGAATGATCTGTGGAAAATTTTCTCAGCCTCAGGGAATTGTATAATTCATATTAAATGATGATGGTTTTCAATGTGATTCTTGTGCTGCTTCACAACTTGGTCCTGATGCTAAAACATTCTATTATCAACACAATCAGTGATTTTCATTTGATTTCATTTCATTTAATCAGAGTAATGTGCCACTTAGAAAATATTACTTCGTGGAAAAAGTAATGGAAACTCAGAACCAACTTCAAGCAGAGGTAGTGGGACAGTCATCAGTAACTGAGTTTAAACATGCTTGGAACAAACACATGTCCATCATCCAACAAAAATTCAAAATAAAAATAATAAAAACAACAATGAACAATGATGATGATGATGTCTCAAAGGACAGACTTGGTGAACCACTAGCTCTTTTTCTGCCATCAGTTTTCTATACTTCTATGAACTACTGCTAGGCTTCTTTCAACAAGCTGGACAGGAAACAAACACAACAGGCATGTTATGCCTCTGACCTCCCCTGTGGCATTCTGGTCTTTTATCTTTCAGCATACTCCAGTCTTCAGCATCACTTCATATTTTCTAATAACAATGACTCTTCCCTTGATGACCCAAGTTTCTACACTTTAGCCATCTCCTTCGAAGAGTCCAGCACACCATGGTTTGTGAGTGTTTTTCTAATCACATAGCCGTCCTTTCTTACTTTCATGAGAATAACAATATTTTGCCATTTTATAGTCTGAGGAATTCAGGTACATGTCACAAATAGCATTGGATCATTTTGAGAGTATAACAGTGAGACAACTGAGATTGTACAAATATACATACATACATACATCTACATCTACATTTACATCATCTACATCTACATCATCTACATCTACATCTACATCTACATCTACATCTACATATACATATACATATACATATACATATACATATACATATACCAGGGGTGGGTTCTACTTACCTTTACTGCCAGTTTGTATCACGCCCGCACGCACATGCGCAGATCAACTTTGATGATGTCCAGGTCCGTGGGTGGAGTCTCTCGCCGGTTTTACTACCGGTTCTTGCGAACCAGTCCGAACTGGTGACAACCCACCACTGACATATACATATACATATACATATACATATACATATACATATACATATACATATACATATACATATACATATACATATACATATACATATACATTTCATTGAGTGTCATATTTCAAACAATGCAATAGATTTATCGATGGAGGGCTTACTGTGTTCTTTTCTTTTTTAAAAAAAACTTCACCCTTTCCCCCTCCCCACACATACGCTAAAAGTACCATATCCAGAGCCATTATTTTCTATTTCGCTAAGGATATTTCATAGGCAGATTTCATTCCTTTTATACATGAGCAAAAGCCAATAGCAAACATCACTTTAACAGTGCAATATTCTGTTCTGTTCCAGTGATTTTTTTTTGCAAGCAATACATTATCTGTCAAACGTAGCACAGATTATTCACAGCACCTCTACTTATTTCCTAAAATGAAAACATTAAGCATATTTCTATTTCATTATCTTCTAAATGAATGAATAAACAAATAAACAAATAAATTAGCAAGCTTCACACACTTGGCCCAACAGACGACTGAATTAGGAAAGAAAATGCCTCGTTAGGGAGTTTTTCTCACACATTCACACAGAAGGGGGAAAAATGTCATACATCCATAGTTGTCTGTCATATAAATAATGAATATACAATTCTTCAGAGTGCCCTGTCTATTGTAAAATATGATCTTAGCTAGCAGACTGTTTGGAATAACTGACACCAAGCTCTATAATATATGAATTCATCACTTTTATCAAAGACTAATAGATTATGGGGAAATCTATATGAATGTTGAGATTCCTGAAATCTCTCATAAGGGAAAAGCCTATCCCAAATGCTCATCCTTTTAGTTTTTTGTTTTTCTAGAAAAACAAGGCAACCGAACAGGGGCCGTCTTAACACAGGGGCCTGATGGGCACTTGCCCATGGGTCCCACAAGCATGGAGCCCCATACTAATCTGTGTATGTTAACCCTTCAATGCACTGTATCATATAAATACAGCAACTGTATGGCTTACTGAGTATTATTGTGTTTTTCAAGCCTCGTGTATTGTTCAAATGTTTATCATGTTGATTAGTTGTTGCTGCACAGCATTTTTTAATGTTTCAACACCGATTTTGTTGGACGTGCCAATAAAATAAATATATGTTTAATTTTATTGGCCATTTACATTTTTATTCCTGTGAGTAGTTGTCGTAGGGGCCTTGCTTTGCCTGGGGCCCATAATGCTGTTAAGACAGCCCTGAACCAAACTAAACAAGGGAAGTGCTGCATCCAGGCTAATGCCATCTACTACTTCTGAAGCATTAATTAAGACAATGCAAAACCTATTTGCAACACATGGCATTCCAGATATCCTGGTTTCTGATAATGATCCCCAACTGGTATCAGGACCTTTCGAACATTTCCTTGCAGGGCTGGGCATCAAACACATGCTCACAGCCCCTTTCTTTCCAGCTACCAATGGCCGAGCTGAAAAAGCTGTTCGATCTGTTAAAGAGGGTCTTACAAGGATGGGGCCAGGAGACTGAAACTTTAAAATTTCTAAATATCTCTTATTGCAACATGCCACCCCTTGCCCAGACACCAATCAAAGCCCAGCTGAACTCCTAATGGGAAGACGCACTAAAACTAAATTGGACAAACTACATCCAACATATTCTCCTGACACAGCCAGAGAAATCACTTCCAGACTCAGAATCTTCCAAACAGGGGACTATATATTTGCAAGAAATTACTCAGGGCCTCCCCATGGGGCCAGGAACTATAACCAAAATTACATGTCCCAGAACATATATAATCATCCTAGAGAATGGACGAATCTGGCAGCGTCATATAGACCAAATAAGGGGTCGACACAACAGAAATACAAGCTTAGATAACCCAAAAAATAATTCAACCCAGCCAGATAAAGGTTTCATTGCAGATGAGCCTAAGGAATCTGAGTTGGAATGCAAGGATCAAGAATCCACTCACAGTGATGACGGCTTACCAAGACTGGGGGACTGTGTTTCAACGATGAGTCCTCTACAACCCGAGGAAGAAGCTGCAGGAACCACTTCAGGACCCTCTTCAGAGTTTTCACCTAATCCATATGAACCAGAACGCCTTTGAAGGTCCAGATGAGTTAGAAGACTGCCTGCCTACCTCGAGGACTATGAATGGGCCCTCTAGTGACGAAGGAGTGCTGCGTCCAGGCTGCACTCTGATTGGTTGTTTGCTTTTCGGTGCGAGTATAAAAGGAGCTGTCAAAAGTGCTGACAGCCACTGCTCCTTTTGCTAGCCGCCAAGCTAGCGATTCTGTTAACAGGAAATGTTAACAAATAAAACTTGTTAGCTTTACTCTAAACTGTCTTGCCTCAGTCTGTTTGTCCCTAACAGGAACATAACAGGAGGGAAGGATATAGGGTGTATTTTGATTTTGAATCACTAAAATGTTCTGTCTTAAAGTGCTTTCCCAACAAAATCCATGTATTCAAAGGGACGTAAGAACATGGATAGTAATTGCAGAGCCTTGCTAAGGAAATGATCTTCAGACAGTGATATTGGATCAATGATGCTTTTGAACTTTGTTGTTGAAGAAGACTCCGAAGCACACAGTGGACAGTCAAGAAAACAAATACATCCTAGAACAAATTAATCCAGACTTTTTACTAAAGACACAAATGACCAGGATCAACTTATCCTACTTTGGACACATTATGTTGAAGACCTAGCTATCTGGAATGCTAGGAAAGGTAGAAGAAAGTAGGAAGAAAAGTGGAAGAAGGTGGAAGAAGATGACAAAATGGATGGATTCAATTACAGGGGCAACAAGTGTTAGAAAAACTGGAGGATCAGTTTAGGGACAGATCAACATACAGTAGAGTTCTTGAAAAGCAATCTTTCAAAGTTCCAATTGGTTCCATCTTTTCTCGTGTTTTGAAGACCTGGCTCTGCACCCAGGCATTGGATTAGAGAGGTTTGTTGTTGTTGTTGTTAGTCATGAAGTCATATCCAACCAATTGCAACCCCATGGACAACGTTCCTCCAGGCCTTCCTGTCCTCTACCATCCTCTGGAGTCCATTTAAGTTCATGCTGACTGCTTCAGTGACTCTAGCCAGCCACCTCATTCTCTGCCGTCCCCTTCTTCTTTTGCCCTCAATCTTTCCCAGCATTAGGCTCTTCTCCAGTGAGTCATTCCTTCTCATTAGGTGGCCAAAGTATTTGAGTTTCATCTTCAGGATCTGGCCTTCTAAAAAGCAGTCAGGGTGGATCTCCTCTAGGACTGACCGGTTTGATCCTCTTGCAGTTCAAGGGACTCGCAGGAGTCTTCTCCAGCACCATAGTTCCAAGGCCTCAATTCTTTGGTGCTCAGCCTTCCTTTCACTTTTAGAGGGGTTACTGACCCCCCCAAAAATAATTTTGTTAGAGAGAGTTTTGATTTGTTTATTTTTCAGACATGTATGCTTCTTTTATCTTGTATTTGGATGCACAAGTCATCTATGAAAAGTAATCAAATAAAACAAGCAAACAAACAAATAAACATAACTAATATCTGATTATTATTGCCTGGTTGAAATAGATAAAGAAGTTCAAAAGTACTTTACAGATCAATAAATAAGATAATTTCATTTTTTGACTGAAAGTTATCTCCTTTTTCCATTTTCTATTATGCATCCTATTATGTTTCCATTATATGCAAATATATTTTGTACTCTTTATAAAATAGCTTGAGGCTTTCAGTTAAATAAGAATAGATTAATTTATTAACAATTACTAAAATATATAAACGGCTTAATTCTTTAGTCTATTTTTTTCCAAATAGAAAATTTATCCCTCGATTAAACCCTCTTGTTTTTTCTTGGATCTTCCTTGCCATATATGAAATTGGCTCCCTCATTTTCTCTCCGCTGGTTATGATCTCATTGCATTACAGCTGGGGTCACACCACACAAGAGTTTATGAAAGTTATATTTTTGTAATTCAGCATACTGTAAGAATCCTTTTTTTCACATGTTATGTGAACAATATTATATCCATTGAATCGTTGGGCACAACATCTATAATTTCTTATGTTGTTTGGCAGATTGGGATGTTGTGTAAACCAGTGGTGGGATTCAGCCAGTTCTCTCCAGATTAGGCAAACTGGTAGCAGCAACTGTGAGAGGCTCCGCCACTCCACCTGGACGTAATGCACGATCACTGTGCATGCACAGAAGACCATGCGCATACACAGAGGAACCGCATGCAAGCGAAGCAAGCATGTGCACATGCTCACATTTGCAAACCGGTAGGTGAGTGAATCCCACCTCTGGTGTAAACCCAATAGTAGTTTCCTTAAACTATCTATTGGAATCAAGTGGAATGAAAAGAACCTATATACAGATTGAAACCCTATCAATTCACAAGTCTTTTGAAGTGATAATACAATATGGAAGAATAATAGAATAATAGAGGTGGAAGCAGGGGTGAAATCCAGCAGGTTCTGACAGGTTCTGGAGAACCAGTAGCGGAAATTTTGAGTAGTTCAGAGAACTGGCAAATACCACCTCTGGCTGGCCCCAGAGTGGGGTGGGAATGGAGATTTTGCAATATCCTTCCCCCAGGAGTTGGGTGGGAATGGAGATTTTGCAATATCCTTCCCCCAGAAGCGGGGTGGGAATGGAGATTTTGCAGTATCCTTCCCCTGCATGCCCACCAAGCCACGCCCACCAAGCCACACCACACTACGCCCACTAAGCCACACCCACAGAACCGGTAGGTAAAAAATTTGGATTTCACCACTAGTCCAAACTTCTGCTCGGGCAAAAAACCTATACCATTTCAGACAAATGTCTATCCAATCTCGTCTTAAAAACCTCCTAGTATTGGAGCGTATTGGCATATCAGTAGGCTATGAATATGTTTGACCCAAAGTTTGAGAATTTTTTTTCTCTTATATATCTCCCTTATATATGAAACCATTTGTACATAATTTTTTTCATAACTTTCCTTTTCCTTCTTCCAAGATACTGTTTTTCTTGCCACATTGTCATCAGCATATTCAAAGGGAAGTGATGGTGCTGGATCCCTGCATAAATAGAACTACAGATAACAGACTCACACGCCAAAGAAAAAATTAATCATTTCTTTGAAATAATTCATATTCTTTCAGTTATCATTCTTATCCAGAGACTACAGTTTGAGCCAAAACATTTCACATGCAATAAGGAAAAGATAGCATAGAAATCAATGCATACATGTCAAGCTTGTAACTGACTTATGCACAAATAGAGTGGGTGATTTGCATTTTTGCAAATAATAGCTATTCAGATTTCATTACTGTCAAGACACTGCTCTTAGAAAAGTCAGAAGCACAAGACTCAGAAACTATTATTATTATTATAGGTTGCACAGCCAGATGTTTAGACTTAATTTGGCATTTTGATCACCTATTGAGTCCTTCCCAAGGATGCTGAGAAAGGCGGATGTTGCAGATTGATGGTGTTAAAAGTACCAGTGCAAGATGTAAACTGTTCCAATTAAAGATGCCTTTTGCAATTGATGGTTATTGTGTCAATACCAATGGTGTTCAAATGGTGGTCCATAAGTTTTGAGATGGTACCCTATTACTATTATTATTATTTCTCCCAAACCAATCTGATCATGAACAAAAAGATAAAATACAATAGAAGTCTAGCATGAAGCTATAAGAAAACACTATCAAAATTAAAATATACTGTATACCAGACAGTGTAGGAGAAGGAATCAAAGTGTAATAAGAAGGTTCTACACTGTCACACAGGGCTACAGATTCACATGTAGGACCACGACAAGGATTTCCCAGGTCATATGAATGTTCAAATCGGAGGGTTGTAGGAGGTAGGCTTTTCAATTTTTGGAGGAATATAAAAACTGCCAAACTTTTCAATAATTCACAGAGAGCCAGTTCATCGCCAATGTAGTTCTTTCAGGGATCTGGCCAGTTGTTCCCAGAAATTTCTGATTTCTGATATCATTTAGAAGTTATATTCCAGCTCCTATCTTATCTTTTATATACGTATATTGCTTTAATGTTTTGTGCTTGCATTTTATTATGTTGTGAGCCACCTGACATTGAGATGGGCAGTATATAAATTTGATAAAATAAATTTTTAGGCAGTGCAGATATTTTCCATTTTCATAGAATTTTCAAAATTTATTATGTGATTAAAATTGGCAATAAGCTTAGCACTGAAATCTGTACTGCCCCATGAATTGGATTCACTTCCATGAACTGAAGGTGTAACTCAGTTGATGGAAAAATAATCCAGAGCTCAAGATGAATTCTTGCCCTTAGACCAGTTTGTATATTGCTTATTTATTAAAAATGTGCTTACTGTTCCGAAATATTTCCTGTTCCTGAAATTATTTCTGGGACATGTTTATTGCATTCTTAAGATTTAAATGATTTTTCTTTTAAACATTACTAAACTTTATATTCGTACAAAATATACAGAGTGATATATGCTAACAGGTTCAGGCTATTTTATATCTTACTGGAGATATAAAATGTCCTTTTTAATCCCTTTTATAGAAGAATCACAAAGTTTCAGAATATCAAAATATATATATATAACTCCTTGTTTGAAAAAACAAGTTTGGTACAGAGTTTAATTCAATTTGAAAATAATTTATGCATTATAATTCCCAAGTTTATGTTTTTCCTAATATAAGGTTTTAAAACATTAGATATCGTTTGACTTGTTGCCATAAAAATAAACCTTCTTAGACAGAAAATTGTATTAATTATTACTCCTGTTTGATCATTCTTATTATGTTAGTCATCTTTGCTAATTAAGAATATTCTTTTGGTTTTTAATAATGGTCTTGCATTCCACTTTCATATACAATATTAATCTAATGTTATTTCTTTAAAAAAAAATCAGTTTTTATAGCAATAGCATGTAGGCTTATATACTACCCCACAGCATTTTACAGCACTCCCTGAGGGGTTTACAATATATTTGCATACTGCTGCCAACAATCTGGGTCCTCATTTTACTGACCCAGTAAGATGGAAGGCTGAGTCAATTTTCATGATCGAACTCCAGACTATGGGCCTGCAATACTGCATTTAACTGTTGCTCTTTTTATGGCTGATAAATTGTATATATTCTTTTATATTTCTTCTTGGTTTTTTTTCCTTCTTCTTTATGCTTTCAAATAATTATTAAACTTTTAAAAATGGACCATTGGCCTTTCTAAACATAGCCAACTCTTTTTAAATATAAAGCATCAAAGCTCTTTCCTTCTAAAGCATTTTCATACCTCAGAACATGTCATTCCTCCATAAATCCCAGTGCACTTAGAAAGAAATATACCTGCTTTGCCTGATACAAATTTTGTGAATTTGTGTCTTTTATTCTGTTTCCAATTCAGCTCATGTCAGCTGTAGGCTTAGAAGGAGGAGCAGCACTTGAGAATTAGCATAAAGTATTCTTGAAGCATTGCAAAAAGTGAAGGGGGAAAATCGTAATCTTCCAAAGACACAGTTTTTACCCAAGCCTGACAACGTTTTTCAATGTTTTCAGTAGTGGTTGATTTATTTGCATTGCTGTGTGACACAGTGCATCAAGCATCTTCCCCATAAAATCACAGTTGACAGAGAATAATTTTTACATCCTTCAAACTGTTCATTCTCCAGATTTTCTCTAGTGAAGGTGTTCAGAAATTCCCTGTACTATAAAAAGTAATACTTTATCCCTGATTCTATACCTTCATAGAAAGACTACATGTCTCTAGAAATTCAGATTGATCTTTGCACAAATTATTGTTAAGTATCAATGGCAATTATCACCAAACATTTCAAGAATTTAACAATATAACCAACCTCAGATCAGTAATTCAACCGCCTATGAATTACTCTCAGAACTTAAAACAGCTCAAAATGGGCTAGTTAGGATGAATAACCAAGTTTCTAGTTATTTTTTGGGTTCTATAAACAAGAAATCTCTCTTATTTGTAGGTGAGGAATTATCTGAACAAAATGACATGAAGCATAAAGAAAAGCCTACAATACAAATCTTCTATATCTATAAAAGCGAAAACCACTCACACCGCAATCACAAAATCTCCAGAACCGTAAAGCCTACAAACTTGAAATTTGGCATGTATGTTCCTCTTGGCTTCTAGATGCTTGCTAAGAAAGGATTTTTCAAAATGACCATCAGATCATTAGTATTTCTTATATTATTATTAACACACTCTGATGCTAATTAATTAGACTTTCTACTCCCCCTCCCAACCTGAAAATAACTCTGGAGAGAACGAGATAGGAGAGGCTTCTGTGGGACAAGCCTGAGGGAGAGAAGGGAATAGCATAGGAGACATTTCTGTAGGGCAAGCCTGAGGGAGAGAAGGGGATTGTATAGGAGACGTTTCTGTGGGGCAAGGCTGAGGGACAGAAGGGGAGAGAAGAGGCCCATCGTAACTACTCATTAATTTTCAAGCTGTAAGTGTCGCTTTATTAAGCCCGATCACATAGTTTCGTAACAGAGCACGGGTATTCAGCTAGTATATAATAAACAGACAATATGTAACCAAGCATTGTATTCTGAATATTATTTTTTTTCTTTAAATCTGAGGCAATTTTTGCTTCTGCTACCTTCCCTCATGTGTATGCACATATGTACATAAAATAGAGAGAGGGGAGAATATATCTATGTGTAGTGCATGAAATTAGAATGAAAGTATGAAAAGTGCGATTTGCATGAAGGTTGAAGTCACTGAGACATTCCTAGACTTCCCACTCCCCCCCCCCCCAAAAAAATTCACAAGGCTAAAAAATAAAAGTTTAAGTCTTCTTAGTTTTTCTGTTTGGTTGACAACAAAAATAATGTACAGAGGATACAGAACTGTGTCATGAATAAACTTGATTTAGGGGTCATCCACAAAGATTAAAGCAATCTTATTAGGCTTACGGACGGACGGACGGAAGGAAGGAAGGAAGGAAGGAAGGAAGGAAGGAAGGAAGGAGCATGCCTTCAACCAGTGGTGGGTTTCAAAAAATTTTACTACCAGTTCTGTGGGTGTGGCTTGGTGGGAGTGGCATGGCTTGGTGGATGTGGCTTGGTGGGCATGGCAGGGGAAGGATACTGTAAAATCTCCATTTCCACCCCAATCCAGGGGAAGGTTGATTTCCTCCCAATCAGCTGGGACTTGGGAGGCAGAGAATAAATAGGGGCAGGGCTAGTCAGAATTTTTACTACTGGTTCTCTGAACTATCCAAATTTCTGCAACCGGTTCTCCAGAACTGGTCAGAGCCTGCTGAAACCCACCTCTCCTTTCAACTCAGTCATGACTTCTGGCAACTGCCTGGACAAGTTCATGCATTTTTCTTGGCAACATTTTTTTAACAAGTGTTTTGTCATTCCCTTTTTCCTTAAATTGATAGACTAACTTGGCCCATGGCCCAAGGTCAACCAGTGGTTTGGACTGGAGGCAGGACTGGAACTCATAGTCTCTGTTCCAGTCTGATACTTTTAATCAATAGGCCAATTTGAGTAAGAAAAATTCATTACTAAGCAAATTATTGAATTTCATATTTATGAAACTGATACAGTTAAGAGGTTTCTCATGACAAAAGAAATTGTTCCTGACACTAATAAAAACAAAAGGCTAAAAATTATTGGATATGAATTGCCCATTTTTAGATTGGAAATAACAAACTTCAACAAGTGACAGCATATCATTCTAGAATCATCTACTTAAATTTCTGAGAGAAAACAAAGAACCTGACTGATTTCAAAATGTAAATTAATCTATTTATTATAAAAGTTTCTGCTATTGTTGCTTTACTTTTGGTACTTGTACATAACATTTCTTCTTCCTAGCATATTCCTGCAGATGCAGGGGCCACTTTTTGGATCATTGAATGCCATTTTGTTTGGTCAGCTGCATCTCCAGGGCGTAGGCCTGTGGCTTGCATATGTTTGTTGATGGTGTCTTGCCATCTCTGGTTTGGACACCCGTGAAGTTGCCCGTCATTGACTTCTAGTTAGTAGGCAGTCTTGGCCACAGTGGAAGGTGCTGCTCTCTGGACATGTCCATACCAGTGGAGTCAGCCTTCTCTCATCTTCTCTATAATTGGTGCCACACCAAAATGTTGTCGAATGGTGTCATTTGTGATATGGTCAAGAAGGGAGATGCCTGATATCCAATGGAGCATTTGCATTTCCATGGCATGGAGATAGCTTTCAGTGCCTTTTGTTGCTGCCCAGCATTCAGTGCCATACAGTGCAACAGGATGGATGATTGTCTTGTAAATAACACTATGTACATATAAATAATACTTGAACATAACACTATGAGATGCTATTTTTTCCAGCCATAGAGTATCTATCTCCCTCCTCCATTTTTGGCACTTAAGAACTTGTCACAGCTCCAAACTAATATTGGAGGATAGGAATTCTGATAGAACTACACCTATTTTACACTTTTTAAAAAGGATTTTCACCTTATTTACCAGCATATTGTGTGTGTGTGTGTATATATATATATATATATATATATATATATATATATATATATATATATATATATATATATATATATATATATATATTTGCATTAGTCAGACCTGTTGTTCATATAAAGATGACACATTAATTGGATTTTTTTTTCATCTTAGCCAGATGCTTTTCATCTGACTCAAAAATGGCTCTGACTGAAAATATGTTAAAATTAATCCAGATTTGCAGCCAGTGTCTTCCTGCCTTGTAAGCTTATATCCATGGGAGAGCTGTGCTATCAGGATGTAATAAAGAAATAATGCCAAGTTGATCTTCATCCACAATATCATGTTCATCTTCAAAGCAGTTTAAAGATAAGTTTTTATTCCAGTGCTCTTCTCTTTTCAAAAAGGAAGAGAAATGCTAGTTGTCATATGAAATTGAAGGAAGAATCCATGCTAGTGTTCCATAAATTTAACATCAGCCAGTACATATATTTTCCCAAGTACCAGCAAGTACTAAACTAGAACTAACCACATTTCTTTCCAAATAAATATCACATTTTGAAGAGTCTCCAGAATTTCTCATCTAAATTCTCTGGACTCAAGGATGTGACCCTATTTCAAGTCACCCACTCAACAAAAATAAATTTCTGAAAATAAAATGCTACATTTTATTCAGAAACATAACCAGAGTATTTATATAAAAAGCCTAAATATCTTGCACCCTTTAAAAAATCCTAATGCTAACCCTAACCCTAACCCTTAACTAACACTAACCCTTAACACTAACACTAGCCCTAAAAAAAGCAATTGCCCCATGTTCCTGTTCACATTTGAAGGTGATACCTAAAACAGCAATTCAGATTATTCCCAATTTTTTTCAGAAATAAGCCTTGTTGAACTCATTAGGACTTTTCTGAATAAGCATACAAAGGCTCGCACAGCCTGAAACACATTCATTATAACACTTTTGATCTCTGTCAAAACTGGATATCGATCTGTCAATTTAAAAAAAAGCTCAATATAGATGTTTTGCATTGTATTATCTTTGGATTTAAAGGGATCATTGCAAGTTCTAGTCCTGCCGTGCATATAAACTTGCAACTTGGCTATTAGCATGTCAGAACAATAAACATAAAATCTTTCTTTCTTGACATAGTTGCTTTTTTTACAAGCCAGGAAAGTGTTTTGATATAGAAAATATTGATCCTGCTCTTCTCACAGCTCTAACCTTTAGTTAACCATGCTGTATAATTTTGCTGAACGTACAGAGTGCTCTGAGCTTGGGTAACTCATTAAGTTCTTTTAATTGGGTCTGAAGGAAAACTAAATGTGGTTTTTGTAACAAAGGAGTTCTTTGGAAATAAGGAAGACCCCCAGGCTAAGGTCAGGGAGACATATGTATCCAAATCAATCCAAGGAAGAAGAACATTCATCATCAGGGGTTCAACTTAATGACAAATCTACAATGCACTCTTTCTGCTGTAAGAAAATAGAATGTGAAAAAAGATAGGAGTCCATATTAACTATGTAAGTCATCAGTCTGATAGCAGTACCAGATTTATCTCTATCCCAAGTTTAGTAAGTGGAACTCATGTCTATCTTAAGGTGACCAGACGTCCCGCTTTTGGCGGGACAGTCCCGCTTTTGAGCAATTTGTCCCGCGTCCTGCGGCGTTTTAAAAAAGTCCCGATTTTTCATTCTGCCTCCTGGTTCCTGGCTGCCTCCTGAATCCCCGCTGATGGCTAGAGGGAAAAAGCCTGTTTAAACTCTTGCCGCGGGGCTTCAAAGGGCCGCCCTACGTTAATTAGCTCGGCTTCCCCCTCTCAGCTGATTTGCACAGGGCTCTGCTCTTGCTAAATTGCTCAGTTTTTTTTTCCTCTTTGTGCAAACCAAGCTCAAAACGAAACTGAAAGTAAAACAGGCTGTTGGCTTTGCGGTTTGCTTGCAACGTTGGAAAATTAGGCAGCAGATTTATTTTCCTTTTCCTCACCAAAAAAGGTAAGTGCAAACAATGGAAAATTATTTAGGGCAAAAGAGGAGAGTTCAAGATTTTAAAACACAAAAGAAAAAAAAGCTCTTTTTAACTAGGGAATTGTAATAATTGAGATATTATTAATTGTATACTGTGTTGAAAGCAGAAATGGTTAAGTTGTGGTTTGGAGGAATATATGGGGGAAATTATTTGGTTTATTATTATTGGTAAGTATAATTAATTGATTTGTAAGAAATTGGATTGCATGGAAATAATTGGAATATTCATGTTCATATTGATTAATATACAAAAAAGATAGTTATATAACTAATTGATTTATATTAAAATGTTGAATTTGTATTAAACAACTGTATTACATAATTACATAATTAACCAATGTGAGGATGGATATAAAAATAGATGACAATGGGAAGGGGTATAAAATAGAATAGAAGGGAAAAATTGAATTTGATTAAGATTAGAGATGAGGATGAAGGGTAAAATTGTTTTTTTAAAAAAATAGATGAGGAATAAATATGGCAAAAAGGAAATATAGAAATTGTAAATTTAATTGAAATGACTAAACACTGTTTAAATTTGTGAACCAGCCAAATATTCTGTTCAAAGAAAATACATTGTATGTATGTGTGTTTCTAATTATTGCTATTTATTCATATTTGTTCTCTTTTATTCTTTAAAGTTTAACAATTCATTCTTTATCTTAATATCTTTATATTTGTTTGGGGTTGGCTTTCTTCCCTTTCATCTTTTTTATTGTACAGCAATCTTTCTCCTCAAACCTACCACGTCTCTTTTCTTTCCTCCTTACTTTCTCTTCCCCCCCTCTTCTTCTCCTCCCTACTTCCTCTTCCTTTCTCCTTCTCCTCCCCTCTTCCTCCCTCTCTTAACCGTCACTCCTACTCTAATTTCCCTTCCCTTCCTTCATCCCTCTCTATTACTGTATCCTTTTATGCATATGGACTACTCAGAGGGCTGAAAAAGTTATTTTTGACTGGTCCTCGCACTTTTGACCAGTCCTCGAACTTACGACTGTCCTCACATTTTACATTTTTGCCCTATCTTGTCATCATGGTGAAGAGAAGCAGTTGTGAAATGAGTGACATGGTTGTTAAGAATGCTGCACGGGCATAAATGTGAGGATGGTCATAAGTGTGAGGACCAGTCAAAAGTGTGAGGACCTGTCAGAAATGACTTTTCAGCCCTCTGAGTAGTCCCTATACACACAGCCATGGCCACCCGGTCACATGACCAGCTAGCCACGCCCACCCAGTCACATGGCCTCCAAGCCACGCCCACACAATAAGCCACGCCCACAATGGTGTCCCTCTTTCCAATGTTAAAATCTGTTCACCTTACCCTATACACATAGCCATGGCCACCCGGTCACATGACCAGCTAGCCACGCCCACCCAGTCACATGACCAGCTAGCCACACCCACAAAATAAGCCATGCCCACAATGTCCCTCTTTACCAATGTTAAAATCTGGTCACCTTAGTCTATCGCCCCTCATTATTAAATGCATAAGATTTTGTTTGTAGGTTAAATATACAGTATAAGATAGTGGTTTGCAGACCTTATTAGAAAAATAGATATAGAACACCACAAATTCAAAGCAGGGAGCAATACAAGTTAAGGGATGAAGTAATTAAGGGTGGAAAAAACAATTTCAGAAGTTCTTGCCAATCTAGGCAGTAGCCAGAGACCGACAAAGTCATGGAAACACAAACTTTGGGGACCAATCAGAAGTGGGAAGATTTGCTTTTGTCTTAGTTGAATGTTTAAAACAAAGGGGAGAATTCTATTGGTCTTTCACCTTAGAAGACTTTAATTAATCCAGTCTGGCTCCTGCCAGGTGAGAAGTATATTTCAGTTTATAGACAGATGGGGATTCAGAAAGAAATAACCATCTAGGGAAATGTAAAACTAGATAGGAATTAGTATTTATCAGTTCTTTGTAGTTCTTTGTAATGGTTCTTTGTAGCTTCATACCGGGGTGAAATGCTCCCGGTTCGGACCAGATTGCCCAATCTGGTAGCAATAGCGGCGGGTGGTTTGGAGAACCGGTAGTAAAAATCCCTGCCCAACTGAGCCGCACGATCATCAGAGGCTTTTTTTTTTACTTTTAAAAGCATTTTTTCTACAACCTCGTCCAATGAAAAAATGCTTTTAAAAGTTAAAAAAAAAGCCTCTGATGATCGCACGGCTCAGCTGGGATCATCAGAGGCTTTTCAAAGCATTTTTTTCTGCAACCTTTTGACCGAAGACGTGGTTAAAAAAATGCTTTGAAAAGTCTCTGACAATCCCAGCTGAATTCCCTGATCGGCAGAGAGGCATTTTTTAAAGAGCCTCTCTGACAATCCCAGCTGAGTACCCTGATCAGCAGAGAGGCATTTTTAAAAGAGCCTCTCTGACTATCCCAGCTGAGTTCCCTGATCGGCAGAGAGGCTTTTCAAAGCATTAGAAAAAATGCTTTGAAAAGTTTTTTTAAAAAAGTTGGCCACACCCACCCAGTCACATTACCCCACCACCACCAAGCCACACCCACAGAACTGGTAGTAACTTCCGGTTTGCTGCTGGCCGCCGCCAGACGTTCCTCTGGGATCGTCAGCTCCCTCTGCCTGTATAGAGCCGCCGTTACAGCGGATGGCGGCTCGAAAAAACTCCGTTTCCAAGAGGAAACGGAGATAGAGCCGGCAGGGGTGGGTAGAACTCCCCGCAGAGTCCCAAAAGTTTTTTTTTTAACTTTTGGGACGGAGCGGATGAGAAGCCCCATATCCCCTGCCGCTGCTCCGGGCTTTGGGAGACCTCTGCCTATGCAGAGCCAGGCGTCAAGAGCAAGCCTGTGAATCTAAAAGAATAATTAAAGAAATGAAGAACTGGACCCTTAATACTGAACCGCAAGTATCTCACCCTTTCAAAAACTATTTAAAAGAAAAGAGGAGAGGAAAAGAGGGAAAAAGAGCCTTCTAAAATGGCGTCTGCTGTGGCTGGAGAAGGGCTAAAAGGGAAAGTCCTTCCGTTTTTCATTATTACAATGTAGCGGAATAAATATCATTGGCTACATTTCTAGAGAAAACCTCGCTCCTGTGCTGCTCAGAAGTTTTTTTTAATGAGGGAAAGTCTTTTTGTTTTCTATTTCTTCTCTTATTTTTGCTAAATCTTGTCTGTGTGGGAAATGGCATCAGGACTTATACAGCTGGACAAACAGGGGGGGGGAATTTCCCCCCTTAAGAAATTGCGCCAACAAATTTCAACTCTCCAGCGTCAGAAAACCGATTTTAATATATTAGAATTTATCCTTGAAGAGATTGTAAGAAGGGATGAGATTGTGAATCAGCAACTTGAAAAATTTAAGCAGGAAATTAAAGAAATTGGTGAATTGGTGAAATCAGAGTCTGACTTCTTGAATAAAAAGATTTCAAAAGTTGCTAATGGTTTATCAGGCTTTCTGATTCGGATGGAGGCAAAGACTGAATTATTAGAGACTAAAATGAAGGAAGTCGAGGAGAATTTGGATGACATGACTCAAAAAATTAAAAAGGATTTGATAAACATTCAGGATAATAGCTTGGAAGACAAATCTAAAATGGAGATTGACCAAAAGATTGGTAATGAGGAAAATGTACAACAGAGGATTGAAAGAGAAGTTTTAATGATTCAATATAATTTTACAGAATATGCAATTAGATTGAGAGGTCTGCAGGAAAATAATAGAGATGATTTAAGGAAAGTATCTTCTGAAATTCTGGCTGGGATCTTAAAGGTTCAACCTGATGAAGTGTATTGCAGGATTGATAGAATTTATAGAATAAACTCCTGGTGGGCAAAGCAAAGGCAACTGCCTAGAGATGTGGTGATCTATTTTACAGATAAAGAAATTAGGAATAATATTGTGCAGAACTCTTTTAATTCCAATTTGCAATTTCATGGAAGAAAGATTTGGATTTTCAAGGAGCTCCCGCCCAAGATGTTAATGGAGAGGAAGAAATTTGGCTTTTTAGTGACTGAATTAAAAAAAAGAAATATCCTATTCAGGTGGGACATCCCAGCTGGTTTAATATTGAGATATCAAGGCGTAAGATATCAATTGCACACTGTTGAAAAAGCGGAAGATTTTTATCAAAAAATTCTAAAAATGAATTTAACACCTTTAGGCATAATACAGGATAAGCAAAAGGAGTTGGAAATAAAAGGAAAACATCAAATTACAGAGGCTGTGATGGATAAATTGTCTTTGGACTCCTTGGAGACCCCAGCTGGACTGTTTATAAATAAGAGAGCAGTGTCATCCGAACCCAAGGTGATGAATTATCAAGTCACAGACAAGTGCGCAAATCAATCAGTTGATATACAAGTGATGGAGAAGAAAGATGAGATGATAAAATTAACCCAACAAGAACAATCCACAAAGCAGAATGAAAATCAACCAGCAGATATACAATTGGTAAGCAAGAAAAGAGGATGGAAATTTAACCCGAAAAAGAAAAAGAAAAGAAACAGATCTTATAGAAACAGCAATTTCCAAACTAAGCAACAGTGAAGCCAGGCGCTTTAAAAAATGAATGAATATTAGAAAAGACAGTGGTGGCGAACAATTGTCTGATACTATCCTGAGGATTGTGGCAGATCTCTGCAAGGCCATGATTTTGGGAAGTGGAAAGAGCCTCACTTTGTTGGATTTGAATCATCTAATTTTTTCTTATTTACTTTTTTTTTCTCTTGGAAATATACTATAACTACTTTGAGTTATAAGGCAGGAGAGTTTTGCTGGGGCATGCAGAAGATCTGGATGTTACTCAGTAGGATGACGGGAATTAACAATCCTGATGAATACCACAACTATAACCATACGGATATATTTATAATTATAATGTCACTCGGGTGGTTGTTTTTACTTTTATACAGGTGTGAGGATATCTACTAATGATGGGGGCAGAAGATGACTGAAGATTTTGAACAAACTGTTGCACCAGCATGTTATTTTACCCTATTATGGGTGATGGATTTAACAATCTAGTGGAAAGACATCAAAGAAGATATTATATGGATCATAAACTTAAAGTTATTGTCTTTTCTCTTTTTACATAATGAAATGCATATATAGATATGTGTATATCTTAGTAAAGTGGGCAGTTGATTATATTTAGAATCGTATTGCATGATTTTGTAGGAATTGAAGGGCTGAAATAGGTTAGTTTACTGATTGTTATAAAATGGGATGCATATATAGATATGTGTATATTCTAGTAAAGTGGGTAGTGGATTATATTTAGAATTGTATTGTCTGATTTCAAGTCATATATTTAGAGGAGTGGAGGAAGTGGACAGAATTGAACAAATTTGGTTGCAGGGAGAAGGCCGATTTAAAATGTTATATTAATATATATAAAAGATTAAAGGTTAATTTGTAATAATACTCAATAAGTTTAGGGGAGGAGAAAAAGGGCAGATTACCGTAAAAATGGGAGTTATAAGATTAACAAGTTAAGGGTCAGTATTCCGAGAAGGGATTAAGGGAAAGGGAAGATATTATGTATGTAACTAGTTATGAAATAGCCTATTGTTGTGAAGAAGTCACAGGGGGGGTTGGGTGGAAAGGGTGGGTTAGGGAAGAGGGGGGGGGGGAAAAGGGGGAAAAACTTGTATTTGAAAACTTTTTCAATAAAAAAAAAAAAAAAAAAAGAACTGGTAGTAACAGATTTTACATTTCACCCCTGCTTCATACCTACTTTGTTCTCCTACATTGTGTGTTCCAGCTTGAAAAATTAGCTGTGAGTCAAGCCTGTAGGATAACTGAGATTTATTTGTCTTCTTTTTCAATAGTGCTCAGTCCTCAGCTCTTTAACCAACATAAGTAGCTTGCATCTTCTTCTGAAATCAGTAATCTTATTCTGACAGCAAATTTAATTTACCATGCATTCCGGGTACTCTGCTAGCTACAAATGAGCAAAAAGCTGACAGAGAAAAAAAAAGTTCCACTCACCTATCCTGTAAAAAAAGATATAGAGAGGAACCTCTATAAGCAACCAAGTTTACCCATCACTCCAGTTTGTGGAAGGTTGTAACTATAGAGATTTGAGAGAAGAGGGAGAAGAGACTGAGGAATCAGGGGTTAGAATGCAGTAAGGTAAAGGTAAAGGTTCCCCTCGCACATATCTACTAGTCGTTCCCAACTCTAGGGGGCAGTGCTCATCTCCGTTTCAAAGCCGAAGAGCCAGTGCTGTCTGAAGACATCTCCATGGTCATGTGGCCGGCATGACTAAACAGCAAAGGCACACAGAATGCTGTTACCTTCCCACCAAAGGTGGTCCCTATTTTTCTACTTGCATTTTTTATGTGCTTTCAAACTGCTAGGTTGGCAAAAGCTGGGACAAGTAACAGGAGCTCACCCCGTTTCGCAGTATTAGGGATTTGAATCGCTGAACTGCCGATCTTTCAATCGACAAGCTCGGTATCTTAGCCACTAAACCACTAAGAGCCACTAAAGTCACTTCAGGAATTCAATCCTGACCAGTTCAATGTTGATTCAGCCTTCCATCCTTCCACGGTGGGTAAAATGAGGACCCAGATTGTTGGGGGCAATATGCTAACTCTGTAAACCGCTTAGAGAGGGCTGGGCCAACCCACTGCAAACTTGGGCAGGTGTGTGGGAGTACTGTATAAATTCTATCATGGCTTCATTCTACATATGCACTGCCTGTTCTTTCATACTTATATTTCCCTTTGCACAAAAAATGAAAGTAAAATACAATTTTAATTTAATAGGCTTGCATTTACACAAATCACTAGAGAGAATGACTACCAGGGCTAATTTATTCTAACCCTTTCAAAAATTTTCTTTAACAGACTCTGTTTAGGTTACTTGCCTGTCCCATATCTGTGCTAATTTTTTTTCCCCTGTCAAGGTTTTCTTGTCTCTCCCTCGACTACTTCAGTTCCTTACTTCTGATGTCCCAGGCATTGTATCTCATTAGCAAATATGACACTTAGCCCAATATATCCAAGGCTACCATCCTAACAAGAGACTCTGTTTTAATGAAAACACTTTTTTTTTTCAAGGACGTCTTTATTAGGGTGATACTTTATACTGCAAGGATTTTCTTCTGTGGTTTGAGAAGCAAGAGAGATATTTTTCTGTTATGATGATTTATGTCATTTTGGCATGCTTCCAGAATGGGTCAGGCATCAACATACCTTTGTGCATGTGTATGCTGATATGATTAATATATAGTAAGTTACATTGCAGTGAAATTTGCAAAGATATAAATTTGTAAGCCACAGCTGTTAAAAAAAAATAAACAATTTTGTATTACGGGGCTAAGGAGACAAGTGAATTAAATTAATGCAAGCAGTCAAACTAAAAGTCCTTTTTTATGTAAAAAAAATATGCTTTGATAGTCTGGTTCTGTAAGATACTAAATGTTTCAGTTACTGCCTACCAGGCAACCCAACTGCAAACATCAGACTAATAAACAATTAGTAAACTAGAATTTTTAGTTAAGAGGTTGAAAGAATAGCATCCCAAATGTAGACATTGACTCTTCAGGAGATACTGAATGGGGGTGGGGTTGGTTTTATAGTTCAAAGAACCTGAAATATATGCTAATTATTTTTCACCAAACAATGTTCTTGTGAGAAAGGTCTAGTTCCTGGCTTTGTAGCTAGTGTGGGTTTTTTCAGAAGGATTATACGCCAACATCCCTGCCTTGCTTTTTGTCTCCTGAATGCAGTTCTGAAATTCTGCCAGGCCTTCACTTGGCCAGGCTGGATGTATTACACTCTTCTATTCTGGGGCACTAAAAAACATCCCTTTAGGCCAACATATATGTCCCATTTGGAATAGTGTAGTAGATTCCATGAGAAATATGCTCTTTTGCTATCTCTGATAAAGGGACCAGTATTTATTTATTATTTGTTTGTTTATAAAATGTATTGGCCACCCATTTTACTACAGGATAATTCATAAATCATAAAAGGTAAAAATTGTATACATTAAAGCATAAGTGGTGCATGTGGAATAAACAAGCGACTGCCTGAGGGCTCTTGGATTGGGGCTGAAAGGCAAAAGGAAGCAGTATGCTCCTTCCCATATTTGGGTAGACCAGGTTGCTTTGATAGAAAACCCATATATATGATCTGTCCCCGTCCCCACACACACACAAACACAGCCAGCCGAGGGTTAAGGAAACACTTTGGAACGCACCCAGGTCTTATCTCCCACTTGGCAGCGATAGACACACCGTCTGCCAAGTGACTTTATTTTCACAAACAGAAAGATAAGATACTAACGTTCAAAAAAGTCCAAGCAGAAATAATATTCCTCCCAGCAGTTCCGAACGAGGCTTTAGTGACTATCCAAGGTTTACTTTTGTTCGTCACAAGGATCCCTGACCACTACCCTCTATTATATAGTCTCTGAGGTGTGGTCCCATGACTCAGTTCTAATCCCTAGCACGCCTCCTAAGTGCTGCAATCGTTTATCACGCCTTCAGAGGCGTGCATCCAGGAATGATGTTTCTTCATCACTCTGAGATGAACCAGCTGTCTCCCTGCTGATTTTCTCTCCCTCCGCCGGCACCTGAGACAATGCCAGAGGGGAGGGGCCTGGAGAGGGAGGCCTGGCTGACTCCTCTTCCTCATGCTCAGAGCTTTCTTCCTCCGATGGGACAGGCTCAGAGGGCGGGGCCACAACAATATATATATATATATATATATATATATATATATATATATATATATATATATATGTCTTTGGTTATTCGGGTTTTCTCCCACGTAAAATTGGAAGTGTCTTGGCGACATTTCGACAAAGTCTCATCCATCATCTTCAGGCTTGAAACATCGCCAAGACACTTCCAATTTTACACGGGAGAAAACCCGAATAACCAAAGACCTACATACAAATACCTGCGAAAACCTCAGAAAACAAATATTCATTGCTCCTAGAAGCACAAAGCCGAAAACACCAGCCTGAAGATGATGAATGAGACTTCGTCGAAATGTTGCCAAGACACCTCCAATTCTACGTGGGAGAAAACCCAAATAACCAAAGACCTACATACAAATACCCACGAAAACCTCAGAAAACAAATATGTATGTATGTATGTATATGTATGTATGTATGTGTATATATATGTATATATACCTACGAAAAAGAAAAAAAGACACATTGTACCTTTACAGGGAGGATCTGAGAAGTGGGTGTGGCTCACTGATGACGCCTTAATAGGCAGAAATAGCTATCTGAGTCTCCCAGAGAGCAACACAGAGTTGCAGTTTGTCAGCAGAAAAAAGGCCCAGAAACTTGTGAATGAGATTTCACAGAACCAGGGCTGTAGAACAACTTAGTTTACGTAGGTAAAACCTGGCTAGAAAGAATATGCACATAAAAGCCTACGAAAAGGAAAAAAGACACATTGTACCTTTACAGGGAGGATATCTGAGAAGTGGGTGTGGCTCACTGATGATGCCTTAATAGGCAGAAATAGCTATCTGAGTCTCCTAGAGAGCAACACAGAGTTGCAGTTTGTCAGCAGCCAGCAAGTTCTTGCTGCCAGGTGAAAGACTTATATAGATCTATTTCTGGCTCGTTAGCCAGGTGTGGCTTACTGATGATGGCTAATGAGCCAGAAATAGATCTATATAAGTCTCTCACCTGGCAGCAAGAACTTGCTGGCTGCCAGAAAGAAAAAAGCCCAGAATCGAGTGGATGTGATTCTACTGAGCTAGGGCTGCAGAAAAACCTTGGTTATGTAAGAAAAACCTGGCTAGAGGAAAAACATGTATGTATGTATGTATGTATGTATGTATGTATGTATGTATGTATTTCTCTTTAGCCAGGTTCTTCCTACGTAAATCAAGATTTTTATGCAGCCCTAGTTCAGTGAAATCCCAATCCACTAGTTTCTAGGCTTTTTTTATCCAGCAGCCTATTAATATATAGAAATAGTGAGCTGCTCATCACTGAATTAATTCTAATGAAGACTAACCAATTATTTATATTGCAGTATTTTTGTTTGGGTTCCAGCAGCAAAATGGGAGTTTGAATCATGATCTACATGGACTTTTCCATATCTACTGAATAAGTATATTTATGAAAGGGACTGTATCATGAGGCTAATAATTATTGCTTTGAAAGGTTTACTGTTTTTTCAAACAGAGTTTATTTGGAGGTAGTTTTTTTTTGTTCAAAGAAGCAGGTGCCCGAACAGGTGTTCACATGGTATTCTAAAATAATTGGGTGGAGGGAAGTAGGTAGAAAGAAATCCCAATCAACACCAATCTCCTGTTAGAAATTTGGATTCAGCAACAGCCTTTTTGAGAGAATATGCTCCTGCACATAAGCAGAATCTGAACAAATACTGAACGATTAATTAATCAGAGGAACATCCCATTCAAATATCTATAATACATTGTCTTGGCTGCAGAGTGCAGTATGGGCTTAGTCCAGCAATTAATGAATGCTAACAGATATTCCTTATATCTGGAAAAGGAAAAGTTAAATTTATTAAGAAGCTTATTTATTGTTTTTTATTTTATTGATCTTAAAAAGTTGCTCCAAACAGTGCTGGGGTGCATATATTCCAATCTCCATAAACCAGATTAAAACAATATCAGGAAAAGGGTAAAAAACAATTTTACAGAATCTACTTTTAGCACTGGAAACATTCAAAAGTATAACCAAAATTCAAAAAAAACATGTCACTTTCAAACCTATCAAAATCACAGCATTCCAAACCTCGAGACTTGAAGGAATAAATTAAATATTAATGGCCTTCCTAAGGACCAGGAGGAAAGGAGCCATTTCAGTGGTGGGTTGCCCCCAGTTCGGACCAGTTCACAAGAACCAGTAGTAAAACCAGCGGGAAGCTCTGCCCACCGCCTCAGATGTCATCATAAATGATCTGCGCATAGGCAGAATCCCGTTGCGAACTGGTAGTAAAGGTAAGTAGAACCCATCCCTGAGCCATTTGGTTATCTGGGAGATGCTATGTCAAGAAAAGGACAGCAACTGAGAAGATTTCTATGGTTCATAAGGATGGCATTCCCTGAGTTAAGGAAGCTGGAGTGAGCCCACTGAACAGATCTTATTGGAAGAGCAATCTTCACCAGTTATCCAGGTCTTGCAGATACATAAAGGTTGAACAATCTCACTTCTATCTTAACCACATCTTAGAAAAGGACAAGAAAGAATGTCTTTGGAGGTTCTCAATTATCCACATCATGGTTGTCCCAAAGATGTTTTCCAAAAGGCAACTGGACTTTCCTGTTTTGTTTTGTTTTTCTTTGAAAACATGTCACTCCTCATCCAAGAAGCTACTGAGAAGTAAAATGTTTTCAAGAAAAAAAGACCAAGAAAGTCCCCTTTGGAACTTTGGAAAAGCACTTTTGGAACACTAAAAAGAGGAGTGAGGGAGAGGAAGTTCCATTTGTTTCTTAAGTACAGAGACTAATGGAATTAATTATAGGCCAAGTGAAAGACAGACACGGAGAAAGTATGTGAAGACACTTCCACTAATCTATGTTTGCCATTTGTTCTACTGTCAAATTGACTAACAGGCGCAAGAAGATTCAATCCCTCTCTATTTCTTGCTAAGTATTAGGACAGTAAATCAGGCAAAAAGCATTGCTAATATTTTTATTCAAGATTATCACATTTGCACCTTGAGGGAAATTTCAATTCCAGTTCTTCTCCTGGAAAATCTTTATAGAGCTGACATAGAGCCCCACAGGGGGAAATAACAGCTTAGAATACAATGTTGAACCAGTAGACAAAGGTTAAGCATTTATCTTTTTCTCTCTTCTCTTCCACTATAATTCCTCCACCTGAAATTACAACTTCCAAAAGGCTGCTTTGTGTTAACACATCATCAAACTCTACAGTTACATAGATTTATATTGGGTGCAGTAGCCCTTATCATGCTAGCATTGAAAATTAATTCAGTACATCCGAGTTTTTCCCAGTACATTCCATACCTTACAGGATGTGACAGAAAAATATCCAAATGTCACAGCTCAGCATACAGAAGATTTAGGGAGCTTGCATTATGTTGAATAGCACCTGGAGGTATTCGCTCAGTACTATTTCTATAGTACTTTGTTCTGGAAATAAACTAGAGGAAGCTAGAGGAGCAATAAGCTGTAATTGTCTTCTGGCACCACATCCATCTAGAGGTTACAGGTCAAAGAAGGCTGCCTTAAAAAATGGAGAAGGTTTCAATTTTCAAGTATTTTGATTGTATGTTCACTTCCTCTCTGTTAACCCCCTCTTTTTTAAGTTGGCTGACATTTGAAATTCAGTGATTAAGTGTGGTAAAATCATAACCCTAGAGATGAATATAATTCTTAGGCCAGAAGTGTGGCCTTTAGCTAAAGGTCACTTTAAACATGACCAAAAATATTTTAAATTACTGCTGGGTGGAAGTGTCCATGTGATCAGATAACTTAGACCTGGACATTCTATGGCCCATGGGTCACACCCAGCCCTTCAGCCATCTCTGTCCAGCCCAGGCAGGACAGGGCGATCCTCCAAAACAGAACTGGTTTCTCATGTGGCCCCTTAGGAAAATGAATTGTCCACCCTGCTTTAACTTCATTCAGACAACCAGGAAGTGAATGCAATCATACATTCCCAAACTCAGTTCCCAGTAGAGATTTTCATCTAAATTCCAAATAGAGATTTTCTACACCATTCCTGTTTTTAGGCATTTCCATATTAGCAAAATTTATATATTATGCTATATTGCAGTGATGGTAACCTTTTTGCCATCACGTGCCAAAAACTGGGGGAGCACAGGGAAGGTCACTTGCATGCCCACACCCATAATTCTATGTGCCCCGCCCCCACGCATGTGTGTGTGACCCCCTTTGCGTCCCCCACTTTTGGCACTTTATATAAGTCTTCAAATCCCTATATTCTATCATGCGATAGACTAAGCAGCTGATCAATGAATGATACTTTCACAAATAGAAAATATAATATAAACAAAATAAACAAACAACAAACCAGGGGTACAGAGATTGCTTCAAACATGCAAAACCTAAGGATGTAAGTTGCCCTGGAGGTGCAGTCAAATTTGCAATGCAAAAACATTCTTAAATATATGGGAAGTAGTAATCATAACTATGCTTAAGTTATTTAAGTACACATTCAAAGCAGTGGAGGGATTCAAAAAAATTTACTACCAGTTCTGTGGGTGTGGCTTAGTGGGCGTGGCATGGCTTGATGGGCATAGCTTGGTGGGCATGGCAGGGGAAGGATACTGTAAAATCTCCATTTCCTCCCAATTAGCTGGGACTTGGGAGGCAGAGAATAGATGGGGTGGGGCCAGTCAGAGGTGGTATTTACCGGTTCTCTGAACTACTCAAAATTTCCACTACTGGTTCTACAGAACTGGTCAGAACCTGCTGAAACCCATCTCTGATTCAAAGTCATTTTCTTCTGGTCCCACCTCCTTTCTTAACAGTTTCCCCCCATATTCTAGAGTTCAGAATAGTGTATCATAGAGTCAAGCCTACCGAAGAATTAAGGGGAGGGGGCTATTATTGAGAAGAGGGGATTAACTTAATCTCCAAAACAGAGAGCAGGACAAGAAGAAATGGGTGGAAGCTTGTTGAAGAGAGATGCAATCTAGAAGTAAAAATTTCTGACAATGTGAACAATTTATCAATGGTATAGCTTGCTTCCCGGAGTCGTGGATTCTCTATCACTGGAGGTTTTCAAAAATAGACCAGACAACCATTTGACCAGGATGTTATAAGCTCTCCTGCCTTGAGGAATGGATTGGACTAGAAGACCTCTGAGGTCCCTTTCCAATCCTATAATTCTATGTTCTATGTCAGCGATGGCAAACCCTTTCAGCACTAAGTGCCGAAAAGGGACCGTGCGCGTGGGTGGCACAGAGTACCAAAAAGGGAGTCTGGGCCATGACCAGGAAAAGGAGTTAGCCAGGGACATGCATGTGCCGAAAAATTTACTTCTGGTTTCCGGCACACGCATGCACTCCAGCCTGTAAGTCTTCCGGTTACTGTCGTGTATGTGCACAGGCTGATCAGCTGGCCACCACACATGCTCCCAGAACAGCTTTGACAAAGGTCAGCGGATCATCACAAGTGCATACACACCAGAAACCCGGAAGAGGAACGGCTGAGGCCGCACAATCCAGGCCACATGGCTCCACGTGCCACTTCAGGCACACGTGCCATAGGTTCCCCTTCATGGTTCTATGTCTTCCAAAGGAGGACAAAAGTGATGCATACATAGCCTAAATCTGATCTTGGCTTTTTAAAGTTTCCAGTGTGCCAGTTTTAACCTTGAAGTCCCGCCTATTATTACATGTAGAAAAGGAACAGGGCTTTATTAATGTGATTATGAGCCCATCTAGATTAATTCCTGGTGGCCTGGTGGCTCAGCAGACTAAAAAGCATTGTGATTGACACCAGCTGTCTGCAATTACTGTAAGTTCAAATCTCACCAGGCTCAAGGTTGACTCAGCCTTCCATCCTTTCTAAGGTAGGTAAAATGAGGACCTGGTTTGTGGAGGCAATAAACTGACTTTGTATAAATATACAAAAGTATGAAGGCTATTGCTTAACGCATTGTAAGCCGCCCTGAGTCTCTGGAGAAGGGCGGCATATAAATAAAAAAAAATCCATATTCTCTGCCCAGATGCCATTGTGCACAGGAATATCTCAGTTTGACTGGATATTAACTCCACTCAGATGCTAGTTCGAATATCACCACTGCCTGATTTATAAAAAAAAAAACAAAAAAGCCAAAAACTTTTTCATATTTGACACACTGTTTTTATTTGCATGGGTGTTTTTGTAATAGTTATGTCCTATCTTTTTTCTGATGAATTAGAAGTAGTGGACGTAAGGTTTCTCCTGGTTTTCTCTTTATAAAAACAATGCTGCAAATTAAGTTGAGCTGAAAGAAAGTGACTGGTCCTATTGCATCAGGGGTGAAATCCAGCAGGTTCTTACAGGTTCTGGAGAACCAGTAGTGGAAATTTTGAGTAGTTCAGAGAACCAGCAAATACCACCTCTGCTGGCCCCAGAGTGGGGTGGGAATGGAGATTTTGCAGTATCTTTCCCCTGCCACATCCAGCAAGCCATGCCCACAGAACCAGTAGTAAAATAATTGGATTTCACTACTGTATTGCATCCTATCTTTTAGGCATAGGCAAAAAAGTCTTAAATTATTCAGTGATTAGAAAGGAATCATTGGTCAGGAAACACATTTAGTCAGTGTTCAGTTCAACACATGAACAGAGTTATCAAGGAAACCAAAATAACAATTGTGAAGTACTAGCTTCCCACACTGAAATGTGTTGAATGTATGATTAATAACAATCTTGTCTCCTTTTCTTGTAACACTGTAATACTAGTGGAAGTAAACGCTATGTGTGAGGTAATGTTGCTAAGAAAAATTCTTGAAAATTTGATCCAAACCTAAATAAAAATTGCTCACTTCCTTCAGGTATGCATTCAATTAATGCAGATCCTTTACATTTTTGGTTCTTGGTATAGTGCAGTTATTGATATTTTTTCCTCCAGATTTAAAACCATGCTCAACATCAGCTTCCTTTTATAAATATTCAGCATGCAGGTGGAATAAATAAGGGGAGAGTGTACAGCCTGGTCTCATTTCTTTACCAACCTGGAGCCAGTATGTTTCATCATATGGTGTTCATAGCGTAGCTTCTTAAACTAAAATAGCTGTAATGTGAAGACATTTGGATGTTCTGGAATTCCTATTTTTCCAAGCACTTTTCACAATTTGAAAGGATTGATGCAATTGAAGGCCTTTCTATAATTAATAAAGTACATACTGATTTATTTATTTATTTTTAGTATTCTTTGGCTTTTTCAGTTATCAGCAATAGTGTCCTGCATTTTCAGTCCTTTTTAAAGCCAGCTTGAAGATCTGGCACCTTTTTATCAATCTAAAACTACGTTGGGTGATACTAAGTATCATTTTGCTAGTGTGTAACGTAAGTAGGATGGTTTGCACACTCCATTAAGTCTTTCCTTTTTGTGTGTGTATTGGAATGCTGATTGATCTCTTCCAGTCAGTTAGCCACTGTGTTGTTTTCCAGTTTGGCTGGTGTTGTTTTGTTAGAACCTTTACTGATTCTTCTGCTGATGAGTTGGATTGGAATTGTGTTGCTTGTTGTTGTCCACGTTAGGAATCCTAATTGTAACTGTGAGGTCTTAGCCCAAAGATATTGCAACAAACCTTAATTGAACCCAATTTTTTATTTTCTTAAACCTAATGGTTGGAATCTAGCCAAAGTAAAGCTATAACCTTCTATCCCACTTGATATATTTATTTATTTATTTATTTTATTTGTCAAGCATGTATAAGATAATAGGTATAAGTATAAACATGATTAGGAATACAGGAAATGGATACGAATAAATGGGGACAGTAGGACAGGGATGGTAGGCACATTGATGTGCTTATGCACGCCCCTTGCAGGCCTCTTAGGAATGGGCAACAGTAGACAGTCTAAGGTTAAAATTTTGGGGTGGGGATTGGGATGAAACCACAGGGTCCGGTAGTGCATTCCAGGCATTGACCACTCTGTTGCTGAAGTTGTATTTTCTGCAATCGAGTTTGGAGCGGTTTACCTTAAATTTGTATCTATTGTGTGCTGGTGTGTTGTTGTGGTTGAAGCTGAAGTAGTCATTGACAGATAGGAGGTTGTAGCAGATAATTTTGTGTACTACAGTTAGGTCAGACCAAAGGCAGCGTAGTTCTAAGTTGTCTAAGACCAGAATCTGAAGCTTGGTGGCATAAGGTATTCTGTTGTGAACAGAGGAGTGGAGGACTCTTCTGGTGAAATATATCTGGACTCGCTCAGTTGTATTAATGTCCAATATGCAGTGCGATATGTTGAAGGATTCTGGAGTTGGTTACCCAAACTTCTTTCCCCTCCCGTATCCTTCTTGGGACTGTGAAGTCTCTTAATCTGGGCATCTCTCTTTATTGAGAAGCTGTATTGCTTCTCAAAATTCCCCCCCCCCCCCCGCTCCTCCAAGTGCAGATTCCATCATAGTAACATATAAGAAGTTATGCACAAACTGGGTTTGGGAGCTGGTCTGTCTTGAGGAACCCTGATGAGTCCCCCTTAGATAAAAAAAAATGGCACCATCCAATTTTACTAAATGGCAGGTAGAACCTTGCATCGGTCTCTGAAAAGCTTAATTTAGTAATTTTAAAACAGCACCTCGTGCTGTAAATCAGAAACTGATTTACTACTAATTTTCCTCTTTTTAATTTACAGTAATTGAAATAAGAGATCCTTCTATCAATCTCCACCATTTTACAACTGAGTTTGTTTGTTTTTTTAATTTGATTTATATGCCACCCTTCTCCGGAGACTCAGGGCGGCTTACAATGCGCTAAGCAATAGCCTTCATCCTTTTGTATATTTTATACAAAGTCAGCTTATTGCTCCCACAACTGGGTTTGAAAGAACATCAGACAATCATGCTGAATATCTACCCCGGATCCATCCATTCAAATTAGTTAAGTAGCTCCTTGTATAACACTTTACTTCACCTACAATATTCACATGCTTCACTCGAGTTGTTTCCAGGCTCTTGTGCTATCCTGCTCTTTCAGCTAAAATGCTTATTGGATTTTGTCCTGTTTATTGTTTCTACAATGGCTGGCTCACATTGTTATATTTCTTTCTCTGATTCTTGCTACCTTATTTTCTAGTTTCCTTTATCTTATTTTTTTTCTGGTTCACTTCTGACTTTCATTTCCCTTCTTCTCAAACCACTCCCCTCTGATTCATCTCATTATTATTTTTTTCAGACTTTCGCTCTTGCTTCCTCTTTTCTTACCATTTGTGTCCCCTTTTTTCTATTCCCACTTGTCTCATTTTACCTTCTTCTCTTCTCTTCATATATTATCGCATCTCAACCTTCTTTTCATCCCTTTAGGTAAAGGTTCCCCTCGCACATATGTGCTAATCGTTCCTGACTCTAGAGGGCGGTGCTCATCTCCGTTTCAAAGCCAAAGAGCCAGCGCTGTCTGAAGATGTCTCCATGGTCATGTGGCCGGCATGACTTAACGGCAAAGACACATGGAATGCTGTTACCTTCCCACCAAAGGTGGTCCTTATTTTTCCACTTGCATTTTTTACATTCTTTCAAACTGCTAGGTTGGCAGAAACTGGGATAAGTACCGGGGGCTCACCCCGTTACGCGGTACTAGGGATTCAAATTGCTGAACTGCCAACCTTTCTGATCAACAAGCTCAGCATCTTAGCCACTGGCCACCGCGTCCCTTCATCCCCTTAATGCGTGCAATATCCAAGGACAAATTATTTTGGCATGTTAAAAAAAAGATAATTGTGCCACTATTATGCCCCTTACTAGCCTTAAAACATTGGCCATATTCCATTTTATGACGCCCAAAATCTGTTTCAAAGTGCTTGGTTTATTTGAATGATTGCTAAATGGTAGTATTGATTGCCTGTAAAGTAAGGATATGGTACCAAACAAAGCCCATTTCTTTCCTTCTCCATCCAATAAAGGCCAGGAAAAAGGACCACAAAAAAACACTTTACAGCTCTTCTGTAACCGAAGAATATGAGTTACACTGAAGAATCTCTAGTCCTTTCTGTCTCTAGATTTTGCTCTTAACTCCCTGTGTTTTATATTATATAATAAGCTCTAAGTCAAGGCAAAGGACATTTCAGTGTTAGCAATGGAATCCCCATTTTTCCAGTTATCTTCAGAGATGTCTAAGAATCTAATTTTTTCATTTTATTTTGTTACCTCTCAGTATGCTGTAGACCAACATTGCCCTCTGCTGGCAATTTCTGATCATTTCCTATTGCATAAGAAAAAATAAATGCAACTAAAATGTCCTACTTGCTTTCCTCTAAAATATATACATTTTGGGAAAGAATCAGGTACCAGCTGCTGCTAACCGTATGGCATCATTTCCTTTATTTTCAATAGAGGTAGTTAGGTCAGTAGGTAGGTAGGTAGGTAGGTAGGTAGGTAGGTAGGTAGGTAGGTAGATAGATAGATAGATAGATAGATAGATAGATAG
This sequence comes from Arizona elegans, assembly GCA_022577455.1. Lineage (NCBI taxonomy): Eukaryota > Metazoa > Chordata > Lepidosauria > Squamata > Colubridae > Arizona > Arizona elegans. Next base: position 24,170,012 of record JAKOOJ010000005.1, read on the forward strand.
ATAGATAGATAGATAGGAGAGAGAGAGAGAGAGAGAGATAATAAAGCTGATAAAATAGAGATAGATAAGAGTCAGACAGATGGACAGATAGAAAGACAAACAATCTTTATTCTTTAAATACCAGGTAGAGCAGGAAATCTGTCAGGTGCCAAGGAATTATCACTTCATTTGGAAAGTATGGCTGGCCATACTTTAATCTGGACTCAAGTCCATTCTTTATTGATCAGGCCATTATTAATTCAGCAATAATATACCATTCCACCATTCCTACAAGAACAGACCTAATGCTGAAGTAAATCTAAAGTATCTAAAGTAAAACAGATGTCCTCAAAGCCATATATCTTGCTCAGAAAGTCTAGTGATGAATGTTTTTGTGTAAAAAAAACCCTCCACTTAAATAACCAGCCATATGTGTGAACAATGGTCTATTATTACTTCAACAGAAGCATTTGTCAGAAGGAGGAGCAATCAAGGCAAGAGTATGGTGCTCATTTAAATCTTGTATCTTTTCCCTAAAAATAGGAAAATAGTCTCAATCTATTCTATCTCAATTGGAGTCAAATAATGAAAGATTCTCCATTTTTCTCTAGTTGCAAGTAAATACAGTAAGAAGGGAACAAAAAACGAGCCTGCAAATTGGAAAGAAGGTTTACTTCAAACAAGACCTAACATTTTTTAAATCAACTAATCCTACAAAACCATAATCGTCTTGCATTCCAGATTTGGAAATACATGTTGGATTATAAACCTCATCATTTTTGATGGTAAAGGTTCCCCTCGCACAAATGTGCTAGAGAGGAACCTGTTTCATAAGAGAAGAGCAACAAAGATCATTAGGGGACTGGAGGCTAAAACATATAAAGAACAGTTTCAGGAACTGGGTATGTCTAGTTTAACGAAAAGAAGGACTAGGGGAGACATGATAGCAGTGTTCCAATATCTCAGGGGTTGCCACAAAGAAGAGGGAGTCAATCTATTCTTCAAAGCACCTGAGGGTAAAACAAGAAGCAATGGGTGGAAACTAATCAAGGAGAGAAGCAACTTAGAACTAAAGAGAATTTTCCTGACAGTTAGAACAATGAATCAGTGGAACAACTTGCCTGCAGAAATTGTGAATGCTCCAACACTGGAAGTTTTTAAGATGATGTTGGATAATCATTTGTCTGAAGTGGTGTAGGGTTTCCTGCCTAAGGAGGAGGTTGGACTAGAAGACCTCCAGGGTCCCTTCCAACTCTGTTATTCTATTCTATTCTATTCTATTCTATTCTATTCTATTCTATTCTATTCTATTCTATAATGTGTGCTCATTCTGTTTCTCATTTGTTCAGGTTCTTCTTTCTGTTTTAGAAGAGGGGGGCTAAAACAGTTTCCTATTTTTAAACTATTTCATGGATATTGGAAGTGAGAAAACATTGAGTGGGATTTGGAGGGGAAGGTGTTAAATATTTCCTTCTTTCTTCCCTAAAAGGAGAAAGGGGCCATGGTGATAAAGGAATATTTTTAACTGAAATGGAATTCTGCTGCTGATGCTGCTGCGATTGGTAGAACTGCAATCAATATCTTAGCAGGTTACTGTCACTGTCTATAGTCCCTCTGTTTGAATTGTTACTGGCTCATAATGCACCATTCCAGAGGCATCCTTTAGAAAGAAAAGTTGATAATATCCTCCTTAACCTTTCATGAACCAGTGACATTCAAATTGCAGCATTGTCAGGAAAGTAATAATCTACCGAGCCACTGATTAAGGCCCCAATGACATAGGGGATTGACATATCCCAAAAAGGATTTGCACTTAAAACAAACACAACCTTATCTTGTCCTTAGAAGTTTTCTCTTTTTTTTTTTTTTGAAAATAGCAAATTCTACTTCTTTCCTTCTCCTTGCATACTCCCATTTATTTATTTGTGTGTTGATTTGTGTGATGATTTATACCATCTCCATTGCAAAACTACAGTATGTCACATATCAGCAACTAGAATGATACTATAATACATTCACATAATCATATACAATCCAAAATAATTTGACAACCAACTTCATTTGCGGTGTCTTGTACCAGAGTTCTCCAGAAAAGAGCTGGGGTTTTTTTTAGAAATGGCTATTTCTTTAAGCTTAAATTCAACCCAATAGAACAAAAACTACTATGCTTCTTTATGAGAATCAAAAGGAAGATAAATCCATATTTTAAATAAAATGCTATCAAAACACTCAGAAGTATTTTAAATAAAATGTGACTTGTAGCTTTCCTGCAATGCAGTTATTTTCAAATGTGATAAATTAAGAATTTATTTACATTTATTAATTAACCAATTAAACAGCGGAATATCAATTCACTAATAAATCTTTATTTAATGATGCATTTATCCATGATGGTATTTGCATTTTTCCTTGTTGAAAGGCAAAATCAACATACTCTTTCTAAAAATATGTATTTAAATCAGTTGCTTCAACCCACTTTAAAATGATATATTTCCACCAACATTCCAGAATAAAATTCTAAATGACATCATTGAAGTTAGAATATTAAATCTTCATAATATCTAGGAAATATGTATTCCTTTGTTTTTCTCTGGAAGTTTAAATGATATAAATTAAGTACAGTGTTATGGCATTTATTTTAAATAAATTATAATTAAATAACGTGGTGGCGCAGTGGTTAGAGTGCAGTACTGCAGGCTACTTCTGCTGATTATCGGCTGCAAGCAGTTTGGCAGATCAAATCTCACCAGGCTCAAGGTTGACTCAGCCTTCCATCCTTCCACGGTGGGTAAAATGAGGATCCACATTGTTGGGGGCTTTAGTCTAAGTGCTATTGCTAAGTGCTATTGTTATATTAGTTCATCTGTAATTTATGTTTGCTTTAATTGAAATTGATATAATGGTTTCAATCAAAATAGATTTCTTAAATGTAAGTTGCCTTGTGATCAATAAAATATTGGGATGAAGATTTAAGCATTGTTAGAATCAGTAAACAAAACTTTTATCTGTGTGCTAAAGAATAAATTAAGACCTATTAAAACTGTTGAAGACTCTGTCTATTGATGCAAAGGATTACACACCAAAGGCAGAATTCAATACAAAGCTAAATATTTTTAAACTCACTCAGATATAAATAAATGAGTTGGAATCAGACTTTTTAGGCTCAATTATGTTTAAACTATATTCAGATAAAATAATGTAGCAAATAAGTTGGACAAACTTTCACCTCCATCTTTTTTTTAATCTGGGGGAGGATATTTATCCATCATTTCTCTCTTGAGTGGATGCATTAAATATATACAAAATTCAGGGGAAATAAGTAACACAAAAATAATACTAGTGAAATTTGTAACTGAATCGTTATTAACAAACAATTAAAAAGTAACTTTAAAAACTATAAAAAGTAAAGCAGAACAATAAAAACACTTAAAAGATTATAAAGAAGGGATTATTAAGAAATTATACAGAATTTCACAATCAGGGTGTCAAGCTCAAAGCACGCGTTTGCTGTTGCAACTATTATCGCTTCTCAAATTGCCAAAGAACCGGGGGGGGGAAGGGAGAGATGGAATACAGGCTCACGACTTCAAGAAGACGACCCATGAGAGCCAAGGGCACTCTGGCAGGTGTTTGCCAAGACCATGAGACTTTTTCTCATAACAGTACAATGACATTCAATTGGACAATGTGACCTGCAATAATAAGGGGGCGGGAGAAATCTATACCATCATTATGGGGGTTCTCATAGGAATTAGGTAGAGCTGGTTTTGCCTTCATCAGTGCCAAAATGAATGTATTCAATAAAGTCTTGCATTCAGAGATTGGTAAGTCTCGAATGGGGTGAAATGTAAAATCTGTTACTACTGGTTCTGTGGGCGTGGTTTGGTGGGGGGGTAATGTGACTGGGTGGGCGTGGCCAACTTTTTTTTTTTTTTAACTTTTCAAAGCATTTTTTCTAATGCTTTGAAAAGCCACTCTGCCAATCAGGAACTCAGCTGGGATCGTCAGAGAGGCTTTTTAAAAAATGCCTCTCTGCTGATCAGGGAACTCAGCTAGGATTGTCAGAGAGGCTCTTTAAAAAATGCCTCTCTGCCGATCAGGGAACTCAGCTGGGATCGTCAGAGACTTTTCAAAGCATTTTTTTTACCACCTCTTCGGCCAAGAGCTTGCAGAAAAAAATGCTTTGAAAAGCCTCTGATGATCCCAGCTGAGCTGTGCAATCATCAGAGGCTTTTTTTTTTTCCTTTTAAAAGCATTTTTTCATTGGACGAGGTTGTAGAAAAAATGCTTTTAAAAGTAAAAAAAGCCTCTGATGATTGTGCAGCTCAGCTGGGCATTGGGGGGGGGGGGGCGCAGGGATTTTTGCTACCGGTTCTCCGAACTACCCACCGCCATCGCTACCGGATCAGGCGATCCAGTCCGAACCGGGAGCATTTCACCCCTGGTCTCGAATGTGCTTGTCTGTTGGAACATTGACACAAGGTATTGTTAGAGCCTGAGTTTCATCGATCTAATATATCTACCGTATTTTTCAGAGTATAAGACGCCCTGGAGTATAAGACGCACCTACCTTTTTTGGTGAGGAAAAGAAGAAAAAGAAATCTCCCTCTGCCTCTGCCTCTGAGCAATTTTGCCTCATTGCAGCAAACAGCAAACAGCCTGCTTTACTTTCATTTTCATTTTCAGCATAGCTTGATTAGCACAAGGAAAAAAATCTGCTCCAGCAATTTACCTATTTGCAGCAAGCAGCAGAGCCCTGCACAAAACAGCTGAGAGCAAATAGCTGACAGTCGGGAGGCCGATCCAATCAACTTGTGCTAATTAGGCTGTGCTGATGCTGAAAGGAGCTGTTTTTTCTTGCTGTTTGCTTGCAAGGAGGTAACTGCTGTGAGGCAGAGGCCAAAAGGTGGGGGCTAGTGGGTGAGTGGGGCTACATTCACTGTATAAAACGCACCTAAATTTTATCCCTTTTAGGGGGGGAAAGGTGTGTCTTATAGTCCAAAAAATATGTTAAGTATAAGCATAAGATATATATAGCAGAAGTTCTGATGACTAGGAACAGATACATCTGTAATGAGACTTCCACTGTACTTGGAGAACCAGTGATAAAAGAATTCGTTCTTGAAACAAGCACACACATTTTCATTGAACCGAAACAGTAATTCAGGACTGGCAATACAGTACTTACAGATCCCGCTGATCACTAGATCCAGAAATACTGTATATACTTTTTAAAAAACCAGAAATACCGTGAAATCTTTGCTGATTTCAATGCTCTTATAAGATTGAAGGACAAGATTTGGTGATATAATTTGCTCACTCATTTGGACATACAGTAAGTGCCACAAAAGAAAATTCTAGTGGCAAAGAACCTTAAAAGATTGCCGAGCAAAAAATCAATCAGGATTGTCAAGGAAAATAGAGAATGAGAAGGAGTGGAGAATGAAACTGTGGCCAATCAACACACAGCAATCTTCTTTCTTATTTTATAAAAATTATTGTGGATATATCTGTATTGAGCTGTAACATACAAGTAATCCTTGATTTACAACCATTCATTTAGTGAGTATTTGAATTTACAACAGCACTGAAAAAGGTGGCATACAACTGGTTTTGCACATATGACTGTTGTAGCATTCCCTTGATCATGTGATTCAAAATGTCAGTGCTTGGCAACAAGCATGTATTTAGAATGGTTGCAGCATCCCAAGGTCATGTGATGGCCATTTGCAACCTTCCTAGGATGCCTCTGACAACTAAAGTCAATGAGGAAAGCTGGATTCACTTAATAACCAAATGATTCACTTAACAACTGCAATTAGTCATTTAACAATCATGACAAAAAAGACTGTAAAATCAGGCATATGTCACTTAAAAAACCCCTTGCTTAGTAACAGAAATTCTGGCCCCAATTGTGGTGATAAATCCAGGATTTACAGTATCTATTGTATAGAGTTTCAATCACAACCAACATCTTGGCTTATTTTTTCATACTTTACAGAAGTCTCTGTTACGGAGCCAAGTATCATTCTTGTAAATAATAATGGAGTTAGATGATGGCATTCAGTGAATTAACAACTGATGATGAAAGTGTGCAGATGGTATATAGTTTTGTTTTTATTGGACCCAAGAACAATTTGCAATAGCAATAGCTATAGACTTATATACCATTTCACAGTGCTTTACAGCCCTCTCTAAGCGGTTTACAGAGTCATCCTATTGCCCCCAACAATCTGGATCCTCATTTTGCCAACCTTGGAAGGATGGAAGGCTGATTCAATCTTGAGCCAGTGAGACTCAAACTGCCCACAGTTAGCAGAAGTAGCCTGCAGTACTACATTCTACCACTTTTCCACCATGGCTCTTACAATAACAATAATTCGCTGGAAAAATAAGGAACAGGTTAAATGTAGGAGATAAAAGCAACAAGCATCTTATCTTGACAGATAAGATAATAAAGGATAAAGAAATTTCTACTTACAACCAAGATCAGAATTCTAAAAGCAATTTTTCCGCAGTAGAAATTTATGATTGTGAATGCTGGCTATTGAGAAAGATTGAAAGAACACCTTTGAATTACAGATCTGGAGTTGTTACTGATAATGTTGTACCATGGCCTGCAAGAAGAATCAATAAATAGGCCTTGAGAAAAAAAATGAAAGACAGTTGAGACAATGATCAGCAAGCAGAAATTCATAAACTTCAACATGGGATATTAGAAGGTAATGGATTAGGGGTGGAAAAAGTCAGTTCTGCTTGGCAAATCTGAGAGCTGTAAAAAAAAGAGACAGAGAAGCAACGGATGAGATGGATGGACATATCTGGCACATCCCTTGAATGTCCTTGGAAGAACTGCAGATTGTCGGTATAGATAAAGTTAGAGGACATCTGCCCATACAGTTACCAAGAATCCGACGCAGCTAGATGGTATCTAACTAATGTTGTTTTTCAGAACAGTCAGCTTCTTCCTTTCTTATTTATGTACTTACAGGTTCTCATCTAAAGTTCTTTTATTTAAAAAAAATGAATGGCCTTTGGGTTGGGAATGGAATTAAGCCTTTTGATGGGGAAGGGTCACAAACAGTGCTTGCCCATGGCTGCAGCTAATGGTGGGTCACTTCCATTCAAAGTTCAACTCTATTGTGTGTTTTTTTCAAGTATAGTTTATAGAGCCAGGATGAACACTTGATGAGAAATTTGTAAATGCTGTGACAAAACATACATTTATAAAACTATCTACAGGAGGCTAACCAGTTTGGGTTATCTCATTTTGTTTGATTTCATTTACTTAGGATGGTATATGAAGTCAGCCATTTTGTAAAGCCAGCATTTTCAGGTACAGTGCAGCAAGCAGCAAGCATACCAGGGTGGGCATGGCCAGCTCAACGTCACTCATGTCGGGAGTACTTTTCGTGGCCTGAGCACTCTGCCAGTGAAAACAGAATTTGGGAGGGCCACACATGGTCCTCGTGAGCTCCATTTTTGGCTGCAATGGCCTCAGGCAACTCTCTGGCAGCCAAAATGGCCCTCCCGAGCTCCATTTTCACTGGCAAGGCACCTCAGGCCGGTTCTTCACTGTTTCCAGGATGGCTACATGGGCCAGGTCTAAGCACCCCACAGGCCACATCTGGCCCATGAGCCTTGAGTTTTACAGCCCTGATCTAGAGTCTCAAAAAAAAAAGTATGTCATGGTGACCAAAACTGGATGCAATATTCCAAGTGTGGCCTTAGCTTACTATATATGAAATAGTAAATTCAATCCTTCTGTCCTTAAAAAAATAAAAAGTCCAGGTCTGTTGACCACCAAGAGCATTTTGCTCTTATCAGGGATTTAAATGGAGCAGACTGTCTTTGTCCATTTATTGCTGATGTAATCTCAGTTCCCACATTGATAAGGATTCAGGGGACAGTTTTATATGCAGCCACCTGCAAGGTTCATCCTTATCAGTGAACAGACCCACCAGAATTACCTGCTAGTTTACACAAAGAGTATAAAAGAAAAAGAAAATGAGCACAACTTCTTCCAATATGTTGGTGATATATTGCTGTACCCAGGAAATTGTTCAATTGCTGGGCTTCTTGGAATTCCATCCTTTTTCATTTTAGTGCCTCTTGCTAAAGATACTTAATGAGAATTGTGCTTGGAAAAGGAACGATTTCAGTTTATCGGAGAGGCTAAGAGCCTGACATCTGCTTTCTGAGAATGATGGGATTTATTGTCAAACAAATGTAAGTGACACAGAGTTGGAGAAAGATGTTGGTATGATAATCAATCATATATAAGCAAGCTATTATGTGTAAGTTATCATCTTACTTACTTTGTCTTTGGGACAAAGTACACAGCTACATAAAGGTAAAGGTAAAGATTCCCTGAGCACATATGTGCTAGTCGTTCCTGAGTCTGGGGCAGTGCTTATATCCATTTCAAAGCCAAAGAGACAGTGCTGTCCGAAGACATCTCCTTGGTCATGTGGCCGGCATGACTAACTGCCAAAGGCTCACGGAACGGTGTTACCTTCCCACCAAAGGTGGTCCCTATTTTTCTACTTGCATTTTTTACATGCTTTTGAACTGCTAGGTTGGCAGAAGCTGGGACAAGTAACGGGAGATCCTCCCATTACATGGCAGTAGGGATTCAAACTGCTGAATTGCCGACTTTTCAATCGACAAGCTCAGCATCTTAGCCACTGAGCCACCATGTCCCTTCATAGCTACATAGGGTACGCATACACATACACAGCTACATAGGGCAGCAGTATTTATTAAACCACCGAGGTTTCAGAAGAAGTTATAAAATTTGGAAAAATCAGAATAACAAAAAATGTTGGTTATTAGTTCAAATCAAAGTTTATAGGCATGGAAACAAATCTTCCAAATGAACCAGGAAGTAAAATAATTTGACAAAACTATACATAACAGGTGTACATAAAGCTTTATCACACTTTATATTACAATGCATTTTATATAAAGAAAAAGTAATTCAGGCCTCCCAAATCTATACAGATTTGTCCACACATTTATATTTCAAATCACCGTTGCCCAATTGGTTTGATTCACATCTATGGCTACACAAGAAAAAGTACAAGCAGTTATTTTACTTTATTATATACCACCTCACAGGATACAATTTATTTAAATGCAAACAGAGTTTGAAAAGTAGATATATTCTTTCTTTTAATAAACTGACTCAATTTCTACAGCAAATGTTCATTCCATTATGCTACCATTTAATCTTGCGTTGACAATCTTAATTTTACTGAAGTGACTGATAGAAATAAATATTTTAATAACGTTTTAGCTATTAAATGCAGGTCCTTCTGGATAAAAGGGTATTATTGTTATTTTAAAATAATATCATCTTTATCAAAACTATATGCAAAGCATGGTGTAATTTTAATCAGCTAATGACCATAGAAATAAAGTATAAAATCATTCCGGAGATGTTTTCCTGTCCATTGCCCAAGTGCAATTCCATAACAGTTTCCCACAAAGCAGTTCAAATTATCACAGATTAAATTTGCTTTAATTCACTTCCATTCGTTAATGTCTTGAGACCATGAGTTGGATAGTGAAATATGTTTCTTTATGATAAACAAGACAGAAGGGAGATCTTTCTTGGCACTTGGTTCATATCTAAGTGCTTTTCTTATAACAGAGTGTCAAATATTTCATCAGGATATAAGAGGAAGCCTGAAAATATGCTGTCATCTTCAGCACTGACATAAACCCCATTCCAATCCCTTGTGACTTCTAGCCATACTTGGTCCCCTACATTTAACTTCAGAATGGTAAGGAAGGAAGCCTGATCTATCTCTTGGCCATAGAGTGTCTCCCGACTTCTGATCATCTTCTTGTTTTGACAGACAATACTGATGCGGGCAGGACGCCCTCGTATCGTCATGTGATAGGAGAAGATATAAGCCCCAGCAATGCTGCAATTAAATTTCCCTGTCAACGGATTATAATGTTCCTGGTCATTGTACAGTATCTTGTCAAACTTAATGGGCAGGTTTGGAGGTGGGAAAGGTTTGGATAGACCAACGCTAAATGCTGATCTGGGGAGGGTTGGAGTTTCACCTTTTGGACCTTTTGGGCCTCTTGCACCTTTTTTACCAGGGGTTCCTCTGATTCCTTTGAAACCGAGACTTCCTTTCACCCCTGGAGGCCCCATCAAACCAATTGGACCTTGGTCGCCTTTGTCACCCCTAATTCCAGGTTGCCCTTTTTCTCCCTTTTGCCCATCCTCCCCATGTCCACCTTCTACTCCTATGTCTCCTTTAATGCCCTTTTCACCTTTTGGCCCAATGTCACCCTTATCTCCTCTTTCTCCCTTTTCCCCTGGATCCCCTAAATAGCCCTTTTCGCCAAGGTCCCCCTTTTCTCCCTTTTCCCCATTTTCCCCATCAACACCTGGTAACCCCAGTTCCCCCATGTCTCCTTTCTCTCCTTTGGTGCCATTCTCACAATTTTCCCCCTTGGAGCCCTTTTGTCCTTTGACTCCAGGAAGACCATGGCTTCCTTTATCTCCTTTAAATCCAACTTCCCCTAGAAATATTAAAGACAGAAGGAAAAGGTTAGAAGGAAAAACGTCAAGCAACATTGTGCTCCAGTTCATGCATCAGCTCAAAATTGCCAGGTCCCTTATTCTTATAGAAAATGCATTTGCCCCTTCCCGTCACCATAATGACTTGGTTTCTAAGAGTCCGTCCCTTTCACAAAGCATGTAGAAGAAGAATACTATGTAGATATGGGCAGGAGGCATGCAAGTATACAGGTATATCTGTGAAGAAATTATTGGTTGGAATAGGTGTGTGCTGGAGCCAGGTAGTCCTCTACTATGGGAAGGAGTCCAATGTCTTAATAATTACATGAACTACATTTAAATATGACATATTTCTGTGCAATTTTAAAATGCATATGTCAGACAAGCACCAGAATATATAAAAAGCCTTTTCAAAGTAATTCATACATACCCAACCCTATGAGAAAAAAACTATCCACACATTGTATTAATTATTATTATTGTAATATTATTGTATAATACAATATTATTGTATTATTGTATTAATATTATTATTAATATAATAATAATTAAGGACACTGGCAGCATCCTGTATCAACCATTAGCATCAGTCAATGGTGTTTGTGATGCATTTTTGAATGTCAGTTGACTGAATTTCATGTTTAATGAATAAAGTAAATAATAATAATAATAATAATAATAATAATAATAATAATAATAATAATAATAATAATAATGATATGCTGTCTCAAAAATTTCTGGGGGACACTAGAAGATGTTAGAAGTCACTTTATGTGGAAATGGCTATGATAATCCATTTTCGAGGATTATATATATCTCTCTCGACCTAGGGCCACAAAGAAAGAGAATCTCAGGCCTCATAGGTATTTTACTTCCTTGTTTTTTCTCAGATTTTATGCAATATACCTGGGTCTCCGGGCTTGCCTGGGTATCCTGGAAGTCCATTTGCTCCTTGATCACCATGTTCTCCTTTATCTCCTATGACATTGTTCCAAAATATTATATATATTTTGGGAGAAGACCCGAATAACCAAAGACCTACATATATATATATATATATATATATATATATATATATATATATATATATATATATATATATATATATATATATATATATAAGTGTTAATGCACATTCACCACCTCAGTGTTGGCATTTTCTCAAAGTCGAACCCAAAGCAAAAGTTGAGTTGTCCTGAATGAGCCCTCTCAATGCTACCTCCTCTTCCTCATCATCATCACCCTCACTTAGGAGGTACTATAAGAAAGCTTATACCTCTTTGTTTTGCAGAGATAGAACATTTTGGAAATATAAGTTTCTTTTAACTTCCCACTCTTGAAAAATAATCAAGAAATAATGGCTGCCAATTTGCTTCTGAATGCAATTCAAGGTGTTGGTAATCACCTTTAAAGCCTTTCATGATGTGGGTCCAAGTTAGTTGATAAACTGGGTCACCCCAATAGGATTGGCGTGCTCTACCTGCACAGGTCCTAAGAGGCATGCTACAGAACCCATGAGCCAAGGAATTTCAGCTGGTGAGGTCCAGAAATAGAACATTTTCTGCCGTGGTTCCTGCCCTCTAGACTATCTACCCCTCCCCCCATGATCAAATTCTGTTTAGCCTTCCAAAAGGCCTTGAAGATGTGGCTATGCCAACTAGTCTAGGAGCCCAATGAAGATGTGGCACATTGCAGGTAGTTGATGGAGTAGAGCAGGGGTGTCAAACTCACAGCATCACATTGTTGTCACATGACATATCATGACCTTTTTCCACTTCTCTAAACCAGGGGTGGGCGTGGCCAGCGTGTGATGTATCTGGTCTGCAGACCATGAGTTTGACACCTCTGGAGTAGAGAATACCTCATCTCCTCCTTGCGTGTACTTTGTTCCCTCCATCTCCATCCTGCTTAAATTTATTGTAATTGAATTTTTAATTTTAAGACCTCTATTTATTGTTTGATTGGTTTATACTGTAGTTTTTTCTTTGTCTATAAGCCATCTAGAGTTGCCTTTGCCAAGATGGGCAGCATATAAGATTGATAAATAAATAAATGGGAGAAGATGACCGAAGTCAGAAATCAAAGGTTGTTTTTATTGTTTCCTCGGAAGGTTTTCACCCTAATTTATTGGGAGACTAATTCTAATTAGGGCTCCTCATCCCATGTCTTAGCTCTGCTTTCTTTATCACTTCAATAGTCAACTAAATACATGAAAGTGCACTTTTTACATTTGGAAAATATTGCTAAATCAATCCAGTCCATGGAGGTGGTGATGGTTGTTTTTAAGAATTTTAATGTTCTTACCTTTGTTTCCTTTGAATCCTTTTGATCCTTGTAATCCAGGAGTTCCTGGTAGACCGGGACGGCCTTTTTCTCCTACTTCTCCTTTAAGTCCTATTTTTTAAAAAATGAGGAAAGTACATTATTTGAAAAGATTCATATGTCACAATGTCTTTAATACTGTTATTTTGCTATCCTAAGTCTTTGGATTCCCTCAAAATTTCCATTTTATTAGAGATGTCATATTGGCACATCTGCCAGGTCTTCCCCACCCAAAGGAAAGTTCAAGTCCCTGCCCAACACCCACAAGTCCATCACATGGTCCAATCAAAGCACTGTCCCTACTGGAGATGTTCCAGCCATCCAGGTGCAGGGCAATATGTCCTTGATTTTCTGAGAAATGAATATTATTATGACTATATATCACCCTGGTTCCATACAATTCCCCCCTCCCAGTTTCCCACAGTAGTAAATGTGGCAGGCCTGAAGATCCAACGAAAAAGATGGCTTCCAGGCCTGACACTACTGTTATTTACTATCTGTAGAATAGGAAGGCTGCCTCTGAAAGTAATTATTATGTGTTACGGTTGTTGAAAATCAACAACAAACTTTCAAAGCTACTGATAGACTTTTCACCATGAAAAATAGATAAAACTGCTCAAATTAAAGAGGAGCAAAGTGAGCTTTGTTTTGTTTTTGAATAGTCACCCACTTTATCTGCTGTTATGCTGCTTCTTCGCCCCACCCATCCTAGAACCTACACAGAGTTCGAAAACAGATTCATACCTCCACCTGTTGCCAAAGATGGGAGGGGGGGAAGACAGTTGGTTCATATCTTACTAATACTGTAGAAGGATTACAGTATTTCATATTCATGTTGGTTTAGATTTTCCTTGAAAAGAATCTAAGAACAGATTGCTTTTCCAATCTAAATAAAGATTGATTTTATACTAGTTTAGGGCCTTCTGAATCAGCATTGGCATCCTGGCTGTCTCCTTGGCAGCTTCCCAAAAGAATAAAAAAAAATATTTTACTTTTACATGGTAGCTCAAGAAATATATGTTTGAGTTAAGGAGTGGTAACAAAACAGAGGGCTGCATCTTGTCCCTCTTATATAACACCTCCTTAACTCAAACTACTATTGAAAAGAGCAGTGATGGTGCAGTGGGTGGAATGCAGTACTGCAGGCTACTTCTGCTAACTGCTGACTGGCTGCAATTTGGCAGATCGAATCTCACCAGGTTCAAGGTTGACTCAGCCTTCCATTCCTTCTGAAGTGGGTAAAATGAGAACCCAGATTGTTGGGGGCAATATGCTGATGCTTAGAGAGGGCTGCAAAAGCACTGCGAAGCAGTATATAAGTCTAAGTGCTATTGCTATTGTCCTGAGCATACATGACTTATGTGCAAGCTCAGGAAAAGTCACAGCCTCTTTAAGAAACAGTCAAATGATAATGCTGCTCTGCTGGATATAAAACACCTTTGCTTAACCTGAATATAGCATATTTTTATATCAGGCCAGTGGCCCATCTAATCCAGCATTCTAGATGATATTGTATCGGAATCAATCAGGATGCATTCAGAAAGAAAGTTCATAAATGAATCAGAAGTTGAGCATCCACTTCTACCATTGCTTCCTACCAGCTGATATTTAAGGCAATATGCTTTTAGTGCACTCATTAAGGCTAGCAGCTGCTGACAATCTGTTTCTCCTGTCCAATTTAGCATATCTAAATTAGTAAGTCATTACTAAATTTGAAAAGGACATCATTAAACTTGAAAGTGAGAAATTCTACAAGTAAACAGTTGCTTTTTATGCTGGTTTAGGACTGTAGCAAAGGTCTGATTTGGTTTGGTTTGGTTTGATTTGATTTGATTTGATTTGATTTGATTTGATTCTAGTTGCTTTTCTCTACCTGGCAATCCTGTTTCTCCAGGTTCCCCTTTCTCCCCTGGAGATAAAGCACAACAATCACAGCAGTTAAAAAAGAAGTCCGAAGAGTCCAGAGTAAAGTTTTCAAATGGGAAGAGTGTGGTGGCTGTTCTGAAGGCATAGTGTGGTGTAGACAATTCTGTTGTGACATCATTCTTTTCAGGTATTTCGGTGAGGAGGCTGTCTTCCATAGGGGCTGCCTCAGAAGCATCTGGGTTCTTAGTGGTTTCCATCTCAATAGCTTTTATTTTAGTAAACTTTGGAAATGGGGTGCTTTTTCCCTCAATAGTAAGATCAGCAATTGTCGTTAGTAGGAAGATGCAGGACCAAATCAGACACCACATTCTTGCAGCTGTAGGAACAATTAATGCAACAGTATATCATAACATAAATATTTATACATCATATATATATTTACTTGTTAAGTTGTTAAGAAAACTATTAAAAGAAAAGGCAATAAGGGCAATAAGGGTGATTCTTTTTGTTATATACACAGTCGGCATCCTTGTTCTACAAAATTGAACTAAGCTATGGTAAAATATCTCATTTAAATCTGAAAGTGTATTTCCAATAAAAAATAATGTGTATGCATGGGTGCAATTCCCCCATTTTCTTTTATTGAATTTGTTTTTTAGTGTACAATTCTTTATTTTTTACATCTTTTGATGAAGTAACCAGCTAAGATACACATGCTGTGCATCCAATTTCCTACTTAGAATAAAATTCAGTAATATTACACCAATGATGTATGCCAAGCAATTCCAGCTAATTAAAACTGTACCTGTTCTCTTCTTTATGTACATGCCTCATACATCTCCAATAATGTCCCATACCTAAGCAGCGGGCTGGGAACAATTAAAATAATACGGTGGCATCTCACTTGATTACTCATCTTTCTTTTTCATGCTCTTATGGAATTACTCTTCCATAAGGTGATGAATAGCATAATCACTAACTACCAAGTATGTTGACTTCATTTTCAGCATTATTTTTAACCTGGTCCATTTTCCCTCCCATAAGAATTCCAGTCTATGTGCCATCCTTATTTCATCTGTTACTGTGGCATTTGGTCAATTGGACATGTTTTCCTCAAAGTAAAGAATCAAAATCCTAACAACTGTTTGACACACTCAGAGCAATAAATCCAGGGCTGCCCTTGGCACCCATATTACATGTCAAGCTTATGTTCACTATTGAACATAATAGGAAAGTGTTAATCCTTGACTTCCAAAATTTATGTTGCTGTTTCTGTTGCTAAATACAATAGTTGTTAAGTTTTACCCCATTTTATGACCTTTTTCACCACAGTTGTTAAGTGAATCACCACAGTTGTTAAATCAGTAACTCGGTTGTTAAGTGAATCTGGCTTTCCCATTGACTTTGCTTGTCAGAAGGTTGCAAAAGGTGATCACATGACCTGGGAGCACTACAACTGTCATAAATACATGCCAGTTGCCAAGCATCCAAATTCTGATCATGTGACCAGGAGGATGCTGCAACAATTGTAAGTGTAAAAATGATCATAGGTTACTTTTTTAGTGCTGTTGTAACTTCAAACAGTCACTAAACAAACTGTTGTAAGTTGAGAACCACTTGTATATGGAAAGAAAATATGAAACCAGTACTGTACAGCAAATGGTGAAATTAATAAAGCTGAGATTACTCTTGAAGATTTCTAATCTTGTATTTTTGGGTATCAATCAACAGTCATCAACTCTTACCTCTGGCCTTTACCTGTTCAATGGAATAGTGATCTTCATACATTGAGATATGCTTGGACTCTCCATGTAATCAAAACTTCTATTTCACAAGCTCCCTAACTGCATAGAAAATCATTATTGTAAGGAAGCTAATCAGGCTGAAAATAAGTGCAAAATGACCAGAAGAGAAAATTGGTTTGACAGTAGACATTAATAGACTTGTCTGTATCTGTATCACACTAGTAAAGAGTATGCCCAAGGCAAACCTGTCCTAACTCCATGCCACAGAAAAGACTAGTTGTAGTCTTGTATAACAAGACCATATATTCCTACATTAAACCAAACTTTAAAGGGTCTCCAAACTTGACAAGTTTAAGTCTTACAGACTTCTCCATGTCCTGGCTGGGAAATTCTAGGAGTTGAAGTCCACAAGTCTTAAAGTTGTCAGGTTTGGAGACCCCAGCACTAAAAGATAACACAGAACCTCTAAGCAAAGGCAAAGAAGGAAGGCTTGAGCAGGCTGGAAGACTTCAAATCCCATTCTATTTGGGGATGTGGATGCAATAATACTCATTACCCTTCAAAATGGATCCTCTTAGATGATCCTCTTTGGTTACAAGAATTCCTATACCAATTCCTATACCAATTCTTATACCAATTCCTATACAGTCATAAAGGTAAAGGTAAAGGTTCCCCTCGCACATATGTGCTAGTCATTCCCGATTCTAGGGGGTGGTGCTCATCTCCATTTCTAAGCCAAAGAGCCAGCTCTGTCTGATGACAATTCCATGGTCATGTGGCCGGCATGACTAAATGCCAAAGGTGCACGGAATGCTGTTACCTTCCCACCAAGGTGGTCCCTATTTTTCTACTTGCATGTTTACATGCTAGGTTTGAACTGCTAAGTTGGCAGAAGCTGGGGCAAGTAATGGGAGCTCACTCCGTTACATGGCGCTAGGGATTCGAACCGCTGAACTGCCGACTTGTCTGTTCAACAAGCTCAGTGTCTTAGCCACTGAGCCACTGCGTTCCCATACACAACACAGTCATAGAAATAGCTAAATGGACACTTTTATCAAAGTAACATTCTTCTGTGTCATGAATCTCAAACAGACTTTCCATATCTTTGCTTTAAGATTAAAACTGGATGGAGAAATTCGCAGACTTTGCAAGGAAACCATTTCATATCTATCTCAGGAAAAGCATACATGATCTAATAATCTGTCCAAATGTTCTTTCTCAGAAGTAGAGTAGAAATATTTCTCCTATGCAAGATCAAATACAAAAATCCAACCATTAACTACTGGTGATGAAAATGTTGTTTAATATTACTAATAACAATTTTTAAAAATTTTATGGATGAGTGGGAGCTTGTTCTTCTGCTACCCTATTTCCCCCAAAATAAGACACCCCCTGATAATAAGCCCAATTGGGCTTTGGAGTGCATGGCAATAAGGCCAAGCACTTATTTCAGAGTTCAAAAAAAAATATAAAACAGGGTCTTATTTTCGGGAAAACACGATATATAAGCCTGAGTGAACAGGAACATTCTGAGAGCCAAAAAAAAAAATATTTCAAAGTAGCTCATTCAGAGCACTACAGAGCTAAATAACTGTGAGATGATTTCATAATGACTATCAAGTCAAGCTCAATTACACACATTAAAAGGTTTTAATACGAAGCAAATTTAGATGCTTGTAACTCAATGCAATAGGAAGACATTTCTTTGGGCTATAACTTATTCTGCATGTTCATAAGATTTCATATAGATTTGCTTATTACAAGATGGGTGTTGTGAGACCAAACCAAATAACTAGCATATTGCTTCATGAACTTTCCAGAGACTCCCCTTGGTTAACTAAAACAAAATATCAAAAAGTAGTTTCACACAGCCAATAGACTGTGTTACCCATTTATGTGGTAACATATCATTGGGGGATGTTTCTTTCAAAATCACCTCCAGCTTAAAGATTTAGTAAAACTCATTTGGCTTAAATGCACCTGTGACTGGGGCCTCTTCCTTCAAATGAAATGCAGTGTATATTTCCATCTGGAACAATCTAGAGAAGAAATTTATGCGCTGTTTTAAATCTTTCTTTCTGAGGCTTCCAAATTCATTCTGCCTTGAGCTACCTTGAGCAGCCTAGCTATAAGCTCCAAATGTAGTCAAAATGTCCATTTGAAGCCACTCACATTATCAGTGAAAATATACATTTGAATCATATGGGATTGGATGCTGTCCACTCTTCCTCTCGTCAGAAAGAGGGAGCCTTATATCTATAATGTCCTATGTGCTTGTGATGTCTTCAAACTACAAGATAGGCCTTGATTTATGACCACAATTAAGCCCCAAATGTCTGATGTGAAACATTCGTTAAATGAGTTCTGCCCCATTTTACAACCTTTCTTGCCACAGTTGTTAAGTAAATTATTGCAGTTGATAAGTTAGTAACATAGTTAACAGTAACAGAGTTGGAAGGGACCTTGGAGGTCATCTAGTCCAACCCTCTGCTCACGCAGGAGACCTGGACTAGGGATTCGAACCACCGAACTGCTGACCTTTCTGATCAACAAGTTCAGTGTCTTAGCACTGAGCCACCTAGTCAGAGTTCTTAAGTGAATCTGTCTTCCCCATTGATTTTGCTTGTCAAAAGGTTGCAAAAGTGATCACATGACCTAGGAAGGAAGGAAGGAAGGAAGGAAGGAAGGAAGGAAGGAAGGAAGGAAGGAAGGAAGTTAAAGTTGTTAAAATAATCTTTCCCAAAACGAAAATTAGAAGGAAAAAAAATAGCACATACAAAATCCTATATAATACTCAGCTTCTCCCATAAACAAATGGTTATCTTTCTCACATAACCACAGAAAGAAGAAGAGAGGCACAAAAATTAGAAGAACTGAAAAGAAAGAGAAATTGGGGGGGAGAGACAAAACAGGACCAAGGGGAAAGGGAGAATTATACAAAAGCAAAGAGAAGGGAAAAAAGATAAAAGTTCCGCTTGGGTGTTCACAGAGTATGTAAAGCTCAGTGTCCAAGTAATAGTGACCATCTCCTCACATTTATAAAACTGCAGAATAACATGAGTGAATTACCATTTGATTCAAATATAGTATGACTGAATGCAAAGGAAGCCTTTGCTGCAGGACAATAGTAGCCTGACTATATTTGGATCCACTGCTACATGGTTTTATCTAAATAGCATATCACTAATTCCGTTCTCTTCTAGTGCTGTTATCTTTGGGGGAAAATGTTTTTGTGTGCATGTATTTTTAATGTATTTGAATTTAGGAGCAAAACTTCGCTAATTTTTACTTTGCTATTATCACAGTATAACTAGTTCACTTCAGAGACTACTTTGTCCCCAACGTGGTGAGAGATCTGTGTTGCCAAAAAAAACCTGATAATAAGACACCAAGCTCAGGATCCCTAGCTTTAAGGCCAGCCAAGAGACAAACAAGAGAGAGGTTGTTTCAAAGACGCTGACAGTGGGTTCAAACAAGATGTGAAGGGTTATATGGTCAGTCTCCTATTCAGGTCTGCTCTGGTATGTTCTACTCCAAACAACTGTAGACAATCTGTTGCATTGTAAGAGTTCCATAACTCAAACAATTAGCAAGGTAAATGGCCTGTGGGCTTTACTGAAGCAGAACGCCACAGAAACACTCAGGAAGGAACCTTCGGATAGACTTGTGTTTATCAAAGTCTAACCTCTGGTAAACAGAACTAAGCAATACATGATTAACAGTGGGAAGGGAGAAGCTTAAAGCACCAGCAGTACTTTCTGAAAAGAAGTTTATAATAAAGACATATAAAAATTAAAAATTTTCACACCTTCCCTGGCCTCGCTCTTCACCTTCCCAAGGAATATATATTGCCTCATAGTTTGGAAACCTTGCTCTAAATGAAATTATATTTTTGGGAAAGAGCATCTCTGCATCCTTACTTGGCTGTTGTTTTATCACATCAGTATTTAATTTTATAGCTTATTACATGATGGTTATGAATGATTTATCCCTATTCATATAAGATCAATATGTGTTTATGGTTAAAAACACAAATTGCTCTTAATCATGCACACATCTATACTATTAGCTGAATGAGGGCATTGATGCAATTTCCACAGCTCCCACACACATGCATAGACTTTCAGTAGTAATGCTCGTTCAACAAACAGGAACTTGCTTGTAAAGCCATTGCCAGTCAAAGTTAGAATTTGTAATTAGATAATCAGCAGCCTGATGGGGTACAGGATACCGTCCTCTATTCATAATGAACAGCTTTTCCAGAGAAGAACTACAATTTGTTTAATTGATTTTCTTTATGAAATAGATTGTTTTATATACCAATATGTATACTTTATATTTATATTTAATCCTTTATTCAATGGTACCAATCCTAGAGAAAATACCTTTCAGATGCGTTGGGCAATAACTCCCACAATCTCTGTCAAAAACTGGCCATTTAGAATTTTTGGGAATGTCAATACCGGGATAATTTCTCTATAACTCTCAACCCAACATTCTTTTATTTTAAAACTCCATTCTGAAGAATTACAGATTCTACCTGGATTTTGTAGAATTACAGAATCTACCTGAGCTTCCAGCACTTTGTGGTCTTTAATAAATTTTAATCCTTAATGCTTCCATCCAAAATTTTATAAATATGAAGCTATCTTATGCTGAGTCCAAATATTAGTCTATGTACCAGCATGTGAGCTCTTTCAAGCCAGAGATATTGGCATGTCCTTTATCAAAGGTGGTCTACCACATGTACTTTCTGATATGAATGGGATAATATCATAAGTTTAGAGATGAATATTTATGGCAATAGATCTGTCCTGATGAATATCTACCGATAGTTAGCATGTACATCTCTTACTAGACATGGGAACTCCATAACAAACAGAAATGACTATTTTATCATCTAAAAATAGGTATTGACACATTTCAAAATCATGGGGTTCTGACCACATTTTAATTTAAAACCAAGTAGGCAGACTATTTATTTGTTTGTTTATATCCCTCCCTTATTATTTTTACAAATAATTCAAGGGGGTGAACATATCTTAAAGAAAAGTGTGACTAAATCTATACATCTGGAACTAAATTCTGGACTTCAGTCTTAGATTTCATATTGAAGAGCTGTTCAAATTATTGATATGTAATTGTAATGAATGCATCCCATTCAAATTGAACAAATTATTCTTGCTTTCTGCTTATTCCCTTTGCTTCCTTTCCTTAGTGACATTGCTACATGATATTTAACCGCTACAAATTAATGCAAAGAATAGCGAGTTAGATGTCTGGTGGTGATATAAACAGCTTCCTATCTTCCTAACTCATTGATACCTGGAGTGATCCGTTTTCTATTTTTTCGTCTCATATTAATTTTCCTCAGCCCCTTGATATATTCTGCATAAAATACCATGTTACTTTTTCTGCATAGCACTTGAAGTGTTTAGTGAACAAAATGTCCTAAAATATTCTAAATAAAATATTAAGCATCTATACTTCATAAACACATTTTGTTAAAATGCCTAATTGTTATTACATTCCCCATATATATTTGTTTAGCTTCAGTGTCTTCTTTTTCATTGTGGTTTAATATGGATATTAAAGGGGATTGGATAACTCCATTGTTGCATTTGTCTTCAACAGAAAATTATCAGGGTTGTTGTTTGTTTATTTTTAACTTCGCTCTGACAACTTCCATCTTGAATTTTTCCAGAAAAAGTGGGTTATCTTTTTGCAGTTATTCAAATGTTTTTTGTATAATTGCTTTGGTGAATTATCTTCAACTGACAGAAACATCAGTAGACCCAATATTTTTTGAAATACAGACATCATTTAAAAAAAAGAAAGCTCATTATCTCCTACCTTAAGAATATTCTTATCAGGAGTAGTCACTCTGTAGAGCACATTGCAGTACCCAGTCTTAATCTTCAGTGGGTAGTGGGTTATTTTGTTTCTTTTATTACTTTAATAATGGCCAATGAGAGAATGTAGAAAACAAAGAAGAACTGGGATTGGTGACTTTTTCAGAAAGTCAACAGGGTGACACTGAAATTGGAGAAAATGTAAATTCAATGCCCTTCACAGATCTGAGTTATGTGATAGGTTTCTTCAGGTACTTGAGAGATGAGTGGATGTCAGTTAAGCAACTGTGATGTGATTCTTTTAAAAAATGTTAGATTTATATATGACTTTTCCTTAAGAACCTTCTACCTTTCTTCTCAAGCTTATCTGTATGACAACACTATGACATAAGTTTGATGAGAAAGAAATGACTAAGTGAACTTCCAAGAATGAGTGACTACTTGAATATGGATGTCTTTAATCCTAATTTTACAAAGTAAAATACTCTTCAACTTGAATTCAGTTCCTGGTTAATTCATGAGTACATCCTTCTTGGCAAATACGATAGTGATTTTCCATTGCCTTATTCTGGGATATTTTTATGTAGCCCCTTCGATTTCCTCATAGCCTGTCATATGAGTACTAACTAGGTTTGGCTTTGCTTAACTTTGGATTCCAAACAATGCCAGCCAGGTGCTGTCATATGTTGAGATGTAATCTGATTTATAGCACCTTAACCAGGCCATCTTACTAGCTTTATAAAATGGAATGGAATGAACTGCCTACCTTAATTACCATCTCTTGAAGGAACTTGTCAGTTTTGAGATGGCAACTTTACATAGAAACATATAATGAATGTAAGATTTAAGATGCTAAGATCTTTTGAAATCTTATTTAATGACTTGTCCACCATTCACAAGATAAACAAGACCAGTTATCTGGCTTGAATTTAGTATAGTAACATTTGTTTATTTCTTCCCCTTAAATACTAGATTGATGAATCCAGGCATTTCCTGTTTACCTTAGAAAAGACGTGCATAGTTCCACTTATTCAGCTTAAGGACATAATGCAGGTAATTCCTAATTCATAGGAATTGGGTCATCTCAACTTCATTAATTTATTCATGCATCATTCACTTTATGTTTTGTTACATAAAATGCAATAATCATTTTAAAGCTGAAAAATGTAACCAAAACAACCAGCAAAAATACATCAAATGGAATTTATTGCCATCAAATGTGGTGATGGCCACTAATTTAGACAGTTTTAAGAAGAACTGGAGAGATTCATCGGAAAACAAGTTACTAGTGTGATAACTATTTCAAATAGCAGTACCTCTCCCCAATTACAGGCAAGACAACTTACTGTAAATATCCATTGCTAGGAAGTAGTCAATCTACCTCAATTATTACTTAGTTAGGAAAACTAAAATGGTTCCTTATGTAGAAAGTTAGCACCCACCCCTCTCCTAGAAGAATGAAATATTTTAGGAAATATTTTTTTAAAATAGAATATATTTTCCCTAACAGAAATAGAAATCTTAAGGGAGACAGAAACTCAGAACTTCAGCTCCCTGCCCCCAGCAGATATCTGGTGCCCATTGAGAAGGACTGGGCCAGTCTATCTACAAAACAAAAGACCTTCAGCTCCAGGGTGATTGGATTAAGACATGACCCTCCAGGACATTATAGGATTATCTAACAGCAGGGCTCACTGCATTACAAAATCACCTGGGGACATTGCATCACTCAGCAAGCTTCAACCAAGCTTTACTCAGAAAACCTACAAGTTCAGCTATGACCCCTGCATGGCCCTGCAGCCCAGTGGTGAGTTTCAAAATTTTTTACTACCGGTTCTGTGGGTGTGGCTTGGTGGGTGTGGCATGGCTTGGTGGGCGTGGCTTGGTGGGCATGGCAGGGGAAGGATACTGTACAATCTCCATGTCATAAGTAAATGCCTTATTCTATAACAAGAGATATGTATATATGTACAGGATATAAAGGGTTAATTTATTCCTCCTCCTTTAATGTATTCATGTGTAATCACCCCCTTCCTTGACTCCTCCCCTTTGATATAAATAGAGAGTGCTTTTACCTCATGCTTGCTTCTCACTGTAAATCTGACAAGAATAAGTAGAATGCCTATTATGAATAAACACTTCTTTAACTGAAGAAATTGCTTCTGAATTCATCATTGAGTCTGATCCTCAAAATATTGTAACAAATTGGTAGCAGTCGATGGTTGAACTGACTCAATAAAATCCAACATGCCTAAGAAAGAAAACCTCAAGAATAAAAAAGAAAGACCCAATACCAGGGCAAATGATAAAGAAACAAAAACAGATCAAGAAATGATCGACGAACCAATAAATACAACAATCAAAGAATCTGAAGATAACACCACAGACATAGAAGAAACAGCAGATGAAACCGACAACCAAGAAGAGAACAAAATAAAAGACAAAGACCTCAGATCGGAGATACTGAGGCTAATAAAAAGTCAAAAAGATGACCACAAACTCATCGCGGAACTCCGAGGCTTCTTGGAAGAAAACGGAGCAGCGAGAGAAAAAGACATTGAAAAAGCCAAACCCGAAAATACAAAAATGGTGAGCGAACCTACAATGAAAGAAAAAATAACCAGAAGCAAGACCAGAGGTCCCGCTCAAAATTTTGAAAGGCAGCCATCTTTTCTTCAACCGGCCACAGAAATGAACATGGCTGAACCAATCAGAATGCACCATTCAAAAACTCTGGTGCGAAAAAACACAAAAAATAGCAAAAAATATATTTATTCTTCTGAAGAGTCAGAAACAGATACAGAAGAATCATCCACCGAACAAGAAATCGAAACACCCATGAGAAAACTATTTAAAACGTTTGGCACAAGTCTAACAATTTCAAAAGAATCGATAAAAGCCAATAATGCAAAAATACAAAAGAGACGAAGAAATAAACAGACACCTCAAAGCCTGCACGACTCGATCCGGACAACGATGATGACGACGCCTGAACCCAGAGGGCCCTGCGAAATTTCCCCCACACCACAAACGATCCAAAGAACAAAATACTCCAAGCAAGAAAGCTCCAAAGAAAAGAGACGAACCACAGCTGCCAGCAGAACACCCAAGATCGAGCCGGAGACCGAATCATCAGAAGGAGAGCACTACGAGGGAGCTACAGCAAAGAGAACCTCTCCCAGCGGCTTCAGCAAAGAAATGACCAACGCGCATGCGCAGATGAACACAGAGAACTACAATGAACTTTATGAAGAAGGAGAACCTTTCAAGCTCATCAGCAGAATACCCACACCATTCTGCAATTTTCAACATCTACAGGACCATGGACTACCCACAGTTGTAAGTAGTGGGAATAGTAATATTGGGAATCTACCTAGTGATTTCCCAAAACTTAGAATTGATGGCATCAATTTACAGGAATGGTGTCAACAAATTCAGGTTGTCTTTATGAAAGAAAATTTATTATTTTTTATAACCAATCCTCCCAAAAGACCTTGGACTCTAAAAATAGACTGCCTGCATCACAGAGCATTCTATTTAATAATTTCTAGCATATCATCTGCCATGTACTACAGTATTAAGCATAATCTTACTGTTTCAGAAATAATTCAATGCATGTTTAAATTGTTTCATAGTGAAAGTGTAGCAACAACCACTAGAATGTCTAAAGATTTCTTTTCAGCCAAATTAAGATCTGGAACCACCATAAGTGAACATTTAATATCCTTAAACAAAACCAGAGCAGAATTACATCTAAGAGGAGAAATAATATCAGAACAGACAATGAAAAGCGTTATCCTTAACTCATTAGATTCATCATGGGATAACTACATATCACACTTAGACTCAATCAATCTAGGATACTTATCCATAGAAAGTCTGTCAAATAAGTTAATAGCTGAAGATAATTTGAGGAAAAATAGATACAATGCATACACAGAACACAGACAGGCAAAAGGGGTAACCTTCCAAGAGAATCACCAAAAAACAATTGAATGTTACAATTGTAGATCCAGAAAACACTCTAAGGGAGATTGCCCCATGTTTCATAGGGAAAGACAAAACCGTGATTATAGGGGTAGATATCAAGACAGGCAATCATCTATTGATAGATACAGATATAGAGACTCCCCAAACTACAGAGAACGCAGAAAGGATAGAGATAATTCAAGGAACAGAAAATCAGGATCATTAAATGGATTAGATAAACATAACGATGTCATCACACAAAAATCAAAAAACAATACTTGGCTCATAGATTCAGGAGCGACTAATCATACAACAAATAACAAGAAAATACTGTCTTCATTCACAAATGATAAATTTATGATAAGAGTAGCCAATCAAGAAAATGTTCAAGTCATAGGGAAAGGAGATGTTTAGGTAAAGTAGAGGGGGTATTGTTGATACCAGAAATATCACATAACATACTTAGTGCAGTGAAATTAAGCCAAGATTCCAACATAAATATAATCTTCTCTGGGGGAAAAGCAATACTAGAAAAGGATGGGACTAAATTGAATAGTGTAGTTATCGAAGGGGGCCTACCCTTCCTTGTAACAGAAGATAAATGGTTGCATAACATTAATACAAACACTAATGACGACATCAACATAGACAGTGAACATAGTAACAACAATGACAATGAAGAACCCAATACACACTGTAATCACAAAGACACATCCACTAGTGATACACACAATAACAAAAGACCCAATATAGGCAAACCAATTCATGATGAATGTGCACACATGTTGCATAGAAAATTGGGACATGCAAGTTTCCCTGTAATACAAAAAATGATTGAACATGCTGATGGCGTTAAAATAAAGGATTGTAAAAACTATTTGGAATGCTCAGTATGTAAATCCTCAAAACTCAGAACAAACCCAAAACCAAAGAGGGCAACAAGGACCTCTAACCAAATTTTTGATCTGGTACATATGGATCTGGTTGGTCCATTAACACCATCCATCACATACAAAAAAAGATATTTCCTAACTATTGTAGACGACTATAGCCGTTATGGATTTGTTTATACTTTAAAACACAAAGATGAAACTTTCCAAAAATTCAAAGAATTTTACAAACGTGTAGAAACACAACACAATATCAAAATAAAACAAATCATGACAGATAGGGGATCCGAGTTCATGTCAAAAGAATTCTCACAATGGATAAAAGACAAAGGAATGCTACACTTCACGACTAGCCCATTTTCTGCTTTTCAGAATGGTACAGCAGAACGAAAGAACTCGACACTGCAAACCATGATTAGATGTACATTAGAAGATGCTGGTTTAGGAAAACAATTCTGGTCAGAAGCATTACTATATTCAAACTATACCCAAAATAGGACCTGGTCTAGCATCCTAAATAAAACACCATACGAAGTGATGTACAATAGGAAACCAAAAATATCACACATGCACATATTTGGAGTTACAGCAGACGTACAAATACCAAAACAATTAAGACGTAAGGGAGATAACGTATCCAGAAGGCTCAGATTCATGGGATACGAAACAGGCACAAAAGGATATAGATTCATTGACAGTAATAACAAATTCATAGTCTCAAGAACAGCAGTATTTCATGAACAGGCCAACTGGTCTAAGATACATCTTAACGAGATAATCCAAAATACAAAACCAAATATTGAACAACAAGACAGAATAGAAAGAGAGAAACATGAACATAACACACATGATGACAAAAACAAAACATGGACAGGTAACCATACCAGGATAAAAACAGATTCATTAACCAAAAAGGAAGCAAGGTATCTACATGATAATGAGAGCATTCCAATAAGAACAATCAGGTGTAACAGAAAACAATTACCCAATAAGTATAAGGATTATATAATGTGTGTGAATGACGAGACACCAACACCTAACACATACGAGGAAGTGTTGAAACTTCCCATGGAAGAAAGAGAGAAATGGGAATTAGCCATAACAAAAGAAATGAACAGCTTGCGTGAATTAGGTGTATTTACACCAGTCCCTGCCCCTGAGAACAAGACAATTATAGGCACCAGATGGATATTCAAAATCAAAGATTTAGAAGAGGGTAATAAATTATATAAAGCTAGATTAGTCGCACAAGGTTACGCTCAAAAATATCCTGAGGATTACACTGACACATACTCTCCCACTGTAAGAACCGAAAGTGTTAAGACAGCTTTAGTCATAGCGGCTATACTCAATCTTGATGTCTTTCAATATGATGTGCAGACTGCATACTTACATGCAAAGCTCGACAAAGAGATATATGTAAGGGCACCTCATAGCCAATGTACAAATAGAAATGAGACCTGGTTACTTAACAAAAGCTTGTACGGATTAAAACAATCCGGCAAGCGTTGGTATGAATGTCTAGTCAGCGTGCTTAAAAATATGGATTTCAAAGCCACAACTGCAGACAATTGCTTTTTTGTTAGAAAGGAAGGTGAATCATTAGAATTTATGTTAATCTATGTGGATGATATTTTGTATATAGGCAAACATAAAGAAAAGAAAGACTTATTTGTATCCAAGCTAAGTGAACATTTCTCTTTAAAATCGCTAGGAAGGGTAAACAAATACCTTGGAGTTCAAATCAATAAAACAAGAAAGGGATTCAAATTATCCCAGAGAGATAAAATTATAGAACTTCTGGGAAAATGCAATTTAAGAGATGCCAAACCTTGCGATACTCCTATGCAGACTGATTTTCTAAGGAATATGGATGAATCTTCACCTGAGTTCGAGAACAATACATTATATAGATCAATTATTGGTTCTCTCTTGTATATATCTAATTGGACCAGGCCTGATATAGCTCTGCCACTTAATTTATTATCTAGACATGTAAGTAAACCACTTATGTATCATTGGGAAGCAGTTAAACGAATACTAAGATATCTAAAACACAGCATGGATTTCTGCCTACTCTTAGAACCCAATAATATTAAAGAACCTATTATCACCAGTTACGCTGATGCAGACTGGGCAGGTGACATCAAATGTAGAAAGAGCACCTCAGGTTATGTATTATTTTTAAATGATTGCCCAATATTCTGGTACACTGGGAAGCAAGATTTAGTAGCGACTTCCACAACAGAGGCAGAATACGTCTGTTTATCTAAAGCCTCAAATAATTTAGTGTGGTTTAATGATTTATTATCTGATATTTGGAAGAATCCAATACTACCATTTGTCATACATGAAGATAATAAGGCGGCTATAGAAATATCAAGATCTGACGCCATTGGTCAAAGGTCCAGACATATAGATATCAAATTTAAACACGTGAGACAATTATCTCAGGATGGATTCATTAAAGCAATCCACTGCGAAACCTCAGAACAAATAGCTGATATATTAACTAAACCTTTACCTTCTAAACAACACAAATACTTGACATCAAAATTACAAGTACTATATAGTTCTGAATCCGAATGCAATCATTGTTATATGTCGAATCGGCATTTAGAGGGGGATTTGTCATAAGTAAATGCCTTATTCTATAACAAGAGATATGTATATATGTACAGGATATAAAGGGTTAATTTATTCCTCCTCCTTTAATGTATTCATGTGTAATCACCCCCTTCCTTGACTCCTCCCCTTTGATATAAATAGAGAGTGCTTTTACCTCATGCTTGCTTCTCACTGTAAATCTGACAAGAATAAGTAGAATGCCTATTATGAATAAACACTTCTTTAACTGAAGAAATTGCTTCTGAATTCATCATTGAGTCTGATCCTCAAAATATTGTAACACTCCATTTCCTCCCCAATCCAGGGGAAGGATACTGCAAAATTCCCATTTCCTCCCAATCAGCTGGGACTTGGAGGCAGAGAATAGATGGGGGTGGGGACAGTCAGAATTTTTACTACCGGTTCTCCGAACTACTCAAAATTTCCACTACCGGTTCTCCAGAACTGGTCAGAATCTGCTGAAACCCACCTCTGCTGCAACCAATAGAATACATTTCTTGCACAGGAACAGGAAGCTCAAGGGCAAGGCCCAAGAGAGGGTATAAATAACCCTCACTCTCCACTCCATGTGGTCAGCTACCCAGAATCACGTGTTGGTGGTTCTGTTTCACCATTAAACCATCTTTCCAATCAACCTCCATGTTTCCAGTGTCTTTCTCCCCACTTGAGACTGAACCAGATGAATATTTCTTCCAACACCTATTTTAAATGCTAATTACTGTTTTTAAAAAATCTTCTTTCAAATAGATACAAAATGTAGGTATACAATTAACACTATTTTGTGTTCTTAAATATTATATTTGATTAATTGTATTTTTAATAAACACTGCTCTCTGCTGGCAGTTGGAATGCCACTATTTTACATGAAGTGCAGGACATAAATTTATCTGTATAGTTATAAATTAGGTGTGCAATTTTTTTTGCAGATATGCATTTCGTCCATATTTGGGATATGCATAAGTAAACAATCTACAGAGAAATCTACAGAAAAAAAGTTGAAGTGAGACTTATTTTGGCCCATTATTTCATAATTTTATTTTACTGAATATGGACAATATTCAAATATGTTATCCATTACTCACCTAGAGCCTGAAAGGGCATAATTTTGAGAACTTCTAAACATTTTATATACATTGCCATACATTGCTACAATTCATTTTAATATATTTATTCTGTTTCCTCAGCAGAGCTTAGGGATAGGTATGTGATCCCTTTGTTCCCATTATATAATATTTTTAGAGATATATTTGTTTCAATTAAACTGAAAGGCAGGAATTGTTGGTTGTCAAACCTATGCCTATATTATCATAACCCAATTCTCCAAACACTATACCATACCAGTGGTGGGATTCAAACTTTTTTACTACCGGTTCTGTGGGTGTGGCTTGGTGGGCGTGGCATAGCTTGGTGGGCATGGGTTGGTGGATGTAGCAGGGGAAATATACGGTAAAATCTCCATTCTCACCCCACTCCAGGGGAAGGATACTGTAAAATCTCCATTCCCTCCCCAATCTAGGGGAAGCTTACTGCAAAATCCCCATTTCCTCCCGATCAGCTGGAACTTGGGAGGCAGAGAATAGATGGGGGCAGGGCGAGGCAGAATTTTTACTACCGGTTCTACTCAACTACTCAAAATTTCTGCTACCAGTTCTCCAGAACTGATCAGAACCTGCTGAAACCCACGTCTGTACCATACTGTCTCTCATAGCTTTGTGGCGATCTGTTTTCACATTATCAGATGGATAACAATCAAAAAGTTCATCCCTATGTGATATGAACCAACTGTTTTGATGTCATCTTTATCTTATTCTAATTTTTGCTGCCCTAGTTTTCTGAATTTGTGTTTTGGCCTGTGTGCAATTTTAAAGGTCACCTACTTCATCATATTTGCTAGAACCATTGTTCAGGCTAAAGAATTTTCATTATTTTTCTTCACTTACACTTGATAAAAATAGAATAAGAATAAGAATAGAATTCTTAATAATGAGTAGGAATGAAGAATGAATAAGAATGAATAATGAATAAAAATAGAATTAGAATGATATAATTAGAAATATACTTTATTTATTTTGTCTTATCAGCAAACACATATTTATTCGTATGTAGCCCTTCAGTACAAACTCTATGCTCTTTTCCTGAATCAGTTCCAGGTTTATCCATCACCATGACACTGAATTGTTTTGAGGGCTAAATTGCCATTTTTGCAATTTATTTCAAATCAAAGCAATAATGGAGCTGATTATGCCATTGTGACACTTTGATTTTCCTTCACTGTGTCTTCTAGCTCCTGGGCAGAAGCAAATCCTCATTTAGCATCTGCTGTGACCTACAGTAACTGTACTAGAGAAAGCATATAATTAACATGATCAGGAAACCAAATTGAATCCATTTAGTCCAGTTTTGCCATCAGTTGCATTAAAATCTTCCTTGGTTTATATAAGCAGTGGGCACACAACCCTTTCCCAACCCTACCACCCATGACTACAGCCATTAGTGCCCATTCTTCCAATGACTGGAACTACAGAAAAGTATGCCAGTATCATATTAACCATATTAATGTTGATAAAAGTTTGGCATAGAAGTATAATAGAGACAGTTTCCCTTAAAAAAATGAAATTGGTTGTGATGCTTGACTAAAAGAATTTTTTTTAACGGGAGTAGAAGATTATGGTTCAATCAGAATAGAACTGGAAGGGACTGATGTCTTCTTGTCCAACCCCCTGCTCAGCAGAAGACCCGATACCATTTCAGACAAGTGACTGTCCAGTCTCCTCTTAAAAACCTCCATTGATGAAGCACCCATAACTTCTGAAGGCAAGCTGTTTCCACTGGTTAATTGATCTCACTGTTAGGAAGTTTCTCCTTACTTCCATGAGCTTCTCTCCTTGATTAGTTTCCATCCAATGTTTTTTGTCCTGTCTTCTGATGCTTTGGAAAATAAGTTGACCCCCACCTCTTTGTGGAAATTTCTCAAATACTGGAGTATTACTATCATGTCACCCCTAATCCTTCTTTTCTTTAGACGGGCCATACCCAATTCCTGCAACCATTCTTCATATGTTTTTGTCTCAAGGCCCTTAATCATCTTAGTTGCTCTTCTTTGCACTTTTTCCAAAGTCTCAACATCTTTTTTGTAATGTGGTGACCAAAACTATATGCAGTATTTCAGGTGTGGTCCTACTAAGGCTTTATGAAGCGGTACTGATATTTTACGTGATTTTTATTCTATGCCTCTGTTTATACAACCAAGGATTATATCAGCTTTTTTGGCTGCTGCTGCAAAACTGCTGGCTCATATTTAAGTGATCGTCCATTAGGACTTGAGTCAGGTTTCGCCTGACTACAAGGATCTGTAGAAATCCTTTGTGTGACTTTTATCATTCAAAGAAAAATCACAATAAATCAAAGCACAATACATTTAGGGGTTTCCCTAAAAGTCTACAATCTTATTTAAAGTCAACAATCTTATTTATTTTATTTTATTTTATTTTTATTTTATTTTTGAACTTGTATACCGCCCTTCTCCCTGAGGACTCAGGGCGGTGAACAGGCAAATAAAAACATCAAATACAAATATTAAAATACAGTTAAAAATATGTATAAATTTAAGGAAGCTTTTGTTCTGAAGGCAGAAAGAGGTAAGACCATAGGGTGGGGTTTGTTCATTTTTTGAATGGTCTTCTTTTGCAGAACCATGGGGTTTGAAGGGACTTCTAGTCCAATCCCCCGCCTAGGAAATGAGTCTTCAGTCTATCCCAGACAAAGTGTTTCTCTATGTGTAAAACTTCTACCCAGTATGGGTTCTTGTCCTACCTTTAGGAACTGTGGAGAATAATCTACACCTCCATGACTGCTGTTCAGGTATTCAAAGGCTGCTATCATCCTCTTCATCTTCTCTTCTTTAAGCTAAATATGTATAGTTCTTTTAACAGTTAACTGATCTTTTTAGGATTAAGCCTTCAAGCCCCTCATTATATTTTTTGTTCTTCTCTGCACTCTTCCCAGTTTCTCATCGTTCTTCATGTATTGTACCAAGGAAAAGTGGACCTGAAACTGACAGTCATTTCCTGTGGTCTTGTCTCTCTTTCTCTCTTCATACACACCACTAGTTCATGCTTAATCTGGTCTACCAGAATTATTTAATAAGAATTTTCAAGTAAAAATGATAGCACAATATCTTAAATTCAGCAAATTTAATTGATTGGAACACATTTATATCATTATGTTTCTTTGCATTTATTATTATATCCATTATATGTGTTAGAATAGAATAACAGAGTTGGAAGGGACCTTGGATGTCTTCTAGTCCAACCCCCTGCCCAGGCAGGAAACCCTACACCACTTCAGACAAATGGTTATCCAACATCTTCTTTAAAATTTGCAGTGTTGGACCATTCACAACTTCTGCTGGCAAGTTGTTCCACTGATTAATTGTTCTAACTATCAGGAAATTTCTCCTTAGTTCTAAATTGCTTCTCTCCTTGATTAGTTTCCACCCATTGCTTCTTGTTCTACCCTCAGGTACTTTGAAGAATAGTTTGACTCCCTCTTCTTTGTGGCAGCCCCTGAGATATTGGAACACTGCTATCATGTCTCCCCTAATCCTCCTTTTCATTAGCTAGACATACCCAGTTCCTGCAACCATTCTTCATATGTTTTAGCCTCCAGTCTCCTAATCATCTTTGTTGCTCTTCTCTGCACTCTTTCTAGAGTGACAACATCTTTTTTACATCGTGTCGACCAAAACTGAACACAGTATTCCAAGTGTGGCCTTACCAAGGCATTATAAAGTGGTATTAACATTTCACATGATCTTGATTCCATCCTTCTGTTTATGCAGGCCAGAACTGTGTTGGCTTTTTTGGCAGCTGCTGCACATTGCTGGCTCATATCTAAATGGTTGTCCAGCAGGACTCCAAGATTCATCTCACATTTACTACTATTGAGCAAGATACCACATATGCTGTACGTGTTCATTTTGTTTTTCTTGCCTAAATGTAAAACCTTACTGTGTTCACTGTTGAATTTCATTTTGTTAGATAGTGCCCAATGTTGAAGTCTGTCAAGATCCTCCTGGATCTTGAGCCTATCTTCTGGAGTGTTGGCTATTCCTGCCCGCTTGGTGTCAACACTTTAATAACTATCTTTAATCAGTCTTTCGACAAGTTACATTACATAATCCCATACAATTTGAAAGGTATTAGAATCAAAAGTCATATTTTTGATTTTTTTAATAAAGGAAAAAAACTGTTTCCTAGAATTTTTCAACAAAATCATATATAATCATATGCAACTCTTAATCAAATCAATATCTTCATTTTTTTATTTATACATTATAACCATTTTCCCATAGTAGTTCTAGTATACCTAGCTCTTCTCTTTTATCTTGACAACATTTTTGTGACAAACAATAGGCTAAGAGATGGAAACAAGACTGAGGATGCCTGGTGAATAATATGGAAAACTGGATATTTGAACCTTGGTTTTTTTTTTTGCTCTGATCTAAATCACTGACCACTAATTGATTTTTTTCTTGATCTGCAAAGCATAGAGATTACAGGCTAATCAGAAAACTACAGACTATTAAACTATCGTCCATTAAAATGTTTATAAAGCTATTGTCAATTAAAAACTAAAGGATTTATCCTTAACATTCAAGAACTAGAAATCTAGTACAGTACTGTACAGTATCAATAACTTTATTTTAGAGTTTCTAGTGGTAGTCACTGGCCAATCATATACGAACTTGAAAGCAGTATTAAGGGCCTGATCAGCACTTGTAGGGAACTACCAGCCATGTAAGCTAAACTAAGAAATTTTTTAAAAATTCCAGAGGAAAGTAATGACAAACTAGTTTTGTATTGTTTGGAAACAAGTATATGGGAAATTATTCCTAATATTCACAAAGTCAGGCTTGATTTTTTTAAAAAAATTATCAAGTTAATTATAAGAACTTGCTACTAGCACAATCAATTTTAGCAATGCATTTGAAAATGGGCAATAGAGAAAAATGAGAAAATACCATCAGTATCGTAAATAGGAATAAATGCAATTGGAGACACAAAGCCTATTGATTTAAATAAACTGACATTGTGTCCAACTTTAAGTGATGGATATTGTATTTCCATTCATATTAATGTTTCATTTCTTTTATTAATCAGGGTATAGCAAAAACCCTGAAAATACTGAATCAGTACTTTCATCAGCCACTAGGCCATTTTGAGAGGCGTTCAAAATTTGAAGCCAAATTTCATCATCTTCAGAAAGTTGAACCAACATTGACCCAGAGACCTGACTAATGTCATGTGGGGTCTGTCTTACACCAGACGCTTGCTGAATTTGTTGGCCATTATGAAAAAGTGCAGCCTTTAGTGATTTGCTAGAAATGCTGAGGTGATAACTAAAATAATAGGTACCTCCAGTGGGGGCTATAAATCTGCCAGATTCTGTATGAAACCCATCATTTTCATTCAGAAAAACCTTATCAAATCTCACTGGAGATCCTGGCAGTGGGAAACGTCTCCTTTTCTGAAGGCCAGCTGAAAATGCAGTGGGTTCAACTGCTTTGCAGCTCCCCTTTTGCCCTTTCTCTCCTTTTTGGCCTCGAAGACCGGGCATTCCTTGGATTCCAGAAGAACCCATTTTTCCTTGTCTTCCTGGATCTCCTTTGAGACCAAGAGGCCCTTGGGATCCTGGTGACCCTGCTAAGCCTTTTGCTCCTTTTCTACCCATAAGACCTTTTTGTCCTTTCTCTCCAGGATTCCCTTTCAGTCCAAGGTCACCTTTTGAACCCAATTCACCATTTTCTCCTTTGTCTCCTTTCAGCCCCCGAAAACCTCTGGGGCCGCGATTCCCAACCTCACCTTTCTCACCTCTTTGACAAGGAGAATTATTAGACCAATCATGTTCTTCTGTCTGACCACTAAGTAGTTTGGAACTGGAATCCCCCCTTTCTGCCATTAGCTCTTGTCCAACGCCTGTCAAATGTTGTAGTTGTCCTTTTCTTCTATCTAGTCTTGCCATATCTAGAACCAAAGAGAACATATTCATCCATTATTAAAGATATTGAAAGAAATACCTTAATCAAGGATGGAAAAATCAAATAAAGAGATTTACATCATGTTATTTTAACATACAGTATGTAGTACTGGCTGGGTGGCATATGCCACTTTCATCTTTGGAGAGAAAGGAATAGCATACTTTCTCAGAAGTAATTATTTAGAAATGTCATTGTTGATAGGGCCAATCCTAACATATGCATAATGGCAGCAAAGAGCAAAGCTGTTCCATTTCACAGAAATCACGAGACTATATGAGCTATCAACCTCTTGACCATAATGAAAATGGTGACATTCCTAAAATATTTTTGGGGAGACATTAATTTATAAAGAGAAATTCAATGGCAAACAGTAAGGAAACAACTTCTAATACTATCTAGAAGAAAGCTGATATTGGTTTACTTATATTCAAAAGTCTAATGAATTCTGTATTAGGAAGTTCAAACAAGTTCTCTGGTCAAATCTTTCCATGCTTATCAATTTTGATTGGCTTGAAGTATGCAAGGGATGCAAAATTGATGCTTCCATGATGGAAACACGAATAAGCTTAGAGGAAAGAGAAGAATATTGAGAATTAACTAGTGGTTAAAGCACCAGGCTAGAAAGCAAGAGATGATGATTTCTAATCCTGCCTAGTCATTAAAGAAGGGTAAAGAAGGGCCAGTCTCTCTCGCTCTCTCTCGCTCTCTCTTCCACCACTCCCCTCAATTCACAGGATAGTTATTGTGGGGAAAATAGAGCCAGGAGTTCACTGCCTTGAATTATTTATAAAAATAATAAAGGCAGGATTAAAAAAAAAATTTAAAAAAAATGTCACGGTTGGATGGAATTGAAGAAATAAGATTTTTAAAAGGAAAAGGTGAGAAGCCTAAAGTACAAAGGCAATCTCTAAATCATTATGTGGTAGAAACAAAAATGGATAGAAAAGTATGGCTCAGAAGTAGACTAATTATGCTTTCTTTCCTTTTCCTTATCTTCTTTCCTTTCTTTACATTCTTCCTGCACTGTGCATAACACTTCTTACTCCAAAAGGAAACAAAATAATGGTAATGGTAATATGGAATATTACTTCACAGTATCCAGCAGATTTTTCTAATGATGTTCCAGTATTTCTCCATCTCCTGCCAACAGCAGCTAGCAATCTGGAACGTAAATTGGCAAAAGAGGATAATGTGAAGCCAGCCGTGCATTTGGACTGCATTGATTATTTGGCTCTATACCCTTCACTTTATCCCTGTTGAATGCTTTTACCTCTGAACCTATGGAAACATCAAAATACTGCTTTGTTAGAATTCATTCAATGCGATAAATTGTACCAGCTGTTGGCCATAATCACTGGAAATTTTGAATGTGAAATCCGTGACATCTGAAAAGTCTCAATTTAGGGAAGTACATGCAGCCCAGCTAGTTTACTTAAGTCATCTCTTCTTATTTCATTACAAAGTTTTAAATACTGTACAAAGTTCACTATTTGAATTTCAAGAGCAATGTATGTAAATCAGCAAGCAAAAGATGATCCAGCCACTCAAAATCAAATTTGATTTAACTCAAGAAGAGAGATACGCTTTCATTTCATTTATCATATTATTTCTGTCAATTTTTTAAAAATGTTTCTGCCCAGAATTTCTTGTGGGGTCATCCTGAGAATTTGAGGGACTATTTGAGATTGTAATCCTAAATAATTCACTCAAAGAACTGACCAGTTTTGTTAGATCTCATACTTGTCCTCAATATCCAACATTATTACAGCTGTACATTTTAGGGGATAAATTCTTATCTTCTCAGTTTATTCCTGCTAAACTTCTAAGGAATCCCATGGCTTCCTAGAATATATTCAAAATGTATTTATTTTTGATTGCCTCGGACTATAGTTACTTCAAGCCAAATCAAGCTGTGTTTGCAGATAGATCCTGGGGTAAACAGAATGTTTGGACTTTTTATACAGTTGCAAACAATATATAACCAAAGCACTAGCAGATTATGAGAATTATCCCACAGTGCTGTGGGTCAAACATGTGATCGAAGAGCTGAGCACAAGGGGAGAAAGGCAACCCACAGATTAGTAGACATTAGCAGACATTCGGAGTTTTGAACCCTGGTGATTTGCCTACTGCAAGGAACACAATTTGTTCATTTACCATTCCTGAATATCTTTTTACTTCATTGCCCAGAGAATTTGGATTTGGAGGATTTTGAGTACGATACTGATCCGGTTGTTTTTAATTAGTGAAATAAATGAATGGTCTTCATTAAAAAAAAGAAGTAGTTTTCAAAAACCTGAAGGCATTAAGTGATAAAATTACCTGCTTTCTTTCTTTTTTTTTTTTTTTACCTTGATCTCTCTTTTGTCCTTCTGCTGCTGGAATTTTACAAAAGCAGTGCTTCTCTGGGTCACTGCCATTTCCCTTTGGTGTATGTGAGACGGCAGGAACTAAGTAGCCATCAAATGTAATGCCTTTGTTAATTCCAGCAAATGGCATACGTGTGCTACCACTGTTCTCATCTCCAGAATCACCTTTTCCAGGAAAGGCCTGTCCCGTGTTTGCAGCTGTGAACAGCTTGAAAGCCATCTGTTGTTTGGATCCAGCAGTCGTGGCTGCTGGTTCTGGAAGGTTCTTATTTACCACTCCATCCGTTCCATTAAAGGACGAGGTTGCCAGTGATGTTATGACAATCTGGGAACTTGCTTGACTCCCACCATCTGTGACTGGCTCAATTTCATTTCTCTCTGGGTCCTGACCAGAGGAAACAGTGAAGGCTTGTTTAGGGGCTTCGGTTTCAATCATGCTGCTGAGTGACTCCATTGTGAACAGCTGGTAGGGAGAAAAGCTAAGGATGGCTGTCATACTCACAGGACCCCAAGAGACAATAGACAGCAAAATTTGAATTAGAAGGAAGGACAGCATGCCTGAAATTGCAAAAATAGAAAAGTTGTGGTGAAGGTTGTTCGTATGTATGAATTTACTAAGTTGCAAAAGGAACAAAACCAGGGATTTTGAGCAACGCTGATCCATAGACCTGTATGAAGCACAGTCGCCTCAGGCTAACAAAAGTCCTGATAGAAAATATATCAACGTGTCAAGCTTAGAGCTGAAATCATCACAGTCTTCCCCAGCCATGAAGATCAGTGAGTCACACACAGTCAAGGGTGGAATGGCAGCCAGGAGCTCCAGCCAAGCCTTCACAACTCAACTCTGGCCATGGTTTGCTGCAAAGAAACCACACTTCCATAGAGAAACCTAGGCAATTGCCAGAATGGCATGGAAATAGGACAGAACCATAGGCAGAAGGTCTTTGTCTACCCTCAGGTATACAAAGAAACCCTCTTTCCAGACATCTATTGATCATCATGTTTTTGCAAGCCAGATTTAGTAGCTCTTGTAGTGGTACTGCTTCACCACTCAAGACCATCCTAGGCTGCTCTTCTGCTCTCCTTCTGCCCCCAAGAATCACTTGTATATATGAGACCAAAACCAGAACAAGTCTGCTCTCACAAATACAGCCATCAACTCTTGATGACTAATATTGGAAAGGATGAAATTGAGAGGTTTGCTTTGGGTCCAAGAGAGTTCTATTTATACCTCTGGAACCCCTCTGCTCACATTTAATTTATACAGCAAAAATATTGTGAAGAGTAACAAAAACCTCAACTTTAAACCAAAATACAACTCCATTTAAAGTTCATTGTAAGAACTCAATTGAGAGCGTATTAGACATGAATTACTGAAACGAGATGATATCAGTTTGCAGAGTCATAACTGGCACACCAGCAAATGTGGATATAGGGCTTCTCATCACTGAGATCATTTGTACCTCAAGTTATAGACTTGACTAAAGGATAAACTAAAGGATAAACCACCAGTTACACATCTGCTTCTTTGATGAGTATGCTACCTTGTCCATTATCTATTTTCCCAATTCTCCGATTGGAGAACTGCCTACCACAGTACCTCTACCTTATGTGGATTTAGTTTCAATTTACTGACTGCCATCCATTTCATTATAGCCTCCAGGAAACTGTCAAGCAGTTGTTCAGCTTCTCTTAGTAGAAAGTAGAAAGAAGGTAAAGAGCTGTTGTGTATCAACCGGAACTATAAATATCTTGATGATAGAATAACAGAGTTGGAAGGGAGCTTGGAGGACTTCTAGTTCAATCCCCTGCTCAAGCAGGAAACCCTATAGCATTTCAGACAAATAGTTTTTCAATCACTTCTTAAACACCTGCAATTTTGGAGCACCCACAACTTCTGGAAGCAAGTTGTTCCACTGATTAATTGTTCTAATTGTTCTAACTAAGGGAATTCATCCTTCATTCTAGGTTAGTTCTATCCTTGATTAGTTTCCATCCATTGCTTCTTGTACTTTGGAGGGTAGGTTGACACCCCTCTTCTTTGTGGCAGCCCTTTAGATATTGTAACACTGCTCCCTAGTCCTTCGTTTCATTAAACTAGATACTGTTTTTCATACGTTTTAGCTCTAGTCCCTAATCATCTTTATTGCTCTTCTCTGCACTCTTTCTAGCATCTCAACATCTTTTTTATAATGTGGCAACCAAAACTGGCAATATTCCAAGTAGTCTTACTAAGGTTTTATAAAGTGTATAAGGAACAAATCTGAACATGATATTATCAATAAACCATCAGGAAACAAAATTGCATTCTGCCCTCTTGGTTATTTTCTCAAAACTAGCTAGACATGGAAAGACAATATTATTATTATTATTATTATTATTATTATTATTATTATTATTATTATGTCGTATTTCTATGCCGCCCACTCTCCGAGGACTCTGGGCGGCTTATACCAAAGACAGTATACTAAATAGCATATTGCTCCCTAACAATCTGGGTCCTCATTTTACTCACCTCGGAAGGATGGAAGGCTAAGTCAACCTTGAGCAGGTGAGATTTGATCCGCTGATCTGCTGAACTAGCAGTCAGCTGAAGTAGCTGCAGTACTGCACTCTAACCACTGCACCACCTTGGCTCATAGACAGATGGAACTCTGATTTAATTCTGCAATTTCCATGGAAACATAATGCTGAGTTCCAATAAGTAGTAAATACAGAAATAAGATTTACCTGAAAAAAGTCTTCAAATACAGGAAAGACTTTTCCAATGCATCCATGACGCTAAAAAAGCAAGCTGAGCTGTCTTAAATACTAAGAATGAAAACAAAAGCACATATTTTGCACAATCAGAAATGTGAGCAGGAGGAGTTAGACAGTCTGGTATAAATTATTATTTCTTAGAAAGGTTGAAGAGGACATTCAGTTTGTTCTTTGTTGTATCTTTATAAACAAAACTTGTTCTTAATAACCTCTTGTTATATAATCTCTTGTTATCTATGAAATGATATGTTATCTTGGTGATTATTCCAAACAGCTGTCATTTGGAATAACAGAGGGCATTATTGGGGGGGGGGGGGGAGAACTTAATTTTTAAAGGATTCAGTTCCAAAATGTGAAGCAGCCAAATTTCCCCTATCATTAAACGTATTTTAAATGATATGTTTGAAAACAACTGGCATCTATCAGTAAAATAGCTGATAAAAAGTAGAAGAGAACTGAGCACAGAATATTTAGTAAGTTCACCTCTTCACTATATTTAATAAAGTCCACCTATTGTGTCTTCATGGAGCAATATTATTAAAAATACACACCATTGTATATGTTTCAAAGCTAGTCAGCAATCTGGATTCAAAATAGGAAAAGGTGATTTGGAGCCTACATTGGCATCTCATCATACCTGTGCAAGCCCTGAAGGTCTTCTAGTCATCCAAGATATCTAGAAGACCTTCAAGGTCCCTCCAACTCTATTATTCTATGTTCCGCAGTATGTTCTAAGTCCAGAGAAATAAAAAAGAGGGACATAAACACAGAAACTCAATGGGATGAGCTTCCTGCTGCAAAATTACAGATATCAAAAAAGGATAATATTTGTAACTCAGGGTTGAAATGAGGGGTCTTTGGTGCTCTCTGAGCTTGCAGGTGTTTCTGAGCTCGCAGATGTTTCATTACCCAAACTAGGTAACATCTTCAGTGCTAGTTCTGATGTGAGAAGATCCCTCAATTAAAGCTATGTTTGAGATAACATCAATATCCCTCAATCCTACCTTTCAAATTGAGAGTGCAGATAAAACAGCATTAATATATCTCTATACCCCAAACTGATAAATTTGATTCAGATGAATACCACATTGGCCACAAAGTGATTGAGATGGATTAATGTGGTCATTAAATTCCTCCTCTGTTTAAAGAGGAAAAAAATCCATTCAGGCAAACATATGTTTAATGTCAAACAAGATTACATCAATCCTCATGTTTCTAAGGAACTTTTTATAAAGCAACTATACTATTGTCTCCCATGCTAGAATTATTTTATTCAATGTAGACATATTGATTACTTTTTCATCTACCCAGTCCATCTCAGTGTAATTAACCATACTAAGAAAGATCACACAGTCTACATTTCATTTACCTCCTTGGCCCACATCATCTGATAATAAACCATTCAGAGGAGTTATCCTTCTACAAGGCTACAGTCAGAGAAAACAAATAGGAAGGATACACGAGTACAGATAACAAGGAGTTTTAGAAAACCAGGGTGAAATTAGTTTCTCTATATTCTCCATTCATTCATCCTTGGAAGTAAAGTCAATCACAGTAATCATTTTTTCCCAATCATGACATTCAAATGACAGGACTGTGATTATCACAACATTCAAAACAGTACTTGTCGGCATTAAATCAAACTCATTTCCTCCTACATATTATTTCTTTACATAACATATCCTTGAATGAACTGGAAATTGGGCAGGCATTTATTCTAATTTGAAGAGGAGAGCATTCTGTATGAAGAGCTATCTGAAGACTGTCTCCATTTGAGGCCTTATCCTTTTTTGATAGAGTGCACAGACTAACATTTGTTTAAGGATAATGAACCATACAAAGATAGAATAAAGGTTCTGAAATTGCCTATCACGGTGAACACCCGGATGCCTGATTTAGCGCACACACATACACAGAGAGATAATATCATCACAAATTCTCCACTCAGGTGTAAAGTATTACATTTTATTTAAATTATAATTTCCAAATGTGCACCCATATTTATAACATAAAGGAAAGTTTGAAACTTGTTCTTGGAACCTGTTAAGTCTGGATGTGGTGAAATAGATTCAGACTGACTCCAAAAACAAATTGCTTTTTCATCAATCAGCATTCAGAAACTTTGACCATAATAATTATACAGAGGGAGTTGTACTCCTGATGAACATGGAGCTTGTGAACTAGAAGTTCTCCTGGATTTGCAGCTGCTGTTCAAATGGCAGGTGGAAGTTATAGCCATGGTGGTCCTTGATTAGCTTTCGCTGGTGTGCCAGTTATGATCCTACAGAAATAGGAAGCCTTGATGATGGTGGTAACTTATGCTTTGAGCACCATTTAGTTAGATTACTGTAATATGTTCCACATGGAACAGCCTTTCAGAAGATGGAGATGATCCATAATGTTGCAGCTATATTGTTTACAGGTTAGAATATGTGCCACCAAGTTGGTTTCAATTCTTAATCCATCACATAGACAATTTTTCACAATGTTGCCCTGGAAGTCTCCCCATAGCCCACCCATCATTGCTGCAGTCATGACCACTCATCTTGCTGCTGGTTGTCTTTTCCTTTTTTCCTTCTACTTTCTCAGCATTGTAAATTTCTCAAGGAGATTGTATTTTCACATAATGTATTCAAAATAAGACCATTTGATCATTTGTATCTCTGGATTGCTTTGTTCTGTGGTCTAATTGTTTGTTTTCTTGATTGACCTGGTATTCTTAGGAATCCTCTCTAATGCCAA
The DNA here is from genome assembly GCA_022577455.1 of Arizona elegans. Lineage (NCBI taxonomy): Eukaryota > Metazoa > Chordata > Lepidosauria > Squamata > Colubridae > Arizona > Arizona elegans. Next base: position 24,214,716 of record JAKOOJ010000005.1, read on the forward strand.
ACTTCAAAAGCATCAATACTCTTTCTGTTCTGCTTCTTCAAAGACCAACTTTCACCCATAGGATGTCACAAGGAAAACAAATTTGATTCTGAATGCCACACGTCATGGCATCTTGAATATCTTTTCCAGGCCTTTGTTGCAAGGGTGAAATCTATTTACCTTCTTTAAAGGTTCAGAAGCGTGCGCGCTGCACTCACTCATGTCACAGGCGCCCGCAGACCTTCTGCACATGCGCAAAACCAAGGTAAAAAACACATTGCTTCCTGGTTAAAACCAGGAAGTAATGACACCTGGGTGGGTGGGTGGAACTTCGCTCCGCCATCTCTACCGGATCGCTGAACCACCAACAAGATCACTACCAGATCGGGCGATCCAGTCTGATCCGGGAACATTTCACCCCTGCTTTGTTGGTGTCATATCAAGTACTTGTCTGTGGAATATTTCTTGACTGCTTGTTCCTTTATTGTTGATTGATAGAAGTAATCCACATTTCAATGTCCTTACTATCAATTCAAAGCTGTGGCTATATCTTTGGTTATTACTTTGGTTTTCTTTCTATTTTAACCTTAGTCTGATTTTTTTTTCATTGTGCTCCTCCTATTTTGCATCATCCATTTGGTGCTGACTTTTATCAATCAAACAACCTGGGCTTTCAGATGTTCCAATGCTGCACTAATCACTACTAACAATTAACTTCATCCACTTTGCAAGGGCATGCAATTGTTGAATTAGATCGGGGTCTTGAATAAGGAGGCAGGACTCTGCATAGTGACTTCAGCTCTTTATTTCAAGTCTTGGCAAAACATCTGTGTCGGCTGGCCGACAGCGCCCTCATTTTAAAGGGCTCTGTCCGGCAGCCTGGCCACTGACATCTTCTTAATTTCCTGCCGCTCGAGTAGACCAATGAATGGCAAGCATGCTAATTTCTTCTACTTAACTCAGACCAGAGTGAAGCCTTCATTTTCGGCTTCACTCCCTATTTACATACTTAACACGTTGATTAAAATAATTTGCTGGATTTGTACAAAAAGGCAAACTAGTTTCACACACAAGAAACTTCTAAACTCCATTTGTGTATACTCCATTTGCATGGAACAGTATGTTAAAAACGAACGTGCTAAAGCTCACTGGAATTCATGAATACAACAACTAAGGATACACTTAAAAGGTCTCATTTAACCCCCAACTTTTCTCTGACTTGGCTAATTTTATTTTAAAAATAAAAAGAGCACAAGCTTTCTTCGTTACCCAACTAGCTGCCAAACATACAGGAACCTCAAAAACAGGAATAGCAATAGCACTTAGACTTGTATACCACTTCACAGTGCTTTACAGCCCTCTCTAAGCAGTTTACAGAGCCAACATATTGCCCCCAACAATCTGGGTCCTCATTTTACCAGTATGGAAGACTGAATCAACCTTGAACCAGTGATATTCGAACTGCCAAAGCACTGGCAATCGGCAGTCAGCAGAAGTAGCCTGCAATACTGCATTCTAACCACTGCGCCACCATGGCTCAGGATGATCATTGCTCTCCACTGATATTTCAGGCATGTCACTCATAACTATGGAGGTAGTTCAGAGAGATCAAGACTAGTAACTTCTGAGTGCCTGATCTTCCATTCATGTCATTGGTGCCTTCTAAAATCATTTAAACTTCCCCACATCATTTGGCAGTAGTCTGTATGTGCCTTGAGTCCGTGTTGACTCCTAGCAAGAGCCTGGTGACGCAGCAGATTAATAGCCTGTTATTATCATTCAGCTGTCTGCAATTACTGCTGGTTCAAATCTCCCCAGGCTCAAGCCTTCTATCCTTTCTAAGGTAGGTAAATTGAGGACCCAGTTTGTGGGGGCAATAAGCTGACTTTGCATAAATATACAAAAGTATGAAAGCTATTGCTTAACGCATTGTAAGCCACCCTGAGTCTCCGGAGAAGGGCGGCATATAAATCAAAAATTTTTTTTAAAAAAGTGTCTGGACTGATCTTTGCAGTTTAGTTGGCAGGGTTTTTTTCAAAAGTGGTGCAAACATCTTCAAGAAGAAAACCAAGCTCAACAAACACCAGCAATTAATGTTCATCTGCCATATGTACTCTGAAGGGAAATGAACACATTTTCAAACTATCAAAGGGAAGCCAAAATCCAGATGAATTGCAGTTAGATTAGAAGATCCCATAGAGTTCAGTTATTCTCCTGCTTAAGAAACTGACTGTGATTTCTCAACCCAAGACAAAGATCATCATCACCTTAAAATGTACTTCTTTTCTTTTCCTTCTTGTGAAGACAGATTCGATGTTAAATAATGAAAGCTATCCAGCAGAGGGCAGCCTTAAACTATCAGAAATATTTTTGTTGTACAGCAGGCAATTATCCATCCCTACACAGTAAAATTTATTGCCATTATTCCCTGCTTACCGTTCCATAGGTATAATGCAAATCTAGTTGAATACCTTAGCATTCATTTTGCCTGGTGGTATAAAAACTGATTTATTTATTTTTATTTCTTTATTTATATCCCATCTTTATTAGTTTTATAAATAACTCAAGGTGGCAAACACACACAATACTCCTTCTACTCATGCTTTACCCTATAACAACAACCCAGTGAAGTGAGTTGGGCTAAGAGAGAGTAACCGACCCATAGTTATCGGATCCTGGCACATTAGTTTTTATCTTGTATGAACATAGTGCAAGGATGACAAACATGGATATAACATGCGCCTGTGTTTCAAAACACCTTAAGCAACAAGAATTTTTTTCTTCTTCTTTCTTACTGGAATTTACTAATATAATTAGTATAATTAACTAATATAGCAAATACAAGCCATTAGTCACATGAACTTTGATTTTTACAAGGCATGTTTCTCAAATGCAAAACTGAGACTCCTAGGCTGATAAATTAAGACAAACGTACGAACGAACGAAAGAATGAACGAATGAATGAATGAATGAATGAATGAATTTCACTGGAGCAAGGATTGGGCAAGAAATAAATAAAACACTTGTTTTTATATAATTACATACATACATGCAGGTGTGTGTATATGTGTGTGTCAAATAAACTCAAAAAATCATACAATTGTATAAAATAAAATGAATAATATCCTAAACTTTACTAACACATACAACGTCATGAATGTTGCAGTTACTCAGCAGTTATTTGGCACATGTAACACCTTTATTCCATGAGCTGCATTGATTGCCATTGTGCTTCTGGCGTAATTCAAAGTGCTGGCTGTCATTTTTAAAGCCTTTCATACAGTGGTGGGATTCAAGTAATTTAACAACCGGTTCTCTTCCCTAATGATTTTTTTCCAACAACCACTTTGCCAAACTGCTCAGAAAATTAACAACCGGTTCTCCCGAAGTGGTGAGAGCTGGCTGAATCCCACATTGCCTTCATAGTTTAGGATGAAATTACCTGAAGAATTGTTTCTGCACAGTTGTCAAGCAAGATGGGCATCTTCACATTCTTTTGACTAAGAAATGCTGGGTTGGTGAGGCCTAGAAGAAATGTGTTTTCTATGACCTTTTGGCTACAGTTGTTAATTGAATTGTTTCAGTTGTTAAATGAATCATGCAGTCATTAAGCGAATCCGGCTTCCCCCATTGACTTTGCTTATCAGAAGCCAAGTGGGAAGGTTACAAATAGTGACCACATGACTTCAGGACAGAGCAACTGTGATAAATACATGCTAGCTGCCAACTGCCTGAATCAGAATCGAGCTGAAAGAGACCTTGGAGGTCTTCTAGTCCAGCCCCCTGCTCAAAGAGGAGACCCTATACCATTTCAGACAAGTGATGTCCAGTCTCTTCTTAAAAACGTCCAGTGATAAAGCACCCACAACTTCTGAAGGCAAGCTGATCCCACTGGTTAATTGTCTTCCTCACCGTTAGGAAGTTTCTCCTTAATTCCAGGTTGCTTCTCTTCTTGATTAGTTTCCATCCATTGTTTCTTGTCCTGCCTTCTGGTGCTTTGGAAAATAAGTTGACCCTCTCTTCTTTGTGCAGTCCCTCAAATACTGGAATTCTGCTATCATGTGCCCCCTGTCCTTCTTTTCTCTAGACTGGCCAGACCCAAATCCTGCAACTGTTCTTCATAGGTTTTAGTTTCCAAGCCTGAATTTTGATCAAACGACCATGGGAATGCTTCAATGGTCGTAAGTGGGGGAAATGATCATAAGTCGGTTGAGGCGAGATCTGGCCATGAATGGTGTGAATGGGTTTTAATTGTTTTTAATGGTTTAACTTTTAATGTTTTATATATGGTTTTTAAATGCATTGTAAGCCACCTTGAGTCTTCGGAGAAAGGCGGCATACAAGTTGAACAAATAATAAAATAATAAGTCACTTTTTTCAATGCTTTTGTGACTTTGAATGAATGGTTGTAAATCAAGATAGACTGCACTATTACAGGATGCAGCTGCTATTGTTTGAAAGAGGAATAAAACAAATGTAACATACATTTGCTACCTTTACCTTTACCTTTACAAATTTCTATGCTTAGGTGTAGTCCATTTATCCCACACAGAAGGGAGGAGTTATCATCTATCATCTTCATCTATTCCTTACCAGACTAGATAAGCTCTTTGAACTAGTGGGATGCTGTGTGGGAATTGAAATATGAGCTGTTCAAGGGTTTCTTTCCTGGAATAATCAAGAGTAAGAAATCACTGTATCCAGAGCTTTCTGGTTGATTTCACAGACTGATAAGATTGATTTTGGGCACAACCAGAGCGTCACATATAAAGCGCTACACTTCTGTCAGCTGTCAGAAAAGAATCTGGATAGAAAACTTGCTACCCTGATTTGTCAGCTCTTCTCCACTACAGAAACAAGGTCTTTCTTATTTTAGGATAATACATGAAGGAAAAAGATTGAGGGCTTCCTCCAGCCTCATTTGTCTTCTTACCAAGCATTGCTACTGGCAGAAAAGGCCACCACTAATCACTCCCTTTAAAATGAGGTGGGATGCCTCCTTGGCAAGTGCAGGCAAGAGTATAGAGCAGTGTATTTAATCACCCATCAAATTGCCCAACAGAGCTGCACTTTGTCCATTGTTCACTGGAATATTTTGCATATAGAGTGGTTTTCTGAAAGTGCCCTGTCCCCAAGTAAAGAAATAGCCCAAAATCACAAATAAGTACAGGGAGTCCTTGACTTACAACTTGCCACTTCACTTACTGACTGTTCCAAGTTACAATGGCATTGGAAAAAATGACTTATGATTGTTTTTCACATTTACAACCATTGCCGCATCCACAGGGTCATGTGAGCAAAATCCAGACACCTGTCAACTGACTCATATTTATGACAGTTGCATTTTTCTCAGGGTCATGTGATCATCTTTTGCAACCTTTCGACAAGCAAAGTCAATGGGGAAGCCATATTCACTTAACAACCATGTTACTAATGCAACCACTGCAGTAAGTCACTTAAAAACTCTGGCAAGGAAGGTCATAAATGGGGCAAAGTTCACTTAACAACTGGATCACGTAATGACATAAATTTTGGTTTCAATTATGGTCGTAAGTTGAGGACTGTCTGTATGAATTCACAGCATGATAGAGAGTTCAACACATGCTTATAAGAAGCTCATGTAAGTGGTTTCAGTCACATATAGGTAGTTCTTGATTTAAAACCAGTTGCTTAACAATTGGCTGAAGTTATGATAGATTCCCCCAACAGGTACTTACCACCCAATTCCAACAGCTATCCCCTCCCCGCCACTTTCAGTCATGTAACCACATTTTGGTGCTCAGCATTTGGTGAGCACCAAATGTTCACAGGTGTTTCCAGCATCCTGAAGTCACATAACTGTCATTTTAAGATGTGTTTGCTTCTGGTTTTCAGCAGAAATGCTCCATGGCAATCCATGGGTTCACTTAACAACCATACCGTGCACTTAACATTCACTCTACAACTACTGCATTCGCTTAACAATCACAAAAATTGTAGGTGATCATTTTGTGAACCGTCATAACTTACAACTGTAATGGATAAGTCTGTTACGGTTATAAATCAAGGATTACATGTATTATATGTGTGGCTACTTCTGTAGAAGCTAGATCTCCAGCAGCCCAAGCCAAAATGACCAAAACAATAACAAAAGAGAGGCTCATGCCCATAACAACTATATACTACAACTGCAGTAACTAACAGAAGTTGAGCATATATTATCTCTGGTCACAGAAACAATGAAACATATAACATAACAGTTGTGACAAATATTGTGATAGGTAAAAACACTATTGCACTTTGATACTGGAATATCTAAAAATGATTTTAAGCTGCCTCAGTTGTGAACTGGGAATAAGATTAAGGTAACACTGTGCAGAAATGACATGAAAAGTTACTGGGATATATACATATTATGATTTTAGGGACATGAGAATTATTTGTATCCTGCCTTTATTATGTTTACAAATAACTCAAGGCAGCAAACATATCCAACACATCCTCCTCCTATCTTCCTCACAATAACAATCTTGTGAGATGGGTTGGGCTGAGAGAGACCAGGTCACCCAGCTGGCTTTCATGGCTAAGACAGGACTTCAGCTCATGGACTCCCACTTTCTAGTTTTAACCACTAGACCACACTGGCTCATTGAGGATGAACTCTCAATTCATTAAAATTTCTTGTCAGGCATCATAAAATGTGGGCTCCCTGAAATTGGATAGATGCAACCCCTATACACACAGAGAGAGAGAGACACAGACACACCACAATTGAATAATTAGGGGACTACATAAATTCTCATGCAAGTGAAGACTCCATTAATTGAAATACATTAGTTCAGAGCAAAGCTGGATAAAATACTCATGCTATAGATACATACTGCAATGCTCTCTATATGGGGCTCCTCTTGAGGAGCACTCGGAAGCTCCAGCTGGTCCAGAATGCGGCGGCGCGGGTAATTATGGGAGCGACTTGGCGCTCCCATGTGACACCTTGCCTGCGCGAGCTGCACTGGCTCCCGGTGGTCTTCCAGGTGTGCTTCAAGGTATTGGTTCTCACCTTTAAAGCGCTCCATGGCTTAGGGCCCGGCTATTTGCGAGACCACCTTCTGCCACCGATAACCTCCCACCGGCCAATTTGGTCCCACAGAGAGGGCCTCCTTAGGGTGCCGTCGGTCAAGCAATGCCGACTGACGACCCCCAGGGGGAGGGCCTTCTCTGTGGGGGCACCCGCCCTCTGGAACGAGCTACCCTCAGGAATACGACTAATCCCGGACCTCCGGACCTTCCGTCGAGCTTTGAAGACCTTCCTATTCCAGCAAGCTGGGCTGGCTTAAAATTTTTAAAGGGTTTTTAAGGGTAATGGGTTTTAAATATTTCGGGAAGCCAATTGGATTTAATTCTGTTTTAAATTATTTTAAATTTTGTATTGTATGTATTTTAATTTGGCTGTGCACCGCCCTGAGTCCTTCGGGAGAAGGGCGGTATACAAATTTAAATAATAAATAAATAAATAAATAAATAAATAAATAAATAAATAAATAAATAAATAAAATTAGGCATATTATAGAACAATGCAGATAGTAAAGTTTTTTTTCTCCTTTTCATATAATGGTTAGCAAGCAAGATTATTCAAAGAAGATTCAAAACAATAAAAGGAAATACAACTAAATTAAAGCATGGAGTTTGTGTCCATTAGATTTATCTAGTTTTCTGTCTGTCTAGAATATATATGTGCCAATTTCATTATGAAGTCCAGCAATGGTTCTAATTCTTGATGGCTTCTACTTCCAGAATTACCAGCAGACATTTTCTAATGCCAGCTATGAAGGAATAACAGTAGAAGGTAGAAACTCCCTTCTATCCAGTAGTGAAATGTAAAATTTGTTACTACCGGTTCTGTGGGCGTGGCTTGGTTGGGGGGGTTAATATGAGTGAGTGGGCGTGGCCAACTTTTTTTTTTTACTTTTAAAACCATTTTTCCTACAATCTCTTCAGCTGAAGTTGTAAAACAAATGCTTTTAAAGCCTCTGACGATCCCAGCTGACTTGCCTGATCATCAGAAGCTTTTTTTTAAAGCCTCTGATGATCCCTGCTGAGCCACGCGATCATCAGAGGCTTTTTTTTTTACTTTTAAAAGCATTTTTTCGGCCAAAGAGGTTGTAGAAAAAATGCTTTTAAAAATTAAAAAAAAGCCTCTGATGATTGCATGGCTCAGCTGGGCAATGGGGCAGGGCAGGAATTTTTACTACTGGTTCTCCGAACCACCCGCCTCCATCGCTACCGGATCGGGCAATCTGGTCCGAACCGGGAGCATTTCACCCCTGCTTCTATCCAACGTAAAAATTATACTGGATGAGCCTTTCATATGATCCAGTATGGCCTTTTTTATATTCTTATAGATAAGCTATCCATTTCCTTTTAGGAATATTGAGCCAAGCTACATCCCAAATTACAAAACCTTGAACTTTCCAAGTGCTAACAGGAAGTGACCACTTCTGCCATATATAGATTGACATTTAGTACTTAAGAAACTTCCCTCACTCTGCCTGTTTTTCTGCTGTATAAAGAAAGTTTAATTAAAGCCTCAGGTATTGTCAGGGTTTTTCTTCAGCCCCTTGCATTGTAACAGACCACAAATAAGTTTATGAATACTGTGTCTTATTTATTTATTTATTTATTTATTTATTTATTTATTTATTTATTTATTTAATAAATATTTGAAACCTTATAATTATATTTTGAGCAAGGATGAATTAGTGTATTGCCTGACTGATCATGAGTTATTAGCTGTTATAATGGAAGGTTCATGAAAGACTGGTTTCAATCACCTGCTGACTAAAATATATAATTACATTATCTATACAGCTGGCAAATAGGTTAATAAAGCCTTCATTTTACATATATATATATATATATATATATATATATATATATATATATATACACATATACATATACATATACATATACATATACATATACATATACATATACATATACATATACATATACATATACATATACATATACATATACATATATATATATATATATATATATATATATATATATATATATATCTCTGAGGGAAGAAAAGTGCTTTAATAATTGTTGGAAGAAATATCCTTCTGGGTTCAGCTCCAAGTGGGGAAAAAGACACTGGAAACATGGAGACTGCTTGGAAAGATGGTTCAATGGTGGACAGGATCACATGGCTTGAGCTCCTGAACAGAAAAAGGGGCCGAGATACAGCGAGTCCCCAGGTTTTATGCTTTCTCTGGCTTTGAACTTCCTGGGCCCCAGAAAGAGTATCCTGATTGGTTGTCAAACTCCCAGGGGGTGGGGGTCTTAGCTAGCTTTGCTGGCTGATGTAATCTTCCCAGGTGCCATGTGGTGAGTTTCTGTCCTAGATGGGTCCCATTGTGTTAGTTTCTGTTGCTATTGTGTTGCAGATTATGGCCCATTAACAAAGGTGTTGGTGGGGGGAGGCAGGAAGCTGCTTTGTCTTTAAAACATGTTTTTCCATTTCTCATCCAGGAAAATATAATATTCTGCCTTTTTAATATTCCCTAAAATATTTCATTCTTCCAAGAAAGGGGTGGGTGCTAACTTCCTACATACTCATAAGAGGAGCCATCTTATCTTATGCGAGAGTGACTTTAAGTCAGTGGTAACTCCTATTATCTTATCTTTTCTTTTATGTACTCCGAGAACGTATGCACCAAGACAAATTCTTTGTGTGTCCAATCACACTTGGCCAATAAAGAATTCTATTCTATTCTATTCTATTCTATTCTATTCTATTCTATTCTATTCTATTCTATTCTATTCTATTCTATTCTATTCCATTCCATTCCATTCCATTCTATTAACTGCCTGGATAGGTCCCTGTAGTTTCTTGGCAAGATTTCAGAAGTGGTTTGCCATTGTCGTTTAGCCAGGGCGGAGGGAAGTTGCTTGGCCCAAAGTCACCCAATTGAAGTCTCACCTTGTACCTAAGGTGGGACTATAAAACTGGTCTCCCAGTTTCTAGCCTGGATTCTTAGCCACTACACCAAATCTGGCAACCTCAAATGTAAGCAACAAGAAATAATTGAAATTAAGGCAGTGGGGTTTTTTCATGCATTTACTCTGCATGAAAAAGGATCCAACCTTTCTTATCTACAATTGGTTGAGCATCCTTTTAACTGCCCTATTTGCATGGATTGTGTAGAAGAGCCATGTTTTCTCTATGTAGACAAAAAACAAAAGGAGTTTGGTGGCACCTTTTCAAACCAGCATGTTTTATTATTCTAATGGATAATAAAATAATATTTTAGAATGTAATATTTATTTTCTTATTATTTATCTGCTGTTGACTTTTTAAAACCCATGCCCAGTGAGCAGGGATGAAATCCACTTACCTTCGCTACCGGTTCTCAAATGTGAGCGCCGCGCATCCTCCACACATACGCAGAGCCTTCTGTGCAGGCGCAGAGGGTCAAAACTGGGACGTGATGATGTCCGGGCGGGTGGGTGGAGCCTCCAACCGCTGGCACTACAGGTTCGCCCAAGCCGGATAGAACTGGCTGAATTTCACCACTGACAGTGAGTATAGCAGTATTTTTTTCAAATTCAATTAAGAACAGATTTAGCGGTTGGCTATTTGCATTGTGTTTATCTGGTGACGTCTTATTTAATTTAATTTAAATAAATAACTATCCACATTTTCTACCTTTCATTCATACACAGAAGAAAAGCAATTAATCAAACTAGACACTAAATTCTACTACATCCATACAAGAGTCTCTTTCTTAACACAGTCTTTCTCTGTCCTTCTTTGATATTCTTTATCTTATGGATTTGAAGTTTATTTCCTATCTCCTCTCAAAAATCTTCCTTCACATTCTTTTTTAAAGCAAGAAAAACACATGTTTGACAACTCAAATTAATCACTTTTCAGCCCACATAAATACCAGTGTTGATCCTGCTTGACAGAAGGTAGTTATTGCCTGCATCTTAATGTTGCAGTTTACCATGCTGTTGTAAATTTTGGTCATAAAAGTGATTTGTAGGGAGGAGGTGGGACTTGCAGATATTATTTCACAATGAGAACTTTTGGGGAAAAAAATCAAATCTACTATGTACTTGTAAGAAATAGAAAATATGAATAACATATACAGGCAGAAAAGCCTAATAGGCTCCTAATCCTATCAGGTGATGGTCTCAACAGCAGGAGGAAGATGATTAAATGTCATTTTTTTTTCTTGACTTGGTCAGTGTATGCAAATAATTGAAAACACATGGCAACTACTTTGCAGTTCCATGTTTTCAAACTCCTATCTATACAACATTCCCATGCACGATTAAAATATCAAAGTAAAATATCAAAATATTATTATCAAAATATCAAACAAACATATCGTGTGACTCTTTCAGCAGCTGATTTTGAACTGATTGTTATTCTAACATTTGCTTTCCTCTAGAGTTCCCAGAACATTTTCACCAACCAAACCCACACACACACACACGCCATGATGCACAAAGGCTGTATTCCCACGGTGCATTTAGTGAGGTCAGAGATACAATAGGTGCATTTGCTTAATTTGCCAAGATTGGTTAGTGTGAATCTTGATTAGTGTTGTGTGTTTGTATATGTGTGTATCAGTGGTGGGTTGCCCCCAGTTCGCACCAGTTCTATAGAACCGGTAGTAAAACCGGCAGGAGGCTCCACCCACTGACCCTGACATCATCAGAATGCTTCTGTGTGAGTGAAGCGAGTGAGAGCGGGTGGCCCCATTGCGAACCGGTAGTAAAGTAGAACCCACCCCTGGTGTGTATGTGTGCATGGCATACTATGTCTACAAATCTAGTCCATTTTCTTAATCTATAGCTCATTATATTGTGCAAATGCACAACATTGCTTAATGTAGTTGGTGGTTTATGTAAATCTGGGAAAATAGATGAATTTAGGGCAAATCCAAACTTGTTTCCTTTCTTCTAGCTGGGTTTCTATTAAATGGCTGATGCCAAAGAGGTCAGCCCAGCTAGAAGAATTTTTTTTTTCTTTTATCGCAGTGTGTGTGTGTGTGTGTGTGTGTGTGATCATCATCATCTTTTAATAACCCCATAATCCCTTGCAGGATGGAGTCCGGATAACTGAATGGAGCAGAGTGTTTACTGGCCAGATGCCCTTCCTATCACCAATGCTAAATTTTTTCAGCAGATATAGTTTCATTGTGCCCATAGAGAGAAATATCTGTCTCTACCTAAGATCAAACTCACAGCCTCCTGATTGTGAGGCGAGAGCTCCACCTCTAGGCCACCCAGGGGTGGGATTCAACTGTTTCACACCTGTTCAGGCGAACCGGATGTTAATTTTACATCCTGTTTGGCGAACCAGTAGTTCTGATGACTGTCTGGCCGTGCCCCATCCCGTCCCGCCCCTCCCAGGAGTCCCCATGTGCCCCGTTCTGGCTCCCAGGTAAGTGCAGGGAGGTTTCCTAGGCCCAAAACGGGATGGGGAGACGGGAGAGCAGGGGGCAGCACCTCCCTCCCAAAGCCCGTTTTCGCCCCCAGGAGGTGCAGGAGGCCAAGTGCTGCCTGTCACACCCACTGGCCATGCCCACCATGGCCACACCCACCCAGCCAGTCATTAGGGCAGAGAACCAGTTGCTAAATTAATTGAATCCCACCACTGAGGCTACCATACCACTCCGTATGTGTGTGTTTGTGTATACACATACACAAACACACATGCTGTACTATATTTTTTTTTAAAGTCAGGCTAGCATAGTTTGATAGAACGTCAAACCAGAGTCAGGATAGTTTTCTGCTAAAGCAAGGATAGATGAATATCCGTCCCATTCTTTATTCTTTTTTTTTTTTTGAAAGGTTTTTTTCAGGGTTTTTTAATATATACACATAATATAAAATGTACATTTTCATATACATAATTAATCATATATGTATATATTTTCCTTAAAGAAAGCATTAAAATAAGGCATTTTAATTACATTTGAAATTGCTCTTCTAACTTTTCTTCCCTCTTTTCACAACAAGCCTTCTTCTTCTCCATCTTTCTTTCCCTTCCCAATCTCCTCTCCTCTCCTACTTTATCCTTTCTCCTTCCTCCTCTCCTCCTTCCCTCCTTCCCCTTCCTTTCCCTCACTCCTCTCTTCTTTCCCCCTTCTGGCCTTCTCTTCTACTTCTGTCCCCTGTCCTTCCTTCCTCTCCTTTTCCCTTTCTTCCTTTCCTCTCACTCCCTCTCCTCTTCCTCCCCTCTACTCCCCTCTCCTTTCTATCTTCTTTGTTATATCATATTATTCTTCTTGTTTGGTATCCGACCAATTCTTATATTCTAATCATATATACTTTCTTTCAATTTCTTTTCAAACTTATTCTATATATCAATATTATCATCATAATTGTACATTATTCTTATACTCTTCTTTCTTCCCTCCCCCCTTTTCAATTTTCTCTGGTATCATCTAGATTTCTACTTCTTTTTTATTCTCTCCGTCATTTACCTTTCTATTATCTCCCTCATTTATCTATCATTTTTTATCCATATTTCTTTTCTAACCATTCATAAAATCTTCCCCACGTCCTGAAATACATTGATTCCTCTCTATCTTTTATTCTTAAGGTTAATCTATTCATTTCTGCACATTCTAAAAAAATTTTTATTACTTCACCTTCTCACGGGATTTTTTTCTGTCTTCCAATTTTGTGCAAATACAATTCTTGCTGCTGTTGTTATATGTATTGTTAAATACACATCTTCTTTACTGTATCTCTCTGGCAGAATACCCAATAGGAAAAACTCTGGTTTTATTTCTGTAGGTTTATGTAGCATTTCTTCCAACCATTTCTGTATTCTAGACCAATAATGTTTAGCTTCTGTACATGACCACCACGTATGATAATATGATCCCAGCAAATGTGAACATTTCCAACACTTAGCTGATTTATCCTTAAACATTTTTGCTAATCTTTCCGGTGTCATATGCCATCTATAAAACATTTTATATAAATTTTCTTTATATTTATTTATTTTATTTTTATTTTATTTCGAATTTATATACCGCACCTTCTCCCAAGGGACTCAGGGCGGTGTACAGCCAGATAAAAAACATACAATATGCAGTTGCCATTGTCAATTTATAATTCCTTCCCCATAATTGTTGCCATTTCTCTAATTCTACTGCATTGTAGGAAGAAATATCCTTCTGTGTTCAGCTCCAAGTGAGGAAAAAGAAAAAAAACATGGAGACTGCTTAGAAAGATGGTTTAATGGTGGACAGGATTACATGGCTTGAGTTCCTGAACAGAAAAAGGCATGAGATACAGTGAGTCCCTGAGTTTTATGCTCTCTCTCTGGCTTTGAACTTCCTGGGGCCCAGAAAGAGTATCCTGATTGGTTGTCAGACTCCCAGGGGGTGGGGGTCTTAGCTAGCCTTGCTGGCTGATGTAATCTTCCCAGGTGCCATTTGGTGAGTTTCTGCTGCTAGATGGGTCCCATTGTGTTAGTTTCTATTGCTAGATGGGCCCTATTGTGTTGCAGATGAGTTTCAAAGATTGAAAGATTGAGTTTCTGCCTCTGGCCCATTGACAAAGGGTGGGAGAAGGAAGGTGGGAGCTGCTTTATCTTTAAAACATGCTTCTCCCTTTCTCATACAGGGAAAAATAATATTCTGCCTTTTTAATATTTCCCAAAATATTTCATTCCTCTAGGAAAGGGGTAGGTCCTACAATCCCTAATTTTTTCTTTTTCTTTTTTTTCAAAACGTGAGTTTTGAAACAAGTTCTTCGCAAAAGATTAAAATTGATCAGATCAGGAATACTTGATGGGTACTTTTAATTGTTCTGATGCAAAGGGGAAGGCATTGATAGAGGCAACAGAAAAAGATTCCTTCAGAGGCTGCCAAAAGCTTTCAACCATGAAGGTCTAGCAGCCGGGAGAAAAGTTCTGGTAAGAATTTTACAGTATCCAATTTCTATGCCAATTAATTTCAGATGTCAGATATCACTTTCTGTGACTTTCCAGTCAGGTTTCAAGGAAGCACATGCCCCAAAATTTTTCACAGCCATGATTTTCCTTTAAATTACAGGCTGCCCATTTCATGGGTTGGTTACTGACCCTAGCTCTTATTTTAGTGCATCCAGGATTTATGAGTCCAAATTGAGGTTAGCCAGTGTACAATCCAGGCTTTTTTTTTTTTTTTGTATTATTACACATAATGAGCCCTGTGACTTCTACTTATAAGACCACCAGCGCAACATATCATGCTTTACTGGGCAACTGGGCAGCATCATTTGTGAGTCACAGTCAGGGCTTGGGTTTTGGATATCACTTTTTCTGCTATCTCTTCAAGTGAGGGAATTGCCTGAGTGGGATTGTCCCCCCTCCCCCATGAAATTAGCAGGGAGATATGACTCCTTGGGCTTTTAGTGCCACAGAGCAAAAATCAACCTAGGAGAAGCTTTGTGTGGAGGTAAGTGAAGGGAATAGTTTCAGTCTAATTCTGAATGGTGTGTCTCTCTGTGTGTGCATGTGTATGTAGCTACTCTTATAATACAGACAAAACAAACATTTTGGACAAATTTCCCTCCCACCAGACAGACATCTAAGATGTTCAAAACTTGCTGTGCCAGTCACTCTCAAATGTACTCAAGCCTTAGATGAGTACATATATAAATGAGACAAGAAAAAAAACTTACAATGAAAATCCCCCCTCCCCCCATAGTCTTTCCAGCTATCTTCTGGGGATTGAAAAGAGTCCTTTAGTATTTACTTGTACATCTCAGGGTCTTTTCTTTCATGTCTGCTGGGTGACATGCTTGGTGGTAAGGCTGGTCAGTCAGACTTGGGAAGGTCTGATCCACTCTGGTTGCTGTGATGACTTTCAGTGGAGGCTGGATTCAAACCCAATTCCTGGCTCAAACAGATGGAAGGTCTCCTCTGGAGGCAGCATCTGGATCCATGTGCTCTGCTTCCACAATTGCAGAGTTCTTTGTGCAGGGCTGAAAGATATTAGAACAAGGTCTCCTCGCCCCTTTTGTGGGTAATCTTCCCAGGAAAGGCATTGTACCAGGATTAGAGATGGGGGGGGGGGGTGTAGATAGCTTGCAGGCAGAGTTTGAAAAGAAACAACACACCAGTATTGCAGTTACTAAATAGATAATGTGGTTTCAACAAAATGGAGACACAACAGATAAGAAAAAACTGGACTCACATGCTTCAGGAAAAAGATTAACAGGTTAAACCATTTAAACACATACAGTGAGTGCAAGACTGAATTTTTTTTCTTGTAAATGTTTCCTCATAAACTTGAGTTGTTACTTTAAGATACAGAGGGAAGGAGAAAAAAAAGATGAAAATGAAAAGTTCTCTTTACTCTGTTCTTGTTGGCCAGACAAACACAGGGTAAAGGCTTTTTCTTTCTTTTTTCTCTTTCTCCCCCATTTTCCATTGCTTCACCCTTTTTTTTTTAACAATTTCAAATTCTTGTCTCTAGGGATCAGATACATTTTACAGTTACAATTACCTCGAGGGCGCACAAAGACTTACACATACACACATAAAAACAAGGAGGACAAAGAGAGGAAAACAGAACTCTGAGATTTACACACATACTGATCATTCCCACCATAAATCTCAGTTAAATTAGGGAAAGCACAAATCTTAAACATACCATGTGGTTGCATAGAAGACAGAGAGACAAACAAACAAAACAAACAAAACAAACAAAAATCCCAATATTCCTATCTATACATTTCCCTTTTCTTTTAAGTACCTTTTTTTAGCCAAATTTGTCTCCCGGTGTTATCTTTTAACCTAGCCCATTTCCTCACAATTTCTGAGTTTTGCTTTTGCTCATGCCAGGTAACACTGGCATCCACCTGGCGTCCCAGGCCACAATCAGCTCTTCCAGGGGATTTCTCCCTCGTGCTCGAGCTACAGCTTCCCATGATCCTTGAAATGTAAGTTCACTTTGGCTCAGCCAGGTGATCCTCCTTTGTTTTTCAGAAAGAAAGGTTCTGAGAAGGACACAGATTCCCTTTCATGAAATCTGCCTGGGTTTTTTGGATCCAAAAAGGGGATCTGGGGATCCTGGTACTAACTGCCCCTACAGTTAGTACCAGTACCTCTCCATGCACACGCACCTCGGGCTGCTTTCCTTTGAAATCGGGGATTCCCTTTTCTACTTTTAATACCCCTTTCACTTTCGCTTGGCTTTCACTCAGCTTCCGTTCCTTTTAAATACAAAGTTCCACGTTTGGCGAACCTTCACATCATGGCAAATTTTGGAAGCAGATGTAGGATTACTACAGGGCAAGATTTATGAGCAGTTATTGTTCCTTTATATGATCGTACCATCTTCCAAACATTACCTTTAGCTTAATTTTGCCATTTGGGGAGATGGAGGGTACAGCTATGCATTCCATTGGTAAATAAATTACTCACATTAATCAGACACATCATAAATTTGTGCCAATTTTTTTTAATGTGTCCATGTGTATGTCTATACTGCTACTTGTTTCCTTGTACTTGTTGATTGATTGATAATTAATAAACAAACAAACAAACATATTTTACAGCCCCCCCAAAAAAAATCCCGTTGTTGGGACCATCAAGTCAGAGAAGAAAAAGTCTTCCTTTTATTTTGTCTCCATTTGAAGCTGACATCCCTCACTGGGCATCTAGCTTTGAATTGTCCATCCCACCAACTCTTTATTTCTTCTGAGGAGAAAATTCATAGTGTGATGTCTATCTCTAACTAAAGACACTCAAGGCAGAAGCTGTGGAACTAGTTCTGTTTTCTCACCCTCCTTGCAGCCCTTTGTTTCTTGCAGGGAAACTTTTTGAATCCCTTAACCAGAATGACCATGAAGCAAGCAGAGCCTTCTGAGTTTTAAGTGCAGCTACAGCCCATTGCTAGGTTTTCTATAAGCCCCTCCAGCCATTGCCTTCCCAGTTCCCTGGAGCAACCCTGATGACTTGGGATTTCACAGTGTGGAAGGGTTTCACCTCAGCATTCCTAAGAGGTCTGTACGGGATGTGCATAAGAGCACCAGCATGCCTACCATCCCTGTCCTAATGTTCCCTTTAATTGTAGTCATTTTATGTATTCAGTTCATGCTTATACTTATATATATTATCTAATACGTGCTTGACAAATGAATGAATGAATGAATGAATGAATGAATGAATGAATGAATGAATAAAATTAGCCCATTTTAGGAGTCACCAGCTCTAAAAGGATTATGAGTTCTGGAAGTCAAGAAGCATGCCAAGTTTCTTGGCCCCCTTTTTCTTTCACCCTTGTTTTTTGTGAACCAACACTAAGGCGCTTCTGTAATATTCATGTGTTTATTCCCTCTTGCTCTTTCCACTTCTCTATTGCACAGGTTTATGTAGGCATGCCTTGTTTCTCCCCCTAAAAGATGCATTGTCCATACTGTTTCTTTGTTAGCTACCAGGGATTGTTCACTACTATTCTGTCACTACTGCTTAAATGCTATTTCCCCAATGAATGCTCCTTTCCCCTTCAATGCTTCTTCCTCCAATGAGTCTTTTATGAACCATTTCATGTTTCAATTTATATTCCCTTATCTGTCTCAGTTTCAAAGGCCTTTAAATGCTCTTTCCTCAATGATAGATACCCTCTTTTACTATTTACCATGGCCATACATGCCATTGTATTAATTACCCTATTGCCAGGAGAGGATACTGAATGCCCTATTACAGATGAGCCTGTGAGATGAAGCTTTGTTAAGGGGATCAACCAATCTTAAAGCAGTCATGGCCAACCAGTGGTCCGATGGTCACAATGCATCCCTGGACAGCAAGTAATGTAGTCCCACAAGATTGTAAACTTCATTATGTGGTTTTATATTATAAAATTATATTACATATTTTATATGGGGTCTGAGACAATTCCTCTTCACCAGGGGTGGAATTCAAGTTTTTTTTACTACCGGTTCTGTGGGCGTGGCTTGGTGGGCGTGGCAGGGGAAGGATACTGCAAAATCCCCATTCCCTCCCCACTCCAGGGGAAGGATACTGCAAAACCTCCATTCCCTCCCCACTCCTGGGAGAAGGATATTGCAAAATCTTCATTTCCACCCCACTCCAGGGGAAGGATACTGCAAAATCCCCATTCCCTCCCCATTCCAGGGGAAGGATACTGCAAAATCTCCATTCCTTCTCCAGTCCTGGGGGAAGGATACTGCAAAATCCCCATTCCCTCCCCATTCCAGGGGAAGGATATGGCAAAATCTCCATTCCCTCCCTACTCCTAGAAGGATATTGCAAAATCTCCATTCCCATCCCACTGGGGCCAGCCAGAGGTGGTATTTGCTGGTTCTCTGAACTACTCAAAATTTCCGCAACCGGTTCTCCAGAACCTGTCAGAACCTGCTGAATAGCACCCCTGCTCTTCACTCATTGCAGCGCAGGCAAGCCAAATGGTTGAACGCTCATAAAGGAATGCAAGGCTATTGTCAGTGAGAAGAGTATTAACCAGCTAGATAATAACAACTATGGGTGAAGGGACCCACAGTTATAAAGAAAAGAAAAAAATCTGTGAACTCTGAACCTTCCATGAAACCCCCCAGGGAATATTGGTACAATTTGTTCATCTTACACAGGGTACATTTCCACATTCTTGTATGCCTATAACTATTACCACTCCCTTTTCTTCCTTGTTATTTCAGATTCTTTCGCATGTAAATACTTGAAAACTTGTTCTCCTAATGCGAACACTTCTAGCAATTCATAAAGTGAACGTCCAAGTGATATCTTGGGACTTTTTTTGTGGGTGGAACAGCTTGGGACCATATTAATCTCTTATCGGTTTATCGAGCTTGTGTGTGCATTGTACTGTAATGAAGAAGGTGGGGTAAAAAATAAACAAACCCATTTAACAAATGTGTAACCATTTTACCTGTTCATTGACAATTCTATTCCTAAAATAAAGCTTAAGTCAATATTTTTGTGAAATTATAATTCCACACCCAATGAACAGAGACGACCAATTTCTAAAAAATAAAAATCGTTAGATATGATATTGCAGGATGTAGCCTGCAGGACAAGTACCAGTTTAAAAGTTATCAATGCATGTTACTGACTTATATGATAGAATGTTAGATCATTATATAAAAAAGCTGATTTACAATTTTAAAAACACTTAAGTTGTCATTTTCCCATGCTGAAATCTCCTTGACACATATACTGAATTTATGAGAGTTATTTCCTTGTCCATGACTCAGTTATATTGAGATAATAATGGAGGTCTTTCATTTGTATGTTGAAAGGTTTAAAGTAATCATTTTTGCTTCTTTATCGTTTTCAAGACCTTCAAATTGAAAACAAAAGAATACTCTTCTATCCATATCGCCACTTGGCTTCATTCTTTGCATTTCTAGCTTAAACTATATTAAATTACATTTTATCTAAAAAGCTGTAACTTAAAAAAATCATAATTTATTTTGATTTTATAAAATATGTTTACATACAGTAAAACATATTTAAAACAATCACTTTGGACAAAAGAAAAAAGCACTTAGCTACCTTAAAATTAAAAGAGAAAGAAATGCTTTATGATCTATGCTTCAGTGACTCCATCCAGCCACCTCATTCTGTTGTCCCCTTCTTCTTTTGCCCTCAATCTTTCCCAGCATTATGCTCTTCTCCAGTGAGTCTTTCCTTCTCATTAGGTGGCCAAAGTATTTGAGTTTCATCTTCAGGATCTGGCCTTCTAAAGAGCAGTCAGGATTGATCTCCTCTAGGACTGACAGGTTTGATCGCCTTGCAGTCCAAGGAATCTTACAGGAGTCTTCTCCAGCACCATAATTCAAAAGCCTCAATTCTTTGGCACTCAGTCTTCTTTATAGTCCAACTTTCAGAGTCATAGATTGCAACTGGGAAAACCATAGCCTTGGGGAAATCTTTTTATACTAATCTGCTAATTTTAGTTTCAAGAAATTATTTTAGAACATATGAGAAATTCATCAGAAATTGGAATTTGTTATGTTTATTTGGAAAGATGTAAAATAGGCCAATAAAGAAAGCAATTATCTTTGCCTTTTGGTATATTTCCTAAATTCTGTATTCTTGTACAATACTCAGGTGTAAGTACCATTAGTTATGGGATATATATGAATAGTTTATATTAGCCTGCCCCAGAGTAAAACTCTACAAATTCAAGACTGCAACAGCTCCGTATTTTCCATTCAATTGCTTGATAGTAATAATAACAAAATACACATTGGAGGTGCTCCAGGCAAGAGGGATTCTGGGAGGAATCAGAGAACAATAGAAAGGCTTCATATACCTGTCCTCGTTTCTCATATGTTCTAAAATAATTTCTTGAAATTAAAATTAGCAGATTAGTATAAAAAAAAGGTTTTCCCAAGGCTATAGTTTTCCCAGTTGCAATGTATGACTTTGAAAGTTGAATCATAAGGAAGGCTGAGTGCCAAAGAATTGAGGCCTTTGAACTATGATGCTGGAGAAGTCTCCTGCGAGTCCTTTGAACTGCAAGGCGATCAAACCAGTCTCCTAGAGGAGATCAACCCTGACTGTTCTTTAGAAGGCCAGATCCTGAAGATGAAACTCAAATACTTTGGCCATCTAATGAGAAGGAAAGAATCACTGGAGAAGAGCATAATGCTGGGAAAGATTGAGGGCAAAAGAAGAAGGGGGCAACAGAGAATGAGGTGGCTGAATGGAGTCACTGAAGCAGTCGGTGTGATCTTAAATGGACTCCAGAGGATGGTAGAGGACAGGAAGGCCTGAAGAAACATTGTCCATGGGGTCGCAATTGGTTGGACATGACTTCGCGACTAACAACAATAAAAAGAAGGAAAATAAAAGAATGTTTATTCTGTAATTATTTTCTATAAAGTAAGAATTAACAAATTTTGAAATATAGATATACGTATAATTAAAAAAATAACATATATGTGCATGTATATCTATTTTCTCTCCAGGAACATATTTATTTGTTTGAACATCTGGTTCTTCAATTGCTTACTGAAAGCAAGTAAAATTTGACGTGTTGTTTTATCCCAGACCATTAAAAAAAACAGCTATGATTTTTCCCACTGTATCCCACTGGATACAATGGTTAGCCTATCTTACCTTAACCTGAACCTTTTTTCAGGCTATTCAATAGTAGTGGCAACCCTTAGCCAACCTTCTCTGGACTCAGTAATTATACTTGAGAAGGGAAATCAGTGAGAAATCTTTGGGCTGTGGACTAGACTGGGAATCTGAAAACATACATCTTGGAAACAGGCAAAATCAAATAATCTCTGTCCTGTTGCCCGGAAAACTTCATTGATGTGATCACGCAGTCACTAGCAAGCCATTGTCACCTTATTTCAAAAACTTCATGAAGTCATCAGAGAAGGATATTAGCATCAAAAGTAATATTACTAGTCTATCACCGAGAAACCTTGTATCACATTTCTTCAAATCAGAAGGTCAAGTAACCCCAGGCATTGCATTCGTATCTTCCACTTATAAGGACCTATAAAAATTTCAACATACAGTGCAGCCCTACGTTTTATTGAGATGAGAGTGTAGGTTTATATTCTGACTTTCTTACTGACTTGAAATTTTGTATCTCTCAAGAATTGTAGCCGGATAAGAAAAGGCCAGACAACCTACAAATAAGTACAACAGTACAGTGGTGAAATCCTCAGCGGATTGCCATTGGTTTGCTGACCGCACATGTGCACTGCATGCCAAAAGCTGTGTGCGTGCATGCACATTGCACACCAAAAACATGCTCATGCATGGTATGTACCAAACGTGCTTCTCACGGAAAAAGGAGGCTTGGGAAGATAAGTACAACAGCGAACGGGAGACAGCTGTGCCGCACGATTTAGCTTCACTAGAAAGCAGGATTTCCTGCTTTCTAGCAAATATAAACCGCGCAACACAGCTGATCGTCAGAAATACTAGTTCAGACGAACTGGTAGCTTTTTTTTACTACCGGTTCACCCACACCAGTAGCTTTTATCACTACCAGTTTGCCCGAACCAGTGCGAACCGATAGCATTTCACCCCTGCACCAGTACAAGTGATTACAGGATTGGATGAGAAGTAGGCTCAACCTCTTTTTAGGTCTGTACAGACACTTTTTCTATCTATTGACTTTTGGCTTATTATACACCTGACATTTCACAATAAACTATGACAAAAAGAAATGTAATACCAGCAATCTGTCAAGAAGTGCAACAGTACAGTATTTGCTACATTGCAGTGAACAGTTCTCTGAAAGGTTATGCTCTTCAAATAAGAACTAAGGATAAAAGACCAAAAGAAAAAAAGCCGGGACTTGGAATTACTATCTACAATAATTGACAGCTGGGCAGTAGCAGACCATACAGGTACAAATCATCTGAGATCTTGTATCGCGTCTTAAACAGCAAAAAAATTATTGCTTAAATTTGCACTTAAGCATGGAAATTAATAAGCAGTTTGCAATTTGCTGGATAAATCTTTTTTTCAGAAGGTGGGTTTGTTTGTTTAGTTTGTACTTGTTGATTTGGAAGAAGAAAAGGGGATTATACTTAAATGGTCCAGCGCAAGCATAAAATCAAAGAAATTGACTGCTATCCATTGGGACCTAGGAATACTTCTCATGCACTTCCAATCAATACATGCTGGTAAAGTGAAGAGTTTCCTCCCTCTTCTGTTGTTTGATATACAGCAAGGATGGAAGTTAAGAGAGAGCCAGTGTGTGTTGTTATACTGCTAGATAAAGGATCAGAAAGATCTGGTTTCAAGTGCTGCTTCAGTGGTTGACTTTGGGCCAGTGACACTGCCTTACAAGATTGTTGTGGGGTCCTTGGTGCTGAGCTCAGTGTTTTTCTTGCAGTGCTAGAATGATGTGAGGTTTGCTCTTATTGAGATAGATAGATAGATAGATAGATAGATAGATAGATAGATAGATAGGGACTAGATTGCTCCTTCAGTGTTGATGATAATGTTCTTGGTGATTCCTTAATTAGACTGTTGTTTACTATTAGCTTGTTTGTCTACATGGGTAAACTAGCAGTAAACAACAGCCTAGTCAAGGAACCACCAAGACCATGCCCACTAACAATGACAAGGCAAGTCACTAGTATATAAAAATAAGAGCAAACCCAACTCCCTTCTAGTGCTGATAATGTTATCTGGTTTGGTAATGAAACATCTGCAAGAAAACCACCAAGCCCAGAGAGCAAACAAGGATCCAACAGTTCATCCATGAAATACAAATATTCTATTATTTACAGAATTGTTGTTGGGTTAATTTGGAAATGGATGCAACATGTCTTTGCTTTCTTTGCTCTCCTACAAAAGATAGGATGTAAATATTATACAAATTAAATGTTAAAATACAAATGTGTCAGCTAAAACTGTTATATATTGAGTAAAACAAACTTGGAAAAGCTGAATTCACTCATGTACCATTTAATGACCATGAAACAGCTAGCAGTTTATATTTTCTCACAGGCTAGGTGAAATTCAGGTGGGAAGAGTCAAACCTTGGGGAACAGTGGACAGACAGTAGACAGATTCCCAGTCTATTTCACGCAGGGTCTAAGTGAGCAAATTTATAAACAGATGCAATATTTTGTTCCAGCCTGCTTTTAACCTATTTTTATAGTTTTGTTGAGTTGTGAGTGTAAACTGGAAAGAAGCCCTATAAGCAACACATTTGGTTTGGTAAAGTCAATAAATAAAGGAAGCCAGACTTCCAAGCAGCATCAATGGCCCAGCAATCCACAATCCAAGCCATTTTTAATTGCCCTTAGAAGAGGTGTGGTCCCAAACTCTCTGGAACCAGTTACCTCCTGAGGTCCGGACCATCCCCATCCTATTGGCGTTCCAAAAAGCGGTGGATGTGGCTTTTCCGGCAGGCCTGGGGCCGTTGATCTCGCTTGACGATCTGACGAGATCCGGCCACGAATGGTGTGAATGGGTTTTAATGTTTTTAATTTTTAAGTGTTTTTATAGTGATTTTTTTTAGTGTATTATGAGCTGCCCTGGGTCTTCGGAGAGGGACGGCATATAAATTGAATAAATAAAATAAATAAATAAATAAAGTACTTTTTCAGGAGGCAACTGGACTTTCTTGCTTTTTTCTTTGAAGACGTTTCGCTTCTCATCCAAGAAGCTTCTTCAGCTCTGGCAGGACAGGGAGAAATGGAAGGATTTGTAAGAGTGTCGGCGTTTTGCACCGTAGGTTGCATCCAAGGAAAAGCGGGGTCGCGGGTTGACCTTTGTCCCCTCCTGCAAGGCACCCGCGGCGATTCCTCGTTATACTGCGAAGAATCTCACGCAGTAGAAGATTCTCTCACGGTTTCATCAAGATGCATTTTATTATGTGGGCGCGAAGCCTTTCGCTGACGCTCTTTTATTCCTCTGCGGTTTGGTTATATTACATTATATTCATATAACCAACCCGCCCTGGTCTCCTCGCACAACTTGCCCAAGTCCACCCCACTGCGGATCTCACTCGGGCCGGCGGCGGGTAGGTGGGAGAGAAACCGAGCGGGGGTCCACGCGTTGCAACGAGAGAGCGCGCGCGTTCCCGGTTAGTTTCATTCCTTCGTTCGTTCAAAAAGCGCCAACGAGGGCCGGGCGGGGGGGGGGGGGGTAACGGTGAGCATTTTCGTGTCTCCGCGTGGGGAGGAAACTCTCGGTGGTAAGTCAGGGATCTGCGGCCGCCTGGGGCATCCTTGGCGGGGAAAGGCAAGGCTTGGTTTCCCCGCCCCTTCTGCCCCACGCAGCGCTTCCGCAGGCTCAGCGTTTTCTCCGGCCGGCTAATGCGCGCGTTGCCTCGGCGTCTTTCGTCTCTGCGCTGCTTCCGACCTTCCCTCGTCCCCGCCTCTCTCTCTCTCTTTCTTTTTTTATTTATTATTATTATTAAAAATTCATCAAAAGCTAAAGGGGCTCCCGGGCGATTCCCGAGAAGGGAGGAAAAAAGCTTCCTTCTTTTAGTCTGAAGATACTGGTGTGCGTCTTCCCCCCACCCCCCGCTTTCTTTTTTCTTTTTATTTATTTATTTCTTTTTTCTCTCCTTCGCTTGCCAAGCCAGGAATGACAAAACAGCTGCAGCGATGCCGCTGTTTTTTTTTTTCCCCACCCCTCTTTATACACCTCGTTCGGTTTAAGAAAGAACCGGGGGGAGGGTGGCGCAAAACGCCGGCGAAGCTCAGAGTCGCGTAAAAAAGCGCCCGAGCGTTTTGTGATGTCCCCATCCTTGGATCTCTTTCCACACACACACCCCCCAAAAAAAAACTTATGGCGAGTCCGGCTTTTTAAATGCGTGAGTCTCTTCAGAAGGTGGCGGGAGGGCTGCGCCTTTATCCGCATCGTTTGGAAGGCTAAGGGCGGACTGACGGCGGGGAGATTTTTTTTTTTTCCCCTCAGCTTCTCAAAATGGAAAAGCGTTTTTTTTAAAAAAAAAAAAATACCTTAACGGTCTGAGAAGGAAGAAATCGATAAATAGGAATGGGGTGGGGGGGGGAATAATCCTCCTCTTCCTCTCCATACACAAACCCCCGGCGGGGTTGACCTTCTTTAAAATATTCCTGGCACTGCGGCACTGCAGAAGTGACAGTGGTGGTTTCCCGGGCTGGGTTTAAGCAGCAGCAGAAGCGCCACCTGAGTAGCGCTTCTGTTGGAGATGGTGATGGGCACCCCCAGCACGCTTGAATTCTAAGGAAGGCGGGAGGTGGTGGCCAGACTTATATTTGTTCTTGATCCTGTCCTGTAAAAAAAAAGGCAGCAGGGCCATGGGGATTTTCATCCCCTATCAATGAATGACCAAATCTCTGGAACTGGGCTGGCCGCAGAAGGGAGTTTACTGTAGCAGGGTGGAGCTATAGGTTAGGGGAGAAACCAGGCTAAGTTCTCAAACCACTGAACTCTTAGTAGCCAGTCCAGCTAGCAAAGGAGTTTCCAGCATCATCTATTTCTCTTTCCGAAACACTAAGGTGAGTACCTCTTTCATGCTGGACCTCTTTTTACAATTTTTATTTTGGGCTCTGATCCTCTGGGTGCTGCTTGGACCTAAAAATGTTGCTGCTGCATATCTGTGCCTAAAGTTGTCTGTACATTTTCACGGAATACAGATTCTTCCAAGTCACATCAAATCCATTGTATCAATAAAGACAAAGTTTTTAAAAAGTATGAATACATGCGAGGCCCAATTTTGCCAGCTTTTTTTTTTCCTTGTCCTCTTTCCAACCTCCACTGTTGCATTCAGCCAGATAAAGAGCCCTGTGGAACTCAAAAACTTGTTGACTTCTTCCTGCCTATTTAATTGGTGTTAATAGGGTAACCTTTTTATGACTGATAGACAGGTCATAATAGGTAATAGGTAATTTCTATTTCTTAAACCCAAAGAGTTCTAATTAAAATAGTGAAGAGGTACTTATCCCACCAAGAAAAAGTCTGGAAGGAAGGTCATTTCTACAGAGGCAGGATCCAATATTCCTACAGAAACTTTTTCAGGTAGGTATCTATAGGTAAAGGTATAGGTTCCCCTCGTACGTACGTGCTAGTCAGTTCCTGACTCTATGGGGCGGTACTCATCTCCGTTTCTAAGCCAAAGAGCTAGCGCTGTCTGACAATTCCATCAGAGGTGGTATTCAGCAGGTTCTGACCAATTCTGGAGAACCGGTAGTGGAAATTTTGAGTAGTTTGGAGAACCGGTAAATACCACTCTGACTGGCCCTGCCCCCATCTATTCTCTGCCTCTCGAGTCCCAGCTGATTAGGAGGAAATGTGGATTTTGCAGTAATCTTCCTCTGGAAAAGGGTGGGAATGGAGATTTTACAGTATCCTTCCATTGCCACATCCACCAAGCCATGCCCACCAAGCCACGCCCACACAACCGATAGTAAAAAATTTTGAATCCCACCATTGGATTCCATGGTCATGTGGCCAGCATGACTAAACGCTGAAGGCGCATGGAACTCTGTTACCTTCCCACTGAAGTGGTCCCTATTTTTCTACTTGCATTTTTACGTGCTTTCAAACTGCTAGGTTGGCAGAAGCTGGGGCAAGTAACGGGAGCTCATTCCGTTACGCGGCATCTATATGTATCTATACTTGTGATTTATTCTACCAGTAGTAGGACTAAATTGAGCCTTTTCAGGAACAAGATAGAGGCAATTTCAGTTTAGTTGTCCTCAACGCTGTTTTGTTCACCTAAAAAGTTCTCAAAACAGAGCCATGCCATTCACTTTTTGGCTCCTAATTAGAAAAGGAGACACTTAAGAGATTTTTTAAAAAAAAGGGTTAAATGCAAGAACTTTCTCATTGGAATAACTTTGTTTTTTTTTAAGAATAATAATAATATTAAAAGCTTAGGAAACAACAATAAAAGAAGGAAAAAAGAAAGTAATAGAAAAATGTGCAAGAAAACAAAAAAGTACAAGTAATCCTTGACTTATGACCCTAATTGAGCCCCACAGCTACAGTCATAAATTGTGACAGTCATAAAGTGGTCACCATGTGACCAGACCCAATTTTATGACCTTTTTACAGCAGTCATTAAGCAAATGCGGTAGTCGCAAAGCAAACACAGTAGATCACAGCAGTCATAAAGCAAATGTAGCAGTAAACACCATGGTTGTTAAGCAAATCCATTATTTGCTGTGGCATGGCGGGGGAAGGGGTTTCTGGAAGCCAGAAGTAAACACCAAACTTCCAGAAAAAAACATTGTAAATCACGGACGTGTGACCATGGGGTGCTACAAAGAACCTTAAATGTGGGCTGGTTGAGTGGTGAAATCTAAAATTTGTTACTACCAGTTCTCTGGGCGTGGCTTGGGGGGGTAATGTGACTGGGTGGGCGTGGCCAATTTTTTTTTTTTTACTTTTAAAACCATTTTTTCTACAACCTCTTCTGCGAAGAGGTTGTAAAAAAATGCTTTCAAAAGGCTCTGACGATCCCAGCTGAGTTGCTTGATCGGCAGAGAATTTTTTAAAAACTCAGCTTGGATCGTCAGAGGCATTTTAAAAAAGGGGGGTGTTAAGTTGGGTGAATGAGGACGCAGCAAGCCAGAGTAGTGAGTGACAACAGCTCTTTATTATAGTGTGAGACTCCAGCAACTGACCTGGGGAGCCAGCTCCCTTTATATACCTTGCAGCTGTGGTGGTCAGCCAATCAGCTGAGGGTCAGTTAATTCGAACTTCCCGCCAAACAAACCTATTTACATAACACTCCTCCCCTCCCAGAAGTCACTTGGGGTGTTATTTGCATACAAAGTCTCTCAGGTGACTAGGGCGTGTGCGAGTCCTAGCTGACCTGCGCAGTTCAGTCGGAGGGGCGGCGTTGAGCAGGTCGGAGGGACTTTCTGTTTCTCCCTGCTCCACCAATGAGGCCTCCGGGACCTCCTCGTGGGTGGCGACTTCTCCGGCTGTTGGGACTACCTCGACGGGGCGGCGCTGGATACCAGAGTCCGCAGCTAAGTCCTCCGCTCTACTCGGGCTAGTGGTTTGTGCTTCTGGTTGGTAGTCGTGGTCGGAGATGGGGTCGTCTAATGTATCTTCGGTGTCTGTGGTTACTCTTTTTCTTAATTGGTCAATGTGCCTGCGCCAAACTCTCCCGTCCCCCATGTCTACCCTGTATGACTTGGGGCCTGTGATTTCTGTGATTGTTCCGGCCTCCCAGAGTGGGCCCTGTCCATAGTTTCTAGCGTGTACCGGTGTTCCTATGGTGAACTCTCTAAGTTTCCTCTCCCCCCCCTTGAAGACCTCTGGGGAGTAGTTGGGGTTGAGTCTGTTTAGTATTCCCCGGAGTTTCCGTCCCATTAGTAGTTCGGCCGGACTTCGGCCTGTGGCTGTACAGGGTGTGGAGTGCTGGGCTATTAAGAATTTGTCTACCCTTTCCTGCCAGTCTCCGGAGCTCAAGCGTGAAAGGGCCTCCTTTGCTGACCTCACAAATCTCTCCGCCTGTCCGTTACTAGCCGGGTGAAACGGGGCAGAAAGGACATGTCTGATCCCAAGTCCCGCTAAGTACCCCTCGAACTGTGTTGCGGTGAACTGTGGCCCGTTATCTGACACTAGGATGTCCGGTAACCCATGTGTGGCGAATAACTGTCTTAGCTCTCTGATGGTTGCGTCGGTGGTAGTGGCCTTCATTAGCTTGATCTCCAGCCATTTGGAGAATGCGTCTACGACGACCATGAAGGTCTGTCCATGGAATGGGCCTGCAAAGTCAATATGTATTCTGGACCAGGGCCCCTGGGGCCTTTCCCACTCCCTCACGGGTGCCGTTGGCGGGTCTGATCTGGACTCTTGGCAGGGCTGGCATCTCCCCACCCACTCTGTAATGTCTGCATCCATGCTGGGCCACCAGACGTAGCTCCTGGCTAGCCCCTTCATTCTCACAATCCCAGGGTGCCCCTCATGCAACAACGTTAAGACTTTTTCCCTTAAGCGTGAGGGAATAACAACCCGCTCGCCCCATAGTAAACAACCCCCTTGCATTGTCAATTCGTCTCGTTTTCCCACGAACGGTTTAAGTTCCCCGCTCCCAATCTTTTCCGGCCACCCCCTCATGACCCAACTTGCGACTGTCCGGATCACGTGGTCCTTGGTTGAGGCTCTTGCAACCTCGGCTGATGTTATGGGCCCAGAGTCCAAAACGTCTATCAGCAGGATGGGGATGCCAGGTGTGGGGTCTTCTAGGCTGTCGGGTAGTGGGCATCGGCTGAGTGCGTCCGCGTTGCCCATGTTCGCCCCTGGTCGATGTACCAGGCGATAGGAGTATGCTGCGAGGAAGATGGCCCAGCGTGTCATCCTGGGCGACAGTGCTGCCGGGGTTGGTCGATCTCCCGCGAGGAGACCCAGGAGTGGTCGATGGTCTGTGATTAGCTCAAAATCCCTCCCGAACAAGTACTCGTGGAATTTCTTTACTCCCGAAACGGCGGCGAGGGCCTCCTTGTCGAGCTGGCTGTAATTTCGCTCGGCACTTGATAGAGTTTGGGAGTAATATGCGATGGGCGCTTCCAGGCCATTCGGGAGTCTATGGCTCAGGACGGCTCCCACCCCGAATGGGGACGCGTCACATGCTAGCACAAGGGGAAGCGTTGCGTTGTATTGAATTAAGAAGCTTTCAGCTGATAGTAGTTTTTTAATGCCGGCGAATGCCCTGTCTTCAGCCTCCCCCCATTTCCAAGTGGCTTTCTTGATTAACAGTCTATGTAGGGGTTCTGCCACTGTTGCCTTGTCTTTGAGGAAGATGGCGTAAAAATTTAATAGTCCCAGGAAGGCCTGTAACTCTACCTTGTCCTTGGGGGTGGGTGCTTCTCTGATTGCCCTGATCTTGCTCTCTGTGGGGTGTATGCCGGTGCCATCTACTCTGTATCCCAGGAATTCGACTGAGGGGACTGCGATCATGCATTTATTGCGTTTTACTCTGAGTCCCGCGTCCCTGAATTTCCTTAGGACCTCCCTCAGCCTTTCTCTTAGCTGCTGCTCATTGTCCGCGGTGATGAGCACGTCATCAAAATAGGGCACCACCCCGGGGATCCCTTGTAGAAGCCGTTCCATGGTACTTTGGAACAGTCCGGGGGCCACGCTTACTCCGAATTGCAAACGGGTGCACTTGAAGGCCCCTCTGTGGGTTACGATAGTCTGTGCCTCTGCGGTAGCGCCATCTACTGGCAGCTGCTGGTACTCCTGCGCCAGATCGAGTTTTGCGAATATCTTGCCGGGGCCCAGGGAATGCAGTAAGTGGTGAACGACTGGCACTGGATAGGCGCTCTGCTGCAGGGCCTTATTAATTGTGCATTTATAATCAGCACATATGCGCACTGACCCGTCCGGCTTGACCGGTGTCACAATTGGGGTCTCCCATTTGGCGTGGTCGACTGGAACGAGCACCCCTTGTTTGATCAATTTATCCAGCTCAATGTCTATTTTGGGCTTCAGGGCAAATGGTACCCGCCTGGGCTTTAAACGGATGGGTGCGATGTTGGGATCTAGATTAAATGAAATCGGGGTCCCCACATACTTGCCAAGCCTCTCGTTGAACACGTCCTGGAACTCCTGCATCAGGTCTTCCTTCAGGGTGCTTCGAACGTTCCTTACTCCGGTGAATCCCATGCCTAGGGCTCTAAACCAGTCCATGCCCAGGAGGCTGGGAAGGTTGTCGCTGACGATGGTGAGGGGCAGTTTCTCGGTAAACTCCCCGTACTAGACTTGGAACTTGCCTCTGCCTTCGACGGGTATGCGGTTCCCTTGGTAATCCTTCAGTCTGCGAAGCTGTGGCTGGAGCTGTCGCTTGTGTGCGCTGGGGATGACTCTCTTTAGGTTTTCCCAAGACATGATGGATATCGGCGATCCCGTGTCTATCTCCATCTGGCACTCCCGTCCCTCGATCTCGACTGTGGTGTAGGTCTTTTCTCCAGGCGAGGTGCAGGTCCGTGCGATGCGAATGGTGTAGGCCCCAGCGTCTTCAAATTTCGCGCCCTTCCGGTTTCCGCCATCCCTGTTGGGCCTTCGGTGTGGCGCCGTCTCGGATTGGGCCGTTTGGCCACGTGGTCTGTAGCTCTGGTGTGTTTTCGACCTACAGACTCTAGCGATGTGGCCCCTCTTCTCACAGGAACGGCAA
The DNA here is from genome assembly GCA_022577455.1 of Arizona elegans. NCBI lineage: Eukaryota > Metazoa > Chordata > Lepidosauria > Squamata > Colubridae > Arizona > Arizona elegans. Next base: position 24,247,295 of record JAKOOJ010000005.1, read on the forward strand.
ACGGCATCCCTGAACTTACAGTTCTGTCGTGAGTGGGACCCTCCACAGCTGGCGCATCCATCTCTGGGCTCCCTCCGGGCTGTGCGGGACTGCTCGGTGCGGTAGACCTCTTCTTCAGACTCCCCCTCGCTCGCGGTGCTTACGGCCTCTCGATGCACTGGCGCCGTCTTCTGCGTTGTTTTGGTTAGGTGGGAGCTCTTTAATCTCTCGGCGGCCTTTACTGACGACTCTTGCGCCCTGGCCTCGTCTAGCGCGATGAGTAGAGTCAGGGTTGACCTCGCAAGCAGCCTCCTCTGGAGCCGGCTATCTCTCACTCCGCAAATTAGTTGCTCTAAGAGCATCTCATCCAGGTCTCGGTACTCACATTGGGTTGCGGCCTTACGCAGGGCAGCGACGTACTCGCTGATAGATTCTCCCTCCTGCTGGAGCCGTTGCCGGAATTCGTAGCACTGCACGTACTTCGATGGCATTGGTACATAGTGGTCTTTCAGCAGGGTCTGTAGCGTCGACCAGGAAATGTTGTGGACCGAATTCGGCTCCGACAATGCTTCGGCTGTGTCGAAAACCCTTGGCCCGCAGTGACTCAGGAACAGGGCTTTCTTCCGAACGTCCGGTAGCCCTTGCATGTCGTTAGCCACCATGAAGCACTCGAACCGGGACATGTAGGATCCCCACTTCTCTTCCTTGGGGTCGAAAGGCGCTGGCGGGGTGTAGGCAGACATCGCTTCGGGATTCTCCTGTGTTCCGCTCACTCGTCTGACTGGATTCGGATGCAGTATCGGGTCCCTCCTTCTCTGAACGTGGCTTCAGCTCCTTTGCGTGTGGCTTCAGCTCTTTTGCGTGTGGCTTCAGCTCTCCTCTGCTTCTGGCCTCAAAATCCCATCCTCATCGCCAATGTTAAGTTGGGTGAATGAGGACGCAGCAAGCCAGAGTGGTGAGTGACAACAGCTCTTTATTATAGTGTGAGACTCCAGCAACTGACCTGGGGAGCCAGCTCCCTTTATATACCTTGCAGCTGTGGTGGTCAGCCAATCAGCTGAGGGTCAGTTAATTTGAACTTCCCACCAAACAAACCTATTTACATAACAGGGGGGGTCCTTTTAAAAGCCTTTGACAATCCCAGCTGAGCCGTGCGATCATCAGAGGCTTTTTTTTTCTTTTAAAAGCGTTTTTTCGACCGAAGAGGTTGTAGAAAAAATGCTTTTAAAAGTAAAAAAAAAGCCTCTGATGATTGTGCGGCTCAGCTGGGCATGTGGGGAGGCAGGGATTTTTGCTACCGGTTCTCTGAACCACCCACCTCCATCGCTACCGGATCGGGCAATCCAGTCCGAACCAGAAGCATTTCACCCCTGGCTGGTTGCCAATGCACAAAATGCAGTCAGGTGACCATTGGGATGGGGCACAAACATCAGAACTTTGGAACTAGTTCATAAATATTTTGTGGGAGGATCCATCATAACTTCAAATGGTCATTAACCTGTAAGTCAAGGCTACCTGTTAAAGGAACTCCCCATTAAGAAAATGACTTATCATCACATTTTCATCACAACCAGTATAAGCAATTTCATAATCTTTGTATCTCCTTTTAAATAACAAATATAATATTCTTCTTCCAATAATCCACTTATTAATACTAGGAAAATCAACTAAAACCTTCTCCTTATCCAATTATTGACAAAAAGTCTAAAGAGCTCTAAAATATTGACAATATTGATTAATTAGCAAATATAAAACTCAGCATTCATATCTCAACTTTTAGCTGTAAGCAAAACTCGATTTAAAGGGCATAAGATGGTCCAATCCTAGTGTAAACAAACTAAACTTAATGTTTCAGGGAAAAAGAGACCAGTTCTTTTTTTAAAAAAAGGACAAGCTCCAACGTAACGTTTATCCCATTCCAAATACCAACAATTACCAAAAAAACCACATCAAATAGTAACATATCCCATTTAAATAATCATTCCATATCTCAACTGTAAACCATAAACAAATCCACATATTGCAAATATAAAGTAATTCCAGCATCTTAATATAAACAAAAGACTAGAATATAAAATAATCAGAATAGTACCCTCTGATGTGTTGGAAAATAAATTGACCCCCTCCTCTTTGTGGCAGCCTTTCAAATACTGGAATACTGCTATCATGTCACCCCTAGTCCTTCTTTTCTCTAGACTGGCCATACCCAATTCCTGCAACTGTTCTTCCTATGTTTTTGTCTCCAGGGTCTTAATCATCTTAGTTCAGGGGTGTCAAACTGGCGGCCTGCGGTCACTTGCAGGCCATGCCCATCCCGGCTCCGTAAAGGCAAAAAAAGTCACGATACGTCACAGTACGTCATGTCATGCGATCGAGTTTGACATCCGTGTCTTAGTTGCTTTTCTTTGCACTTTTTCCAAAGCCTCAACATTTTTTTGTAATGTGACCAAAACTGGATGCAGTATTCCAGGTGTCGTCTTACTAAGGCTTTATAAAGCAGTACTAATACTTCACGTGATTTTGATTATATGCCTCCGTTTATACAACCAAGGATTATATTAGCTTTTTTGGCTGCTGCCATATACTGCTGGCTCATGTTTAAGTAATTGTCCACTAGGACGCCAAGATCCCTCTCATAGCTACTGTTTTTGAGCCAGGATTTACCTAATCTGTACTTGTACCCTTGATTTTTCCTGCCTAGGTGTAAAATCTTGCTTTTTTCCACATTCAATTTCATGTTGGATAGAGCCCATTGTTCAAGTCTGTCAAGATCTGTTTGGATCCTGAGCTTGTCTTCTGGGGTGTTTGGTTATTCCTGCCAGCTCAGTGTCATCTGCAACTTTTTGATGAGTTTATTTTATTTATTTTTTTAGGGAATTTATATTGCCGCCTATTTGTATATGGCGATTTAAGGTGGCTTACAGAATATAAAACCCCATATAAAAACAATAAAACTAATAAAAGAAGAGTTGTGTAATAAATTAATATACTAAAATCACACACCCCACCCTGGCGATAGCACCTCACATGAGCCATTTAATGGGATCCATCCCACTCTGAGTTCCCCAGGCCCACTGGCAGAACCAGGTCTTCAGTGCCTTCTGGAAGAGTGCTAGAGTGGGGGCCATTCTAATCTCTGTGGGGATGATGTTCCAGAGAGAGGGGGCCACCACGGAGATGGCCTCTCTTCTGGGTCCCACCAGATGTATCTTTGCAGGTGATGGGACCTGCAACATTCCCTGCCTCATCAAATTCCCCTTCTATTTCCTCATCTAAATCAGTTATGAAAATATTGACACGTACTGAGCCTAAGGCGGAACATTGTGGTACCACACTGCTTCCTTCCTTCCATGTATATGTAATATCATTAAAGACTACTCACTGAGTACACGGTTTGTCAGCCAATTACAAATCCATCTGGTGGTGGTCTTTTCTATCCCATGTTTTTCTAGTTTACCAAGAAGTAGGATGTGCTCTACTTTATTGAATGCCTTGTTGAAGTCGAAGTATCCTATGTTTACAGCATTTCTCTGGTCTACTAATTTAGTCATTAAGGTTGGTTTGGCATGATCTGTTTTTAACAAACCCATACTGGCTACTAGTTATAACTTTATTTGTTTCTAGATCTTTACAAATCTGTTCTTTTATTGTTTTTTTCCAGTATCATTCGAGGTATTGATGTTAGGCTGATTGGTCTGTAGTTTCCTGGATCTGTTTCCCCCCCCCCCCCCCCCCATTTTTGAAGATGGGAACCACATCAGCTCTTTTCCAATCCTCTGGTAGTTCCCTGGTGCTCCAGGATTTTTTAAAGATATGGTACAATGGTTCTGAGATAACATCTGCCAGATTTTTCAGAACTCAGAAGATGTTCTCTTATCATTTTCTTGCTTATTTTACTTTAATTTTAATTTTAACAAAGATTCTCCTTTAAAAAGACAAATTCACCAAACGTTCTTAACTTTTAATTAAAACAAAATCAATTAGATACAGAGCCAGTTTAAATCTTATAAAATTAAATGATATAAAATAACAATGGGGAATGGACTTAAACACTATATCAATGTAAACAAATTCAGTATACCATATTTATCAGTTGAGATATTAGTGAATCCAAAGAGAACCAGCTAGAATCTATCCAGTGGTGAAATCCAATTTTTTTTTACTGCCGGTTCTATGGGCGTGGCTTGGTGGGCATGGCAAGGGAAGGATACTGCAAAATCTCCATTTCTACCCTACTCCAGGGGAAGGATACTGCAAAATCCCCATTCCCTCTCCACTTCTGGGGGAAGGATATTGCAAAATCTCCATTCTCACCCCATTCTGGGGCCAGCCAGAGGTGATATTTGCCAGTTCTCCGAACTATTCAAAATTTCCTCTGCCAGTTCTCTGAACTGTTCAAAATTTCCGCTACCAGTTCTCCATAACCTGCTGGATTTCACCCCTGAATCTATCCCATTTTAACCCTGGTCAAATAAACTGACTTTGTGTTCCTTTTTTATACAGCACACTCTTCCTCTATAATCTGTTCAGGTGATTGTTGGTTTCTTATTATGAATATCTTTAACAATTTTAGCAGTCTCTTTTGTGAATCCAGCAAAAAGAAATTGCTCTCTGGATTTGTCATTTTTATTTCCTTAGTTTTTCTTACAATTTTCTTTTTATATTGGATGTTAGCTTCTTATTCAGAGTTCAAACTACTGGATGAGTTTGTGACATGAATGGAACAGTTCTTTCAATTATGGGAAAAAAACAGTTACAGTATATTGCATTGTTTGTCCTGAACTGGCAAAGAATTTGTTTTGCCTTTACTAGTCGTCCTTGACTTATGGCCATTCATTTAAAGGTGCTTCAAAGTCATGATTGTCTCACTAAAAGTGACTTGCAACCTGTTATTCGCACTTACGACCATTGCATCATTGCTGTGATCATGTGACTATAATTTGATCCCTTGACAATTGGCTTGAATTTATGACTGCAGCATTCTGCAGTCTGCAGCCGCTGGGTGAGATCATTCGTGGTTTTGGGGTGAAGTGTCATCTGTACGCTGACGATACTCAGCTGTACATCTCCACCCCAGACCACCCCAACGATGCCCTTGATGTGATGTCCCGCTGCCTGGAGGCCGTGCGGGCCTGGATGGGGAGGAACAGGCTCAGACTCAACCCCTCCAAGACCGAGTGGCTGTGGCTTCCGGCGCCCCGATATAGTCAGCAGGTGCCATCGCTGACTATTGGGGGTGAATCTTTGCCCCCCACAGAGAGGGCTCGCAATCTGGGTGTCCTCCTGGACACACGGCTGTCTTTAGAAGAGCACATGACGGCCGTGGCCAGGGGGGTCTTTTATCAGGTTCGCCTGATTCGCCAGTTGCAGCCCTTTCTGGATCGGGACGCCTTGGGCACGGTCACTCATGCCCTTGTCACCTCCCGGCTGGACTATTGTAATGCTCTCTACATGGGGCTCCCCTTGAAGAGCACTCGGAGGCTCCAACTGGTCCAGAGTGCGGCCACGCGGGTGGTTATGGGTGCAACTCGTTGCGCCCACGTGACACCCCTCCTGCGCGAGCTGCACTGGCTCCCAGTGGTCTTCCGGGTGCAATTCAAGGTGTTGGTTACCATCTTTAAAGCGTTCCATGGCATAGGACCCGGGTACCTTCAAGACCAACTTCTGCCACCAATAGCCTCTCACCGACCAGTTCGCTCCCACAGAGAGGGTCTCCTCAGGGTGCCATCGGCCAAGTTATGTCGGCTGGCGACACCCAGGGGGAGGGCCTTCTCTGTGGGAGCCCCAGCCCTGTGGAATGAACTGCCCCCGGAAATACATAAGATCTCCGACCTCCGGGTGTTTCGCTGTGCTCTGAAGACCCTGTTGTTCCGCCAGGCCGGGCTATTAACATAACGATTTTAAATTGGGGTATTTTAAATTTCTGGGATTTTAATTGGAGCCTAATTATTTAATGATTTTAAATTTTAATTGTTGTTTTGTTTCTGTGTTTTTAAATAGGCTGTACACCGCCCTGAGTCCTTCGGGAGAAGGGCAGTATAGAAATAAAATAATAATAATAATAATAATAATAATAATAATAATAATAATAATAATAATAATAATAATAATAATCTGATCATGATTTGTGATCTTTATTATTGATTGATTGATATTTCTTATTTTTAAACTGCCCATCTCTCTTTTTTACTGTTTTCCTCCAAAAAGAATCCTTTGGGGAAGCTGGATTTCTTTAATGACCATGTGATTTGCTTAACAAACACATAACTTGACTTACAATCACTACTTACAATGGAAATTTTCCTATCACCCATCTCCTCTCACTTATGACTATATGACTATAACCTTGTTGCTGCTATCCTTAAGATTTATATTGATTGTTTCCCTATGACTATCATTTAGTGTTGTACCTTATGATTCTTGATGAACTTTTCTTTTATGTACACTGAGAGCACACTGAGAATTTTTATGTACACTGAGAGCATATGCACCAAGACAAATTCCTTGTGTGTCCAATCACACTTGGCCAATAAAAAATTCTATTCTATTCTGTTCTGTTCTGTTCTGTTCTGTTCTGTTCTGTTCTACTCTACTCTACTCTACTCTACTCTACTCTACTCTACTCTTTTCTTTTCTTTTCTATTCATATATATATATAAATTAAAAATGCAGGATTCATTTTCTTTCAGATGTAGAAAGTTAAGGAACAAATTGAATAAAATTCACACGGGAAAAAGAAAACAACAGCACAATACTTTTCCTATATATCCTTATCAGCAGAGAAAATGACTGCAAATTACATTTAAAAAGTATATTGAAAAACAACCTACACTGACCAATGCTCCCTTACCAAACAATGCAACCCCAAAACAAAAATTGTGTAAGCACATTATTTATATTTGTATTTCTTTGCCTGACTACCTTTTCTAGTAAAAAGATGTCAGTCAGTGTATAAAGAGGCATAACCTCTTTATATTGTATTCTTGTATTCTTTTGCAGAGAGCAGACTGAACAAAAACTTCAGCTTGTAAAGAAGTCTATTTAACTTAAACTTTCATCATAACTTTTTGATACCTGGTTCAAGGCTGCTATGCTTTCATTTAAAATGTTTTCATCAACTACTAGGATGGAGGTCATTTGTTGAACTTAATTGATTTATAGATTATTGGGATAGAATGTACAATCAGTGGGTAGCAGGTGTATTTATGGATAGATAGATGGAGACAGGCAGGCAGGCATTAAATATGTGAAAATGCATCTAAAGTGGTGCCTGCTCTCCGTTACATATGAGTATCACTCAATACAATATTTTTGAGTTATTTTTTAAATTTAAACCATTTTGACCCCTGGGGTAGCAATGTTTAGGACCTGCTTTTCTACTTGCTCCAAGGCATTAATGGGGTTGTGAAATCTTGACTTGTCCGCTTGTTACATAGAAGGCATGGAAATAAATTTTTAGAAAGAAGCTGGAAAAACATGAAGGCAAAGGTCTCTTTGACCTACCAGGCGGCATCTAACAAGATCTGGGATATGTTGAAGTGACCCAACTGGAGCATATGTTTGCTCTGCAAATGAATTAATAAATAATTCTAAGAGAACTGCTCAGAATATTAACTGGAAGAGTATTAAGCAAGTAAAGACACAGGATGGAAAAAGAACTGTCCACTTTCTTTTTGAAAGAAAGGCAGTATAGAAATTCAATAATATATATTCAGAAAGAATTATGTTGGACATAATTCTGTCTATGTACATTTTACAACCAGACAATGTACATAGAGAGCATCTTAAGATAATGTTAATTAGGTGGTAGCTTTACTATTACAATGTTCCATCCATAAGAAATAATTGATGTTGGTTTGGATTTTAAACATACATGCTGCTTGAGAGTATTAGAATCATTTCTTTTGAGTTACATCTACCTTTTCACCAAAGGTTATCTAAATTTGACATTCATTTTGGACCATTATCGAATAATCAGTTCTAACAAAGTCTTTCTTTTACAGTCTGCTCTATGGATACTCTTAATATTGAAAAAATATAAATTGAAAAATGCACATATACAGCCAGATTGTTGTTCCATGTAACAATTTGGCTAGCAATAATATTTCAGAGATGTAGCTGGGAATGCTAAAATTGAGAACATCTGCAAACAAAGTAGATTTTCTACATTTAAGGTATTGCTTTTATGTAAGTAACATTGTTTTCTCATTGGGAACCAGTCCTCTGATTTTATCTCTACAGACTGAACCAATCTTAGATAAGCTAAGTATCAAATGAGCTGGAAAAACCAGTCTTTGATGGAAGAAGGTTTTTCAGGTTTTTCAGGTTTTCCCTTATGTGTTGCTCCCAGAAAAATATTTTTGAGGGATGTTAGAAGTGAGGTAGTGAAACAGGGAGAGGGATTGTAATGCCCTTTCAGTTTCACAATAGTTTTAAATAATTGGATAAGTGCAACTGTTTTTGTTTGATAACAATAAATGATATACATAACATAAATATCAGGTGGGTCTTTGGCATTTGTGGTGGAGTCTGGAACTCAGTTGAGGGGAAGAGGGAAAGGCTGGCTAGCCTTGAATCATTGATGGGAAGGAAGAGGCTGAAGGAAATCCTCCTAAAATCTGCTTATCTAGTAGTTGTATAGTGATTACTTTATCAGGGTAGTAAACATACTACCCTGATCAGCTCCTTGTATCGTTTCTGGTTCCTTGCACCTGACAATATTCTGTTGTGGCAGTGCCACTATATAGAATAGAATAGAATAGAATAGAATAGAATAGAATAGAATAGAATTCTTTATTAGCCAAGTGTGATTGGACACACAAGGAATTTGTCTTAGTGCATACGCTCTCGGTGTACATAAAAGAAAAGTTACATTCATCAAAAATCATAAGGTACAACACTTAATGATAGTCATAGGGAAACAGTCAATATAAATCTTAAGGATATCAACAACAAGGTTAGAGTCATACAGTCATATGCGGGAGGAACTGGGTGATAGGAATGATGAGAAGATTAATAGTAATGCAGACTTAGTAACTAGTTTGACAGTGTTGAGGGAATTATTTATTTAGCAGAGTGATGGCGTTCAGGAAAAACTGTTCTTGTGTCTAGTTGTTCTAGTGTGCAGTGCTCTATAGCATCGTTTTGAAGGTAGGAGTTGAAACAGTTTATGTTCAGGATGCGAGGGGTCTGTAAATATTTTCACAGCCCTCTTTTTGACTCATGCAGTATACGGATCCTCAATGGAAGACAGGTTGGTAGTAATTGTTTTTTCAGCAGTTCTACTTATCCTCTGAAGTCTGTGTCTGTCTTGTTGGGTTGCAGAACCAACCAGACAATTATAGAGGTGCAGATGACTGACTCAATAATTCCTCTGTAGGTTTGGAATAGAACACCTCCAAGGTCCCTTCCAACTCTGTTATTCTATTATAGCTTCCTGCAGTTTCTTGTCGCCTGAGACTGTCCTAAAGGGATGCAACTCTTTATACCTTAGATCAGTTATGTTTCCTCTGGCCTAAATTGCAGCAGAAGTTTGCACCCTGCAAACACTGAGGGAAGGAGAGGCTCAGGCTCAGTATCTCTGGATGCATCCAGTGATTTATTCACCAAATATTGCTGGGAGAGAAAAGGTTACAGGGGTTTCAACAGGGGCGGGTTCTACTTACCTTTATTACCGGTTCGCAACGGGTGCGCACACGCAGATCATTAATTATGATGTCCGGGCAGGTGGGCGGAGCCTCCTGCCACTTTTCCTACTGGTTCGGAAGAACCAGATAGAACCAGGAGCAACCCACCACTGGGTTTCAAAATCAGCGATGGTCCAGGACAGATGCTCTTTTATGGCACAACCATTCCCACAGTAGAAAAGAAAGTAGAAAAGAGTTGCTGTACAATATAGTTGAGATTTCAAGACAGAGATTTCTATCTGCTTCCTGGCTTGATGTATTTATGGTGGACTTGTTCATTTAAGATGCAGCTCTGATATGTTGGCAATACATTAGGTGAAGGATATTTCTTTTAGAACACTTTTTTCGACCCGTGACTCTACATTGTCTGTTTTCTCTTAGGTTTCCTGTCATTTGAGCCAGCAATGGATCTGAAGAAAATCAAGGATTACATTCACTGGCTGCATTTTCAGTATCTCCTGGTCACCTGCAGTTACGTCCTGGAGCCTTGGGAACGATCCATGTTCGATACTATCATAATTACTGTTGTTGCTATGGTGGTATACACTGCCTACGTTTTCATCCCCATCCATGTCCGCTTGGCTTTTGATTTTTTTTCCCAAGTCTGTGGAAGCCAAGCTGAAAGCACACTTTGATTCTCCAGCACTGACTCAAGGGCTTTGCCTTCTTTGGAAATGCTCTTTCTCCATACTATTATACTCAGCTCTGCCTAGATTTCTTTTGGATGTGATTGTGAGCCGGTTCGTTCAAATGCACATATCCCCACATGACCCCTCCTCTTGAATAAAAAGTCATGCCATCAGGCTGGTCCTCACAGGAATGCATGCTTGCACAACTTCAGTCCAACCATGAGTCAGTCTCTGGAATAACTTCATGAACTGAGTTCACACGTGACCGACTTGCAATTGAGCAAATCAAGCATTTGCTCTTTGAACACTGTTCCCCATTGAAAGAAACAATGGACTTGCATTTTACCTTTCAGTTGTCTGGATTCACATTACGTAAGTTGAGGATTTGGGTTTTGTTGATGTTTCAATTGGAAGGACACACAGCTGCGGACATTTTAATAAAAGGAAATAAAAGGAAAAATATGTTAAGGCTTTCAAAAGATTCAATAACTTTTAATTTTATGATGGCGCCTGCCACCCCTATGTTCCCTATGACAACATAACAAATTAGTATCTGAAGAAGTAACTTAACAGGGAACTTAGTTTTAGAGAAATGGCCTCATTGTATTTAAAGGACAAAAGTAATTTTTTAAAAGACACACAACCAACTGCAGATAAATGTGGATAGATCTTTTGTCCTCAGTAAAGCATTTTCTCCTATTCTCTTTTGATGTACACATTTTTGCCAATTCTCATAAGAAATTGATTTTGACACTGGGGACTGACGGAAGAACTATTGTATCTATCTCTCTCAATCATCAATCATTATATTAGCAATACCTTGAATTCCAATATCTTAATTTTTTTTAGTTCTACAGAGGCAATAAGATATAAGGATACAAGAAAAAGAATAACAACTGAAATATTAACATTTTCCATTTTAAGATGCCTTGGCTTTCTGCAAAAAGTAATCTTAGACTTTCACCTAATATTTATTTGGATGTTTTTGCAAACTGGTATTAATTTTGCTTAACATTAGCCAAGAATTGCTTTTTATTCTGTTACTGTTCAGCTGAGAGAAATGCATGTGCACACAAATAGAGTAAAAGCAATACTCTAATAATTGGAAGGGCTCTAAAGCATGTATATGGAAGATTCAGTACTATGGTACTGCTTCTTTTTAGAAAGCAGAAAAATCATCTTTATTCAAAAGGGATTATATTTTATTCTTGAAAAATGCCAGTGTTGTACTTTGTATAGATGGAATATAAATGCCAAAGAGCAAGCTTGCATTATCAGTGTATTCCTGCAATTCACAAAGCTTGCGGTAAAAGTAGCTGTATGCATCAAATATCTGCACAATTACATATAATATTTGTCCCTTGTGCTGATGGTATTAGATTGTGAACTTTAAAAAGCAAGGGCTGTATCTATCCCAGACTGAAAAGATCTGAACATGTATGCAAAAACCATAAAGGTTGAATTTATCTTTAAATGAGTTTGTGTATTGTTTTCTAATCTGCAGCCCAGCTTTCTTCATGCACCTCCCAGACAGGATCACAGTTATATTCCTATGAGCATACATGGTTTTATTGGCATTTTTATTTTATTAGTGTTTTATTGTTTTCAGGGATTTCAAAAAGTTAATTCTATTTATGGAATGTATTAGTAGCTTTGAAAGATAAGAATCTGTTTTGATATTTGCCTGTGATTGTTACTATACCATTGGGAATGGCTGAAAGACTTTTTTATGGATTTTAATACATTGTCTAGTTATACATTTAGAGAGTTACTTGTTTTGTATCAGTAATGTGGAATTATTTTTAATACTGATCTGTTAGTCATGCTGGGAGTTATTCTTGAAAGAAAACTGGCTTATAAATAGTTATGTGCAAAACCTATTATTTTGGGGCAACGTTCTTGGGAATTGCAAAATATTCTGTTCTTCAGAATGAAGAAGAACATCAGTTGCACATTTTCAACTACCAAATAACTTCCAGGATGGCCATATCGGTGTGATCTGGAATTAAAATGGAATATTTCAGTCTTTGCCTGAATTGTAAGTTTAGTGTATCCCTATAAACCTAAAATGAAAACATATCAAGACAAGATCTCAGATGCTTCAGTTTTCCAGATTTTGGGGGAATTGCATGAAGACCAAAGACTGACTTGATAGGAAAATGAGGATTTTACCCCACCAAATAGATACCTGGGAAAGATATTGACTTCACAGTCCAACCTATGGTCCTGAGAGTTCTCAAGAATCACCCAACCTAAGTAAATAACAGAGTTGATCCCTCTTAGGTTTTACACCTGGGCAGGAAAAATCAAAGGTACAAGTATCGGTTAGGCAAAACCTTGATCAAAAACAGTAACTGTGAGAGGGACATTGGAGTCCTAGTAGACGATCACTTAAACATGAGTCAGCAGTCTGCGGCAGCAACCAAAACAACTTTATACAATCTTTGGTTGTATAAATAGAGGCATAGACCAAAAATCATGTGAAGTGTTAATACTGCTTTATAAAGCCTTAGTAAGACCACACCTGGAATACTGCATCCAGTTTTGGTTACCACATTACAGAAAAGATGTTGAGACTTCGGAAAAAGTGCAAAGAAGAGCAACTAAGATGATTAAAGGCCTGAAGACAAAAAAGGTTGCGGGATTTGGGTTTGGCTAGTCTAGAGAAAATAAGGACTAGGGGTGACATGATAGCAGTATTCCAGTATTTGAGAGGCTACCACAAAGAAGAGGGGTCAATTTATTTTCCAAAGCACCAGAGAGAAGGACAAGAAAAATGGAAACTAATCAAGGAGAGAATCAACCTGGAATTAAGGAGAAACTTCCTAACAGTGAATAATAATAATAATAATAATTTTATTTCTATACCGCCCTTCTCCCGAAGGACTCAGGGCGGTGTACAGCCAGTTTAAAAACACAAGACACAACAATAATTAAAAATTAAAATAATTAAATTAATTTGGCTGATTTAAAACTCTAAAAATTAAAATACCCCAATTTAAAATTATTATATTGACAGCCCTGCCTGGCGGAACAACAAGGTCTTCAATGCGCAGCGGAACACCCAAAGGTCGGAGATCTTGCGTATTTCTGGGGGCAGTTCATTCCACAGGGCTGGGGCTCCCACAGAGAAGGCCCTCCCCCTGGGTGTCGCCAGCCAACATAACTTGGCCGATGGCACCCTGAGGAGACCCTTTCTGTGGGAACGGACTGGTCGGTGGGAGGCTATTGGTGGCAGAAGACGGTCTCGAAGGTACCCGGGTCCTATGCCATGGAGCGCTTTAAAGGTGGTAACCAGCACCTTGAATCGCACCCGGAAGACCACTGGGAGCCAGTGCAGCTCGCGCAGGAGGGGTGTCACGCGGGCACAGTGGGTTGCGCCCATAACCACCCGCGCGGCCGCATTCTGGACCAGTTGGAGCCTCCGAGTGCTCTTCAAGGGGAGCCCCATGTAGAGAGCATTACAATAGTCCAGCCGGGAGGTGACAAGGACATGAGTGACCGTGCGCAAGGCGTCCCGGTCCAGAAAGGGCTGCAACTGGCGGATCAGGCGAACCTGATAAAAGGCCCCCCTGGCCACTGCCGTCATGTGCTCTTCTAAAGACAGCCGTGCGTCCAGATTGCAAGCCCTCTCTGTGGGGTGCAAGGATTCACCCCCAATAGTCAGCGATGGCACCTGCTGACTATATCGGGACGCCGGTAACCACAGCCACTCGGTCTTGGATGGGTTGAGTCTGAGCCTGTTCCTCCCCATCCAGGCCCGTACGGCCTCCAGGCAGCGAGACATCACATCAAGGGCATCATTGGGGTGGTCTGGGGTGGAGATGTACAGCTGAGTATCATCAGCGTACAGGTGACACTTCACCCCAAAACCACGGATGATCTCACCCAGCGGCTTCACATAAATGTTGAACAGAAGAGGCGAGAGGACCGACCCTTGTGGCACTCCCCATGCGAGATGCCTCGAGGTCGACCTCTGCCCCCCTGCCAACACGAACTGCGAGCGGCCGGAGAGGAAGGAAGAGAACCACCGCAAAACGGTGCCCCCTACTCCTAACCCTCTCAACCGCTGCAGCATGATACCATGGTTGATGGTATCAAAAGCCGCTGAGAGATCTAATAGGACTAGGACAGAGGAGCAACCCCTGTCCCGGGCCCTCCAGAGATCATCCACCAACGCGACCAATGCCGTTTCTGTGCTGTGCCCCTGCCTGAAGCCCGACTGGTATGGGTCTAGATAGATAGCTTCATCCAGGTGCCTGGGCAGTTGTCGTGCCACCACACTCTCAACAACCTTCGCCACAAAACGAAGGTTGGAGACCGGACGGTAGTTAACTAATTCAACCGGGTCCAGTGAAGACAATTAACCAGTAGAGCAGCTTGCCTTCAAAAGTTGTGGGTGTTTCAACACTGAGGTTGTTAAGAGACTGGACAGTCACTTGTCTGAAATGGTATAGGCCCTATACTATAGGATTTCCTGCTTGAGCATTCAGCTGCCCAGACTCCACCCCGATGTAAGGGATTACGGGGTCATTAAAAGATCAAAAAAAAAGTTGTAAGTATAACCATATTACTGTATGGTTGCAGCATAACTTTCATTTCTTTTTATAATCTATTTTTATCTAATCTTTCAAGGAAGAGAAAAAAAGTATGTTTACTATAAAATGGGCAAACCTAGGAGTATGTTTACTATAAAATGGGCAAATGGGCACACTCCTACAGTAGGTGTATCTTTCCACCTATTTCAATTTTTCTCTTCCTTGTTCATTTGAAAAAAGAATGCAGAGTTGTTCGAGACTGCATCATCTCTTTGCACCCTTTGACTACTAGGCAAGTGGCAAGACATAGATGAAGGAAAGATTTTTTGCATACTGTCCCTCTGTCTCTCTCCTTTGCTTGGCTCGGTCTTCCATCCTTCCAAAGTTGGTAAAATGAGGACCCAGATTATTAGGGACAGTATGCTGATTCTGTAAACCACTTAGGGCTATAAAACACTGTGAAGCAGTATCTAAGTCTAAATGCTATTGCTATTGCTTGGCTTATTGTTAGTTGAACAAATTTCTTACCCTTAAATGGATACGACATGCTAACTTGCAACCCACATGATGCATTACAAAGTCATCACATCTACCAGATATGATTAGTTTAACCTAATCCCACCAAAACAGGTGCCTGGAGTTCATTCTAGCCCAAGAAGTCTAAGGATATGGTCTTGAAAAGTCTGTGATCTGAGGTTGGGCAAGCAGAATGCATCAAAAGCTAGCAAGCCACATGCATTAGTTTCAGTATTATACAGAGCAAAATATTATATTTTCTGAATGATAGGTTATGGTTTAAGCATTGTTGTGTAAAATCACAGCAACTCTGTTGGGTCTTTTATAGTATTTTCTAATAACCTGGCACCAGCAAATTGCTTCTGAAACATTTTTACTAACAACCTGGGTCAGGTTGTCATAGCCAACTGATTAATGTTTTAGGCAAAAAGAAACACTATGATAACAGATTTTTAAATGGTCAGCACCAAAATAAATCAGATCCCAGCTTGGCTCTTGCAACATCATACTGATATTCTTGAATGTGAAAAATCAATCAGATTTTCTATGGAAATACCCAGTCTGAGATGGAGATTTCTGGCTCCAGTAATTATTTCTTGTTTTATAAATGATCCAGCAACAAATACAGCAAATAACCAGCAAAACATAGAAATTCCCTTCTACACTAAAATCAACCAAATGGCATCGTTATTTCTCCAGGACTTGGACAAAGAATTTCCTAAGTCAGCCCCAATGCCTCTTCTTCACAATAGTGTCCATTAACTGTAAATCACCACATTAACACATCACTATTGCTCCATGGTAAGCTTTCATAGTTCAGGAACCCTTTAAAACACCTTGATGTCTTCTAATAGAAAAGAGAAATTGATTCACTCCCTCCTGGGTTATTCAAAATTATTTGGTGTAATGCGCTAGAAGCATAGTTCAAAAGATTCTGTAGATGGTGATGAATGACATTTATGGCATGTGTGAGAATGAGCAGATACAATTAAGACCAGTGATGGGTTGCCCCCAGTTCGGACCGGTTCACAAGAACCGCTAGTAAAACAGGAGGAAGGCTCCGCCCACTGCCCCGGATGTCGTCATAGGCGATCTGCGCATGCACAGAAGCTTGGCGCACGTGCGATGCTTCGCTCACACACACACATGCGATCCCATTGCGAACCGGTAGTAAAGGTAAGTAGAACCCACCCCTGATTAAGACTGGCAATCACACATCTTTGCAATGTATAAGTAAAAAGAACCCACATTACGAATAGCTGAGAAAACATTCTGTTCAGTTTAAAGGATTACTGGGGGCTTGTCTGTTCAAACAACCTTCCTCTGCCACCTGCTGGAATCATTTATATTACTTACTTTGCTCTGACCATCTAAAAATCAGAATAAATCAAATAGAACCATATAAATCATTTAATCCAATCCTTTTCTCAACGCAGAAATTAAAATATGTATAACAGATGGCCATTTAGAAATATTTGAAAGTCTCCAGAAAGGAGTCTACCATTGTTTTAAGTATTATTTTGTATACTTAACGGATTTTAAATTCAGAAGATACTTCCTAATATTCAGCTTGAATCTTTCTTTTAATTTCAAGCCAAAACGGACACACTATTCCAAAAGTACAGTAGAACAATTATTTCTCATTATCTGGATGCAATGCTTTTATCAGGAGCTAAAAACTGCTTTTTGTAGCTGTTGCATCACTGTGACTTATGCTTGACAGTCACTGAGATTTTAATTTGAATGCCCTGGGATACAAATTAATTAAAGAAAGTGATATGGGGTTTTAGTGTATCTTTATTAGTATTGAATGGTGTTTTGAACTTTTCTTGATATATGGGATCTTCTTGAAAAGACCCCATTCCCTTTTCTGAGAGTTAATAAGTGCAAATAAAGTATCAAACTATTCATGTGCAACAGATGAACAACTTCCCAACCTATTTATTTAAAAATGTCATGTCCCCTTCCCCCAAAATCCCCTCTTACTTTGCATTCCTCACTAGCTTCACTGAGCTTTATTCTTTTAATTTTATTCCTATACTTGATAATCCTTCTTAATTTGCTTCCAAGTTCTTGTATATTACTGTTATATCTCATTTTGGTTTCTCAGTTTGTCACTGGACTTGTTACTCATCTTTATAGTCCTCTTAAAGCAGCTCCTTTTTTTTTTCTTTTCCAAAGAAACGGCACACAAGAAATGGCACTGACAGAAAGCAGATTTGAACCAGAATCTCCCCACAGTTATTTCAATACTTTTATCTTTTATCTACTTTCAAAACGGTTTCTGATCTCAATCAAACACTCCGGACTGTACGGACCTCCACGAGGTCTGTACGGGGTGATAAAGTTTTGCCTGCCTAGAAAGGATCTGACGGGGGGGGGGGGGAAAGAACCGGAAGTGATTATTTCTTTTCCCTGGGCACCTCACTTTCTACTTCCCTTTTTTGATAAAGCGTGGGGGGGGGGAAATGGAGTAACTGGCGTTCTCGCGAGAGTTGCTTCGTTTCTGGAAGGATTTGGCGTAAGCGGTGAAGCGTTCCTTTGTCAGGGAAGGATAAGATCGAGAAGGTGACCGGTTGTTTTGCAGGTTGGGACAGAACGCGCGGTTGGGGAGGGGAGGGGAGGGGGGATGGCGAGAGGGCTCGTGCCAGACTGGCCGCTGACTAGCGTCCCCGCGACAGCTCAACTGCCACGTGCACTTGGAAGTGGGTGGGATGGGCTGATGAACCCCTTCCCTTTGCCAGCCTCAGGTAGCGTCGGAGTTGAACCCAGGATCTGCTCAGGAGGACAGAGAGAAGGGTGAGTGTAACAAGAGTGCTCCCTAGGGAGGATCATTCTCATGCCTTAAGACCAGAGGTCCCCAAATTTGGCAGCTTTAAGACTTGTGGACTTCAACTCCCAGAATTCTCCAGCCCAGCATGTTAGCTGAGGAATTCTGGGAGTAGAAGTATACAAGTCTTAAAGCTGCCATGTTTGAAGACCTCTGCCTTAGAACAATATGCCTCAACCGTGGCCATGTTAAGATGGCGGACTTCAACTCCCAGAATTCCTCAGCCCAGCCTGTTAGCTGAGGAATTCTGGGAGTTGAAGTCCGCCCATCTTAAAATGGCCAGAAGCACTGCCTTCCTTATATAGTAGCTCAAAATTTCAAATCTCTCATCTGTTTTCCCAAAATATGAGAAAAGAGCCTAGAAATTCAGAAGAATTGTTACCACCTGCTTTGCTGTTGAGCTAAGAAAGAAAAGTCCCTAATTAATAGCACCCCAAATGTGGCACTTAGGTTTATTTTGCATATCAGAAGGTTGCAAAAGGGGATCATCACATCACCCAGGGCCGACACCACACCATGAGTCAGTTGCCCAGTGTTGAGTTTGAATTTTGATCACGTGACCATGGGAACGCCGCAACAGTGGCAAGTGTGAAAAATTAGTCATAACTCCTTTTTGTCGGCTGTGTTATAATTTTGAACGGTCACTAAACAAACTGTTGTAAATCAAGGACTGTCTGTATTGCTTCTTATAAATATTTTGCAATGGAGTACGTGTTTGAAATTTTATGGATAAATTTTGAATGGTTCTTAAAAAAAATACTGCTATTCACATAATGACATAATGCGGAGTATGAAAAATTAAAAAAATACTGATTTACCAGAATGCTAACTTGCCGTTTTAAACAATAAAAAATAAAAATGGGGCATTTCTGTAAGCACGCTAGTGTCCAACATCTCTTCCCCAGCAGCGGTATCTGATTCTGAATTGTGGTAGTTTGTTTCTATTTGGTTCTATAACTCAGTTGCTTTCTTTAGTTTCTAATAGTGTGGCTAAAGCCAGCTCTGTAATTATTGCTTTTACATTTTGCTTTTTTGGTATTTTATGCACTTGGTATTTTATAGAATTATTGAATCTCCATATCTTGACTGAAATTGAAGCACATTTCTTCCCACTTTAAGAATTTTAGAATGTGACAGATTTAGCCTTCATCATTCTCCATTTACCAAGGTCTGACTTTCTTCCACTAGGTGTCAGTGTTTGTATCTTTTGAGAATCACATGTGGAAGAAGAAATGGAATATATGAAAGAGTATACTCCCCTTCACCAGGGGAACATGTAAGTAACATGGCTTTAAAAGTCAAACTAAACATGCAGAAAATATGAAATCCTAGGATTAAATGTTTGCAGGGGATTGCCTATCAGAAAACACTATAATCAGACTATCATTGGATATTGAAACGAATTGTTAGATGACAAACTTGCTTATATGACTATTAAATCAGGGTGTTATAATGATTTTTAAGCAGTGCAAAAATCAGTGCCTGTGCCAAAATAGATTTGAATAGTAGACAATGGCAATCACAGAATTCCAGGTCTGTAGGCTAGATTGGAAAATTGAAGGAAAAAATGAAGTGACAAGTTATCTCTATATTGGTAGTAGTGTAGCACTCTTGTCACTATGTAGAAAGCAAAGTTACGTATTTTTTATTATTTTCTTTTTTTAATAAAGAAATTATGTGTTTTATTTTAATGATAATTTTATGTGTTATAGCTTATGTTGCCAATGTGGCATTGCAATCCCACCAAACCCAGCCAACATGTGTGTAGACTGTTTAAGAACTCAAGTGGATATCACTGAGGGGATTCCTAAGCAAGTCACTGTTCATTTCTGCAAACAGTGTGAAAGGTACCATCTACTTTCTAGATTTTAAATTAACAGCTATATTTAGATGTTACGATAGGCCAATTTTTTAAATAATTTAGATTAGAATTGTAAATCTATTATATGCTACTCAAGCACTCCCACTTAGTTCCACTTGCCAGCAAGTACATGTATCAGACCTGGACTAGGGACTGTTTAATGTTGTGTGCAAATGACTAGCTAATTTTCTTTTGCTTCTGATTAAATGTAGACTTGAAATTTACTGAATTACCAAAAATCTTGTACCAAGAAATGAAATAGCAGTATTTTTTTTACTGAAATTCTTACTGTTAGCTCAAATTCTTAAACATTTCTGATAAGGATGGTGCTATGTAGATCAGTTACGTCAATAGCTGTATTGTACACAAACTAAAATAATAATTTCCCAGTTGAAAATTGTTTTTTAGTTCATCTTTAGTTTAGTTTAGTTTATTTGATTTGTATACCGCCCTACTCCCGAAGGACTCAGGGCGGTGAACAGCCAAACAATAAAATAACATAGATACAAAAATTTAAAACACCAGATAAAATCAAATTAAATCATTTTGACCCAGACAGAATTAAAACACCCCAATAATTTAAAAACAGATTAAAATTTACATATTTAAAAAAGGGAAGAGATTAGGCCAGGCCCGTCTGATGGAATAAAAAGGTCTTCACAGCGCGGTGGAAGGTGCGCAGATCCGGGATCCTCCGTATCTCCGGGGGGAGCTCATTCCAGACAGTAGGTGCCCCCACAGAGAAGGCTCTCCCCCTAGGGATCGCCAGCCTACACTGTTTGGCTGACGGCACCCGGAGGAGTCCCTCTCTATGAGAGCGTACTGGCCGGTGGGAGGCTATTGGTGGTAGTAGGCGGTCCCGTAGATAACCAGGTCCTAAGCCATGGAGCGCTTTAAAGGTGGTAACCAAAACCTTGAAGCGCACCCGAAAGACCACCGGGAGCCAGTGCAGCTCGCGCAGGAGAGGTGTTACATGGGAGCGCCATGTCACTCCCATTACCACCCGCGCGGCCGCACTCTGCGCCAGTTGGAGCCTCCGGGTGCTCCTCAATCTTTATTACCCTAATCTTTATTAGGGTAAAACATATTTGATCTGATTAAGAAACTAAATCTCATATTCTGTCAGAAATTTTCATTCCGAATCAGAAAAAAACCCAGGGATAGCAACAATAGTGTGTGTTGCTAAGGGATTGTTAAGAGAGGAAGACATTGGAAATATTGAAAAAGGAGCAAATAGGCCGGTTGAAATGATAACCGTGCTTGAAGCCAAATTTGGCAGCAACTGAAAAAAAGAAATGGGCTAGTAAATAGGAGAACAGATTGATTTATCAGACATGCAGAAGAGGAAAGACCATTGCCAATAATACTCTTACAGATTTTCTTTTGGCCAAAACCTGAAACAGCCAGTGTGTTTTGGATTTCACTTCTGCTGAATCATAACACACCTGGCACCGTTTAGCACCGTTTTCCTGAAACAAGTAGTCCTCACTGAACAACCACTAAGAGTTGTAATTCCACCGCTAAGCAAAACATCACTTGCTCTCAATAGGCTTATAACTTCACTTCCATTTCCATTATTAAGTGAATCACAACTGGTCATTAAGCAAGAGGTCACATGACTATAACATGCTATTGTACTGCATTCGTTTGGTTGAAACCAGCTTGAAGTGCGCAAATTGCAATCACATGACTGGGGGATACTGCACTGGTCGTAAATGCCTACCAGTTATGAAGCACCCAGCTTCAATCACATGACCCCAGGTATGCTGTGACGGTCGTAAGTGCAAAGACCAGTTGTAAAGTTACTTTTTCAGCACCATTGTAACTTTGAACAGTCATTAAACAGGCTATTGCAAAGCAAAGAGCACCTGTACGTTTTGGAATTCAAATCACAATTTATATTTTTCAAAACCTTAGAATATATTTATGCATACATCAATTACAAATGCATGTGTACTTATACTAGGCACATTTTGATCTTTAAAAGGGCAGCAGAAGTCTCAGCAGGCTTCTATTTGTTAGTCAATATAGGTATTGGTTTTAATTAGAAACTGCTTTCAAAACATCACAGGTTATTTCTGCTGAAGAAGATATATTTCCTGAAATGGACATACAGTCCTGGAATGGACCACTCTGTTTTTTATATCACTAGCTTTAATTTATGTCTGGAATTTTTGTGTTTTGACATTTGCATTTCTCAATTGCCTAGCTTTGCCTTGCTTCCTCAAGCCAAGTAGAAATACTGTATGATGATAAATCCCCTCAAAGCGTCTACCTCAAAGCGAGATGGGTGGCAAACAAATCAAATAAATAAAAATCATTACCCTCATTATCACCATATTCATCCAGAGTAAATTAAGCTCTGAATTTAAATACAAAGATTTATATAATGGGATATATTGCTGATAGAAAAGCCTGTTAATTGTATCACTGGTCGGATTTAGATTCAAATAATGTAATTAAAAAATAAAATAAACTTTGTGAATTCAGTGGAACTTTTTAAGATTGTACTATAAGAAATGTTTAATTATTAAATAAAATTAGTAATTGTTAAATATTAAAAGTCCTGTTGATGTCCATTACCCTAAAACATATTTTTATGTTTAATAAAAAGTGTTATGCATCTGTGTTATCAAAACTGATGACTGGGGGTAGGGAGTGGAGTTGCCTTAAAAATAAATGGTTCGGTTTATTTATTTTTTCCCCTTTCTTTATATTTCAGATATCTTCAACCACCAGCAGCTTGGCTACAGTGTGCCTTGGAATCAAGAGAACTACTTTCATTATGCCTTAAAAAAATTAAGGCTTCTCTTAGTAAGGTTAGTCATGCATATGTTTATTTTTGTATGAATTTTAGTTAGGTTGGATACTGCTATCACTCTTGAACAAAAATTCAGTATCCAGAAGTATCTTTCAGCCTTTTTTCAACTTTTTGCTACTTCCAAAATCCAGAATTCCTAGTCGCTATGTACCAACACACTTGAAAAC
This sequence comes from Arizona elegans, assembly GCA_022577455.1. Taxonomy (NCBI): domain Eukaryota; kingdom Metazoa; phylum Chordata; class Lepidosauria; order Squamata; family Colubridae; genus Arizona; species Arizona elegans. Next base: position 24,270,322 of record JAKOOJ010000005.1, read on the forward strand.
AAATGATTTAAGCTAGGTTACTATAACATACACTGAGTTTATTTTGTAATATACAGAAACCGTGTGTACTTTTACTCGTGGTAACATTAGTTAAAAGCTAAACTTGAGTCAATAAGTTTCCGTCTCTGTTATGTTTTGCCTTTTTGAGCATTCATATGATAATCATGCTGTTTCCTCTGAATAGGTTCGGTTGATTGATGCAGGATTTGTATGGACTGAACCACACTCTAAAAGACTTAAAGTAAAGTTGACTATACAAAAAGAGGCAAGTAAACTTAATTTTTTTTTCAAAATGACAGAATTAATATGCCTTATACGAAACCCAAGTTATGCTAGCTAGGGAAATTTGAGGGTGTTCTTGTTCATGACTTGTTACATTTCTAATAATTTACATGCACTAAATGTATTTTCTTAGAGTGTACAGTATATTCCATAACCTTTGTGGTTGGACTGTTATAAAGCTGTCTCCAAGGGGCTGGCCTTAAACATAACTCAGAGGTACAGTTGGATCTGGACGCAGCAGCTTGGCTGCTGATTGGGGAAGTAAGTTTAATTGTGTGATGTATGTACTGAAATTGCTGCAATGTATACTGATAACTTCCAAGATACTGTTTTTAATGTTTAAAGTCATACATGGCTTGGTGTGCATATACATTCAGGACTGTCTCTCCTAACCAGAACTGGCACACACTGTGCATTGATTCTCAGGAGGCTTGTCAGGATACCCATTTCATATCAATTTAAGTATGTAGGAACTGGGTCACTTTAAGTAGAAAAAACACTTCGTATTGGGAGGTAGAATGAATGTCCATTTTGTCTGTGATTCACAAAGCTCTGAAAGCCAGATTGTTCCCATGAGATTTTTATGTAGATGATGGACTTAGATTGTAGTTACAGTTTTGCAATGTCTTTTGAAATTGGGCAGTATACAAAGGTTATTCTAAACAAATAAATTACAAAACATCTCATTTCCCAAGAAAGATGTATAGATTTGGAGTATATGCAGACCAATAAAACATTAAGAAATCCTTTCTTTGTAGTAGATTCATATCATAAGCATCTCCTGATTCCTCCGCACAGTCTTAAATTCAAACAGAGTAATTATTCTCAATCTGCATATACAGTCATGGCCATAAATGTTGGCACCCCTGACATTTTTCCAGAAAATGAAGTATTTCTCACAGAAAAGTATTGCAGTAACACATGTTTTGCTATACACATGTTTATTCCCTTTGTGTGTAATGGAACAAAACCAAAAAAGGGAGGGAAAAAAGCAAATTGGACATAATGTCACACAAAACTCCAAAAATGGGCTAGACAAAATCATTGGCATCCTTTACTTAATATTTGGTTGCACACCCTTTGGAATAAATAACTGAAATCAGTTGCTTCCGATAACCATCAATAAGCTTCTTATACCTGTTACCCGGAATTTTGGACCACTGTTCCTTTGCAAACTGCTCCAGAAAGGAAGGGCGCCTCTTCCCAACAGCAATTTTAAGATCTCTCCACAGGTGTTCAATGGAATTGGGATCTGGGCTCATTGCTGGCCACTTCAGAACTCTCCAGCGCTTCGTTGCCATCCATTTCTGGGTGCTTTTTGACATATGTTTGGGGTCATTGTCCTGCTGGAAGACCCAAGATCTCCAACGCAAACCCAGCTTTCTGACACTGGGCTCTACAGTGCGACCCAAAATCCGTTGGTAATCCTCAGATTTCATGATGCCTTGCACACATTCAAGGCACCCAGTGCCAGAGGCAGCAAAACAACCCCAAAACATCAGTGAACCTCCACCATATTTCACTGTAGGTACTGTGTTCTTTTCTTTGTAGGCCTCATTCCGTTTGCGGTAAACAGTAGAATGATGTGCTTTACCAAAAAGCTCTATTTTGGTCTCATCTGTCCACAAGACATTTGCCCAGAAGGATTTGGCTTACTCAAGTACATGTTGGCAAACTGTAGTGTTGCTTTTTTATGTCTCTGTGTCAGCAGTGGGGTCCTCCTGAGTCTCCTGCCATAGCGTTTCATTTCATATAGATGTCGACAGATAGTTCGCACTGATACTGATGCTCCCTGAGCCTGTAGGACAGCTTGAATTGCTTTGGAACCTGTTTGGGGCTGCTTATCAACCATCCGGACGATCCTGCGTTGGCACCTTTCATCAGTTTTTCTCTTCGGTCCATGCCCAGGGAAATTAACTACAGTGCCATGGGTTGCAAACTTCTTGATAATGTTGCGCACTGTGGACAAAGGCAAATCTAGATCTCTGGAGATGGACTTGTAACCTTGAGATTGATGATATTTTTCCACAATTTTGGTTCTCAAGTCCTCAGACAGTTCTCTTCTCCTCTTTCTGTTGTCCATGCTTAGTGTGGCATACACAGACACACAATGCAAAGACTAAGTGAACTTCTCTCCTTGTTATCTGCTTTCAGGTGAGTTTTATACTGCCCACACCTGTTACTTGCTTCAGGTGAGTTTAAAGGAGCATCACATGCTTGAAACAATCTTATTTATCCACAATTTTGAAAGGGTGCCAATGATTTTGTCCAGCTCATTTTTGGAGTTTTGTGTGACATTATGTCCAATTTGCTTTTTTTCCTCCCTTTTTTGGTTTTGTTCCAATGCACACAAAGGGAATAAACATGTGTATAGCAAAACATGCCTTACTGCAATACTTTTCTGTGAAAAATACTTCATTTTCTGGGAAAATTTTAGGGGTGCCAACATTTACGGCCATGACTGTACATCACTAAAGATATTATCTTTTATCATAGATTGTTTGATTATTTTTTTTTACTCATTTATTTAATTAAAATATTTATATCGCTGTCCATCATCTAACCAACTCTGGGTAACTGTCAATCAAAAGTTAAGACAATGTATAATATTACATATATATTAAAGCAGATTAAAACCAAGCTGGCACCAAGTCAACCTTCTAATGTGTAATAATCCAATCTTATCTCAGGTTTGCCAAACTTTAGGAGACAGAAGGGTAGGAGCTTAGATGGAAAAGACACACTTCCTAGTTCCTATCAGTAGTAGTATTTAGGGGAAGGGCCTGGGAGCATGTCCATTCATAGTATTGTCATCTTTCCCAGTCCCTACTTAATGCAGGCTATTGCCACACTGGGGCTCCAAAATGACCTCGGTGAAGTCAGCTTCAGGGTTGACAGGAGGTTCCATTATAGTATCTCTGACAGATTACCAATCATCTGTTGGTTGAAGAATTTCAGCAAAAGAAAACTCATCATTGTGTTATGCTGAATCAATAAATTCCTCCTAATGTCTGGACTGAAAGTATTCCCTTGTAAATTTAATCCAGTCTTGTTCTCTATGAAAAGTATTCCCTTGATTGTAAAATAGAGAATAAATCCACTCTGTCTTCTATATAACACCCCTTATAATAGTTGAGGATTGTTTAACATTTGAAGATATTTCCCCTCAAGTTGTTTTTTCCGTAGGGTAAATGCATTTTTAACTATTTGTTGTAGTACATGGTTTCCAGATATTTCATCGTTTATCTGTGCTTTATGAAAGCCTTCTTCTAGCAGAAGAAAAAATGACAACCATAAACTACACATTGGATAAGTTTTGAAGAAGGAAAAAAATTAGGGAGAGATTTATTTATTCAATGACTTTGTAAAATCACCTAATTGCCAGTTGACTCAAGGTGGCAAATCTTACTTGTTCTCACCTAGGTAATGAATGGTGCAATTCTTCAGCAAATCTTTGTAGTAGAGTATATTGTTCAGTCACAAATGTGTGAAGACTGCCATCGAGTTGAAGCTAAGGACTTCTGGAAAGCAGTGGTTCAAGTTAGGCAAAAGGTGTGTATATGTGGATATATATCACTAATAGTGAATGCTGAAGACATAGTTCACCTGCTAGGATTTCATTTCACAGCAATGTGAGGAGCCGCCGCTGCCTAACCCTCTCTGCGCCCAGGAGCCAAGCCGAGCTGAATGGGAGCCCCTAAAGGGAAACGTTCCTCCTTTCCAGCCATCACTGCCTGGATTCCAAAATGCAAACCTCAAGAGTCGCGCTTCAGGTAGCGGCCAGCTCCCCTGCAATGTGCAGCGGGGAACTGGGAAGTGCTTTGGATTCAGGGAGGAGATTGTAGCACTGACGCCTAAAAGTGTTTTTCTGCACATTGCAGAGCCGCGTGCCCCCGTCCTCCTTCTCAGCAGACTCTTCTCTTTCCTCCTGGCCAGATCCGCTGCCTGAAACACGGTGCACCTTTTTTTTGTCTCTGCACACACCCCATGTTTGGAATCAGGAAGGGGATCGCGGGTCTGCTGCCCGAACCCTTGATCTTTATTTATTATTTATTTATTTTGGTCTATATATTTATTCCTGCCTTTATAATTTGTATGGGCCACAGAGTTTCGGATTTCAAGTGAAATGATAGCTCTCATGGTCTTTTTTTTTAATACCCTTAATCCCTTTGCAGGAATATAAACACAATCTATGTATAAATTTTGTTTTGTTTATAGACTCTACATAAAAAGACGTTCTATTATTTAGAGCAATTAATTTTAAAGCACAGGCTTCACCAGAACACTCTTCGGATCAAAGAGATTCATGGTAAGTAATATGCTTTTACATTCTTTATGTAAAGCTCTTGGTGCCTGAATGATTGGCATCTCAATACTAATAACATGAGTTACTAGTACTCAAGAATAGAATGCTTGCTTTTTAAAGAAACTGGATCACACGGGAAAGTCAATTGAAGATTATTATTTGTTTGTTAAATAAATAAATTTACATTGTTGTTGCCTAACTGTTTTTAGAATAGAATTAAACTTTTCTTAACAAGTTTATATAAAGAACTCAATTTACATTAGTCTATGAAAATATCAAAACAGCTTTTCACAAAAATCCAGGAAAATAAGATGCCTTATAAATAAGTCTTCATTTCAATTTCATTTATGTACCTACAGATGGTCTGGATTTCTATTTTGCTTCCAAACAGCATGCTCAGAAAATGGTGGACTTCCTTCAGTGTACTGTACCTTGTAGGTAAGTCTTTGTTCTTTAAATTGTCCATAGTTGTTAAATTGTGCATAGTTGTTTAAGGCATTGTACACATATTGAAAAAAGTTAGACAAACCCCAAGTTGTCAAACTTTGGGGGGGGAGGGGAGTCCATACACATGGTTTATTTTCTGATGTACTCCAGAAGAACATCATTAACAACCCATAACAGACATACTCATATTCAAGTATAGTCTTGTTTGCCTGATACTTTATTTGAAGATTTACATATTACAATTCCAATAATGAGAATAGAAATAGAGTGAAATAGAGTGAAACACCAGATCTGACAAACTCCCAAACAAGAACAGTAAAATGTAATTGGAAGAAGGCTTCTCCTTTCAAGATAAGACATTGAGAGTCACCTTACAAGGGACATGCACAACATATAAATTTAATAAAATAAATAAAGTTATATTTTCATATCATGGAAGCAAAATCCAATACATGTTCTTGCATTTTATCTTTCAAGCTTTTCTTATATCTTTTGGAAAGAGGGAAAGCTTATACTTCGAAAATTACTATTAAAATGAGATCCTTGCAGTTTTACTTTGTAATGAATATTTAACAGTTGGAATGGTTCAAGTATTTAACCATTGTGGAGATGATAGTTTATATCTTTGGAGAATGTTGATTTTTTTAAAATGTCCTCTTTCAATTTTCACTTTTACAAACTAGAAGTGATTCAAGTAATACAGCCAAGATTTAGACTTGTAATTGTGAATGGGCCTTACCTTATTTTACAGGGTAGGGAGGGAGGGATTTTTATTGTAAAATCTAATTCATCTATAAATCTAATCCAAAATATGATTTGTTTGTTGTAAGCTTATGAGGAACTGCTCATTATGGCTGGGCTTTGTCTACAAGCTAGGCCACCATGATTTGTTCAGAAAACCATGGTGTGTTTTTTTAAAAAAATGAATTATACCTACAGCCTTATTTGCTCTGATTTGAGTTTGTCATTTTTTTTTAATTTCAGAATTAAATCATCACAGCGTTTGATTTCTCATGACATTCACAGCAATACATATAATTACAAAAGCACTTTCTCTGTTGAGATTGTTCCAGTATGCAAGGTATTTTCTGTCTTTATGGATTAGGCACTGAAAAACTACACATACTTTTTGCCTGGAGTGGGATGTTCCTTAGAATAAATTGTATTTATTCTTGCGCATGTATTTATTTATTTCATTTATATGTCACTTAATTCACTCTCAGGTGACCTTGGGTGGCTTTGAGCAACGTTGGGCAGCATATATTGGATACTATTCAATATGAGATAAAAAGAACTGAGCTGTCCAATGGTCTCTGAATACGGGATCCCTGTAAAAGCATTAATTATTTGCATTTATTAGAGATGGATAATCTGTGGCTCTTCCAAGATTCCGTTTAATTTTAGTCAGACTACATTAACTAGGAGTCAGATGATGGAACCTGTGTTCTACCAGCTTCAGATAATTTTTTTTCATTCCTGGCTTACATCTTAATGTCAGTACAGTATTTGGTATGAAATCTAATAAGTAAATGCAGTTGAATTCAATTGAATGTTCTTCCAACTATATAGTCGGTAGCAGCAACTATATAAAATTTAAGAATTATATGTGTGTGTATATACATGATCAATTTAGCAGGCAGTGGTTAATAAGTTAATCTAAACAAATCTATTTTAATACTATTTAAATCTCCATTTAGCATTAATGAGCTGATATTAATTAATTCTTTGCCTTATTTCAATAATTCTTTAATACTCGGAAACATATCAGTGTAGTTTTCTGATCTCCAGATGTCTTTCAGGATTTATTAAAACAGTTTAAGATAGAAAATTGAAATAAATACCATTTTTTGTTTCTGTTCTTCATTTGCAGGACAATGTTGTGTGTTTATCACCAAAACTGGCTCAAAGCCTTGGTAACATGAGCCAGATCTGCATCTGCATCCGGGTAACCAGTGCCATTCACATCATTGATCCAAGTACTCTTCAAAGTAAGTTTGTTGATATTTTCTCTGTAAACTCTAATCATAAAATACCAATAATAAACACTCGGTATGAATCTTCATTTAAATACAGTCCTAAAGTCTTTAAAAAAAACTGAACTATTTTTAAGGTTTGAAGCTACAGTTGAAAATACATGTATCTTTGACATGTGAGAGTATTGTTTTCAAGATTGCGGATTCAAGGAAACTAAATTTTTAAAAGGAAAATATAAAAAATGAAAAACATGTTTTTCAAAAGTTTAAAAACGTAAATTGATAATTAAGTAATTTAATAAATGAAAATCTGCTAACTAGATACCACCTTACAGCTATTTTAAAACAGATTATTAGATTCCGGTCATTCAAGATTTTTCACAAGAGTTTTCCCGTTGAAATCAAAAGGACCCAAAACCCAGAAAGGCAAATCTTGAAATGAACTCATCCAGTCATGGTATTATATGCAAATCTACAACTAAGCTGTGAATGAATAATTTGGATCTCGTATTTTCCCTTAGTAGCTAGAGTCCTAGGTTGCCAGCTGTCTGAATTTCCAAGACATTAGAAGTTAACTAGAAGAAATACTTGCTTGTGATTCCTTCATAATTTGTCCATTCTATTTCCCCATTCAAAGCCTACAAACTACTTCACCAACACTAACCAGAATACCATATCAGCATGTATATCCAGAAATGTCGACAATTGATTCATAAATATCTGATCTGGTTCCTATTTTCTTCTTTTGCTCTTTCAGTTGCAGAAATAGATGGAAATACTTATTGGCGCCATCCTTTTAATAGCTTGTTTCATCCAAAACAGTTAGAAGAATTCATTGTAATGGATATCAGTAGGGCCTATGAACAGAAGCAAAATGCTGGTGCAGGCATGAAATCCAATAAGGTAAGCATATTTGTTTGGTTCTCTGCTAGAAGCTTGAGTAAATTTTGATTCCTGATTAACATTATTTCACTTTGCAGGTATATTGCATATAAGTATGATAGGTCCAATGAAGTCCTTGATTCTTCAGAATAATTTAAATATTGTTTATTTTTATATAATTAATTTATATAGTTATCTCACCAAAAGTGACTTTGGATGGCATACAACAAAGCTAAAAATAATTAAGTAAAACCACTATCATTAATTGTAAAAATATTAAAAACTAGAAAAACAAAACAAACAAGGAAATAATAAGTATTAATCAGGGGCATACTTAATTTAGATTAACTTCAGCAGGTGGAATAACACTACCAAGAAGATCATAATTTCATCCACAGAGTTATGCTCAGGATTATCCCTATAACCTTTTTTGCTTTTTTAAAGGTTTGATCCAAGATTTGTCATAGGGTAAATCCTTTAAAATGAGGAATATTTTGCAATTAATCATCAATAATTTCAGATCAGGTATTCAGATTATTGAAATTATGAAAACTTTGGTTTTTATAATTTAGGGGTGTGATTAGAATACTTTTATTTAGGAAAACAACTTGTACCACAATCTTTGCATTTATGAAAATATGTTTCTTTGCTTTCTTTAGAAATATATGAAAACACTTCACTTTCAATGATGTCATGACAATTAATGTGATACAATTAGTCTTAAAAAGAGATATATGCTGTAAATTACTGTTTGTAAATTACTGTTTGTAATTTATGTTAGACATTGTTCTTGTCTAACATAAGCAAGTTTACGCTGAAGAGTAACATTCTAGATTTAAGTACAGGTATTACTTGCTTAATTACCACAATTAGGACCAGAATTGGTTGTTGAACGAAGCAGTCATTAAGTGGTACATTACAGGATCACTTCACTCAACAACTACAATCCTGGCAATTCCCCTTATAGTCATTCCCCTTATAGTCATAATGAACTCATGGGTCATTAAGAGAGTCACAAGTAACAAGCACAGGACTGCCTCAGGGTATGGGGAAGCATGCTGAATGCTAGAAAGGGCTGAATGCTAGGAAACCTCCACAGCAGGGGAAAAGCAGCTATCCTGCAGGAAGGTCCAAACAGCCAGGAGGCTATAGGGGCACACTATAGTATAAAGCAGCCCCACCCACCCAAAAGAAGGGCAGAATGCCCAGGAAGCCAAAGGCTAGGGGGAAAAAGATACGCTAAAGCTTCAGCCGCTGCACCTAAAATGCCCCTTTTTGCCTAACTCCTGGAGCAGTAGAGCTAGGTTTGTGCTGAAATAGCAATAGCATCACTTCACAGTGTTTTACAGCCTTCTCTAAGCAGTTTACAGGGTCAGCATATTGCCCCCAATAATCTAGGTTAGTGATGGTTAACCTTTTTGGTGCCGAGTGCCCAAAGCGTGCGTGGGCGCACACAAATGCATGCAAGTGTGCCCGAACCCCAAAATGCAATGTGAGCATCCCCCGTGCATGCATCCCTCCCCTGCACATGTGAGTGCATCACCCCGTGCCCTATTTTGCTTTCCAGGTTGGTGCAGGAGGCCTTCCAGGCCCAAAATGGGGTGTGGGTGGGGTGCAGCTGCAATGGGAGCACCCGGCACATGTGTCCCATCCCTGCGCATGCACATCTCTCACATGCACCCCGCCCCCCATGCATGCGCGGCAGAAACCACTGGCCAGCGAGAGGTGCATCTGTGGTGAAGCTGGGCTTGGTGACGCTGGTGTGCCCGCAGAAAGGGCTCTGCGTGACACCTGTGGCACACGTGCCATACGTTCACCATCACGGATCTAGATCCTCATTTTACCCACTACGTCGCTCTTAAATAAAGGAAAAAACACTTGTCCTCCTTTTCCAAAGGTTCTGCCAAGAAAGCATATATTTCCCAAGTTTGCACAGAGAACCACCAATTCTAAAAGAAAAGTTTTGGCTTCGCTTCCTCTGAGTTAATACCACAACACAGATTTCTCGAGGAGAACAGCTTCGGCTTGGCTTATTAACGATCAAACAAAGCTTTACTTTGGGATGTACAAGTTAATCATATATGCATTGTGATTATTTTGTTGCTTTAGTTTGCAGTTCAGCGTCAAGCTACATGAGACCCCTGATTTAGTATTCCTAATATACTGTACAAAACGACTTCGTTATATTATTTGAAAAGCCACATGTGAAAGTACACTCAGCATTTAGTGGATTTCACATGTACAGCAGCGTTTGCTAAATGGGTGATGAACATCAAACAAATGTGCATTGCTTGAAAATCTACATGTGAAAATTCTCAATGTAGCTTAGAAAGGTTGAATCATTAGGCTAGAAAGTAATTTGTAATTGTTTTGCTTCGGTTAATGAGCTACTTTTCATGTATGTACTCCTTTTATTTTGACATTTCTAAGCATATCCTTGCGGAAGCCTGGGTTCAGAAAACATCAGAATTGAATACAGACCATCAGTATTTCTGTCGTACTCACTTGGGGCATCTTCTGAATCCTGGAGATCTTGTATTGGGGTTTGTAATATTCTGTATCTTTCTCTACACATACAATGTTATGGTTGATACACACGATAAAATTAAATGAGAGAGAGAAGAGTTGAAAACAAAGTTATTGGGCAGCCAAATTATGCAAGGATTCCAGTCAGTTTTTCCCATCGTGCCCGATTGAATGCTCATTGGTAAACAATAGAAAACATTACAGTGCTTTATCTTTGCACTTTTATACCAGATTCCTTTTGCTAGTCCATGTTTGGACTCCAATGTCTACAACCTACATTAAAGCATGTCTCCTTTGGGATATTGCTGCAGCTAGAAACTGCATTTGCTTCTAGAAAGAAAGCTTTATGGGGTCTCTAAAGTCTTGGATCAAAAGACATTGGGCTTCGGTATTTTTACATGCTTTGGAAAACTGTCAGATACAGATTCTGTCAAGTCTCCCCTCTTGTTACTATTCTGGTTATTTGCATAATGACACATTTTGAATTTTTCATGAAAATATTCAATGGTACTTAATCTTGTTGTGAATGTTCTCCATTCTACTCTATAGTAATCTTATGGAAATAACACTTGTTAAGATTTATAGAACAATATATAATTAATACATGTTTTTCATATTTTTGTTTTCTAGCTTTGATTTGGTTAATTGTAATCTGAATGATGAATATGCAAATAAGATGAATCCCCATAATGTTCCTGATGTGGTATGATTTGATTTTTTTTCTTTAAACAAATCATTTCTTAAAGTTAAAAACACTCCTAGATTAAACATTCATAGATTGTGGCATATGCTTCCATTCTCAAATTTGACCGTTTTAGTTTTGTTTTGTTTCTTATTTAATTAATTGATTTCTTCTGTTCCATTTATATAGCCACATGTCCTACAATACTGTCTCTAGGTGACTTAAATTTAAAAACAGTACAAACATACTAAAATCATATTAAAATAACATTTGATCTGTTGGATTACAGTCCACAGAATCCCATATCGGCTAGGAATTCTAAAATTTATTGTATATATATAATACATCTTAATGCACATCAAGAATTCTGACTTGCCTTTATTTTCTATTTGTATATTTTGATAGCATAAGAAATTAATTTTGTTTCATGTTATTTTATCTTAGATAGATATAGAAATATTTGTTTTTCTTTTGTGCCCCAGTTCTCTAACAAGCACTATATCCATTTTTATTTCTCCACATCTTAAACATGATCATTCTGTCTCCCCGAAGTGTCTGTGAATTGTACATGTTTGTATGAAAAAAATCACATTAAAATTTAATTTAATTTACAATTAAAATTGGGCCAATACTTTCTCTTTCAAGTATATCCTTGTTGTATAAGAGAGAGCATATGAGTCCCCAAGGTTATACATGACCTAAAAATCTTAGATTCAGACATCTTGAGTCGTCGTTTTCAAATGGTAATTTTTAAAGTTCCCACTTCTAGTTTATTTTTTAAATGTTTTTAATATACTCCATTGTCTTCTTGTTTATACTTTAAGTCATTTCTTTTTTCCAGGATCAAATTAAGGGTATAGAATAGACTGGTGTAGACATACGTTTAACAAGCTTACTACTTCCTGTCACATCTACTCTTGGTCAAAATATTGGCTCATAATCTGCACTATATGTGAAGTAGCTGGAGTATATAGAGAAGGTATAACATAAGCAGTCACTTTTAATCTTTTTCTTTGGAAACTGCTGTAGCAGAATTTTTTTATTTTTATCTGAAAAGTAAAAATGCTTTCGATAAACAATTGGTTTTGCATTTTGCACTGCAAAGAACCAAAATGGCAGCTCTAATAATAGTTTTAGTCAAATTATTTACAAATATACTATTTAATAAAAATGGATTTCCAGGAGATCTCAATATTTTTCTGTAGACAGTATTAATCTGGGCTTATTTTTTTCCCCTGCTCCATTCATAGGTTTTGATTAAAAAAAGTTACGATCGCACCAAGCGTCAACGTCGCAGAAATTGGAAACTGAAAGAATTACAAAGAGACCGAGATAACATGGATACCGATGATGAAAGGTTATGGATTCTTTTAATCTCCTTTTTTATGCTTTGTTCTTATTTTACCAGCTTAATCTGCTTACTTGTGCTCCCAGTTTAAGTTGCTTGCAGAAGATCTGTGTGAGAACTATCTACATGACATATGCATTTATAAATGAAGTCTCACAAAGTTTAAAGAATATGAAAATTGAAGTTAATGTATTTGAGCTACAATTAAATAAAATGGGAAAATTTAGGAATCTTAAATTGTGCTCTGTTCTTTCACTAAAGTTAGAGCAGCAAAAACACAAATGCCAGGAAAGAGCTTATTCACCTCTGTACTATCTCTTGATGTCCATTTTGATTGAATTTGCACGTTGAATTTAGGTTGCTTAGTTTTGGCTTAGCTTATTATACAATCTCAATTATTTTTACTCAGAAATAAATTGATCTAGCTGGTAAGGCTATGCAAAATTTTTGAAAAGAGCCCTCTGCAAAGCACATTGGCAGAAGCAAACCCTTTGCAAAGCATTGACACAAAGCACTCCTGAACATATTAAAGCAACTCTATCGTTTGGAAGATTGGTACAGCTGTGTTTAGGGGTTTCTCTGGCTGTCTTGTTTATTTGCTTGTTGTCTCAGAGTGTGCACAGTGTGACTGCTAGTTTGAGACAACCCAGGAGCAAAATACAGTACACAGAGCTTTTGTCTTTCAAACTGTGATTTATCTACAAGTCATATCTATATACATACACGTTCTAAGCAAAGCCAGGCAATCAATCAATCTTCAACTATACAGAGAGAAATACATGGAGAATTACAATGGAGATAGAACATGAGAGAGAGACTGCCCTCACAGGGCCTCTCTTACATAGCCTCTTAAAGTGATAACCCTGCTGACTCATTCTCATTGCATCATATCAGTTTACACCGTTACAGCAGTTGGTCAGCTGTTAAATCATCATTACCTTAACACTTGTGTTGTAACCTGTTCACTTGATTACTTCACCAAAGGAAATGTTTCTATGCCTATAATCAGAGAGCTATGAAAAGTTTTCAGAACAGCCACACAGAGATGCAGCTTCATGTGCAGCAGTACATTTTGCAAAGTACCCATTCCTAATTCACCAGTTATCATTAGCCAATTGTAGCTTAGTATAAAGCCACCGTTGAAACAAATTGTGGCTTAGTGTAGTGTAAACTAGCATGTATTAAACCCAGTTTAAGAGCTGATGGATGTAACTAAGTTAAAGACTGAAGATCACCAACATTGTATTTGGTTTTCCTGCCCAATTTTTGAAACTGATTTTTCTCAGAACACTGTATACGTAGAATAGGTTCATATGGAACAGGAATTTAATATGTTTGTAACTGTTTTAGAATATGCCTTTGAGCCAAATATTTGGTTTTTTCATGTTATTTGCATGTGCATGTAATTAATCTAGAATGTGCATAGTTCTGGGTGGGGAAAAAATGCTGACTTTATTTCCAATGTGATATTTTTACAGACAATACCAAGACTTCTTAGAAGATCTAGAAGAAGATGAAACAATTAGAAAAAATGTCAATATTTATAAAAGTAAGTTTTCCAGCTGAAATCATTTCATTCTTCTTGAACACTGCAATGTTAGGGAATATTGCATCTATAGAACCTGCAATTCATGAGGAATAAAGGTCATATTTTTCTTAAATTAGCTTTATTGCTAAGACATGTTTGATGATTAGTGATTTGCTTACCTCTATTCGATTGCCAACATTTTTTAAACTGTCTGAAGATTAAGATAATTAATTTGGCATAGTCGTTAAAGAGGCTGTATTAGAAGTTGGAATATTGAGAGTTCTAATCTCTTTTAGGCATGAAACCAGCTGGGTGACTATGAAAGCCAGCTGGGTGACTTTGGGCTGTCACTCAGCCCTAGAAAGAAGGAACTGTCAAACCACTTCTGAAAATATTGCCAAAAATACTTGTCTCTGCAGTCACCAGATGCTAGGATTAATTCGATAGATTATAACAGCAATAAGGATACATTGGCTCTTGGGTTTCTCCCATGGGTTTCTCCAGACATGGGTGTCCACAGAGTCAAAATTACAAACACAGATCATTATGCATATATCCATTTCTAAGATTATGTCCTTTGTTTTATAATAAATTTGGCGACAAGGCTTTGTGAGAATTTACCATTGGTTAGTTTATTTTATTGTTCTCTTCATAAACATTTATATGATAGATAATGCAAAGATAGCACAGTATTTTTATTTTATTTTATAAAATAAAATAAAACCTCGTAGAAATACACAAGTTACCAATCTTTAAGAATGTAATATTCTATGCCCTGCAGAGAGCCATGGTGTTTGATCCTGTAATAATTTCTTTGTAGACTATATGCTATGTTCTTATATTGTAGATCCAGTGATACCAGTGGAGAGTGACATAGATGATGAGAGCATTCCCCAAATCAGTCTCACTGAAATGCTTGAAGACCTTCAGATATCTGAAGATGCTACAGGGGGAGAAGGTGCCAATATGCTGATGGGATAAGTTAGGAGGTCTTGCTAAATTGGTATATTTCCTACTATTTTAATAATTTCAATATCTGTTCTTGATATTGAAGATATTCTTGATATTCTGTTGGTGTTGACAGGTATTAACAAATCTCAAATAAACTGGTCCTTTAAATACATATCTTACAGCTGGCAAATGAATGAAGTTCAAATTCAAATTAGGAAGTGAAACAATTTGAATCAAGATTATTCATATTATTTGAAAATGATTTAAATTTCTTTAGAGTGTAAACCAAAAAAACTGGTTCAACATGTTGCAGTAAGTTTGAATGAGATTTAATAGTTTAGTATGCTTTATAACATAAGTGTCAAAATATCATATGAGTCATGAAATTATGCAGATAATGTAAAGACATAGATTATAATTATGGTATAATTTATCTAATGCATATCATTTGCATTATAACATCATGCTCCATGAAATGTCATTTCTCTTCTTCCCCAGCTATTGTAATTTCTAAAATTTATTTATGGTTTATTACTGTAACAGGGGTGGGTTCCAAATCCTGTCGCTACTGGTTCGCTCGTGCGCGCACACTCGCATATCGCTTCTGCACATGCCCAGAAGTGTCCAGGGATATGGGCGGAGCCTCCTGCCACCGCTACCAGTTCGCCCAATCTGGTGTAAACCGATAGGAACCCACCACTGGACTGTGTGAATTAATAAACCATGGTTAGGTTAGAGTTAGGGGGATAGTGTGATACATGAACCCCACAATTAAGCATACCAGCTAATATTCCAAATATTTAGAACTATATTTGTGTCCTTCAGTTCTTTCAGAATAATGGCGATTGAAATCCAGACAGGTAAAGAATGGTCAGGCTGGTGTAAACTCTGTTTAACTTCTCCAACAGGACATAATTCTTAAGCCTTCTGTTGAGGTTAGAAATATGTTCATGAGGTAAAAAGGTGCATCAGTATTGCAGGTCTGAAATATTTTCTTGGTAATTTTTTTTGTGCAACATACTCTCATTGATGGAAGTTAGAAGTAGACACAAACCATATAAAAACATTTTTTAAAAATATGCTGTATTAAGCTGACAATATTTTTATGGTATAGAAAATGCTAACTGCTTTTGTATCTGCTTTCTTGATATGTCATTATCTGTTCCAGCTAATCTTTAAAGAACACCAAAGAAGTCTTTTTTTTCTTTACTTCCATAAGTTGATTATACATGTCAAGGAATAGTTTTTAGAATGCTAATTTATGATCACAGATATCATTTAATTATGCAATGAGATTTGACAAGTTGTGGTTGTGGTCTTACATAGACATGTAAGAAAGTGTGTTTATGAAAGCAGAATGGGGAAATCTAGAACTTTTGTCCTTGCCAAATCAATTATTTTACAGGTGTGACATAGTTTGGGGAAGGAGTCTACACAAACAATTTTTTTTCTGTTGCATTTCAAGATCTCTCCCTTGATTTGAGGAAGTATGAAATAGCTTTTCAATGATTAAAAAAACAAACAATTCCCCTAAATAAGGACAACACGCCATAAAATCATTTCATACAAGATTGGTATACAATACCTCTTTTCAGAGTAATTAAATAGAAATGGTATCATTACTAAAAGAGTTTTTGTAGTAAAATAAATGCATTTCTCAATCCATATAATGATATTTGAATATTTGTATTATTTACATCTCTGTAATATTTCACTCTAAATGTAGTGTAGTAATATTTCACTCTAAATGTAGAGCAGATGTTACATCAAAGAAGTTTTAGAAATTACACTGCTACTTTTACAATGAATTTGTAAATGCTGTTTCACTGTTTTGGTAATAACTACCTTTCTTCATTAAAATATGTCAAGATTGAGCTCATCGTTGATACTATGTTTCAATTTCATCTCATCTTGTACACTCTTAATCAGATGTATATATTTGTTCTGCATCAATGCTGCATGATCCATTTTATTTTCATCAAAGTCTATAACGTATTCATGAAAACGTTTTTAGCACTGAAGCATATATAATTAATCTCAGCTATATGTTCATTAGAATGCATTGTTGCCTTGCGAAAAAAGGAAAGGTAAAATTGCACTTTATATTTAGTGACTGCAACATCTGCCAATGGAGTTGCCAATCCCAATTGTGTTTGCTACATGGGGATTATCTGTCACATTCACACAAACACTTGATGAAAATGTGATAGGCTAATATGTGCTTTAGTTACGTTGTGTGAACAATAACAATTGCAGTAATTCAGTGAGACATGATTCATTAAATTGTACTTATATATTATGCAAAGACAGCCTACTGTCCGAGCCTTCCCCAGACTCCAGGACTGGCCCATGATCCTCCCTAGTCTCCTCACTGTCTGACTCTGCTGCCATCTCCGCAGGCTGCTGGCAGACCACAACACCTACATATGACTCATAATGTATGTTATATCTGCAACACATAATATTTGTTAATAGGACAGCTAATTAAATATTTTACTCTGTTATGACTGAAATGAACAGACAATTCCTATAAAAATTGCAGGATTAAATGCGAAATCTGCAGGGTTTCTAGTGACTATAGAATGGGATTTATTTGCTTTGATTTTGTGTCTCCCTGAGGGTTAAAGTAAACAAAAATAGAAAACATAAATATAGAAAATTCATCTACCGAAAAGCCACCCACTGATAGCCATGACACATTTTGCAGTGATAGTTGTGACACATTTTAATAACAGCAATGGTAATACTTTACAACATTTTTTTTATTTTTCCCTAATGTTTAAAACACATTAAAACACACATGTATTTTAATGTCCTTCTTGTTATGATTTTTGTTGCATATGAGAAGACATATATATTCCTATTTTTTCCATTTAGTTGGCTATTCTTAATTATTTAACAGAAACTCAAAGTAATGACTTAGTGCAGTGAGATAGCTTTCCATTTAGTATCAGTCTATGTATGTGTGTTTTTCTGATGCTGCAGAATTTTTTCCTATTGTCAG
The DNA here is from genome assembly GCA_022577455.1 of Arizona elegans. Taxonomy (NCBI): domain Eukaryota; kingdom Metazoa; phylum Chordata; class Lepidosauria; order Squamata; family Colubridae; genus Arizona; species Arizona elegans. Next base: position 24,288,251 of record JAKOOJ010000005.1, read on the forward strand.
GGATTATATTTTATTGCAGAACAACACCATTGGACAGGCTACATAGGAAGATACAAAAGCACACCTCTATTAAGATAAGTCCTGTTTTAATTCTTTCAAAGCACAGCGCTTCTCCACAATATTTTTTTAAAAAAAATAGTTTTCCTAATATTGTAATTCTAAATATGCAAATACTTTCAGCCTCCCTCCTTTCTGCTCAAGTAGTATAGTCCTAAGAGATTCCATTCTAATTATGCTCAATGTATAGGTATGATTTTAGAAATTACATTATTTGTTTCAGAGTCTTGACATGTTTATATATATATTCTCTTAGAACTGCTGTTGTGTGGTTGCAGAGGAGACAAGTAGTATCAGTTGTGTACTACTCAAGGGTCATAGGATAATTAAACACAGTAGCTACAAGCCAAGCACATTGGTAAAATAAACTTTCAAGTACTAACATGTACTCTTAACTACTGTATTTAACTCTTGATAAAGATTAAACATCAATTAGATTAACATTTCCTTTCTAGTGCCATTATTATGATATTAGGAGAACATTAGAACTGCAATATGAGAAACAAAATGTTCAGCTTTGAAAATTAATTCAATGTAGGCACCGCCTGTCTCCAAACCACTTCTGGGTGGTTCACAGTATACACGATTATATACCTCTGTGGTTTAAGATGAAATATCTTCAAATATTATATAGTATTTTCCCACATTTTTCGATCCATGTGAAAGGAAGTCAAGCTTGGGCAACAATAATGTCAAGAAATTAGAGCAACAATAGAGAAATCTAGGGGCTTTTCCCACTGCCCACTTGTGATACTTTCTATATATCTTTCAGCTGACAGAAAAAAAGTTGGCATAAAATTCATTGTCTCCTGCTTTATTGTGCAACTCCCCATCCCATAGACCTTCAATTGGTGGTCAGGGCTACAAGATAAAGTAAGAAAATTACCTGTTTACCATTCATGCCCTTCATTCCATAAATTGTTCAGTGACTTCATATGGCCACCAACACCATAGCAAAGAATGGCCTGGAGCCCAGGGCAAAAGATCTGCATAGCGCCAATCCAAACTAATCAATAGAAGGCTCTTCCTTCTCCTACAGGCCAGTTGACTGTACTTCTCTCAGCATGGGCAGGGAAGTTCAGCGCATTCTAATATTTAGTAACACTGATTGGAGACAACCACAGAAGAGAACGATATTTAACAATGATACCACTAATCATGACCTAAAGTTATCTCCCATATGGAGATCATTGCCATCCACTTCAGCTAAACTCTATTGAAAGCCTAATACATTAATTTAGCTACATTCATGGTTGCCTTTTGAAATTTGCCATCTTGCATATATTCCAGTCTATTAAAATCAGGAACTAATTTACCACATGAACATCTAATATTTAAATCAGGCCATTTGGTATCCAAGATAGAAACAACAGATCTCTAAATATTAGCAGTGAAACAAAGTGCCAGATAAAAATTCCTCTTAACACATTTTACAGCAAGTTCAGAAGTCTTAAATTACATCTTTAATATCAGACTGAAACTCACTTTCCCATTACTTTTTGTTTATCAGCTTGCATACATATTTGATACTTTCCCTCATCTTCCCTGTCAATATCTCTGCCCACTTTTAGTTTCACTTCATTTCATTGTCTGATAATAAAAAAAAAAATAATGTAGTAAAATACATTGTGAAAACTATCCAAACCTTTAGCAACTCCCCCAAGTTAACACATCTAAGGGTATCAATTGATATAATAATTTAGGAAGGAAAGATATTAAATGTTTTTAAATTTTCTATTTACACAGATGAACAATACAAAAACATCCAGGCTTGATTGCAATAGGTATAGTTCAGTGTCTTCCTTTGCTATTTGATTAAAAATTGTAGAAAGAACTGATACGCCAGGTGCAGATGAATAGGAATGAACACATAAGCTGTGTATGCCAGCATGGTAAAAGTAGTTGTAACAAAAAGGTGGATCACTATTTGTTCCCAATGTTCGAAGTCATTGCAGCAGGTAATCATCAAGTATTGAAAATAAAGCCAGTAGAAATAATTCTTCATTCTCTTCATAGCTGCTGCTGCCATGAATCGTTGTTTCTGGAAAGTTGTCCTATTAGAATCAACAAAACGCAGATAAGATTCACTGAAACATAATATGCTGATTGTATAGCAATTTCATGTGTCAACAATATTTTTTAGCAATTTTTTGTTGGAGAAGGTGCATTTCATTGCCATCTCTTTTACTTGTATATCACCATTTCCCTTTTGGCACATGATGGCAAACAGTTGGGAAGACTGCATAGTCTATAACAGTGATGGCTAACATTTTTGCCATTGCATACCAAAAGTGGGAGCGTGGGGGGAGCGCGCACATGTGCCCATACCCATAATTCAATGCCTCCCTGCGCCCGTCCCCACGCCCCCACCTCTTTTGGCACATGATGGCATGATTTTCCACCCTCTCCAGGCTACAGAGGCTTTCTTGGAGCCTGGGAAGGGCAAAAACCACTTCCCCACCACCCCAGAGGTCCTTTGGAGGTTGGAAACAGCACATTTCCTGAATTCCAGTGGGCTTGGAAGGCCCAAAAATCAGCTGGCGCGCTGGAGCTAGGACAACACTCAGCTGCCCACAGATATGGCTCCATGTGCCACCTGTGGCATGCTTGCCATAGTTTGCCATCACAGGTCTATAAAGGCAAAGGATGAGAAGAAAACCTACATTGATCAAAATTGACCTTCAGTTTATAAGTTGTTTGTATATGTTTTACCCTATGAGTGAGGTATTCATGGTTGTAGGCTGCACTTTCTGCAATCCAGAACTCTTGGGAAACCATTCAACTTTGTTCTAACGTCTAGTTGGAAAGCAGAAAATTGCTTGCTATCTTCTCATTGCTGATGGCAACTGAAATATCAAAAGGGGGTAAGCCATCTTCCTTTTCCAATGCTACTTCTGAGATAAGATTCACAAGATAACATGAAGAGCACTTAGCAGTAATAACTATCAATTCTGGGTATTTAATAGTTTATGAGCACCTGAGTAGTGCTTGGATCCAAAATATTTCAAAGGCTCAGTTATCCTTTATATATAACCATTTTCCTAGATTCAGCTCCCTATTTAATAACATCATTGTGAAAGCCTCTCAAAGTAATGAATTATGAGGTACCACAGAAATCCCAGTACACAAAGATACCACAGTCACTATCACAGCATGCATAGCTGCCATATATAGAGTGATGTTGCTCTGGGCTGCAGTTTAACATGACATCATGACATGAGGTATTTACTTCAGTTCATCACCCCTTACACATCCCAATCTAAAGTAACTGCTTCATTATACTTAAGTGTGTATTTATAATTAGTAAGCTCATTATTACCTGTATCCAGTGATGATTTCCTGGAGATTAGTCATTGTCTCCGGTCCTAGGAAACAGTGGAGAAGCCTAGCCAGTCATATACAAGAACTGATAGTATCATAATTATGTTGAGTAATTTCATTTATTTCTTTATTTTAATATAGTATAAACACAAAATTAGCAATACAGTATAAACCAATATTGAACAATAAAATTATTCAATAATTTAAAGTTTTAATCCAACCTATGCCATAATTTAAGTCCTACAAGTATTGCTAGTGAAAAGGTCTTTCAAATTTATCAAGAACATGAAAAATAAACCTTTTAAGAGCCTTTTTAAACCTTATAAGATCACTCTGAATACTATTCAAAGGGGAAATGATTCTGAAGTATAGGAATTATACGGCAGAAATTTCTAAAAGATGAGATGTTTTGAGACAAGAGAAAACTAAGTAATTCCTATTTTACAACATCGGAGTACATAGGAACACAAAGTTTAAGCAATTTTTTTTAAAAAAAAATACCCTGTGTATTCCTTCATAAAATACCCCAAAAGGTCAGATCCAGCAGTCCGAACTGGTAATGTTCCTGAAGACCCAGGCAAAGTACAAGTTACAGAATAATAATAAAAGAATGCAGGTGAAATGGATAGACTATCTAGTTAGTCAAAATATGAAAGTTACAAGTCCTTGTGGTGGTATTCATGAAAGGCCTTTAAAAAGTCTGATTGATAATGGACTCCCCAAATTAATTTTATGCCAATGTGAATAGATGTAAATAGTAAGAAAGGATCACTTCGAAGTAGCTATAGGGAAAAGTGATATGTATATAAATGTTGTGTGTTTGTGTCTTGTTTTTAATGTTTTCAAAATAAAAAACTTTTTAAAAAAAGATAATGGACTCCCAATTTCCATACCATCAGTGATATGAGCAGATAACAGACCTGAAAAATAGGAGAAATAAGTAGGGGAGGGGAGCAGGACAATCAGGATAAAAGACTAAGCTTGTTCAAACTTAGTTAAGTTGTGGTAGCATATCCAACGAAAATTCTAGTGAGGCAATCGCTGAGGGAAGCCCACACTGTGTCATCTACCTGGATTTGCAATAGTAGTGAATATTTGTAGCTCAGGTGGAGGATGAGGGTGGAGGTTCATTCTATGGGCTTGTGGGTTGGTTTCCAAACATTTTGTTACCAAATGTTTGTTAGGTAACATCTTCAGTGATATACAGATAAAAGTAATTACTTTTAAAGGCACAACTTTATCAGGAAAAGGAAGAGTTGCCTTTATTATCAAGATAAGTCATAGGTAGTAAAACTACCTTTCATTCCTTATAGAATGAATTATAGAAGGAGAGAGACTGCAACCCCTTTGATTGTTATGTGAACTTTGGTGTGCCTGAAAGTGTTTTTATGCAAATAAACAGCAATGCAATTCTTAGCACTGAGATTGTAGTTAGCTTGCAGACATTTCATTATCCAAGTAGGTAACAAAATCAATCCTAGTGAGTGATATTTGCTCCCTGTTTATATACAGTAGCTTGTGCTGCTGGTATTGGTGGGGCTGTGGTGTTTTCCTTTTTTCCATTATCAGAGGACCAACTCGAGGAGCTGTGGAAGATTATTCAAATAGTACAAACACACCAGAACCCAGAATACCAAAAAGACGAAACAGATTGCCTACACAACCTCTTCCAACAAAAGTGATACTTATGCAACTTTATCAAAAAGTGCCTGAACACTCAAACCATCACACCACAACCAACTCTAACAGAGTTTAGCAACTTTGCTAAACAAATAATTCCCTCAACACTGTCAAACTATTTATTAAGTCTGCATTACTATTAATCTTCTCATCATTCCCATTATCCATCTCTTTCCACTTATGACTGTAACTTTGTTGCTTGTATCCTTACGATTTATATTGATATTGTTTCCTGACTGCTTATTTGTACCCTATGACTATCATTAAGTGTTGTACCTTATGATTCTTGATGAACGTATCTTTTCTTTTAAGTACTCTGAGAGCATATGCACCAAGACAAATTCCTTGTGTGTCCAATCACACCTGGCCAATAAAAATTCTATTCTATTCTATTCTATTCTATTCTATTCTATTCTATTCTATTCTATTCTATTCTATTCCAACCAACACAAACTATGCAAAGGATAAAACTACCATACATCAAAAACATCTCATAAATTATCAACATTACAACCACATAGTATCACCGTAGTTCACAAACCAACTAAAACCCTGTAAAAGTAAATTTTTAAAAAGTAGAATTAAAAAGAAGAGTCATCTACAACATAGTATAAAGTCTATAACAGCCACAGATATGCAGAAAACTAGCATAGTGCATCCATGAACACCAATCACCAGACAGAAGACAAAATGAAAACCCTTTAATTTCACAACATATATACAGATTTCACCATATTTCAAATGGCAAACTGAGCATCCTTCAGAATAACAGAGTTGGAAGGGACCTAGAACGAGCTAAATCCAAAAATGCTATAGAATTCCTGGAAGCTTAGCTTTCAGACATATCAGTCATCAACAGGTATATAGAGACCATATTTAACACACCATTCAAAGCATATGATTAAAACGTAAGAAAACAAAAAGACCAGAATACATCCTTTATACCAAACTACACCTACATAAGCACGGATTAACACCAGACAAAGAACAAAGCAGAAAATAATACCCCTAAATCAAGGAAATACCAGGTAGAAAACCAATCCTCCACCAACACTGGTAGGACAAGTTGCTGTATATAAACAGGGAGCAAATCCCAAATTTACTAATACTGATGACATTACCTAGTGGGTAATAAGATGTCTGCAAACAAGCAACCCGAGAGCACCAAGGACCCCATAGTATAGTTCGATCTGATCTACGCATAGTCTCTTCAATTGAAATGAACAGCTAGCTTTACAAATTGGCCTACACCTCAAAGTGGCTTGCTCATTTATGGCCCTGTCTGTTGTATTTTATTTATTTAATTTATATACCGCCCTTCTCCCAGAAGGACTCAGGGCGGTGTACAGCCAAAATAAAACACACAGATATAAAATTTAAAAAACAATTTAAGAAATATTAAATAATTTGGCCCATATCTAATTAAAATAAAACTACCCGTTTTAGACATTTAAAATTATGAATTCAAGGTTAAAAAATTAAAAAGTTAGGCCAGCCCGGCTTATTGGAATAAAAGTGTCTTGAGGGCCCGGCAAAAGGTGCGTAAGTCGGGAATCCTCCACATCTCGAGGGGCAATTCATTCCAGAGGGCAGGAACCCATTTTTTAAATGAATCACAAGTTAGTAACACGATTGTTAAGTGAATCTGGCTTCCCCATTGACTTGGCTTGTCAGAAGGTCGCAAAAGGTGATCAAATGACTCCAGAGCACAACAATCATGATAAATATGAATCAGTTGTCAAGTGTCTGAATTTTGATCACAGGACCATGGGGATGCTGCAACAGTTATAAGAGTGAAAAATAGCCATAAGTCACTTTTTTCAATGTCGTAACTTTGAACGGTCACTAAACCTACTATTCTAAGTCAAGGACTATCTGTCATCTAAATGAATATTTTATATATACAACAGTACAGTCACAAGTAATCTTTTGATCACAAGGAGGTGAGAAACTTTTTGTTATCTAAATCATGGACTTTTCTCTAAATGCTAGGTTGGAAGGCAATGTTTCTTTTCCTTATATATTTCCAATAAGTTTCTTAATTTTACTGTTTTTGAGATCAAATAACACTTGAATTCATCATTTAAAAATATTTTTTATGATCTACTCTGAGAGAAAGCATGCATCAAAACTACCCACAAATGATGCTAAACGTTTACCCACAGACATAATCTTCTCTATATGTCATGACAACATATTTATTTAATAGTCTGTGGTGAGTTTTCTTTCTTAATATTATCTTTGATTATCTCCCCAAACATCAATTTGAGGTTGCATCTATCTCCTACCTATGAAATTCATTACCTCAGTTCTGGTAATTGCCCAAATAAAGCAGAAACTCTATAATTTATGCAACATTTAGCTAGATATATGCCATTAAAGTCCTCATGAAAGAGGAATATAATTGCCCTGGTTCTTTGAAATATTATCCTTTTCTGGACTTCCTGATATTTTTAAATAGTTGTTTTAACTTTTGAGTAATTTTTAACCAGCCCACATATTGTTTTTACAATGTGTGTCTTAGCTATTGCTTTTACAAAACTTTTATTTGGGAAAATGAGCTGCATACCTATTAAATTACAAAATACAAATGAAAGTAGGTCTGCCAAGATTTAAGTTAAAAAAAAAGTGCATTTGTTGATATTGGTTAGCAGAAATGTCATGTAAATATCTGGACAAAAAAGATTTTTTTCATGTCAAATAGATCTATACAGATCTATACAGATCTACAGGAAAACGTGTTTTACTGCAAAAGTCTATCTGATACTAGAAACAATACAACTGCTATCCTGTGAAACTTCAGAAGTACTGGTATTTCTGACTAATCTCTTGCTAAACTGAACTACATCATTTCACAATGTTGACATGTTTAAATGTAAGAAATGTTTGCCTAATCCTGAAATTACATCTGATTATAGCATTGAATGCTGCAATTTTGAAACAAAGATTTCCTTTTAAAAAAATAACTAAAGAATAAGTGCAAGGTATAATTGTATACATTTACTGCATTATTTATCCCCACTGAAAAGCATTAACAACTATTCTTTTAGAAAATTGGATATCTTATTTCTGCTTCCATTATCTGGATGATAGTTTTGTTAATGCAGACAAATAAGAAATGGAAATGATAGTTTTATTTAATTAAATTAAAGTTAAAATTGAACATTTTTTAAATAATTTTTTAAATTTCCTTTTAATACAAACATTCCATCTTATGTTAGACAGTGTGTCATCTGAGTATAAAATTCTTTGTGTTTTAACAAACTTACCACCATATTCATTTCTTACATTCATTTTTATATTAACACTAGTTAATAATAATACTGATAAAATAACAAAACTAACATTTCTCTTCTTTATTATCTATTTTTATAATACATTATATAAGAAATGCTTTGTTATTAGTATGAGAAAAAATTAGAGAGCAACACTACTTGAAGATACCAGTCTGGCTTCCGACGATGAAAGCACTTATACATCCAAATATTATTAATATTGCTAGATACAAAGATACTTTGTCAGAAAAGGGGTAACCTAAAATGAAATGTGAATTGGAAAGTGGGATTGATATGGATTGGTAAACACAGTTGCAAATACAATCTAGATATGAAAAGGATGCTAAACTTTATGGTTTTTATATGGAACTGACAGAATTAGATAAGATATTGACAGGAATAGAAGAGAGAATGATAAAAAAAATTGTACAGTTACTTATTGAGGGTTAAATTAGAAGAACAAGTCAAAGAAACAATGATAGCATGGGTGAAAAAATTATGGTCACACGATAGAGCTAGATAAATGGCAGCAACTATGGGATAGGAATTACAAATTAACATTGTCAACTGCATACAAGGAAAACCTATATAAGAGTTTTACAGATGGCACTTAGCTCCAGAAAGACTGGCTAAAATGTTTAAAGATAAATCAACTAAATGTCGGAAATGTCAACAGATACCGGGATCGTATTATCAATATGTGGTGGACGTGTGGGGAAGCAAAAAGATACTGGGCAAAAATTTGTATGTGGATAGAGAAGATGATGCAACAACATATTGATTTAAAACCAGAACTGTTCCTGTTGGGGATTTACTGGGAATTTATAGTAAAGAAACTGTGTATTTGATTATTCATGTAATAACTGCAGCTAGAATTGTATTTGCACAAAATTGGAAAAGCAAAGATATCCCTACAGATGAAAAAGTGATTAAGAAAATATTAGAATGTGCAGAAATGAACAGATTAACATTTGTAATTCAAGAAAAGGAAGAATCAGATTATTATAATATATGAGAGTTATTTTATCAATGATTAGAGAATAAATATGAAAACTGACATTAATATTACTAATTTTCTTAAATTCTACAGTGGTCGTGTCTGTCAATAGTGAGATGGGCAGCATATAAATTTAATAAATAAATAACTGTATGGACTCTCCAACAATTTTACACAATACAGAAAAAAGATGAAGTTTGTGCTAACAAAGTGTAATAGAACATTTTTCCTTGCAGAAAATCTTTAATATTTACTCTATTTACAGTTTGCACATCTATTTTGTCCCTTTTCCATAACAAAATTTGTCTGATTATTTTTAACATTCTTTCAATCAAATTTGGCAAATATGTTACTTGTGACCAAGTTCATTGTTTTTTTTTAAACTGTTCCTTTAAATCTTCTTCCCAAAATGATTCTCTGAAAACAAAAAAATTTCAGTTATCAATTATACATAAAATTGCAAAGAATTGACTACCCCTACTCCATCACCTGGAAACATATTATCCCAAAATGATGCCCACAGAATATATCATCAAAGAGAATTTTCCTGCACTGTTTCATTTTTCTCTTGTGGAATACTCGTCAAGTTTGAATAGCCTGAAAAAAAGCAAACTCTTTGCTTTGGGTAAGATATGCCTCCTGTATTTTAAATGTATTCTTTCCAAAATTGTATAGAATTTCCAGAGTCTATATTTTGTATATATCACTTTCTCTGATATAATTATTAAATCTGGAGAAAGAAAGATAAAGTAATGAAAGTAACCACACACTCAGCATCCCAAAATTTTAGGCAAATCTTGAATTCTCAAGGAGGTTGATGCCTGCGCTGTCCCTCTAAAAATACAAATAAGAAAATAAAAAATCAAGCAGAACTTTGAATTGTATTAGAGAACTCAGGCTAAGCTGTAATTGAAACTGAAGTGAGAGGGAAGCAAGATGCACTGAAACTTGGAAAAGTCTCTGTTTGCTTATACTGATAAGAGACTGACACAGATTTCTCCATGCAATTGCTAATATGCCTTACTTCTTTACAAACCATCCATTTTTAATAATGTAAGATGGAGCGGGGATGGAATTGTGATATCACATAATAAATTACATCTGCTTTGCCAAGAGACTACCAGAAAGAAGCATCTTTTCTTTAACAAAAGAAAAAAGAAAAAGAAAAGAAAAAGAAATAGATGCTCCAGAACATGCACTATGTTTGTTACACAAACAAAAAGGGAGAAAAATTTCCAGTGCTCATTTTGTGAAGTTTTTTTTAAAAAATTAATAATCATTATAGTAATAGTACTTTAAGAACTCTCACCTTGTTATGAATCCAGACAAGAGATTTCACCTGGTGTCTGTTGCTGCGAGACAGCCCAATGAAAACCAAGGAATAACATTCATTAACACTCAAGAATGTAATGCTTAAAACTGCTCTACACGCCTAGTTGCCCGCCCACTTCAAGCTTGGCTAAATCCAGACTTCATCTTTGTGTAAGGAACCTTAACAAAGTATTTACTGATTTACTAAGATGATCTGAATCAGCTTTAAGTATAGCTATGATTTCACAAGCTGAAGTCCTACAAGTACCTACTTGGAAGGAAATCTTTCAACTAAAATGAAATTTATTCAGGATGTAGTAGGTTTACATACTTTCAGAGTATATTTTTTTTAAAAGCACAGCATGGCCCTTAAACCCACTGAAATAATCAACTTTATTTTAATCTAGACCATCATGACAATTATGCTGGGGTATAAAATGGGTATAAAAATATAAAGTTATATTGATATAATAAAATAAAGTAAAAATGCATTTAAAATAAAATTACAGAGTATTCAAATTACAGAATCCTATAAAGCTACAAATATTACAATGAATAATTCAAAACTATAACAGGACTAAGTAGTACTAGAATCTATAAAATCCTACAAGAATGTAAGGCTATGATAAATTATATTACATCTACTACTTGCTGAAGCCCTGCTAGAGTTTGTTGGAATTAAGAATCCAGCCGATTTTAACAAAAAAATAGTTAAATACAACAGAATTTTATGTGTATATTTAAACGAAAGGGAGAGAGCAGAAAAGGGGATGGAGGAAAGGAGAAAAAAAGAAAAGAAAATATATTGAGTAATGGAAGTCTAGTTAAGGCTCAGTACTACCTTACATGGAGAAGTTGTTTATGTTTAATCATCACTCTACACATAAAACCGTCTGAGATCCCTGCCACCTGATCAGCTAGCAAGAAGTTAATGCAATCAACGCCTGAACTATATAGAACTACATCTAAACATATTTTTAAAGTTGAAGGCATGAGTCATTTCAACCTATAGGCCACACAATTAAGAAGACTACCATTTAATTGTTGCAATGTTGACCTACATGTTATTCCAAGCTTGATGACTTCCTACTAAAGTTTTGAGTCCCAAACGTTATATTATCATTACAAATGGTTATAAATAAATTTGTTTTGCTTCATTTCTGTTACCTAAATAGAAACGGCTAAGGACCGGCATCAGTAAATAGCAATATAATAAATACTCTTTCTGTTTTTTAAAAATAATTCAGTTCCTAACTATAGATGGGAGAGGGAATCAAATCCACTTGGTTTAACAGAAAATCTCTTTCAGCAATATGTATTGATGTTTAAGTAGTGCATGAAAAACTTATTGTGAGTTGCACAATAATATTACTGGGCTCTTACTAAGTGGAAAATCTCCCATAAGAGGAACTTGAAAATCGACAAGAGCAAAAAGTAGGTACAAATTTGCCTGTCTTTATAATATTAAACAAAATAAATATGAAAATATCTAATAAAGCTAATTACAGATTAGAGATCTAGTTTGGTGTAGTCATTAAAGCATAAGGCTAGAAACTGGAAAACTGTGGGTTCTAGTCCTGCCTTGAACACAAAGCCAGTTGGGTGACCATGGGCCAGTCACTTTCTATCAGCCCAAAGAAGGAAACAATGACAAACTATTTCTGAAAATCCTTGCTGAAAAAACTGCAGGGATGTGTCCAAGCAGTTTCTAAGAATCATACATAATTGAAAAGGGTGGGGGGGAGAGTAAAATAGTTCTTTAAAATGATGGAAATATCATGGGCTGGTGTTCCATATGAGAGCCTAGGAACCCAAAGTCCTCATCTTCTAATAACCGTTCAAAGTGAAAGTGTCCACACTATATATTATTGCTTTATCTCAATAATTAAACAAAGAGAATATTGCAGATGCTGTTACACCTGATGTCCTTCTTTGGGCATTAATCAGAAGCAAGCACTGATCTGATGAGTTCCTTCAGAAGTGGATTAAGAGACTACCAGGAAATCCCATGGATACATTCTATCCACTGTATAAATTATCCATGGCATTCCCTACTAGTCTCTTAATTCACATTCAGGAAAAAGGCAATAGCAAACCAATTTTATATTATTATCAAGAATATAGTTGCTAAAAGTTGAGCTCAACTCCTGGAATCTTAACATTTAGCATATTTTGGACAAGATGAATGAATCATAAATGGATAACTGATGAGACTATGTAACTCAACTTAATGAATAGTACTCTGTATCCAGCATCACTTAAACTATGAATTTTAAGCATAAATGTCAAACATGCTGAAATTTTCCAAGAGACCACCAAAGGGGACGCTGAGAAGACTCTGTGGATACTACCTCTCCATTCCCTTTACCATTTTTCAAGAGAGAGAGATATGGAAAATTAGATGGAATTTGTGGCAGCAAATGCTAACAAAGGTAGGGGAAATCTGGTAGATCTTAACATGTCAGTGACGGCATCATTTGCTATTACAATCATAGGAATGATCTGTATTTTCTTCTGGGAAACAGTGCTACAAGAACCATTAACAGCCAGTATAGCTCTATAAGCCAGTTCTATCTCCTGATTACGGCACCTGATTAGAAAGTGGGAGATGGTGAGTTCTAGGAAGGACTATTAGGAATAGAATAGAATAGAATAGAATAGAATAGAATAGAATAGAATAGAATAGAATAGAATAGAATTCTTTATTGGCCAAGTGTGATTGGACACACAAGGAATTTGTCTTTAGTGTATATGCTCTCAGTGTACATAAGGAGAATAAAATACATTTATCGAGAATAAAAAGATACAACAGAGTGATAGTCATGGTTACTAAAAGCTATCAAATCATACTAGGAAACAAAAACAATATAAATTGAAAGATACAAGCAACATGGTTATAGTAATAAGTGGGAAGAGATAGATAATAGGAAGAGAAGAATAATATTAATACAGTCTTAGTAAATTATTTTACAGTGTTGTGGGAATTAGTTGTTAAGCAGAGTAATGGCATTCGGGGAAAAACTGTTCTGGTGTCCAGTGCCATATAGCGTCATTTTGAAGGTAGAAGTTGAAACAATTTATATCCAGCATGTGAGGGGTCTTAGATATTTTCATTGCCCTCTTTTTGATTTGTGCAGTATACAGATCCTCAATGAAAGGCAGGTTGGTAGCAATTTTTTTTTTTTTTGCAGTTCTAATTATCCTTTGAAGTCTGTGTTTGTCTTGTTTGGTTGCAGAACCAAACCGGACATTATGGAGGTGCAGATGACAGACTCAATAATTCATATACCAACTTAATAATTCATATACCGCTTTACAGTGCTTTACAGCCCTCTCTAAGTGGTTTACAGAGCCAGCATATTGCCCCCAACAATTTGAGTCCTCATTTTACCCACCTCGGAAGGATGGAAGGCTGAGTCAACCATGAGCCTAGTGAGAATTGAACTGCCAAATTGCAGGCAGCAGGCAGGCAGCAGAAGTAGCCTGCAGTACTGCACTCTAACCATCTACCACCACGGCTGTATTAGATATATTCGTCATCTTGAGTTATTTCTAAAAAGAATAAAGACAGGATAAAAATAGATTTAGTTCATTTTTCTATGTTGGGAGAAGGCTCCTGTACAGATTTCTGTTCTGTTTGTGCAGGAACCTTTTCATTGCTTTCTATTCATCTTTCCCAAAATAATTGACTGAGTTGATATCCTTCCTGCCTGACATTACATCCCCATTTTCAAATTTCAAATTATAAGATAAAAATAAATTGAAAAAAACTATTAAAATTGGAAGTAAATTTAATTTAAATTAAATTAAAATTAATTCAGTTAAGAGTTAAAAGACTGATGAGAGAAATGTAGATGGCATAAGGAATCATCCCACTCTGGTAAAATCCTGCATTAAGGCAACTAACATCAGAGAGGCATCTCCCAAACTGGCATGAAGATAAAATCTGGGAGGAGAAAAATGTGCTCAGATTTGCAAGGTTCTATTACTATAGCTATTCCAATGAAATATTTATTATTTGTTTGTTTAGACATATATGGCATTGGTTTCCTAATCTGGTACACCCTATAGAGCTAACGAGAATTTTTTTGCCTTCTTCCTTGAATACAATATGCAGTGGTGAAGAGCACATCCTTGGGCAGGATGTTATTCCATAGCAGAGCTCCCTCTAGCTCAGGGCTGAAATGCTCTCAGTTCAGACCGGATTGCCCAATCCAATAGCAATGGTGGCGGGTGGTTTGGAGAACCGGTAGCAAAAATCCCTGCCTCCCCCGCCCCCATGCCCAGCTGAGCTACACAATCATCAGAGGCCTTTTTTTTATTTTTTAAAGCATTTTTTCTACAACCTCTTCAGCCGAAAAAATGTTTTTAAAAGTTAAAAAAAAAAAAAGCCTCTGATGATCCTGCAGCTCAGCCGGGATCATCAGAAGCTTTTAAAAGCATTTTTTCTACAATCTCTTCAGCTGAAGAGATTGTAGAAAAAATGCTTTTAAAAGGCTCTGATGATCCCAGCTGAGTTGCGTGATCGTCAGAGGCTTTTAAAAACATTTTTTTACAACCTCTTCAGCCAAAGAGGTTGTAGAAAAAATGGTTTTAAAAGTAAAAAAAAAAAAAAAGTTGGACACGTCCACCCAGTCACATTACCCCCACAACCACACCACGCCCACAGAACCGGTAGTAACAAATTTTACATTTCGCCACTGCTCTAGCTGCCAGATAAACTTCTGGCAATGGGGATGGAAGGTGACTCTTCAAGAGGGCTTCTCCTGCTGATTTAAGAAGTCAAATATGATCGTGTAAAAGATGTTTTTTCTTTAGAAAGTCTTTACACCTTTAACTTCCTAAGTCGTCTGTGGATCCCTGAGGGGCCACAATGTCACAGGTGGTCTGCGAAAGCGTGAAGATATGCTATGATTTAAATCTTGAATTAAGACTTGAGGGGTCCATGGCCAAGATCCATGGCCACAAAAGGTATTTAAAGGAGGTCTGTGTGAAGAAGGGGTTAAGAACCACTGTCATTTACAGCTTTAACAGTCATGCCCTGTCCTACATATGCTAAGTAAGTAATTGGCTGTGCTGGAATCTGGCATTGAGCTGAGGGGAGATGTGAAATTAGCCTTAAATTGCTTGTAGGGTATTTATATAGTAGTGTGTGCTGTTGTCTGGTAAGATTCCCATCTCTAGGCAAGCAACAATAAAGATACCACTCTGATCAGCTCATCCTGCCTTATCTGATTCCTGGTGCCTGACATTGACAGATATCTAGATCTTTCATATATGCGTCTTGCAAAAACAGTGCCTCATAGTGATTAACCAGGCTTTCTACCAACTACCATTTTCTCACATTTGTCAAGGGGCAGCCCCTTGTAAAGTGCACTGCAACAGTCAAGACAGGATATGAATAACATTGCTTTGTGTAAGTAGCTCAGGAAGGGTTTCAGGTGACTTTTTAGTCATTGTTTCCTCATCATAACTTGAGTTGAGACTTGAACTGGAATTTGCAGGTCCAAAGACAGCTGAGGATTTCAACGCAATCCTAAATTTCTAGACAGGATGTTAACCCATACAGAACATTATATAGCCTTCACCTTAAGTTTAATTTAGTTTAGTTTAGTTTATTTGATTTGTATACCGCCCTACTCCCGAAGGACTCAGGGCAGTGAACAGCCAAGCAATAAAATACATAAATACACAAAATTTAAAACCAGATAAAATCAAATTAAATCATTTTGGCCCAGACAGATTAAAACACCCCAATAATTTAAAAACAGATTAAAATTTACATATTAAAAGAGGGAGGAGAGTAAGCCAAGCCCGCTTGATGGAATAAAAAGGTCTTCACAGCGAGGCGGAAGGTGCGCAGATCCGGAATCCTCCGTATCTTTGGGGGGAGCTCATTCCAGATGGTAGGTGCCCCCACAGAGAAGGCTCTCCCCCTAGGGGTCGCCAGCCGACACTGTTTGGCTGACGGCACCTGGAGGAGTCCCTCTCTATGAGAGCGTACTGGATGGTGGGAGGCTATTGGTGGTAGTAGGCGGTCCCGTAGATAACCAAGTGCACCAAGTGCAGCACTTCGTTTGGATTTAATTTTTCCTTAATTTAAACTACTGTCAAGATTATCAACTTGTTCAAGGGTACTATGTACTAGGTTTTATACGATGAGGAACAGCAGAGCTTGATGTAATTTCTGAATAACACCCCAGAGGGTTTGTGTATATGTAGTTTACTTTGTCTAGAACCCATGAATCAAATAATTGGAAGCAAATAAACAAATGACTCAGAAAAAAATTGCAGATGGAAATACCTAAATACTGTAATTGCAGCAGAATTAAATGGATCATACTTATTGCTTTCATGGCACAGATTCCATCCAAACTCTGCGGTATTAAAACAAGGCTAAAATAGCTATTTCATGTAGTGATTACCACCAGACATCTTGCTAAGCAAAAAAAAAACAAAAAAAAAAAAACAACCCAAACCCAAAAACAAAAAAAACACAAACAAACAAGCAAGCAAAAGACATGCAATTGCACCTAGACAACAAGCAGGAACTGGTTGGACCACAAAATAGACAAAGTAATAGAAAATGCAGAAGCTAAAGCCTGGGATTTTAGAATTTAACAGACAAGCAACCGCCACATAATACCTTAGATTTTAACAATTGCTAATAAGCAAGGTCCACTTACCTTCCTTACCAGTTCGGAAGCACACGCATCTTTCTGCGCAGAAGGTTAAAACCAGGAAGTAATGACACCCAGACACCTACCGGATCGCTGAACCACAGGGGAAAATCGCTACCGGATCGGGTGATCCAGTCCGATCCGGGAGCATTTCACCCCTGCTAATAAGACAAAAATGTCTGGAGAGTGGATGTTGCAGTATCTGGAGAAACAGAACAGAAGAGATGAATCTGAAAATGGAAGTAGAACAACTGTGGCAAAGGAAAGCAAGGATAATACAAATTGTAATAGGTGCCTTGGGTACAAACTTATAACATTTGGAGCACCACTTGAACACCCTCAAGCATTGACAAAATCACCATCAGTCAATTGCAAAAGGCAGCTCTACATGTGTTTCTATTAATCTGCTTATCAGCTTAATTTAGAATTTGAAGGACGAATATGGAAGAATACTAAGAGAGATGCCAGGACTTTAATAAACTTTTAAAAAGTCCCTAAATGTCCCTAAATACTTACAAAATCAGGAGGATATGACCCCAATCATCTGGTAAACCATAATGGCAAGGAAAGTTCATGTTCTGGTACTCAATTCACCAGGAAGCTGGGAAGGAAAAGGAAATCTTATACACTTTTGGAATCTTCACCCAGTTTTGGGATAATCAACATGGGAAATTGTTTGTATTTGCAATCGTTGGAAAGGAACAGGTTACAAGAGAGTAAACAAGCACATAATGGGAAATACACATAGAAAGGAAAGCAAGCATAATAATAAATGGAGAAATCACAAGAACACTCAAAATAAAGAAAGGAGTTCTTTTTTTCCTTATATAAGGAAATTCCTTATTTCCTTTATTAAGGAAGACAATTATGTAAAATTAATACAACAAATAAAAGTAGATTTGGAAAGGTGGGGGCCATTATATTTATCTTTACTAGGTCAAATCGCAACTATCAAAATGCACATTCTTCCAAAACTATTATATTTTTTTCAAACCATACCCATAAAACTGGACAAGAAATTTTTCATGGAACTGAATCAAATTACAGCAAAATTCATATGGGCAGGAAAAAAAGCAAGAATAAAATTATCTGACCTTCAGGATAGCAGAAGTAGAGGTGGCCTAGGGCTCCCAAACTGGCGACTTTATTATAAAGCAGCAATCTTGGTTTGGGTTAAAAAGTGGATAAATTTGACAAATAAAAGATTACTTATACTGGAAGGACATGATTTTAAAAAAGGATGGCATACCTTCTTACGGGACAGAGAGAATAAATCTCATTTATTTTTTTTCAACATAAAGTATGAGAAGCTCTAATGCAAATATGGCAAGAAATTAAGAAAAAACATTATATGAAAATTCCTAGCTGGGTCTCAATGATGGAAGCAATGATTCATCCCAACACCCTAGATATAAGCAAAATGGCCAAACATAATGAAATTCTGGACAGGCAGGGGAATTTAAAAAATAGGCAAGAATTGGAAGAACAGGGAATAAAAATAGACTCGTGGCCATGCTTGCAATTAAAATCACGATATACAAAAGATAAAGATGAATATGGAATTGAAATGCAGTCACAACAACTGGATAAAATATTGATTCGCCCAGATGAAAAAATGATAACCAAAGATGAAGATGAAGACGGAGATGAAGTATGAAATATGAAATTAATGTAATGATAAATATACAAAGTTTTTTCTTATGGGAGTTAAGCCTTTGTTAAATAATTGTTAAATGAGAATAATATTATAAAGGGATATATAAAATTGTTAAATGACAGAAATTAAATAATTGGTAATTTTGGATATGGGATTTTGCACGAAAGAATCTTAACCAATCGACACACTTTCCGTGATTGTATTGAATGATGGTGGTTTTATGTTTTGTTTTGTCTTAAATAAAAAATTTTTTTAAAAAAAGTTAGCCAACATCCTGTAACCATACCTTTAATACCATCAAACAATAACCTCTGCCTATCTCAGGTTCTTGTGAAGGATTCAGTAGGTGGCAAATCAATAAAAACCCCAAATCCAATCTAAACATCTGGCTGACTATGCAACCAATCGTAATCAAGGACAGAACTGAAAGATCATTTCATTTTATATGTATTAAATTTGTTTGCCTCTCGTCACTGTAAAATCATCAAGTAATTCAAAGTACAGATTTTGCAAAGGAAATAGTAGATCGTGTACGCAACTTGTGCTAGATTGCTGCCACTGTTTATAAACAACACCATTAAATGTCGCAGTCATCAAAATTATTCCCTAGAATACCTATACCAGTAATGACAAATTGGTGAGAACATATAATTGAAAAGGTATAGCTGATCCTCAACTTGCAACAGTTCATTTAGTGACCATTCAAAGTTACAACGGCACTGAAAATCTTAAGTTTTCATACTTACGATGGTTGTAGCATCCCCATGGTCATGTGATCAAAATTCAGATGTGTGGCAACTGCTTCATATTTATGACGGCTGCAGTGTCCCAGGTCATGTGATCCTCTTTTGTGACCTTCTGACAAGCAAAGTCAATGGGGAAACCAGATTCACTTGACAACAATTTGACTAATTTAACAACTACAGTGATTCACTTAACAACTGTGGCAAGAAAGGTTGTAAAATGGGGCAAACTCACTGAAGAAATGTTTCACTTAGCAACAGAAGTTTTGGGCTCAATTGTGGTCATACGTTGAGGACTACCTGTAGTTGAAAATGAACAGGTCGAAATGTTGTGGGATTTCTGAATAAAGGCTGATAAAATCTTGGCTGAGTGTTAGTGTACACAGTACAATACCTCATACAGTACTTGTGGTTGAAAAGAAGGAAGTATGGATAATTGATGTGGCAATACTAGGAGGAAACAGCATAGAACAGCAATGTCCAACCTTTCCAGCTCTGCAGATTGGCCGAGGTTCTGAACAGGCCTGGCACCGGGCCATGGACTTGGGGTTGGGGACCCCTGGTGTAGAAGACAAAGAATTGGAGAAAGTCACAAGCATCAACATCTGAAAATAGAAATTGAAAGATTATGGCATAAACTGGCTATGGTGGTCCCAATGATTACAGCACCCTGAATGCCGTAAAAATAACTATTTGGATGGTACTTTAAAAAATCTTCAGATTGACAAAAATCCCAGAAGTCAATTGCAAAAGGCCACAGTGCTTGAATCAACACATAAACTAATCATATCCATTACAATATCCTAGGTTCCTAGGCAGAGGTGGGTTTCAGCAGGTTCTGACCAATTCTGGAGAACCAGTAGCGGAAATTTTGAGTAGTTCGGAGAACCGGTAGTAAAAATTCTGACTGGCCCCACCCCCATCTATTCTCTGCCTCCCAAGTCCCAGCTGATCAGGAGGAAATGGGAATTTTGCAGTAACCTTCCCCTCGAATGGGGAGGGAATGGAGTATCCTTTCCCTGCCACGCCCACAAAGCCATGCCCACGAAACCATGCCACGCCCACAAAGGCACACCCACAGAACTGTAGTAAAAACTTTTGAAATCCACCACTGTTCCTAGGAAAAGCTCAATGTATAAAAATCAACACCAGCTAGAAAACTGGCAGCTGTCACTTCACATTTTCTGAACAGGTTGTAATAATAAATGATTTGCTTAGACAATTTCTCATTTTGAAAGATTAATATAACGATTGCTGGAATCTGGCATTGCCTAATTTAGGTAACAAATTTGACTGAATTGTTGGGTGGATCCTACATTTGAGCAAAACTAAAGCTACCATGATAAAAGTGTCTAATCTTGATTAAAATAGACTTCCTGTGTGGTCGCTTGTACTTTTAGAAATTTCAAAAAAGCAACATTTTCAGTGGGACCCATTATTAAAAGGTGATATGAAGAACACCGGACATAGAATATTTCTTATGTATTTCCTCTCTCAAGAGCTGGACTTACTAACTCTAATATGAAGTTACAACCTTTTAATGGGTTGCAAAATACTGTGAAGGAAGAACAGAAAGGACAACCAGAGTCCAGCAGTAATTGGACTTTGGTTCCAATCATATCACGCGATGACAAGACTTGTAACCAAATAATATTTGCAAGACTTAACTGGATTTAATTGACAGAGTTTGCCAATTACAGAGGAAATTCAGTCATAAAATATTGTGGTGGAACTTCTGATTTCATCCTGTCCCACTTTATGTCCTGTCCCATTTTATCACCGGAGAAAGTGTGTGGTTAATGTCTCAGAAAACTGGGCTTCTATACATCATATCCTTGCCACACCTCTTTGAGCAATGTTGATTTACTTACTACTTTCAGGTTCTTCCATTTGACAGCTTCCTTGCCAATCCTGTTCCCATCGTGCCTTCCTGAGCCATCTGTGAAAAATGCCCTCTTCACCTAACCTGTTCTTAGTTGTGGAAGAACAGGCTGCTTGGAGAAAAAAAAAATTGCAGGCACCTGGGCTGCCTTCTTTCCCTGCCACCTGAACCTCACCCCTCCCCATCAGCCTAGCCCTAGCAGATTGCCAATAAACCTGCAATCTTGACAAAGGTGTGGGAAGAGACAGGAAAGGACCTGTATTTTAGATCTCTTGCAGCCACTAGCAAACAGTACAACAGCCAAACAATAGAAAGGTGGAGAATTCAAAAGAGAGGAGAAGTAATATACTAGCCCAGCAAGACAAAACCCAACATAAAAAAGGTGCAAGAGCTCTACCTTATAGGTATTAATAGAAAAAGAAGAGAGAGGAAGGACTTAAGATAAAAGAGGCTTAAGAAAGAAATGTTGATGCATACTAGTGCTGAAATTTTATTCCTTATCAAGCTTGTTTCTGAGCGGGGATCAAAAAAACAATAGGTAATTTCATGAAATTGTTCTATACCCAAGAGAATTAACAGCAAGCTGTTAGATGGACCGCTGCAGGGACCCCCTACTGCCTGCACATTATCTATATTACAATCAGCCTCTCCAATTGAATACTTATCTAATCACCCATTTCTCATATCAGCATCATTCCATATAAGCACCTTCCTTCCTTCCTTCCTTCCTTCCTTCCTTCCTTCCTTCCTTCCTTCCTTCCTTCTCTAACTTTTCTAAGAATACACTTATCTAAGGCAATGATCATCAACTGGTTGTCCGTGGACCACTGGTGGTCCGTGAGAAAATGTTGATGGTCCGCAGAAAAATTATTTGCATTTGTTTTTTTTTTATTGAAAAAGTTTTACAAACAGCAATTTTTCCCCCATTTCCCCCCCATCCCTCCCTAACCCCCCCCAAACCCTCTCTCCCCATGACTTCCCCAAGGTGAAATCCATCCACATTGTTTTATATCATACTTTACCACCCCTCTATTCTCCTCCCTGTGCACTATAAATTTCTACATCACAATAAGCTATTTTGCCCCCTATAAACTATACATTTCTACACAACATTTAGCTAAAAACTATATGGTACTTCCTGGTTTGGTATTTATTCTGCACATAATCTATCCAATTCTTCCACTCCCTTACATAAGTCTCTTGAGTCCGGTCTTTTAAGTATGCTGATATCTTCGCCATTTCTGCGAAACTGGCCATCTTCAAAGTCCATTCTTGAATTATAGGCACATCAACCCTTTTCCAATATTGACCAATCAGTAACCTGGCTGCTGTCACCATATACAATATCAATTTTGTTTCACCCACTGAAAAACCCTTAACTATACCTAGTAAAAACAAATGTGGAGAAAATTGAATTTTTTTCTTTAAAACATTTTGCATCACCAACCAAATCTTTATCCAAAAAGCCTTGACTTTCTTGCATGTCCATCATATATGATAATATGTAACATCTAAACAATCACATCTCCAACATTTCGGTTGAACATTAGGATACATACATGACAGTTTCTTAGGATCTAAATGCCACCTATAAAATATTTTATAAAAGTTTTCCCTTAAGTTCTGTGACTGTGTAAACTTAACATTCTGAACCCATATTTTTTAATTATTTGCATTTGTTATGTTGCACTAAATCAGAGGTCCTCAAACTACAGCCCCTAGGCCAGATACGTGCAATGAACACTTGTGTTACTGCAGAGAGTCTCCCCCTTCAGTGTTTTTTTGTGTCAGTCAGAGGGGGGCAGAAATTCTTACTTGGGGTCTGCTTCAGCCTCCTGGTACAGAGCTTTGGGCGAAGGCTGGAGGGAGGCGCCACTGATGGTGAAGAGATGGCGCCTTGTTCCAGTGGGATTGCATCATGGCCTGGAACTGACTGACCATCTCAGCCTGCTGAACCTCCAGGTACCGGTACCTGGCCTTGCACTCCCACAGATTTTCCCTCTGCTTGGAAAGCCTATGCTCGTAGTCCTCAGTGAGGTGCTTCTGCTGAGCCTCCTTCTTGGTCATATCCAATTTGAACTGAGCCAGCTGTTTTGCCAACTCTTTCTCATGGTGGCTGCTTAGGTCCAACAACTGCTTCTTGTTGGGGCCCTAAGGAGCCCATGTGGGGAGGCGAGGAGTGGCTGGCAGGGCAGGGGTGAGTAGAGGCCAGTGACACGCCCCTCGAAATGAGTGACATTGTGTTGGCCATGACCAGCCAGTCACATGCCCACCTAGCCATGCCTGCCCGGTCATTGGGCAGATCATATTAGTGATCCACTGGATTTAAAATTATGAATTTAGTGGTCCCTGAGGTCCGAAAGGTTGGTGTGTCCCTGATCTAAGGAGAAGTCTTCCTTGCAATGCATGCCTTATCTCACTCCCATGGATAAAGTTCTATTAAGGCTTGTGAAAAATGAAAACAAAATCTTTTTTAAAAGAATGAGAATACTATCATCGTACTATCATCATCATCATCATTTAAGCCATTGTCTATCCACTGCAGGATGAAGGCATCTTCCACATGTTTCCAACCAATATGGTTATGAGCTTTATTTTTGCCAATTGGGCCTGCAATATTGCCACAACCAGGGGTGGGATTCAGCCTATTCGCTCTGGTTCGTGCGAGCCGGTTGCTCCGACATTCAGCTGAAAGTGAATCGGTTCGCTCCGACTGTCAGCTGGGCCTGCCCCCCGCCCCTGGCTATACCTACCTTTATTTCATTCATTTGAAGCCCAGCTGATCGGCGCGACATTGCCGCGCCTCAGCTCTTTTATTCACCAGGGCTAGTGGAAGGTAACTTTTAATGGAGTTTTGAAATGGACTGTGAAGCGCGCACTCAGCGAACCAGTTGTTACATCGGTTGAATCCCACCACTAGCCATGACCCAGTAGTAGGCTGCGGCTCAGGGATTGGGGACCCCTGTTCTAGAGAATTCTAATGGACTGTTTAGATGAGGCACTTGCCAGATGTGTATATTATTTCATTTGCTCATTCAATGGGGTGATGCAAAGAACCTTTTTCAAAATCAGATCAATAAGTTGTTCTATCTCAGTAGTTCTCAAGAACTTCAATAAATTATATTTCCCACTATCTTGTGACAGGGTCTCAATTCTGGACTTTTTTACATTTTAACTCTGAATTATGGCCATTCCACTTGTCTATGGAAATAAATACCAGCAGACAAGTTATCATTAAAATACATTGATTCTGTTTTCTCCCAATTTCTTATGATCATTTGATGTTTTGTTCTGCTAAACACAACCCGAAGGCAAATGCTGCATATATATTTAAATTTCCTGTAGCAAAGTCAAGACACTTCATACTTTGTCTTCAGTCATAAGATGTGTTTGTTTGAATTTGGCTTAGAGCTCAATGTGAACTTGTCAGGTGAGTTACAGATGTAAATTATCCAGAAAATTTTCCGTAATGGGGAAATAAAATCAATTTTTAAACAAATCTAGATATTTTGAATATCTAGATTTTTGAATGAAAATTGAATATCTTGATATGTATGTCATTTTTATATTTGTATTATCTATAATTTGGTTCACTTACAGAAGTATGTTTGTTGTATAAAATAAATGCATATATACAATTATTATACATCCATTGATTAAATTTGTACTTTAAAGTTTTTAATGTTCTCAGCTATGTGTCCATCTGATGCAAAATCGCAAATAAGGTTTGTTCACTTGCCTTTCCTTGATTGCTTCAAGATAGGAAGAGTCAGAGCTCCCAGTTTGGATGACACAATAAGTTATTTTTACTGGATTAATTTAGCCACTTCAGCTTGGGATAAGTAGGAGAGCAAACATTTGCATACAGCAACCAACAATTCATAATACATGAGTTCTGCCTTATAATTTTGTGCAAAGATGCTCAATATATTTTTGCTACGTAAAGCTGGGAATGATGATTGAATTCAAACTGAATTAAGACAGTATACACCCATAGGTCCTAGAATATGCTAAATAGTACACCTCCAAGATGCAGGTCTGAACTATAAGCTTTCTCATATGTAACAAGGATGAGGAAGACAGATAAAGTACAACGTCTTCTGATCTTTACTAATGGATCTTGTAACATGTCAACGCTTGATTTATAATTGCGTAATTATAAATTATAACTCTTATGAGGTTAACTTTGACAATGAGAAAATCAGAAAACCAAACAAGTCAAAGTTATTAATAAAAGTAATAATAGGATGGAATATCATTCCATGATGTTCTAAAAGTCATGGACTTGGTTAATAAAATGCGAAATTTTGTAAATTCTTACTGATCACTGGAAAATATCAGGTTTTTGTATACACATAAATATAATATGTGATTGCCAAGTATGCACCTAATAAAAATTAACATGAAATATTTCTCCAGTGCTATTCAGTGCTTGTGAAACTGTTGCAAGGCTGATGTCATGTACAGCAGGGGTCCCCAACCCCACTCTGTGGACCAGCACCAGTCCACAGCATGCTAGAAACCGGTCTGTGAAAACAAGCAAAGCTCCATTTATAAGTTGCAGACAGCACACAAATGCACACCCCCTCTGGTCCACAGAAAAACTTCTCTTCACGGAATCGGTCCCTGATACCCAGAAGGTTGGGGGCCGCTGATATCCTGCAAAGCACAACCACTTAAACTATACATATAATACATGTAATTATATTAATGTCAGCCCTGAAACTGACCTGACTGGAACCATTTTGAGGCTTCAGTGTATAGATTCACTATATAGATTCACTCAGAAGAGGGATAATATTTAAAATGTAGGCGTAATATTAATTCCTAAACCTGGTTTGTTTACATTCAGTAATGCAACATTTAAATGTTTTATAATATACTACAGACAAAACTTTATTGGCCTTTCTACGTTTTCAATTTTATTCTTATTTTACAGGTTGTTACAGACTATTCCTACATAATGAATTGCAATAAAAGTCTAATAATAACAAATATATAAAATGAATATTTTGACAGGAAATGAATGTCTGATTAAGCCCCTAAACAACTTAAAAATGTGAGAGATAAGCTTCCTTGGAAAAATTAAGGTATGTATATGACATGCCACTCAACGAATAGCTTACACATACAGAGAAACGATGTTTGGGCACTTGTTGAATGCAAATATGGTTATTTTTTTCCCAATATTTCTTTCATGGATCAAAAAAATGTAATCCCAGAAAACCTCCCAAAGTTGCTTTGAAAAGAAACTCAACAATATAAACTAGAAGAAAAATATCCACACAATCACACAGTCCCTCTGAACTGTAGCAAATTCAGATGATGGCTGGTCTGCTACTTTTGCATTGTAAACCAAATAGATGACAAACAGTCTCTAGAACCAAGTCGAATTGCATAGGCACAATGACATAAAAAATATATACTAGCAGAATCACTGTAAAAAACAAAAGGCTGTGGAAAAGCCACCATTCAAAGGAATCCATCATATGTGTCATTGTAATCAGTTGGAATTGCCAGTAGAACCAGTGGAAATTGTTGATCATTCGTTTGATATCCATCATTTTCTTGCAATGCCCAGATGATAAACCTAACAGAAAAAAAAAAATAAGACTT
Organism: Arizona elegans; assembly: GCA_022577455.1. NCBI lineage: Eukaryota > Metazoa > Chordata > Lepidosauria > Squamata > Colubridae > Arizona > Arizona elegans. Next base: position 24,315,470 of record JAKOOJ010000005.1, read on the forward strand.
AAAATGATTTAATCAACATATTTATGAAAGCAAAAATATATCAGATGAAAATTCAGAAAAATTAGAGATGAGAATTATGTACCAGTAACATATGAGAACATACTCCCCATGTTTCCTACTCAGCAATTAATTTTATTATGAGGTCTTTGAGAGTGATATGATTATGCCATATAATGAACTTCATAGGATCAGTTTTTAGTTCATAATGTTACCATAGCATCCATTTTAATAAAGATTAAGAACAATGTAATAATTACCAGAATTCAGTAACCTGCTCTGAGAAGGAATCAACTCCCCATCTTCATTTCTCCAAATAAAATACTACTCATAAGAAAAGGTTCCCGGAAAAGCATGGAAAAATCAAGCTGCTAACAAACGAACCTGCCCAGTAGTGGGTTTCAATTTAGTTTGCTACCGGTTTGTTCATGCACACATGTGCGTGCATGCACAGAAGCTTCTGAGCATGTGCAGAAGCATCCGGGCGGGTGGGCAGAGCCTCCCACCACCACCGCTACTAGTTCGCTCAATCCAGGACAAACCAGTAGTAACCTACCACCGAACCTGCCTGACGCTCATTCCACATTCCTGCCAGCTGCATAAAGGAAATTTTGTAAGAAGAAAACAGTTACTTAGTGCTTAGAGATAATAGAAAGTGAAAAAGTTCAGCTCCATTTACAAGCAGGCAGAAAACTTATTCAAGACAGGATATTTCACAATGGGAATTGTCCAAACCTTTTTAGAAACACCAATCCCATGTTGCACAAATCCCAAAACTTCAAAAACATAGAACCATATAAGAATCCCTCCTCTTATCCAGTTTATTGTTCAGCTGACCCAGAAACAAACTGCAAGTAAAAACCTCCTTCCAACAGCTGCTTCTTGGCTTGTCAATTTAACGTCTTGTTTCTTTTCTTCTCCCTTTTCTTCTTCTTTGCCAAATGATCTCCCGGCTGAAATGTGAGCCCTGATTTTTTCCTTCTAGCTGATAAGATGGAAGACTGGGAGGCAGCAAATAGATTGGGGGACGGGGCCAAGCAGAGGTTGTATTTACCAGTTCTCTGAACTACTCAAAATTTCCACTACCGATTTGTGAGAACCGGTCAGAACCAGCTGGATACCACCTCTGTCTCCAACCCCTGAGCCACGTCCCACTACCAGTTAAAAGTGTTAAAAGTGGTTGTCTAATGCTGATCTACGGGGGAGAAGGCTGCCTAGTAATGAACACTTTAATGGAACTTCCAATCCACTCTGCCATTGGTGGGTGCTATGAGTTTTGGCAGCTGATTCATTCAGTAGGGTTAGGTGGGGCTCTCCAGTAAAGGAGAGCCATGAGTCTAGCCACATGTCAACAGCATCCATCAAAACTGTTAGATTGGGTGAGTGAGGAGCCAGGAGCCAGATTGTAGTGAACAACAATTCTTTAATATACAGTGAGAATCCAGCAACTTTGCAGTTAGACAGCTCTCTTTATATAGCTACTTCCCAAGTGTCTTAACTAATAAGCATTGAGATTTTTTCCGCTCTGGCCACTTCGGGTTTGAGTTAGCTGTTGGATGAGCGATTGGCGAGTCAGGGACTGGTATTTCTATTTTATTTTCCAGGTTATCGGGCATTGTTTGGGCCAGACGTTTCCTTAACTGGTCAACGTGTCTTCGCCATACTTTTCCCTTATTGACTTCTACAATTTATGACCTGGGGCCAGTAATGTCAGTGATCTTCCCTGCTACCCAGAGGGGACCTTCCCCATAATTCCTCGTGAAGACAGCAAACCCAATAGAAAAACTTCTAGTCTTACTTTTGGCTTCCATGTACCCCTCTGGGGAGTAATTAGGGTGTAGCCTATCTAGAGTGCAATGGAGTCTCCAGCCCATTAAGAGCTCTGCTGGACTTCGTCCCATTGCCATATACAGAGTGACATGTTGAGCTGCCAGGAAGGTACCGAGTCTGGCCAAGGCCTCTTTGGCCGATCTAACAAATCTTTCAGCTTGCCCATTACTGGCTGGATGAAAAGACACTGTGAGAGCGTGGTGGACCCTTATCTCCGCTAGGTATCCCTCGAATTGAGTAGCCATCAGTTGAGGTCCGTTATCTGACACCAGGTGTCAGGCAACACATGCATGGCGAATAGTTTCCGGAGTGCTTTAATTACAGCCTCTGCAGTGGTGGAGTGCATTAAAATGATCTCCAGCCACTTGGTATAGGCGTCCACCACGATCAGAAAGGTTTGACCATGGAATGGGCCAGCAAAATCAATATGAATGTGAGACCATGGTCCCCGGGGTCTCTCCCACTCTTTGGCCTGGGCAACCAGGGGAGCAGGGTGAGACTCTTGACAGTGGGTACACTTGGCCACCCATTCGGCAATACAATTGTCCATGTCAGGCCACCATACATAGCTCCTTGCCATCCCCCTCATTCTCACAATTCCTGGGTGTCCGATATGCAATGTATTTAAAACCTCCTCCCTTAGACTAGGCAGAATCACCACCCAGTCACCATCTAGCAAACAACCCCCTTGCATAGACAGCTCAAGTTGTTTACATGCAAACGGTTTAAATTCCCTGCCAACCGGGCTGATAGGCCACCCCCTATGCACCCAGCTCATAATGGTTCTCAATACAGAGTCTTTAGCAGAGGCCCTTGCAACTTCAGCAGAAGTGACAGGGCTAGAGTCCAAAGCGTCAATAAGCAGGATAGGGATGTCTGGGGTTGGGTCCTCCAGCAGGTCAGGCAGCAGGCACCTGTTGAGGGCTTTGGCGTGTCCTAAGAACCAGCCGAGCCGATGGACGATACAGTACAAGTAGGCAGCCAGAAAAATGGCCCACTAAGTGAAATGGGGAGACAGGGCCGCAGGAGTGTGCCTATCCCCGACCAAAAGTCCAAGCAGGGATTGGTGGTCCATGACCAGTTCAAAAGTTCACCCAAACAGGTATTCATGAAATTTCTTGACCCCGGCTATAGCCGCCAGGGCTTCCCTGTCCAGCTGGCTATAGTTTCGTTCAGCGCTGGACAGGGTGCGAGAGAAGTATGCAATGGGGGCTTCTAGATCTGTCGGCAGTCTGTGGCTCAAAACTGCCCCCATTCTGAAAGGGGAGGCATCACACACGAGGACAAGGGGAAGCATTTCATTATATTGGATCAGGAGGCTGTCAGCCAAGAGGAGTTTTTTGACAGCTGCAAACGCTGTAGGTTCCGCCCGTCCCCAAACCCACGTAGACTTTTTGACAGGCGTCTATGGAGCGGTTCAGCCACTGTGGCTTTGTCCTTCAGAAATATTGCATAAAAGTTTAATAGTCCCAGGAACACCTGCAGTTCCGCCCGGTTTGTTCAGTTTGGTGCGTTGTGAATAGCCCTGATTTTACTTTCAGTGGGGTGTATTCCAGTCCCGTCTACCTTATACCCCAGGAACTCTACAACGGGCACTGCTATTTAACATTTGTCCCATTTAACTCGTAACCCTGCGTTCCTGAAAATAGTCAGCACCCCCCTCAATCGGTCCCATAAGCAGTGATTAGAATGTTGTCAAAATAGGGGACGACCCCCGGTAGTTCCTGCAGTAAATGTTCCATCATGCTTTGGAAGAGTCCGGGGGCAACGCTAACCCCGAACTGTAGACTGGTGCATTTAAAGGCAACTCTATGTGGGATGATAGTCTGTGCTTCTGTGGTAGCGCCATCTACGGCAATTGTTGGTATGCCTGCACAAGGCCGAGTTTAGCAAAAAACTTGCCGGGGCCCAAGGAATAGATCAGGTGCTGCACAATGGGGACAGGGTAGGCGCTTTGCTGGAAGGCCTTATTTAGGGTACACTTGTAATTGGCGCAGATGCGCACTGACCCGTCAGATTTTAGAGGGGTGACTATTGAGGTCTCCCAATTTGCATGGTCGACTGGGACTAGCATGCCCTGACGTATGAGCTTATCCAGCTCCTGGTCTATCTTGGGTTTGAGTGAGAATGGCACCCTCCTTGCCTTCATTCTGATTGGGGCTATATTAGGGTCCAGGTTAAAAGACATGGGAGTCCCCACATACTTGCCAAGGCGGTCATCAAAAATGTCCTGGAATTCGCGGAGCAGTTCGTCCATCAGGCCGCCGCTGGTATAGTGGATTCCGGTAATTCCCATGCCCAGGGCTTTAAACCAGTTGAGTCCTAGGAGGCTCAGTAGGCGTCCGCTGTCCACGGTGATTGGCAGTCACTTGATGAAATGCTGAATTTCACCTGGAACGTCCCACAGCCTTCAATGGGAATGTGATTTCCCTAGTAGTTGTTCAGCCTGAGAAACTGGTGTTTTAGCAGATGTTTCTTGATGGTCGGAATTGCCGCTTTTAGCTCAGCTCAGGACATGATGGTAATAGACGAGCCAGTGTCTATTTCCATTTGGCAAGGTGATCCCTCAACCTCAACTGTTACATGCAGCTTTTTCTCCGGAAACGTTGTAGCTTGGCTGATGCGGGTCTGGAATGTCTCGGGGGTCTTAGTATAGGCGCCTCGTTTTTGTTGGATGTTTCCATCCTTTTTATGAGGCCGCTGTTGTCCAGCTTGATTGGCAAATGCTCTCTGTTTGTGACTGGACGGTTGACTTGCCCTGAACACCCGTGCCAAATGTCCCTTTTTGTCACAACACCTGCAAATGGCATCTTTGAAATGGCATGTCTGCCTCTGGTGGAATCTCCCACAGCTAGCAGAACTCTCTTTCCGGCCATCATCATCACGCTTATTTCTGTCCGTTTTGAAAACGTCCTCATTGCCCTCTTCCTTGCTATCAGTCAGGGCTGATTCTCTGTGGACAGGAGTAGGCTTTGTGCTGCCTGGGGTGGCGCCAGTCGCTGCAGGGTCTCTGCTGCCTTGTTGGACGATTCGTGCACTCTGGCTTCGTCTAGGGCGATGTGAAGGGTGAGGTTTGTCTTGGCCAACAGTCGTTGGCCAAGTTGACTCTGGAGGTGAATATCTCTAACGCTGCAGATTACTTGCTCTAGAAGCACATCATCAAGGTCTCAGTACTCGCAGTGCGTGGCGGCCTTATGCAGCACTGCCATGTATGCATTTATCGCTCTCCATCCCTCTGTAGTCTTTGCCGGAACTCGTAGAGCTGAACAAATCTGCACGGTACCGGGGCATAGTGTGTCCTCAACGCGGTCTGCAAGAGCTGCCATGGCACAGACTGCACCGGTGTTGGCTCCGACAGCGACTCGGCCGTGTCAAACACTTTGTGGCCACAGTGGGTCAAAAAGAGGGCACAATTCCAATTGTCGGACAGCCTTTGGAGGTCATTTGCTTTGAGGAAGCATTAAAACTGCATCATGTATAATCCCCACTTCTCTTTCGTGGGGTCAAATGGCGTTGGTGCAAACGCAGACATCATTCTGTTGTGCTTGGCTCATGCAGACTTTCCCGCCTGGCTGGATTCAGTTGTCAGCTCTTTTTGTGCAACCTGTCTACCTCGATCCATCCTCGTCGCCAGTGTTAGATCGGGCGAGTGAGGAGACAGGAGACAGGTCGAAGTAAACAACAACTCTTTAATATACAGTGAGAATCCAGCAACTTTGCAGTTAGACAGCTTTCTTTATATAGCTACTTCCCAAGTGTCTTAACCAATGAGCATTGAGATTTTTCCTGCTCTAATTTCCCTCCAAAATTAGATACATAACAAAAACAGCAGTGTTGTGATTGGTAGCTGGTTTTCGTCCCGGCTGTGATGTTGGGAAAGGGGAAGTGCAACAAAGCTAGTGGGTTAACTAATAGCTTAGTTCAGCATGTTCTACATAAGCCTAGACTCTTCATTAAAACAACTGCATTAATTTGCTTTCTTTCTGTCCTTCAGTAAGCAAAAAATTATGTCAACATAAACTTTTACTGCAACCCAGCAAGCAGTACACATTAACAAAGACAGAAGCCTTAACCTTGAAGTTTAGAGAACCCCCCACCCCCCCACACACACAGATCAATATTTACATTTTGATTCTCACCACCCATTGGAGCACAAAATGGGAACTATCAGAACCCTACACCACCAAGCTGAAGGCCTGCCTACCAGCAAAGATGGGAAAGAAAAAGAACTAAAGCACATCAAGGAAGCCCTCAAAACGTGTGTTTATCCCAAGTGGGCCTTCATCAAATTCCAAAAAAGACCCAGCAGTTCTTCGTAACAGACAAAGAAGAGATCAATAAATTAAACAATTTTGTCATTCCATACATTGCAGGAATATCTGAAAAGCTCAGAAGGATCTTCAGCCAAGACAATATACATGCACACTTTAAACCCAAGAATACATTAAAGCAGAAACTTGTCCATTCCAAGGATAAAAAAACCCAGATACAAACCCATATACAAACTGAGCAACATGATATATACAGTACAATGAAGTGAGATACGTGCAGATCTGTCGGGAAATAAAACAATCACTTCATAAAAGCATGGCACAACTTAGGAGAACAGATTCAACAGGCTATCTGCATTTAAAAGACAAAGACTGCTCTTTTGAAGACAGCAAAGTCCACATTTTTGGACAGAGGAATGCTGGTTTGAAAGAGACCATCTATCTCAAAATTGAACAGCCCTCTCTCAACAGAAGGGGACGGATACAACATCATCTATCTCCAGTCTACAACAGTCATTTCAGCAGTTCCAAGAAGGCTCCAACTCATTTGGTGACCCTGATGACACAGATAAATCTCCAGGTGGCTTTAATGACTCTCTCTGAAAGAATGCTAATGACCAGCTGTCTGCAAGGAATTTAATCCTTTCATTCCCCACCATCCAGTCAGAGTTGAAGAAGCTTCTTGGATGAGAAGTGAAACATCTTGAAGGAAAAACAAGGAAATCCAGTTGCCTCTTGAAGAAGCACTTTTGGTACAATGACTGAGAATCTCCGTAGACTTCCAGTCCTATGATTCCATGATTTTGCAAACACAAAATAAAAGTGCAATCCTACTTGCCTGAATAACTGCTGGAAGAAAAGGGTTCTTTATAGGCCTAACTCATGGGGGGGGGGGGGAAATCAGTCTATGGTTGCTAAGAGTCAACACATAATCAATCATTCATAGGCCTACCAATCTCCCTTGAGGTCAATAAAGTAATTAATGGAGGTGGAGGACAAAAACTCCAATAGGGCCCAAAAGAAAAGTGCAGCCCCTTTCACCAAGAAAAGAAATTGTGTTAAGAAGGGGGAGTGCAAAAGTTTTTTTGTGGCAGCTATGACTCCACTAGTCTCCTTTCCTTTCCTTTTTATTTTCTTCATCTATTTTTTTTCCCCCTTCTGGTTTAGTCTGAGAACATTTCTAAAGCTCTTGCTATCTTTCCTGTTTTCAATGAAGATGAGAAAAAAAATTCCACATCCCAGGTTAGAAAAGATAAAGTTGTGTTTGCTTTCCTGCCTCATTTCTGAGGCATAACAGAGATTAGCAGTTGGGCTACCAAATTTTATGCTAGTAGTTTTTTCCTGATGGTTTCAGAATGGATGGAGAGCATCTTAGTTCAACAATCAGAGAAAAGTTGTTAGAGGAAAAAAAAATATGTCAGAGTATTTTTAAAGTTGGGGACAGGTTTTATTATTTTCTTGCATTTGGAATGGATTTTTAATGCACTTTCATGTGATTCAAACTTTGCTCCAAGAGTACTTGTTAGTCACTTGAACACCATCTAGCGGTAGGAAAAAAGTACTTGACTTTTACAAGTTTTTACAAGACACTTTTTAACAGTAAAAACTAAGAACTCCTGAAACAAACCTATGAAAAGCAAGTTGCTTGCCATTTCAGAATAATCAAGCAAAAGAAAGGAAAAGCTGCAGACCAATTTAAGCATAATTGATCTCTTATACTTCAGTTATTCTAGATTGGAATATAATAAAAAAGAAACTACTATAGTATATAGTTCAATATTTGTATGGATGTTTTTTTTTAGTATCTTTGGTGGATATGTAACAAGCTAAGAAATACTGAGACTAGATATGTATCTTAATCCAGAAAATTCTTATGATAAATATGCAACTGAAAACAGAGGTTTCCTTTTTATATTTGATGGATAAACAGATTAAAGAGAAATATGGGACTTTTTTTCTATATATGACAACAGCAGCAAGACTCTTGTATGCACAAAAATGGACTTTTACAAATTGTTACAATGGAAAAATGGATTGAATTGGCTGAAATGGCTAACTTGACCATTCTAATTAAAGAAAAGATTTGGTCTACCTTTGTTTCAATTTGGAAACCACTGTTGGACTTCTTGCTAGGAACTGAAAGAAAAACTTCATTTTGGGGATTTGGGGATCAGAATTGTTTAGGATCATAGGAGTACTGTGCATTATTGTTGATTTTAGAGTAATACATAAATGTATTTTATGTCTGTATCTGTACCAAAAAAGTGAGAATTTATTATTTTGCCCTTTTCCCTTTATTTTCTTTTTTTCCCCTCTCTCTTTGCACACCTGGCTTTGTATATCTAACCTTTCTTTTCCCTAATCCTGCCTTTTTGTCATTTATCCTTTGCTGAAACTTCATAACATTATTTTTAAAAAGTATTTGTCTGGATTGTAATTTACCTCTTCCTCCCGACTTATTTTACATTAAATATAATGTAATTGTCATACAATTTTCACACAAATGATATAATTAAAAAAAAACTATTTAGGCTTGAATAAAAATTGAATAAAATAAAATACAAATAAAACTATTTAGGCTTGATTTTCATACAGAACTTGCTAGCTAGTTGAGCATGTAATCTATGTTGACCATCAAAGACTTCATATATTTTCTATTCTTAACTGTCTGCTTGCAGCTGAAATTTTATCAACAGCTAGCAAGGCATTAAACAGGACTGGTAAGTGTTATTTGATTTAATTGGTCACAAATTCTACAAGACTAATACTGGGAATTTTTATTCTAAGCCATATATTATATGAACAAAGCTGCTCGTTCTTGTGGCTGTGAAAGCTGTAAACTTTACAACTAAACATAGAGATGGTTATAGCCAAATTTATCTGGGTACATATAAAGAAAATTAAAGGCAGAAAATAAGTATAGTTTGTTTTCATAAACCAACCACTGGAAATATTATATGATACAGGATTCTCTTTATTGCCAAACATCTGTGGGAATCATTATAAGAAAGACTTCCTCTCTTACATTACTTTTCTTCATTTGCAGTTAGTTGCTGATTTCTTGCAAAAACATCATAGAATTAGGCAGATAAGAATTTATTGAAGCAAATTTGATCAAATGTATGAAGAATATAAAACAATCAAGCAGTGGAACTATGAACAGGAGTATAACACACTTTTGTACATTAAAAAAACCTAAAGTTAACACTTTGTCACACACCAATCTTTAGTAGATTCAAGAAAATAAGAGAAAATAGCACTTTATTGTGTTGTACAATTGCTTATCCAGAGTATTTTCTAGAAGTAATAAAGTTATAACATTTCCTTATGGAGTAGATTTCAGTAGAATTTTTTTTAGTATAGTTAGGACTCAATAATGTATTTTAGTATTGTTAGGACTCTTGTCATAATCATACTAAATATAGAACTGATAGCAAAATATTCCACTCCTTTCTCCCACAGGAAAGATGCTGGTTTCACATGTTTGTGTGTGTGTGTGTGTGTGTGTTGAATATAGTTTAATTATAATATGAGGCTCACACAACTGAGTACAAAAATTCTCTAGAGGGCACCAAAAAACAATTTGCTACTTGGTAGAATTGAAGAGGAGTTCAGGTATTCCTGAATGGGGAAAGGAGTCACAATTGCTCTATACTGTTTCTGTTCCTAAATAATCTGACATCTATGCTTTCGTGGCATGTGTGCATGATTGCCTACATAGGCAAAATCCAACAAATGTTCTGATAGTATTTTGGAATAATATCTACACAACTAATTTGTTATACGGATGGCACAGGCCACAGGATTAGAGCAGCTAATGCACAGTCTGTTAAATTTTATTTCCCCCATATACATGCTCGTGTGCACACATTTACGCACACAAACGCACACACAAAAGTAAAACAGTTGCATTGATCTTCTAGACAAGTAATGGCAGCTTCTCACTTGTTGCCAGCTTTAGAACTGTCTTACACTGAGGGAAGGAGGGAGAGAGGAAATTTAAATAGTATTTACGTATTTGTTGGGGGGGGGGAGGAAGGAAGGAAGGAAAGGAAGGAAGGAAGGAAGGAAGGAAGGAAGGAAGGAAGGAAGGAAGGAAGGAAGGAAGGAAGGAAATATAAATAGTATTTACGTATTTGTTGGGCGAAGTAGTTTATCACTGAAGCTTTCTTCTATGCTTGTATTCTTGATCTTTTAAGGGAGTGGATACGGCAGAACAAAGAAAATATGCAGAACTACAGAAGGCAAAAGATGAAGGCGAAAAGATTAATAATTACTAATAAAGATAGTTAATTATTCATAAGTGGGCTCATATCTATAGTTTAGACATTTTTTTCTGAAACCACTAAGACTCAAACCATACAATCCTAACATCTAATTCTTAAAAGTGCCTTTTGCTTTATAGTCTATGGGCTATATCTGCATAATGGAAAATAAAGTTTGCTTTCCTGGATTTGGTCGATTTCTCAACACTTTTATCTTCTCACTAATTACTCAGATCAGTAGCTATATGTCCGTCTTTGGAAAGCAAAATAAATGGACTAATGTAAAAAGAAACCTGAAGTATCAAAGTGATTGGGGTTTCTGGGGACAAGGAGTGCCTTTGAATTCATGCTGACTCCTGACAACTGCCTGAACTAGTCCTTGCAGTTTTCTTGGCAGAATTTTTCAGAAGTGATTTATCACTATCATCTTCCTGGGCCTGAGAGTGACTTGGGCAAAAGGCTTCGGGCCTCAGGCAAGAATTAGAACTCAATCTTCCTGTGTTTAGTCTGGTGTCCAGACTAACTGGCTCTCATGGATCATACAGGATGAACAAATTTTAAGAGAGTGTTGAGCCTTTGTATCATTAATAGCTAAATGAAGAAAAATCTGATCTGAGAAGTTTGGTATAGAAATATTGACAGGAAGTTCAACACTTGTGGGCACCGAGTTGTGTATATATGTACTCAACATTCAGTAAACACAGCTATCAATATTTGCTGAGCGTAGTTGTCATTCCTCTTCCTGGCACAGAGCCTCCATATTTGTGGGACAGTTTGTTTCCAATTATCTCTGTTCATCCTATATATTATAGGCCCGGGAAACATGCCTGATATGCCTTCTCTGCCCTATGGAAAAGCCTTCCTCAAAATTTGATTGGCCCTAACTCTGCCAGCCCTCAGAAGGCTCCTCTCCTAGATGCAGGCCCAGGATTGTAGATGAGCTTGTTGCAGTATATGACTTGTATTCTGGCTCCTAGATATATACTTTATGTTATTGTGTTTTATTACTTTATCATTTCCCTTTGCATCCAATCTTGTCAACGCCATTGGCTGCCAGGAATTGCCAATGGAATGAAGAAATAATCCTTACATGAATCACTTGCTCCTCAGTTACATGATCAGGAGGGAAATTCCATCCCTTTACTACATGGTCCAAACGGCCTCTGAAACCATCCCATTTATTCTTTATCTATCCCCTTCTCTCAGAGGGATGGGGCAGGGAGCTGACTTGAAAGACCTCTGTGGAAAACATTTCATTAAGTTAAGGCTCTGAGCAGGACTGTTAAGGCAACTCCATTATACCCACAGGAGTTATCATTTGGTCATAAAAGCCTTCTGAACTAAGGCTTTCTTTCGTGACCCTAATCCTCAGGAAGGGAGAAAAAAAATCCCCTTGGAGGGTGAGGAGAAGGGCCGCTCTCAGGCCTTGCTAATTAGCAAGGACACTGCTCGCTTCTTAAGGCTATACTACCCTGGCTGTTTGCAGCTGCTTCTTCACCTTAGTAGCCCCAGTCAGAACTAACTCTCCAGTCCTATCTATTCAACTTTTAATTGTGGATCCTGCCTCCTTTCGGAGGGTTGGCCGCCTTCCAGCTTGTCTTTTACCTGCCTTAGATTCTCTATCCCTGCTTCTAGTGTGTCTGAAGTTTGCTTTGCTACCCTGAGATTGTTGTAGGTCACACACCTCTTTCTACCCCCTCAGACTGACTGCTCCTGAAGTTCCAGGCCTTTGAGGCCTGTAGCTTGAATCCCCAGAGACTAGACACTCTAGGATTTGTAGTTTAAGAGAGGGAGAGAAGCACGCCACCCTATAGGACAATCTCTTTCATGCACTACAACTCCCAGAATGCTTCTGGTTGGCCAGTTTGATATAATGTGAAAGTGTCTGGTTAAAAATCATGAGACTGTGAGTTCCAGTCTTGCCTTTGGTACCAAGCCAGCTGGGTAACCTTCGGTCTGTCACTCTCCCTCAGCCCTTGGAGGAAGAGGATAAGGGCAAACCATTTCACAAAAACCATTTGCAAGAAAACAGTAGGCTCTAGTCCCTAGTCACCAGGAGTCTGCATACACATACACAAAAAACCCCCCTTATTTGAAGGGATTAAGAAACCCAATATTTTTTTTTTCTTAAAGGGATAAGGTATGTGGAAGAGCAGGCTTTTTAGCAAAATTGCAGATACTTGTGGGGCCTCCCATCCCTCCTGTTTGAGCCTTTTTCCCAGTGTCAGCAGAGTGGAATAGTCAATAAAGCTGCAACCTTGAAACAAGTGTGGGAAGAGATGAGTGTTTTAGAAGATCTGCAGCCACCAGTTATACTAAATAGTGCAAAGCAGCTAAATTTTAAAAAGGGATTTTTTTTTTCTTCAAAGGGTTTGGAGGAAAAAGGATAGAGGCAGAACAAGCAAAGCAAAGCAAATAGGTATAAATGCTCTGTCTGTTAGCCATTAACAGATGAAAAAAAGCAGAAGAAATCCTAGAGAGAGGAGGGTAGGGAGATTAAGGCAGGAGACACAACAAGATTTGTAAAAAGAAAACATTGCTAGTGATACGTGTTTTTTATCAGGGCAACTGCCCAATTATGGGATGGCGCATACTGCTCCACTTTTGCCTTTCAGCCCCAATCCAGGAGCCTTCACAGGCAGTTGCTTTCGTAACAAACTATTTTTGTGTTGAATTTATGTTTTACCAACAAAGAAATAAAGGGAGACTAGTATAGATCTATTTCAAGCTATTTAGCTCTCATCAGCTAGTCATACCCTTCTGGGATTTGAATCTGGGCTACTTGCATATTAGGTAGATGTATTAACCTCTAAGCTATGGGCTCTCCTCACTTTGTTGGCTATATCAGGGGAAATGCCCTGATAAAAAACACTTAATCTTTCACCTGGTGTAGTCGACCATGGGGATGCTACAATTGTCATAAATGTGAGAAATGGTCATAAGTCATTTTTTTCAGTGTCTGACTTTGAAAGATCACTAAACAAACTGTTGTAAGTCGATGACTATCTGTATAGAGGAAATATTATAATAGTAATTGAATAGTATAATGAAGTATAATAATTGTTGTAGTACCAGTAATTAGCATCGTGATATAAAAATAGCAATATAATATAGGGTAGAGATTCTAGAGTTCCCCAGCAACTTGTCTCATGTTTGAATCTACACTGATGACAAAGTTCTCCCCCCATGTTGTATAAGGGAAAGGAGTGGGAAAGCTCATATACTCAAGCATCAAGTCAGAGGACTTCACCGAATTTCAGCTGATAAACCAATTGCAACCCTGTCTGAACCAACATACGCTGACCACACTAACACACTTCAGTTGGACTTCTGCAATGTGGTGTACTTGGGGCTATCTTTGGAGACAATCTGGATGCTTCACTGGTACAAACCAGTGGTGGGTTGTTCCCGATTCTGTCCTGTTCTATAGAACGGGTAGTAAAACCATCAGGAGGTTCTGCCCACCCCACACAATGTCATCATTGGTGCATGCGCAGAAGAGCACGCGCGCATGAGTGATCCTGCTGTGAACTGGTAGTAAAAGTAAGTGGAACCCACCCCTGGTACAAACCATCGTAACAAGTATGCTGTTGGAACAATCCCACCAGTTAGAATACCACCTAAATCAAAGGCATTGAGTATAGTCATTGCCAATAGACTTATATACTTGATTCAAAGTATGGTCATCACCTTAGGGAGCCACAAAGACAATCTTGCAGAAATTATTCAGAGGTGGTTACACACCCCATATATAAAACATGCATTGAGGAAATAGAGAATGCAATGGGAAGAATTCCTGACTGACTGCTCCCTGGAATATAAAATGGAGGGAAAGGAAAAGAAGTCATCCTTGCAGGATTCTATTATAATAGCCTCGTTTCTGAACCTGTTTTCTCTGGAAGTACCCTTGAAACAATTTTCAGGTCTCAGGGAACCCCTGCATAAACATGAATTATATCTACAGTTTATGGTACAATAGAGTCATCAGTACATTTTTCACATTTTTTGTTAAAAAATAGAAAGCAGTTAACAAAGTACATTAGAGCACGCAGTGGATCACTGCCTCATGTTCTGTTACTGTGTATTTGCACAGTTCTGAAAGATTTATTCAGTCTTGCTAATTGTCATCTTTTCATATTTGTTTTTATATAAAAGTGTTGACCCTGTCTTTGTCATTTCATGTATAATTTGAGTCTCACTTTCTTAAACTGCACAAAGTAGATCATTAAAAGAAATATATAATTTAAAGCATGGTAACTTCTAACTAGTTTCTTTATTTCATTTTGTTTGAAGTAGATGTTTATATTTATATTTTATCGTTTAGATTTGTTATTGTGAGTTCAATAATTACAGTAATAACATAAAGATGGGATATTTTTTAAAAAGTACTTAAAAATCATTTTCCCAGAAATTAAAGCATTTGCCAAATGTGAACTTCATGCATGCGAAGATCTCATTAAACTTTGAATAAATAATCTCATTAAATTAAAAATTCTGATGAAAATATAAAGGTAAGAACTTGTCTTTCTGTTATAAATCTACTCAATTTCTTTTGAGTACAAGGTATTCTTCAATAGCACCCTGTTTAGTAAGCATTTATTTTAGATTAAGCATTTATTTTAGATTAAGCATTTATTTTAGATTAAGGTTTTGTTTTGTTTTATTTTTAAAAGCATGCAATATTTTATAATATAAAATATTTTAAATATTTTTATAATATAATATCAGAAAATTTTTTATACTCTAATTATAAATTTTTTATAGATTATAAAAATTTTTATAATCTATAAAATCTAAAAGTTTTTGTGATCTTTTATCAGAAAAAAAAATCGCACCATCTCATATAATATCAAAGAAACTTACCTCTTAGAAATTGCTGACATAAAAATACACCAAGGTTCTGTCCTCAGCCTGATGAACTGTTTAATGTCATACTGCACAGAAAGTTTTGCTAATTATCTCCAATACCTAACATAATATATGCTGCAGAGCTCCACCCCTTTTTACTGTTTCACCCTCCATATTTAATAACAGCTAATTAAATCATTCTGAAAAACTTGGCTCACAATCAAAATCCATGTGTCTTCTATGCTACAAGTGACCTGCCTGTAATAAATTGGCAATATATCAAAGTCTGGCTAGAAATGGCCAATATAATAAAGACAAATTTGGCTTAATTTTTTTTTCTCTGCATCCAGCATAATTGAGTCTATTAAGTTCAACCTTTCAAATAGCCAATTCCAGAAAAGTTAAACAGTGCGAATTGAGTTTTTACTTCTGCTAAATAATAAATAAACCTTGATAGAAAGAAAACATGATATCCTTATTCCTTGCCTATTTAAAAAAACACGATGTCAATCATAGCTTCTTCAGAAAGAATGATAAATGAGTGTGTTTTGCCAAGAGGAAGGCCAATTCAATACTAAATGTCAAGGTTAATTTTGATTCAGGGTTAGTGATACTTAACGTTTCAATATTTACATATTTTAAATAAATACTAATCATGATTAGTTTATTTCACACACCTTTCAGTGGTCCCCAGGGATCCTAAACATTTTGCCATCACATGTCCCTTTAGTGTAATGTTAATATGTACACTTCCTCAAAAAATCCAAATACCACAAATTAACAGTGAAAACAGTACATTGAAACTCTGGAAAAGATGGCTATATTGTATCAATATTGCTAAAAGGTTCTTCACACTTCTGGACCCCAAGGGAGATACACCACACATTGAGCTACAGATAGCCCTTGAGATACAACCGTAATGGAGGCTGCCCATTACAATTGCATGTCACAATAGTGATTAAGCAAAATGACCTCACTTAACAACTGCATACCTTGTTCACCCTGATGCCACTATTAAATGTGAGAGTTGTTAAATGAAGCAGAGGATGCTTCAGGGGTGGGGGCCCAGATCTCACTTCCCTTGTTTGTTGGAGTTTGCAGGACTCAACCTGTTCCACAACCCAGCAACACCCAACTTATCTTTCTGGGTTTTGTTTTTTTTTTTTTTTTGTAGCTTCTGAGATAGACACTTGACCTGATACAGGATCAGTTTCTTTCAGACCCAACTACATGGCAAATTAACTCCTACTACTGTGCAACAGATTCTACTCTTAGAATACTGTCAAGTTTTTGGAGGTTCTATTTTATAAGTAGGCTTCATTTGTTTGTGAAGGGATATGATGGCTCAGTGGTTAGGACGCTGAGTCTTAGAATGCTAAAGATCCAAGTTCTGTGAGATGGAGTCCCAAGTCCTGACAATCTTAGAATCTTAGAATAACAGAGTTGGAAGGAACATTGGCAGTCTTCTAGTACAACCCCCTGTTTACACAGGAAACCCTATACCATTTCAGTTAAATGGTTGTCCAATCTCTTAAAAACTTAAGAGCTTCACAGCTTCTGGAGGCAAGTTGTTTCACTGATTAATTGTTCTGTCAGGAAATTTCTTCTTAGTTCTTCTCTCCTTGATTCATTGCTTCTTGACCTACCCTCAGGTACTTTGGAGATAGCTTGACTCCCTCTTCTTTGTGGCTGTCCTTGAAATATTGGAACACTCCTATCATGTCACCCCTCGTCCTTCTTTTCATTAAACTACACATACCCAGTTCCAGCAACTGTTCTTTATATGTTTTAGCCTCCAGTCCCCTAATTATCTTTGCTGCTTAGGGGACTGAAGCAGTGGTGGGTTCTAACCGGTGCTTTGCGCACGCGCTTTGCAGCATGATGACATGCCAGACACAACCACAGAAACATTTCCAGGCAACTCTGGCTCTTTGGCTTAAGAAATGGAGATGAGCATCACCCCTTAAAATTGATCATGATTAACAAGGTAAAATGTCTGTTTCAATCATCCAGGTCATGATTGTCCCAAAGGTGCTTTTTCAAAACACAACTTTCTTTGCTTTTCCTTTGCTTCTCATCCAATAAGCTTCTTCAGTTCTGACTGAATAGTGGAGAAAGGAAGGTTGTATATTTCCTTGCAGTCACCTGGTCATTAACACTCTTTCTGAGAGTCATTGAGGCCACTTGGAGGTTTATTTGTGCCACCTGATTGGTGCTACCTGCTGCAAATGGGTGTGGAACCTTCTTGGAACTGCTGAAAGGACTGTGTTGTAAACAGGAGATAGGTGATGTCGTATCCCTCCCCCTCTCTTGAGAGAGGGCTGTTTACTGGATGACCTCTTTGACTCCTCTTTCAAATCACTGGTCTTCTCTGTCCAGTATGTGGACTTTGCTGTCTTCAAAAGAGTGGCCTTTGTCTTTCAAATGCAGATGGACTGCTAAATTTTGTCCTGATGGATTTGTTCTCCTATGTTCTGTCATGCATTTGTGAAGTGGTTGTTTTGCTTCTCAATGTACGGATTTGCACATGTCTCACTGAATTTTACTGCAGATATACACATTGCTCAGTTTATGTCTGGGTGTTTTATCATTGGGGTGAACAAGCTTCTGCCTTAGTCTATTGTAGTGTTTAACGTGTGCATGTATGCTGTGCTGCTGGAAAATCCTCCTGAGCTTTTCAGTTATTCCTGCAACATATGGAATGACTACATTGCTTTGTATATTGTTTTCTTCTTTGTCCAAATAAAAAAAAAAGATCCAGCAGGAGCTCCTCCTTAACAGACAAAGAAGAAATGATTCATGCCTCTATAGTTGCCTGATGTCCCTTGAGTGGATGTATGAGGGAACCAGCAGACTGAGATGGATGGGTGAGTGAGTGCTGTAGCATCCCTGCAGTCAATCCAAAGGGCAAATGACTGTGGGGGTGCTGCAGCTGCCATAACTTTGAAACCCAGTTGTAAGTCGATTTTGGGGAGTCTGTCATAACTTCAATCACTAAATCACCAGTTGTAAATTGAGGACTACTTGTACTCAACTAAGTATGTGGTTAAGACTCCACATGCAAGAGGTGGAAAGTGGTAACCTTACCATTGTCAACCCAGCAATTGTTCTTACATTTAGTATTGCTTTAGCACAGGGGTGTCAAACTCGATTTCAATGAGGGCCAGATCAGGGTTGTGTTTGATCTCAGGGGCGGCAGGGGGGGCATGGGCAGAGAGAACACAGTCAGCTTGATGTCACTTGTGTCAGAGGCGCCTGTGGCGGCCCAAGCACTCTTCCAATGAAAACAGGCTCCTGAGCTCCGTGTTTGGCTGTGACAACCTCCTGCAGCTCTCTGCCAGCGAAAACGGAGTTCAGGAGGGCGACCCACGGCCCTCCTGAGCTCAGTTTTTGCTGGCAGAGGTACTATGGGCCGGTCCTTTTTTAGCTTCCAGGTGGCCCCGTGGGCCAGATCTAAGCACCCTGCAGGCCAGATCCGGGCCCCGGGCCTTGAATTTGACACCCTTGCTTTAGCAAAATAGCAAAACTTTTTTTTTGATTGTTTAACACATTTAATTTAATCTTTTATAGTTACTTTAACTATGCTTTAAACAATTAGTAGATTATTCTACGTTATATGATACAATACGATATTACATGACACATTACACTATACAAGTCAACTTCTTACTTTGACATAGTGTAACATCCAAAATTACTGTTCAGCTTTGCCAGCATAAAGATAATACTGTTCCTTTGTTTCTAATCTGTGCCAGGTAAGGAATCTGTATTCTTCACTTGGGGCAAATTGGGAAGTAATAGATACTGTTTCTTCAGAGCCTGGAATGCAGCCATTATTATATGTCCAAGAAAGTAAGACTTAACCTGAAAGTTCATGCTTTTGGTTGCTTGGAGATATGTAAATACGGTATCATAACTTTGCCCCATTTTCTTCTGTCCTTCTAACAGAACTTTGTTACAGTAAAATTCTGTAAATAATTTCTGTCTATGGGTATGTATTGCTTTATGCATATCCCTTCTCCCCTTTGAAATATCTTTTTGAATAAAGTATGCTTTCAATTTCTGTAATGCAATTCTGATGATCACTTCATTACAGTAATACCTATTGATACTAGTACAAGCACTCCTGCATTAAGCTATTAAGTTTATCCTGTTTGCTCTCTATGCTTAATACATTCCACAATACACATTGGCAGCCAAGGTGTTGAATTCTTTTCGATTCTTTGCTACGATAATATGATTGTTCCACCTCATTGACTTTACCACTTCCTTTTTCCTTTATGTTCTTATCCTCTTATTCACAAACTATGTCCTGGTTGATAACTGTAAGCTTTCGTAAACCATCCACCCAGTGATTAACCTTATATCCTTATGTGGATGATTATTTGTCTAATTGTTCTTTAATTGTTTTTATCAACCCTCAAAAAGATTCCAGGCAGTTAGAACAAGTGCATGTGTGCGAGAAAATATGTACCTCATCATACTGGAAATTCCCTTATTTGTCCAAATTCTGAATTGCTTTTAAGGTATTTGGAGACTTATTATTTTTGGGTATCATTTTAGGTCAGGGTTCCCCAGCCTTGGCAACTTAAAGTTTCCAAGATTGGGAAACCCTGCTTTAGATGAAAAACATGGCTTGAAAGTATCCGCCCATTCCAATAGTGTTAATAGGATGGGTGTGCTTCAGATCCCTTCTGTAAATGTTGTCATCTAGTGGGACCTAGAAATTGTGACTTCTCCATAGTGTCCCCACCCTGTGGAACACACTTCCCTCTGAGAGAGCCTCCCTTTTTTTCTAGACTCTAATTGATTGATTAATTGATTATGTACCATTAAGTCATTTTCAATTCTTAGTACCACCAGAGATTGATTTTCTCCATGATGATCTGTCCCTAACTGATCCTTCAGCACTTCCAGTGTACCCCAATCACAACTGTAACTGAGTTTATCCACTTGCTGCTGATCATCTTCTTCTCTCTTTCCTTCTAACTTTTCCAGCATTATCTCTCTTTTCCAGAGAGCTGAGTGCTGTCATCTGAGGAGACCATAAAGACCTGCCAACAGTTTGTCAGTTGTTCCTACCAATATTGGGTAGAGCAAGACTGAGACCATTAAAGTGAAGTTCTGATATAGAGAAGAATGTCAACCTTGAGGCACTGGGAATTTTTGTTATGGTGTTTTATTTTGTTTGCTTTTTGATGTTTTTATCATTGTCTTATGAGCAATCCAGGATTATGATAAAAAAATCCATGTAAGATATAAAAGTCATAATCCACAAAAGTCTAAAAATATAAAACAAAATAAAATAATTACAAGTGTTTATTACATTATGACACAATACCATAACTTAATCTTATTTGCCGTCAACATCTGGTGGCAAGTAAGTAAAGGTAACATTTTTGTCATATTATTGCATCATCACCAAAAACCAAATGCACAGCTATAGTATAGGTGGTACCTGGCTCAATAAGTAGCACTTCTGAGAGGGATCTTGGAGTTCTAGTGGACCATCACTTAAATATGAGCCAGCAGTGTGCTGCAACATAAACCAACATAATCCTAGGCTGCATTAACAGAGGGATAGAATCAAGATCACGTGAAGTGTTAATACCATTTATAATGCCTTAGTAAGACCATATTTGGAATACTGCATCCTGTATTGGTTGCCATAATATTAAAAAAATGTTAAGATTTTAGAAAGAGTGCAGAGAAGGGGAACAAAGATGATTAGGGGACTGGAGGCTAAAACCTAGAAAGAACGTTGCTAGAATTGGGTATGTCTAGTTTAATGGCTAGGAGTGACATGATAGCAGTGTTCCAATATCTCAGGGGTTGCCACAAAGAAGAGGGAGTCAAGCTCTTCTCTAAAGCACCTGAGGGCAGGACAAGAAGCAAGGATGGAAACTAATCAAAGAAAGAGTTCCTGACAGTTAGAACAATTAATCAGTGCTTCCAGAAGTTGTCAATGTTCCAACAATGGAAATTTTTAAGAAGAGATTGAACAAAACAATTTGTCTGAAATGGTATAGGGCAGTGATGGTGAACCTTTTCAGCACCAAGTGCCCAAACCAGAAAGTGTATGTACATGCATTCGCGCGCATGCGCCAGGTGCCAGAAACACAAAGACAAGGTGTCCGGTATGCATAATTTGATTGCTGTAACTTGCAGTACAAGCAACTGTCTTTCACAATCGCTTGGAAAATTCAGCTGGACTAAAACGAAGTGACATGTGTGCACCGACCACCTGGTCTTTGGGTTTCCGGCGTGCATGCTGGTCTTCATGCACGCCGGAGTGCCGGAAACCCGAAGACCAGATGGCCGGCACACACATGTCACTTTGTTTTGGTCCAGCTGAATTTTCCAAACAATTGTGAAAGACAGTTGCTCTTACTGCAAGTTACAGCAATCAAATTAAAAATGGAAATATTAGATTAGGTGGAATAATGCAATCCATTAAAGTATTTTTCATGTTGCATAGACTTCATTCTCCATCCCACATCTTACTATTAATTCAAATAAATCAGGGAACTGATTAATGAAAGCACACTACAATATAACATTAAAAATGCAAAGATGAGGAAACTTCATTAATTCAGTATATGCTTCTCAGTGGACTGCAAATATTGCATAATCCCCTTAGTGATTGAGAATACCAAACTATCCAAATGGGGAAAATAGGCCATAACTGAATATGAAAAGCAAACAAGGCAGACCAGAAAACAAAAATGAAATGGATGCTAATGTTATCCATTTAATGTCATTTACATTAAATGACATGTTAATTAAATACAATCAACAAGCTTACAGTTCAAGTTTTTAATCATTTACTTTTTTTCAGATATTAAAAGTTCTGTGGCAACATTTGCAGGAGTCCTGAGACAAACTGTCCCTCACCTTGAATGTCTATGCTACATTTCTGCCCAGTGCATTTGCTAATATGCACTGGTTGGTCCTTGGCACTGGCATGCACTGGCATGGGGTGTTTCCCACATTTTTAAATTTTGACTTGCCTGAGGGCAGCTTACTAACTGAAGTGGTAATTGTGCATAATGTAATGCAAATCTAGGGATATTCATAATATCTAAGCAGTGATTTTTTTAAATAGGTACACAATGCTTCTATGTAATAGAAAACTTATGTTTTTCTTCATTAAGAAACACCTGATAAACTTTCATTAAAACAGATATAGCTGAAGCAGCAGTTGTAACCATCTGTGCAATATGGCTTAATAGATTATGGGATTTGGGAAGATTTTCTAGAACACCCCACGTTTTGGGTGTTAATTTTCCAGCTATATTTTTATGCTGCTAGCCTCTTAGCCAGCACAATATCAGGGAAGCACCCTAAAAATTGTCCCATGTGGGTGCTATTCTCATCAGCCAGAAAATCTGGAATTGGAATATTCAGATTCTTCCCATTCTCTGCAAATATAGAATTTGATTTTAGTTACAATAAACAAGCCAATCCATTTTTCTTATTTAGTTTGAGTATTTACTTCTTATTTCCCTGGCTGCTATTTTGTAATTTCCCCATTCTGTCACATTAATACTATTTAATAGTATTGAGCCATGGTGGCGCAGTGGTTAGAATGTAGTAATGCTGACTGCCAACTAACTACCTGCAGTTCGGCAGTTCAATCTTGACTGGCTCAAGGTTGACTCACCCTTCCATCTTTCTAAGGTCAGTAAAATGACCTTAGAAAGATTGTTCTTTCTAAGATTGTTGTGGCAATATGCTGACTCTGTAAATCGTTTAGAGAGAGTTCTAAAGCACTGTGAAGTGGTATATAAGTCTAAGTGCTATTTCTATTACTAATAACTGTTACAGAAAGTGATTTGTTTACCTGGCGTGACAAACCAATTATTCACACAGAGTCAAGGAAAGTGGAATTCAAACACTTTATTTCTGCACAGAAGCAAAGATGGCACCTCTACTGACACTTTCAGTAAACTTCAGAAAAAAGAAAAAGGACCCAAGAATCAGGTTTAAATTAAATTTTTATGCTTTTTGCAAAGAAGCACAAGGTTACAATCTCACACATTGGTTTTTAATCATTTTCTGGGTGTACTGGCTCTAAATTGCTCATTTAAATTCTTAGGGGTATGGGAAGAAATATCCATCTGGTTCAGTTCCAAGCTGGGAGAAAGACACTGGAAACATGGAAGTTGATTGGAAAGATGGTTTAATGATGAACAAAACCACCAAGCACATGGTTCTGGTGAAGCTGACAAAATGTTGAGAGTGAGGGTTTTTTATACTTTCTTTGAGCTTTGCACTTGAGCTTCCTTTTTCTTGTGCAAAAACATGTATTCTATTGACTGTTGTCAGACTCCCATGAAGCCATTTAGGGGTTATGTAGGGGTCATAGCTGGCTCTATAGGCAAAGTACAAATTCTAGGTGTTTGTCTGAACTAAGTTTGGTTGAACTTTGGATTGCTGTGAGGGTGATGCAATAATTCCTATTGTGGCAATGACTTTGTCCTGTATTGGATCTTGAGCGATGGCTGCTTCTAATCCTACCATTCTGCCTTTGTTTCAAAATATCCTGTTCTTGAATGGATTATCAAATCTGCATTTCTAAAAGCTGGCCTCAGTGTCTGCTGGGACTGTTAAGGAAAATGGATGTTGCTTTCTTGCATCTAAAAAAACATGTTTCTCAATTTCTCCCTTTGGTAAATATAATATCCTGCCTTTTTAAAATAATCCTCAAAATATTTCTTTCTTCTAGGAGAAGGGGTGGCTTCCCACAGGGGTAACAGAATAATAAAATAACAGATTTGGAAGGGACCTTGGAGGTCTTCTGTCACGTATAAATACCTGACCATATGACTATGCTACAGGGCAAGGACTGCAAGGGTTAACTCCCAGAGATCCCTTCACCCATTGACCCCTCCTTACCTTAGCTCCACCCCACAGCTATATAAAGTCCATCCATGTGGTCCGGAGCCTGTTCCAGCTGATCTCCTGCAATAGGTAAACATAATAAATAAATAAATAAATAAATAATGTAAATAAACAATTGATAATTTAACATTGCTTGTGTGATGGAGTTATTGGGCCTGATCCTCGAACATTCTTAACAAAATGGTAGCAGATAGATAGGTTAGATAGCACAATTAACCCAAGAAATGCCAGGAACCCCTAAGCTGACTGAAAAAAAAGGAAGACCAAACACCCGAGCATCCGCAAAAAAAAATGGCAGCACAATTATCGCCGGCGGGAGCCATGCAAAAAGAAACGCCAGGTGCGCACGAGCAGATTTCCGACCCAAGCACCCCGGCCAGAACCGATGGGGGACAAGCCGAAAAGAAAAATGAATCCGAAACCACCACAAGCAAGGAAAGCAACCTCAGGAGAAAACTGCTGGAGTTAATAGACTTGGCCCCAACCAACTTAGACCTCGTTGCGAAACTCCAAAGCACAATCAGAGACTGCCAAGCAGCGACCAGAGAAGATGAAGTCGGACCGAACTCCACGATCAATGACATGGTAGGAGATGTATATCCTTACCATATACCCTCTGAAAAGGCCGAAGATGAATTTGCGCCTTTTTCCTGGCAGCCATCTTGGATGGTGATGTCATTAAAGATGGCCGACCAACAACCAATGGGCTCCCGAGATTTAAACTACAAGGCGGGAACCAAGGCCTACTCAAGAGCAACTGAAGAGAATAATCTCAAAGACGGGGATGAGCCAGAATCAAACCCAATAAGCTCACCCACTGAGCTCGAAATCGATAAGGCCATACAGGTATTCACCGCGGCCTTCGGGACTAAAATAAAACTGCCGGGCTCACACTCCGACATTCCGGAAGAGCCCGAAGAGACAGCCTACATACGGGGGGCCATCGCTGAGGACTACCTGGGGAGCGCGATCACCGAGGCATGGATGCCACACCAAACACATCCCGCTGAAAACCTCCCCATGCCCCCACCGAGACCCACAGCGAAGACCGATGAACGAACCGACCACTCATCAGTCCGACGATCCCATCCGAGGCACCTGGAACTATCGGCGGGCATGGACTTTGGCCTGATCCCAGCCTGCAGCTACCACGCCGGACCAGGTCTTCCGGATCTTCACTGACTGCCGCGGGCCCTCCGAACCTCCAAGACAACCCAAGAAGCATCCCGGCAGTCCGGACAGTGATCCAAGCGACCTTCGGCTACCCGAGGCCACTCAAAACCGAACTGAGGACCCATCCAAGCAAATGGGGCCTCCATCCAGGAGCTACGGAAGCAAGCTCCTTCCCCGGCGAGCACTGGACAAGAATGAATCCGGAGCATGCGCAGTATCCGCCTACAAGGAGAAAAGAAAAGACCATAGAAGCAAGTCAATACAGACTGACACCAAGCATCCCCTTGCCAAATTGTGAGTTCCCTTACGCACAAAACCAAGGACAGCGACAGCCTTAAGTAACCTCACACACAGCACAGGGACATTGCCAACTGACTTTCCCAAGTTAAAATTAGATGGGACAAATTTCTTGGAGTGGAACCAGCAGCTCCAGGTCATCCTTTTAAAGGAGAATTTACTTTTTCTGATCACTGACCCCCCTGAAAAACCATGGACATTTGAACTAGACTGCATGCATCATAAAGCGTACTACATGTTGATAGCTAGTATTTCACCCAGTATATATCCTAGCATCAGTCATCACCTAACCGTTTCAGAACTGTTACATAAAATGTTTAGCCTATTTTACAGTAAGAGCATAGCCACCACTACCAGAATTTCCAGGGAGTTTCACTCAGCCAGACACAAGACAGGGACCTCTATGAGTGAGCACCTACTAACATTGAATGCCACTAGGGCCGAACTAATACAGAGAGGGGAGATTATAACTGAGGGGAGCATGATAAGCATTATTATTAATTCTCTAGACCCCAGTTGGGACAATTTCATTACGCAGCTAGATAGCCTTAGCTTGGAATAACTCACTTTAGAAACACTGACCAACAAATTGATAGCTGAGGACAACCTGAGGAAGGACCGCTCAATATGTCGTAGAGATCACAAACCGGTCAAAAGGGTAGAATTTCAAAGCAGGAATCACAATGCAACCAAATGTTTTTTGTGCGGTTTCAGGAACCACTATAAGAGGGATTGCCCCAGAAACACGAGAGATAGGGATCGCTCCTATCGCAGAGACAGACCAGACCACAGGTCATGATTCCCAGACAGACACTCACCAGACACAGTCGCAGGGACTCCCCCAACCCAAGGGACAGAAGAGGGCACAGGGACAGCTCCAGAGAAAGTCAAACAGGCTCACTATATGGACTTGGGGACCAGGGACATGTCATCAATCTAACCAAGAAAGGGAACATGTGGCTCTTAGATTCAGGGGCCACTAACCACAACACATACAACCCAAAGTTACTCACATCCTTCACAAAAGCGAACTTCATAATCAAAGTGGCAAACCAAAACAACGTTTTGGTAACCGGGAAAGGAAACATGCAAATACCGGGAATAGGAGAGATAGAGGGGGTATTACTTGTACCAGAAATACCCTACAATATACTTGCCACATTGAAACTGAGCAAGGATACCGGCATTAAGATTACATTTAAGGAGGGAAAGGTACACATGACTAAGGAAGGCAAAAACATAGGAAGGGCCATAGTCAGCGGAGGCCTACCATACTTTCACCCGAATAGTGATGATCACCCAAGAATGAACGCCAATCTAAATGTCAAGGTGGGTCCTGTACCCAACAAAGGCGAAAAGGGTGACAATGAAGAAACAGAAGGGGTTAGTTGCGAATACACCTCTGGTGACTTGAACTTTTGTGAAGCATCTGATAAGGGGAAGCCTTCAACAGGCAAGCCCATCCATGACGACTGCGCGCATCTCTTGCATAGAAAGTTGGGACATAGTAGCTTCCCCGTCATACAAAAAATAGTTAACTGTTCTGAAGGCATAAAAGTAAAAAATTGTGACAACTATCTTGAGTGTTCAGTGTGTAAGTGTTCCAAGCTCAAGACCAAACCCAGACCAAAAAAGTCAGTACGCACTACTGACTCCATCTTCCAACTTGTACACATGTATTTAGTAGGGCCCCTAAGGCCATCTATTAAATACAAAAAGAGGTTCTTTCTGACTATAGTGGACGACTTTAGTCATTACGGGTTTGTATACACTTCAAGCATAAGAACGAGGTATACCAAAAGTTCAAGGAATTTTACAAGAGAGTAGAGGTACAGCACAACACTAAAATCAAGCAGATAACGACTGACCGTGAGTCTGAGTTTTTGTCAAGGGATTTTTCACATTGGCTAAAAGCACAAGGGGTATTACACTTCACATCCTCGCCATTTTCCACTTTTCAGAATGGAGTCATAGAACGCAGAAAAGTACCTTGCAAACCATGATGAGGTGTGTCTTAGAGGACGCTGGTTAGGGCAATATTTTTGGTCAGAAGCAATTATCTACTCAAATTACACCTTGAACAGATTGTGGTCTAGTGTGATAGACAAAACCCCATATGAATTAATGTATAGGAGGAAACCACAAATAGCACACCTACACATATTCGGGGTCACAGCAGATGTGCACATCCCCAAACAGCTATGGCGCAAGGGAGGCAAAGTATCGAGAAGGTTGAGGTTTATGGGACCAAGGGATTGAGATTCATAGATAATCACAATAGATTTATAGTGTCCCGAACAGCAGTCTTTCATGAACATACCAATTGGTCAAAAATATACCTGAATGAGGCATTCCCCAAAAGGGAACTACCCAATAGCAATCAAGACAAGATAGAACAAATCATAGAGGAAAACAGGGGACAAGGGAAAACCATACCAAAGAGCCAGAGAATAGAAGTCAGGGAACGGAAAGAAAACCACCCAAATATAAAGCTAGACTCACTAACAGAGAGAGGCCAGATATTTACACGACACAGAAACACCACCAGATAGGCCTATTAGAACAAGCAGGAACAAGACTCCAAAGAAACTAGAGGATTATGCAATAATTTTGCTAATGAACTAGGAAAACACTTCTCCCTGAAGATATTAGGAAAGGTGGACAAGTACCTAGGGGTACAAATCATCAAAACCAACAAAGGTTTCCGGCTATCTCAAAAGGAGAAAATCTTAGAGCTCCTACATAAATGTTATATGTTTGATGCCAAACCCTGTGAAACCCCAATGCAGCCAGATTTCTTGAAGAACATGTATAACAAAGCAGAACCATTCAATGACAACACTCTTTACAGGTCAACCATAGGCTCATTGTTGTACATATCAAACTGGACAAGATTTGACATCGCCTTACCCGTCAATCTCCTATCCAGGCACGTTGGTAAGCCCACCACATACCATTGGGATGCTATCAAGAGAATACTCAGGTACTTGAAACACAGTTCAGATGCCTGCTTATGCCTGGAGCCAGAAACCTCCAATAAACCAAAATTAACGTGTTACGCAGACGCTGACTGGGCTGTGGACGTAAAAAGCAGGAAGAGGACGTCAGGATACATATTCTTCCTAAATAACAGTCCCGTGCATTGGTATACAGGTAAGCAAAACTTGGTAGCTACCTCAACTACTGAAGCTGAGTTCATATGTTTGTCCAAGGTTGCCAACAACTTAATTTGGTTCGATGATCTACTCTCTAATGTTTGGACTGAACCCGCATATCCAATCATTATCCATGAGGACAACAGAGCAGCCATCGAGATATCAAAAGCAGATGCAGTAGGTCAGAGATCGAGACATATTGACATTAAACACAAACATTCTATGGATTCATAGAAACCATACATTGTGAAACAGAGGAACAGCTGACATACTAACCAAGCCACTGCAGAACAAACAGCATGCTTACTTAACCTCAAGGTTGGGTGTTCACCTGTAATGACCTCTTCGCATGATCACCTCACACAAACATCTAGGTCAGGCATTTAGATCCTTTCACCCATTGACCCCTCCTTACCATAGCTCCGCCCCACAGGTATATAAAGTCCATCCATGTGGTCCGGAGCTAGTTCCAGCTGACCACCTGTAATAGGTAAACATAATGTAAATAAACGATTGATAATTTAACATTGCTTGTGTGATGGAGTTATTGGGCCTGATCCTCGAACATTCTTAACATCTTCTAGTCCAAACCCCTGCTCAAGCAGAAGACCCTATACCATAATTATGAACTTTTTCTTACCTCCAGACTTTGCCCATAGCTGCAAGGTGTCATATTACTTTTCAATAACTGGCCTACTAACAACATTTCTTAGAACTGTTTACCAACCACATCTCTTCATCAAACTAATAACTTCTATATGTGTGGTCTAGGCAGTGATAGGATTCAAGTAATTTAACAACCGGTTCTCTTCCCTAATGATTTCTTCCAACAACCACTTTGCCAAACTGCTCAAAAAGTTAACAACCGGTTCTCCCGAAGTGGTACGAACTGGCTGAATCCCACCACTGGGTCTAGGCCTTTAGCAGTTTCTAGCAAGCATCATTGCTAATTCTTATCTGTTAGCATTAGCATTATCATCTTCTGTTAGCAAGATGATTGTTTTGTTTTGTTGCTAAAGTTTAGTAGATAGCATGCTTCTTACTTTGTCAGACCCAGGCGGTTAAGTTTTAACACAAATGCAAGTAGAAAAATAGGGACCACCTTTGGTGGGAAGGTAACAGCGTTCTGTGCACCTTTGGCATTTAGTCATGCCGGCCACATGACCCTGGAGACGTCTTTGGACAGTGCTGGCTCTTTGGCTTTGAAACGGACATGAGCACTGCCCCCTAGAGTTGGGAACGACTAGCACATATGTGCGGGGGGAACCTTTATCTTACCTTTTATGTGGTGGATATAGCGTTCAACTGTGCAACATACTCATAAATGCCTTAAATGAGATATTTGAAAATAGGATCATCACATTTGCAGCTAACACAAAGACAGAGGGAATAACAAACATCTTAAAAATAGGAATCAGAAGTGTTTAAGCTTGAACAACAAACAGGAACCAACAAGAGATAATTTCAACAAGGAAAAATACAAAATCTTTAATTTGTGTAAAAAACATTACAAATTATTCTGAGTTATCACCAAAAACAAACCAAGTGAAGATTTGAAAGGGACGGGCGTCTTAGAAACATGAAACAGGAATGAATGAATGAATGAATGAATGAATGAATGAATGAATGAATGAATGAATTTAAATTGCAAGGAAGTAATTTTCAACTGGACATCAGGGAAAAAATCCCAAGAGTAAAAGCTGAAACAAGCTACCTTGTGAGGGGATGAGCTGTTTAAATAGAATCTGAATGGGGTTTCATTCCAAATCCCTGCAGATCACCTGGAGGATTTTAGCCATGGTTGGAATAAAAAACTCAGATTAAATCAATTTGTATATTTATTTATATAAGGATACTATTGTTGTATGTCTCTTTAAGTTCTTGGCATCTTTATATCTTTCATATAGCGTTCTTAAGAATGGAATGTTTATTACTAGGCTAATCTGTGCCTGTTAGTCACACCTAAGTCAAGGATATATGCTGGCTATCTCTTCCTGCTTGTTAGAATAATAATTAGGGCCTTGGTGCAATTTACATATCAAAACTGCTTGATTGCATTTCTAGCAATGTTTCTGTAATGTTTTTATGCCATGAAATCCTGTTTCATCACTCTGTGATTATGGTTGTTTCCTTCTTGCCTGTAAAGCAATTCAGCTCATGGAATCTTCTGCTACTTTAAACACATGCTAAGTGTGACTCTGAGCAACTGGCTATATTAGACTCCTGTAGTCTTGTAGGTCTTACTATTGACGTGCATTGGTGCAAAAGACTCAGCATAAGCTAGTTTTGGATTAATAAAATGATGGTTTATATCTCCAGTTTGTTGGTTTTCTTGGTGATTTTTACCACAACAGGTTATAATTTTATGTTTTTTCTAGGAAAGATGGTTCCATGGAAGAATTCAATTTAAATAATTTAAAGGTGGTTAATAAAGTTTAGGTCCATTGTTAATATTTCAGAAGTCCATCTAGTTCTTATGTCATTAGGTCCTGGAGTGGATTCTAAATTTTTTTACTACCAGTTCTGTGGGCGTGGTTTATTTTGTGGGCGTGGCTTGATGGTCATGTGACTGGCTAGGCATGGCCAACTCAATGTCACTCACATCAAGCGGTGCCTCGCCTGGCCCCTCCCCTCCCAGCCATTCCTTGTCACACCCAGCCTCAACGTATCTATAGTTCTGTAAAAATGTTCACCTTTTTTCAACTTTTATTATCTGCATATTGTAGATGCACTTTCATGGACCACTGAAAGGAGGAAATGGCTCACATGCTTTGCCCAAGAGTGTGACAGACAACAGGCTTTTAAGGGGCTGCCAGAAAGAAGGGGGGGCAATGTATTTTCCAAAGCACCACAAGGCAAAACAAGAAGCAATGGATGAAAACTGAACAAAGAGAGAAGCAATCTAAAACTAAGGAGAAACTTCTTGACAGTCTGAACCAATATAGGTGCAGAAATATTTCAGTCATAATTTCACATATAAAATAGCCATTCATTTAATACAACCTGCCTATTGTTCAAAACAGTCATTAGTATTATGGCTGATGTTTGACAGCAAGCCTAAAAGTCAAAGATTACAAAGGTGCTTCTTTCTCTGTATGTATACAAAACATCACATACCAGGAATAACATATTAAGATGGAGTTATGCAGTGGTGGATTTCAAAATTTTTTACTACTGGTTCTGTGGGTGTGGCTTGGTGGGCGTGGCATGACAGGGGAAGGTTACTACAAAATCCCCATTCCCTCCCCACTCCAGGGGAAGGTTACTTCAAAATCTCCATTTCCTCCCCACCCCACTAATCTGCTCTGGGAAGGAATCAAGCTCCCCCCTCTAAATTTCCCCAAATAAAATATTACTCATAAGAAAAGTAAGGAAAAATCAAGCTGCTAGGAAGGAACCTGCCTGATACTCATTCCACATTCCTGCCAGCTGCATAAAGGAAACTTTGTAAGAAGAAAACAGTTACTGGTGCTTAGAGATAATAGAAAGTGGAAGCTGGAAGTTCAGCTCCATTTACAAGCAGGCAGAAAACTCATTCAAAACAGGATATTTCACAATGGAAATCGCTCAAACCTTTTTAGAAACACAAAGCCCATGTTGCACAAACCGCAAAACTTCAAAAACATAGAACCATATAAGAATCCCTCCTCTTATCCAGTTTGTTGTTCAGATGACCTAGAAACGAACTGCTGAATGTCACTTGGCTTCTGCAAGCAAAAATTTCCTTTCAGCAGCTGCAGCTTGGCTTGTCAATTTTGTTGTAGCGCGGGAATAACGAGAGGCACAAGCAAGCTAGTGACAACAACTCTTTAATTCAGGGTGAGACTTCAGCAAAGAAACACAGGCAACAGCCCTCTTTATATACTTTTCAGTAGCAACCGTTAACCAATCATAATTCACAGAACATTTGAATTTCCCGTACAAAATAGATACATACATAACACCCCTCCACTCCCAGAAGGCACTTATCCTATCTATTTACATATTTACATACAAAATCATGCAGGTGACCAGGGCGTGTCTTAGTTCTGGTTGACCTGCGCATTTCAGTTGTTGGCGAGGCGTTGAGCCGGTCAGATGGACCTTCCGTCTCTCCTGGCTCCGCCAATGGAACCTCCTGGATTTCTCCAGAGGCGTGGCTATCCCCGGCTGGGAGTGTCGGCTCGCTGGGGCGGCGCTGGAGCTCTTGGTTGCCAGATAAGTATTCCGGCTTACTCGGGCTTGAGGTAGCTGTGTCAGGAAAACTTTGGAAGTTAGGACTCACAGTGTTTGAGTTTTCGTGCTGTAATCGTCTATGCAATTGGTCTATATGTCTCCTCCAAATTTTACCATGCCCAATATCGACCGTTTATGATTTTGGACCGGTGATTCCTACGATGGTTCCCTCTACCCACAATGGCCCATTGGTGTAGTTTCTGGCGAATACCGGTGTTCCCATTTGGATTTGTTTTAATCCTCTCCCTTCCCCCTTGAAGCTATCGGGGGAGTAATTGGGGTGCAAGCGATCGAAAATGCACCTTAGCTTTCAGCCCATTAAGAACTCGGCTGGGCTGCGGCCCGAGGTGGGGCACGGGGTTGCATGCTGAATTGCTAAGAATTGGTCTATCCTAGCTTGCCAATCCCCTGCATCGAGCCAGGAAAGTGCTTCCTTGGCCGTTCTTACAAATCTCTCTGCAAGGCCATTCGAAGCCAGATGAAAAGGAGCAGATAATGCGTGTCGTATGCCTAACTCGGCCAGGTAGCCCTCGAATTGAGTTGCCGTGAATTGGGGCCCATTGTCAGATACCAGGGTATCCGGCAACCCATGAGTTACGAAAAGTTTCCTGAGGACTTTAATTACGGCCTCAGAAGTTGTCGATGGCATCAAGGCAATCTCTAGTCACTTAGAATAGGCATCTACAATGATAAGAAAATTCTGGCTGTGGAACAGGCCAGCGAAGTCAATGTGAATCCTCTCCCACGGTCCCTTTGGCTTTTCCCATTCCCTAACGGGAGCTATAGGGGGATCTGGGTGGGATTCCTGGCAGGGCCTGCAGTTCCCCACCCACTCAGTGACGTCTTTGTCAAGGTGTGACCACCATACATAGCTTCGAGCCAGGTCTTTCATGCGAACAATACCAGGGTGTCCCTCATGCAGCATTTCTAAAACTCTAAGCCTTAACCAAGAAGGAATGACCACCCTGTCTCCCCACAATAAGCAACCCTCCAACATCGACAGTTTATTCTTTTTGTTGAAATACAATTGAAAATCCCCACTGTCCACCTTGGTAGGCCAACCCCGCATTACACAGCCCATTACAGTGAGCAAAACAGAGTCCCTGGCAGAAGCCTTCACCACCTCGCTGGAGGAAATGGGACCCATGGACACAACGTCAATAAGTAATACAAGGGCTTCCGGAGTCGGGTTGTCTAACAGTTCGGGCAAGGGGCATCGGCTGAGGGCATCAGCATGGCCCAGAGTTCTGCCCGGTCGGTGGAGTAGTCTGTAGGAATATGCAGCTAAGAAAATGGACCATCTGGTCATCCGGGGGGAGAGAGCAGCCGGGGTCGGTTTGTCTCCAGCCAAAAGTCCCAAAAGAGGCTGGTGGTCCGTAATAAGTTCAAAAGTTCGGCCAAACAAATACTCGTGAAATTTTTTGACCCCAGCTACAGCCGCTAAAGCCTCCCTGTCCAGCTGGCTGTAGTTTCTTTCGGCACTAGATAAAGTGTGAGAGTAATAGGCAATGGGCGCCTCTAACCTGTTCGGCAGTCTATGGCTTAACATTGCGCCTACGCCAAAGGGGGAAGCATCACACACTAGAACCAGAGGCAGTTCTGAGCTGTATTGTATGAGGAAACTGTCCTCGGACAAAAGTTTTTTTACTGCTTGGAATGCAGCCGCTTCTTGTTTGCCCCACACCCAGGGAACATTTTTTTCCTAGGAGCCTGTGCAGTGGCTCCGCAATGGTGGCTTTGTCTTTTAAAAACATGGTGTAGAAATTAAGAAGCCCCAAGAAGGCCTGGAGTTTGGGCTTCGATTTAGGGGTGGGCGCTTTCTGAATGGCCCTGACTTTGCTTTCCGTGGGGTGAATGCCTGTGCCGTCGATTCGGTAGCCTAAGAATTCCATGGATGGAACCGCTATTTTGCATTTGGATCGTTTAAGCTTGAGTCCCGCTTCTCTGAATCTGGTTAGGACTTGTCTAACCCTGTCCCCTAGCTGTGTCTGGTCTTGGCCACTAATTAGGATGTCGTTGAAATAAGGGACAACTCCTGGGAGGCCTTGGAGAAGGCGCTCCATGGTGCTCTGGAAGAGCCCCGGGGCGATGCTAACCCCAAACTGTAGTCTAGTACATTTAAAGGCACCTCTGTGAGTTACTATGGTCTGTGATTCTGCCGTAGTGTCATTTACTGGCAGCTGCTGGTATGCCTGCGCGAGGTCTAATTTTGCGAATAGCTCGCCAGGCCCCAGGGAGTATAGTAGATGGTGCACAATCGGAACAGGATAGGAGCTCTGCTGCAATGCCTTGTTGATTGTACATTTATAGTCAGCGCAGACTCTAATTGATCCGTCTGATTTAACTGGCATGACTATTGGGGTTTTCCACTTAGCGTGATCTACAGGAACTAACACCCCTTGTTTGATTAGCTTGTTGAGCTCCGCGTCAATTTTGGGCTTTAAAGCAAATGGAACCCGTCTTGCTTTTAGCCTGATTTGGGCCACGTTGGGGTCTAAATTAAAAGAGATAGGGGTCCCCACTTACTTGCCTAGAGTCTCCTCAAAAACGTCCTGAAACTCGTGAAGGAGGGTTTCTTTGAGCGATGGCCCGCCGATACTGTGGATGCCCGTGAAGCCCATGCCGAGGGCCCGGAACCACGCCATGCCCAGGAGACTTGGTAGCGGCTTGCTAACGATGGTCAGGGGAAGCTCTTTCTGGAACTAGGTGACCTGGAACGTGCCCACGCCTTCCACAGGAACTCGGTTTCCTTGGTAGTAGAGGAGGCGAACTCTTTGTCGTGACAGCTGGGTCTTCTGTATCTTTGGCAGGAGCGCTTTGAGTGTAGTCCAGGACATGATGGACAGGGTAGACCCGGTCTCCCTTCGATTTCTACTTTCGTGTAGGCTTTCTCGTCGTCAGTTGAGCTGACTTGGCCGATTCTCGTGCTGTAGGTCTCCCGCTTTTGAATCTCACACCGTTTTCTCGCGCTGTCGTCTTTGATTGGCTGTTTTGAACGTGCCGGTTCTGGTTGGTCACGGTAGTCACGTGGCTTGCGACTATGCGGAAATTGAGCTCTACAAACTCGTGCTAGGTGGGCTTTCTTGTCGCAACGCCTGCAAATGACGTCTCTGTATTTACACAATTGTCTTTCGTGATCTCTGCCACAGCTAGAACAGTTCTCGTGGCGGCGGCTTTGCTCGCTCTTTTTCTTTTCTGTGTGGAAGACGTCCTCGTCTGACTCTTCCTCCGTGCTGGTTCACGCCTCCTCTCTGTGAACGGGGGCTGTTTTCGGACCATCTTTGCTTGGTAGTGGCCGTTGTAGTGCTTCAGAAGCCTTCGTGGACGCTTCATGTGCTCTGGCTTCATCAAGCGCGCCAGCTAATGTTAAATCTGGCTTCGCCAGAAGGCGCCTCTGTAAACGAGTGTCTCTAATGCCACAAATCAATTGCTTGAGTAGTGCATCGTCAAGGTCTCTGTAGTCGCAATATGTTGCGGCTTTTCAAAGGGCAGCCACATATGTGCTGAGCAGATCTCCTTCCCTTTGTACACGTTGTCGGAGCTCGTAGCGCTGTACAAATTTCGAAGGAACTGGAGAGTAGTGGGCTCTCAGGTTTGCTTGAAGGACGTCCCAGGGAACCGTCTGGACTGGGGTTGGCTTGCAGAGGGACTCGGCCATCTCAAATACGTCTGGCCCGCAGTGGCTTAAAAACAGGGCTTGTTTTCGGTTTGCTGAGAGCCCTTGCATCTCGCTAGCTTCCAGGGAGCACTCGAATCTGGTCAGATACGATCCCCAATTTTCTCGGGTCGGGTCGAAGGGTTTTGGCGAAACGTAAGCAGACATTGCCGTGTCTCCGTGTTTGCTAGTCACCCTGGCTGAAACTCAGGGCTCTTTTTGATTTGCTTCTTGTGGCCTCTATCCCACCTTCGTCGCCAATGTTGTAGCACGGGAATAACAAGAGGCACAAGCAAGCTAGGGACAACAGCTCTTTAATTCAGGGTGAGACTTCAGCAAAGAAACACAGGCAACAGCCCTCTTTATATACTTTTCAGTAGCAACCGTTAACCAATCATAATTCACAAAACATTTGAATTTCCCGCACAAAATAGATACATACATAACAAATTTAAAGCGACGGCGTCTTTTATTTATTTATTTTTCCTTCTTCTTTGCCAAGTGATCTCCTGGCTGAGAAGCGATCAGTTGGGAGGCTTCTCAATTTAAAGCGACGGTGTCTTCTGTTTTTCCCCCCCTCTTCTTTCTCAAGTGAGCCCTGATTTTTTCCTTCTAGCCGATCAGCTGGGAGTTGGGAGGCAGCCAACAGATTGGGGGTGGGTCAGGCAGAGGTAGTATTTACCAGTTCTTGGAATTACTCAAAAGTTCCAGTACCGGTTCTTGCCAACAAGGGAGAACCGGTAGCAACCCACCACTGATTAGGCTAGGGTCGCAGGGAACTAGTGAGATCTTGATCCATTTCTCTGGTTTTCATTCTCACGTGTTCCTAGTGAGGTGGGTTTTTCTTTTTTACATTTTTTAAATAATGACTTTTTATATATATCTGTTGTTTTAATTGGTTGTCATATACCTCCCAAAGTCACTTTTTGTGGGATGGGCAGCCATATAAATTGGATAGATAAATAAAGAGGTTTAAAAGAGAATTTGGCAAAGAAATGGGATTGAAATGTCAGTTTACTGAGAAACTGGAAGGACCTGAATCTGAACAGTGGTTCTTCAAAATGGACATGTTTTTGAGAAGCCAAGAAATCCACAGCAGTTTATGCCCTTTGTTACAAATAGAACACTTGGGATAGACCTGATGAAAAAAACAACTAGAATAATTTTTCTACTAGTAAGCAATTGGTTTTGATTCATTTAAGGAATAAATAGAAATGCAAAGGAGATGAATAAATGTTGAAGACATTTTATAATAGTGTATAATTTCTTATACAAAGAGGATGAACTGAGGCTATCTATATATGATAATGAAATGCTAGAGTTATTATGCCCAGTTGATAACCCCATGAGAACATGAGCCTTAATTGGATTAATGTTAAAGAACCTATGGAACTTCCTTGAAGAAATCAAAGCTCTAGAGCCGTGATGGCGAATCTATGGCATGTGGAGACATCTCTGCGGGCACTCGAGCCAATGCCCAGGTCGTCTCCACAACGGATGCCCACACGCTTCCTGCGGGCTGGGTGATTTTTCGGTCTCTGCCGGGAGATGAGTGCACATGCACAGGCACAGGCACAGGGGGTGGGGGTGGGGATGGGGGGGTCATGCGCAGGGTTGGGGGTGCACTCCCCATTTTTGGTTCCAGGAGGCTTCAGGGAAGCATCCTGGATGCTAGCATTTTGCTAGCACAAAAATGGGGTGTTGAAGTCCACAAGTCTATAACGTTGCCAAGGTTGAACACCCCTGCTCTAGAAATCAGGAAGATGAAAACATGTAATTAGTGATGAAGCGTTTAAACATGCAGAGGTGTTGAGAAGAAATTAGCAGAGAATATAAAAGCATTTAAAACCAAGCAGAGAAATATGATGTTACCTCTGAAGCAGTACAAAAGCTATTCAGATTAAAAGCCCCCCCGCCAACTCTTGTTCCTGGTGTGACCACATTCCAGAGGTGATGACTAAAGGAGAGACAATAGAATCAGTACATCCAAGGCAGCAGAAGGGTAAAACCGCCAGGGAGAAATGTGTTGACGCAGAAAAAAATTGGGAAGCTGACTATGAAAAAGTTCTAATTGATGCAACTAGTAATTTAATCTACGGAAATGGATCTGGATTTCAAAACTTTTGTTTTGCTAGATGGAAGGCAACTCTTGCTGTCAGCAAAAGACCTTCAAAATTACACAGCAAGGTAGAAAAAGGGAACATGGCTAAACCGATCATTAAAAATGCTTTGATGCTCCTATGCTAGAGGCTGGGTTTTGAATTTATGCATTGTTTTATTTAACGTATAAGATACCTACTTGCAAGTAACTCAGATCAACATATGGAAATTTAAAAATAAGTCATTAAAAACAGAAATAAATTATTAGCAATACCATATCAGGGAAATACTAGTCTAAAAGTTCTAATATTACATATTATATATTTATATTATATATTTATATAATATGTGGGGGTTAAATGTCATGGAACTTGCCATTTTTGATACATCTTTAATTATTTATAAAGTTGTGACATATGTTACATCATGATTAAGAATAAGTTAAGTTGCGGACTAAAATATCTTGTTTAAAACTGCCTAGATCAAAAGCAAGAATTATAGGCTATAAAAAACTAGATCAATGCTAAGAATTTAATTTCTTATAAAATTGAGGTAAAAACTCTAAAGAAAAAAACCCAGAAATTTAGAATGTAGTATAAATCCATGCAGTAGTTAATAATACAAGAATGATTTCCAGGTAGAACTGAATTATACATCAAATTTACTTTTTAAATAGGTGATTATTGAAGCCTAGTTCCATTATTTAATTAGATGTTCCTTCAAGGAAGGGCTTGCATATCTTTTCTGGTAGGAAGCATATAATATCTTTGCTGCAGTTACCAGTAGTATAAATTAAGCTAATTCAGTATGCTTTCAAGGAACATATACTTAATAGAAATATCTCTGGCTGCAGAGGGAATTAAGCTTTCAAAATTTGTTCAAATTTTCCAAAATTGTTGGGCTTTACTGTATAGCCACCAAATATGAAAAAAATAATCCAACTTTGCTCATTGCACTTCCAGCAATTTTTAGAAAATGACTTAATGATTTTAGTAATCAAGTACTCTTATATCAATTTTATCTGGACTATAATATTTAGAATGAATTTAATACTCTTCTACTGAAATTTCTGTTGTTGCACTTTTTTTACACTATTCAAATGAGGCATGCACTTAGTCATGCCTTGTTCCATTTTTGACTAGTATTCCACTAATTTAAAAATAATTTTTACTAATTAAATTAAATTAATTCTTGCTGATAGTTGTGTGTTATAGTCATCTTATATAATTCCATTTTAATACAATATGTAAGTATATAAATTATAAATTTTGAGAAATAGCTTCTAAATTAAATTAATAATTGTTTATAGCTGTATCTTACAGGCAGTTTAGTCTAGTGGTGAAGACATTAGGCTAGAAACCAGGATATATATATATATTTTAATTTGATTTATATGCTGCCCTTCTCCGGAGACTCAGAGCAGCTTACAGTGCGTTAAGCAATAGCCTTCATACTTTTGTATATTTTATTTATTTATTTGTTTGTTTGTTTGTTTGTTTGTTTATTTGTTTATTTATTTTATTTCTATACCGCCCTTCTCCCGAAGGACTCAGGGTGGTGTACAGCCTAATTAAAAAAACAAAGACAGACTAAATTTAAAAATAATTAAAATTATTAAATAATAGGCCCAATTTATAAAACCCCAAATTTAAAATCCCATTTAAAACCAATTAAAATCTTTACATTGATAGCCCAGCCTGGCGGAACAACATGGTTTTGAGGGCACAGCGAAACACACGGAAATCAGAGATTTTACGAATTTCTGGGGGCAGATCATTCCAAAGGGCAGGGGCTCCCACAGAGAAGGCCCTCCCCCTGGGTGTCGCCAGCTGACATAATTTGGCCGATGGCACCCTGAGGAGACCCTCTCTGTGGGAGCGAACTGGCCGGTGGGAGGCTACTGGTGGCAGAAGACGGTCTCGAAA
Source organism: Arizona elegans (assembly GCA_022577455.1). Lineage (NCBI taxonomy): Eukaryota > Metazoa > Chordata > Lepidosauria > Squamata > Colubridae > Arizona > Arizona elegans. Next base: position 24,356,105 of record JAKOOJ010000005.1, read on the forward strand.
GTATCCAGGTCCAATGCCATGGAGCACTTTAAAGGTGGTAACCAAGACCTTGAATCGCACCCGGAAGACCACTGGGAGCCAGTGCCACTCGCGTAGGAGGTGTGTCACGTGGGCACAATGAGTTGCACCCATAACCACCCGCGCAGCCGCATTCTGGACCAGTTGGAGCCAGTTGGTGCTTTTCAAGGGGAGCCCCATGTAGAGAGCATTGCAGTAGTCCAGTTGGGAGCTGACAAGGGCGTGAGTGACTGTGCGCAAGGCATCGTGGTCCAGAAAGGGCCGCAACTGGCGGATCAGGCGAACCTGATAAAAAGCCCCCCTGGCCACGGCCGTCATATGTTCTTCTAAAGACAGCCGTGCGTCCAGGAGGATACCCAGATTGCGGGAACCTCTCTGTGGGGGGGGTAAAGATTCACCCCCAATAGTCAGCGATGGCACCAGCTGACTATATCGCAACGCCAGGAACCACAGCCACTTGGTCTTGGAGGGGTTGAGTCTGAGCCTATTTCTCCCCATCCAGACCCGCACGGCCTCCAGGCAGTGAGACATCACATCAAGGGCATTGTTGGGGTGGTCTGGGGTGGAGATGTACAGCTGAGTATCATCAGCGTACAGATGGACTCTCACCCCAAAACCACGGATGATCTCACCCAGCGGCTTCACATATTTATACAAAGTCAGCTTATTGCCCCCACAAACTGGGTCCTCAATTTACCTACCTTAGAAAGGATGGAAGGCTGAGTCAACCTTGAGCCTGGCGAGATTCGATCTTACTTTAATTGCAGACAGCTGGTGTTAAATTACAGTGCTTCTGTCTGTTGAGCTAAACCAGGATTTTGAGTTCTAGTCCTGCCTTAGGCATGAAAACCAGTTGAGTGACCTTGAAAGAGTCACTTTGTGACATCCCAGTATGTTTGTTGTGGGAAAAGTAGTAGGAGAAAGAAGTATTGTATGTGTTTGCCATCTTGAGTTATTTATAAATTAATAAAGGTGGCATTCAAATAAATAAATAGCACTTCAAAAAAGTATGTCAAATCTCTCAGTATTCTCCCTTTTATACCTGAAAACATTTAAGACCACTGGCCCAGGGGTGGGTTCTATTTACTGGTTTGCAACGGGAGCGCGTGCATGTGCATATAATCAATTATGACGTCCGGACAGGTGGACGGAGCCTCCCACCGCTTTTACTACCAGTTCTAAAGAATCAGATAGAACCAGGAGCAACCCACCACTGCACTGGCCCCCAACCTTTTGGGCACTGGGAACCAGTTCCGTGGAGAGAGGTTTTTCCGTGGACCAGAGGGAGTGTGGTTTTGTGTGCTGCCTGTATCCTGTGGATGGGGCTTCACTTGTTTGTGCAGTCCAGTTTCTGGCATGCCGCGGTCCAGTGCCGGTCCATGGACCAGGGGTTGGGGACCCCTGAACAAGATTACTATGAAGTAAGAATCTCAAAAGATTTTATCTGCATTATGTTAACAATTAAATCTTGCAATATGAACAAATTATTGCTTTTCCAACACGTTTTAGTATCCTCCTCTACATAAAAATAGACTTTATAATGGGGGTGGTGGTGCTTGAATTTACAAGATAGTTCTTATTTAATGACTACTGGTTCAGCAGTTTCATTGATATTGTTTTATCATTCGCTACTGGTACCCTGTTTTCCCCCAAAATAAGACATCCACTGATAATAAGCCCAATCGGGCTTTTGAGCGCATGGTAATAAGGCCAAGCACTTATTTCAGGGTTCAAAAAAATATAAGACAGGGTCTTATTTTTGGGAAAACACAGTACATAGCTGAAGGCATTTTACCTTTTATGCCACACATTTCCAGGTAAGCTATACCTGTTTCATTTCCATCATCAAATTCTTCACCTATGGCAGGAACTATGTTAATGTAATGGCTTGATTATTTATTTGTAGTAAATGACTTTTCCCTGAGTCAAACTTTCTCTCAATATATCCCATTTCATTGCATTTTCTGTAGGTTTTGTCTCTAAATTTGCATTGAGATGTTGCAGAGGTCTGCCATAATAATAGCACTATTTGTTTTGACCTGTTGCTCTCTGTGCTACTGAAGCTTTTTCACATCACTTTTCTTCCTGATAGCATCTCTGTAGTGCCTCTAGCAGTAGTTTCCATGAGGTTAGCAATTTTATGAACTCTCTTAATTACTAAATGTGCCACTGTTAATTTTTCCCCCAAATTCCAGAAACAATCCAGTCTTTCCTTGTATCACAAGATTCAGATACAGTGGTGAAATCCAATTTTTTTTTACTACCGGTTCTGTGGGCGTGGCTTGGTGGGCATGGTGTGGCTTGGTGGGCGTGGCAGGGGAAGGATACTGCAAAATCCCCATTCCCTCCCCACTCCTGTGGGAAGGATATTGTAAAATCTCCATTCCCACTCCACTCTCAGGCCAGCCAGACGTGGTATTTACCGTTTCTCCAAACTACTCAAAATTTCTGCTACCGGTTCTCCAGAACCTGTCAGAACCTGCTGGATTTCACCCCGTTCAGACAGCTTTTTAAGTTCAGCTCCTTGTACTTCTATGAACTCCCGATTTCTGTTTGTGCTTACGAATTCCAAAATGAATACAATTAATAATAGTTGGGCACAAAGCTAAATTGTGAGTCTCATTGTAAGACAGGTTGCTTCCTATATCATTTCTACACCACTCAGGAACAACTGTTATCAGCTGTGCTCATTTGTCTCAAAAAATTGTTCAAGTGTCCCTGTATGTACTGTAATGTTCAGTCATGTGGCACTATCAACCACATTCATCTTACCAGTTTTGCTATTTTCTATTTTGTTCACTGCAATTTATTCAGTGTTCTTCTTGCTTTTTGCTTCTTTTATTATTCTTTCTCCCCACTTAGAGATAATAACTATAATCTACAGAGCGTACATTTTTATTTATATTAATTAGCCTTCTATTTCATAGTTATACCTTAGAGGTTCAATATATTTTTGTAGACATCAGAGAAATGGGCTTGAAAAATGAAAGAGGAGGGGAGATATTTTTTTAAAAAATTAAGCAAATAAATATTACTTTTTAAATATAGCTAGTCCTTGACTTACAACTTACAAATTTTGAGTCCAAAATTTATGTTGCTAAGCAAGAGGGGTTGGAAAGTGAATTTCTCCCCATTTTAAAACCTTTTTGCCAATTGTTAAGTGAATCAGTTCACTTGTTAAGTTAGCAACATGGTTGTTAAGTGAATCTGACTTCCCCATTGACTTTGCTCATCAGAAGGTCACAAAAGGTGATCATGTGACCTGGCAACCGTCATAAATATGACCCAGTTTCCAGGCATCTGAATTTTGATTACATGACCATGGGGATACTGCAATGGTTGTAAGTGTAAAAAATGGTCATAAGTCATTTTTTTCAGTTCCATTGTAACTTTGAATAGTCACTAAATTAACTGTTGTAAATCAAGGATTACCTGTGCTCTAGTATTGCAGTTAATCAAAACTTGGTATATCTAATAAAGTTAAAACTGCTGTTATTAGTGGAAAACTGATTGTCTTTAATGTACACGAGAGTACTGCTTTGAAAAGAAATGAAGCTAATGCATTGCATCAGCTTTTTTCATAGCGTGGAGACAACAATTTCTTGTAGTTTTTCATATATATAAAAAACACATTGTAACATTGGCAAATAATTGTTTATATTTTTGATTAGCATACATCTCAGTACTCTTTCCCGCACTAGGTCCAACCTTGGGAATGAGTGGTATGTTTTTTCATGGCTTAGTTTCTTGATTTTGTGGAAAGGAGAAAAAAGTGTTTTTTCCCATTTCAAATCACAATACAATTAATTAAACATTAAAGTTGAGAAGAAAAAACAAATAAATTCCACTTAAAGTTATATTTAAAAATCAGAAGCTCAGAAGCTTGTACGCATTTTGCTTTTATCTTTTGTTATCACTAATACCCAGTGGTGGGATTCAGCCAGGTGGCACTACTTCGGGAGAACCAGTTGTTAACTTTCTGAGCAGTTTGGCAAACTGGTTGTTGGAAGAAATTATTAGGGCAGAGAACCGGTTGTTAAATTACTTGAATCCCAACACTGCTAATACCTATATTTGAAAAAGAATATACACAGAGACAATATACACACAGACAATTACATGGATAATTTGATTCTCAGAATTAAGAGAGAGACTCACATTGCTGTTGTTCTTTTTTTCTGCAAAAGGATCTGAAACTTTTTGCAAACAGCTGCTTCTTTTTTTTCTTCCCTGAAAAGTAGGGAGAAGGAAAAATCTGCTGTGAATACAGTACAGCCAATTTGAGCAGAAAGTGGGCTGGCAGAAAAATTACAATTTTTCAGACTCTTCTTTTCTTCTGAGTTAGTTTATGCTTGAAACCACCTGCAGAAGCTTTGGAGTTTATTAAAAATCAAAACAAAACTGAGGAAGATGTAATTTGCAACATCATTTGGACCTCGGTTCCTTTTTATGTTGAAGGTGTTAGAAGAAAATTCTGGGTTCAAATCTAGCCAGGTCCTCCATAGAACACACAGGACAAGTCACTTGGAACAGAGTTAAAGTTTATTCAAGGCCACAGAGCAATTGAAGGTTGCAACAGAAGTTACAGGTCTCATTTGCCTTTATACTTTCCTTTGTTCTTCCTAGGAACAGAACCTACCCTCTAGGAATTATTGGAAGATGCAATTAACTAGATAGCCAAAAGGGGGCGCTTGGGGGCTAGACCTTGTGGAAGGTTTTTTTTTCCACTTGTTTACCATATCAACTGGCTGCTTAGTTCACATTTAGGCTGGAGGTGGCAGTTGTTTATTAATAGGTATAATCTCTGGTATCCTGAAATGAATGTTTACCTGAATGGCTGTGACCTTTAGCCAGTTTCATCCTCTTTGTGTGTAAAGGATTTCCACATCCTGCGGGATTTCTTATGGTTTAATTTAGTTGCTGATATTTGCCAATTTCCTAGTGGGAGATGTACTTAGTGCAGCCCACTAAGTGCAGTACTAAGATGCACTTAGTACTTGACCTGGGGCTTACTGAGAGCAGGAATGGCCAAGGCCAGCAGGTGATGTGTATGGCAAAGGCGTCATAGAATATGCTATGTGATATGAAGTCACACATGGAATACTGCATCCAGTTTTGGTCACCACGATGTAAAAAAGATGTTGAGACTCTAGAAAAAGTGCTGAGAAGACCAACAAGGATGATTAGGGGACTGGAGGCTAAAGAAAGAATGGTAGCTGGAATTGGGTATGTCTAGTCTAGTGAAAAGAAGGACTGGGGTGACATGATAGCAGTGTTCCAATATCTCAGGGGCTGCCAAAAAGAAGAGGGAGTCAAGATATTCTCCAAAGCACCTGAGGGCAGGAAAAGAAGCAACTGATGGAAACTAATCAAGGAGAGAAGCAGCCTAGAACTAAGGAGAAATTTCCTGACAGTTAGAACAATAACAGTGGAACAGCTTGCCTCCAGAAGTTGTGAATGCTCCAACACTGAAATTTTTGAAGAAGAGATTGAACAACGATTTGTCTGAAATGGTATACAGTTTCCTGTCTAAGCAGGGGCTTGGACTAGAAGATCTCCAAGATCCCTTCCAACTCTGTTATTCTATTCTATTATTCTATTCTTCCCACAATTCCCCCATTGTGTGAAGCAAGAAGGACTCTTAATTTCATACACCTTTAGTTGTCATGGAAAATACATTTTGATCTACCTGTATCCTCATGAGGGAGGCTTCCATGAGCTTGGGGTGAATTGTTACATCCACTTTGGAAAACATTGTCTGATCTGCACTAGGCAGATGGGTGTGCTTTGGGCAGGGCAACAAGAAAATATTGTTATTGCCACCCAAATTTCCTTATGAAATATGCTTACTTGGAAGAAAGAGACTGATTTTTGTATAGAAATAAAGAAAGAGAACATAGGAGAATAAACAAGCATATGATAGGGATACATATAGAAAACAATGCCTTGTTGCTTAGCATGTGCTATGTCACACCATTTCTCTATTCTGTGAGGTAAAAAAAAATCTTTAAAAAGTGGCCTCCGATCTTCTTTACAGCAGTTACAAACAAACTTTTACTATTTCTTCCTCCTTTAGAATTACATTACAGATAGTCCTCAGTTTACAACAGTTCATTTAATGACCGTTCAAAGTTACAATGGAACTAAAAAAAGTGACCTATGATCATTTTTCACACTTACAACATGTCATAAAAATTCAGACGCTTGGCAACTGGCATGTATTTATGGCAATTGCAGTGTCTCTGCATGTTATCCCCTTTTGTGACCTTCTGACACGCAAACTCAATGGGGAAGCCAGACTCACTTAACAACCATGTTGCTAACTGAACAACTGCAGTGATTCACTTAACAATGTGGCAAAAAAATCAGGGGTGAAATGCTACCGGTTTACAGCGGTTCAGGCAAACCAGTAGTGGCGGCAACATGTGGTTTGGTGAACTGGTAACGGTGGCAGCGCGAAGCTCTGCCCACCAGCCCGGATGTCGTTACTTCCTAGTTTTAACCAGGAAGTAATCTGTTTTTGGACCCTCTGCATGGCGGAGTCCCCGCTTCCGAACCGGAAGGGAAGGTAAGTAGATTTCACCCCTGCAAAAAATATCATAAAATGGGGCAATACTCACTTAACAAATGTCTCACTTGGCAACAGAAATTTTGGATTCAGTTGTGGTTGTAAGTCAAGGATTACCTGTATATGGTTCCCTATTTACTATATTCACTTGTTTTAATGAACAAGCTGTAAATATTTTAAAAATCCATATACAAGTTTTCTTAAATAGGAACATAATATGAAGTATGTTTTATGCTTTCTTTTCAACACGTGGGAATATTGAATAAGTTCTGCTTTTTTCCTTTTTTCTCCCTGATCTAACTCCATGTAGAAGGAAACAAGGATTTATATATGCTCATCTCGGTAATTGGGGCAAATAGTAATAAAGTGGAATAATTGTTTTTTTTTTCTTCCTATTGGTTTCCCGCAAGCGCAAGGTCCACTTTTTAATGTGGGGAAAAATAAATGTCTTTGGAAAAAAATGGATGTGAGTTCATCTCCATTCACCTTCAGGAGCAAGGCATGAAAGGAACTTGAATCATAATGTGTGGTTCCAGAAGGAATTTTCACTCAGCTTTTAAAAAAAGGTTTAGTTTGTCAATCAAATTGAAAGGCATGTCAGGGACAAGCATTTGATCTAAAAATTTATGAAACGTGAAATGAGCTACAATATGAGTCTGCCGTACACCTGAATCAATCGGCCCCTTTGGAGTTTCAGTGCATGGAACATTTTTATGATCATTTGGTAAATTGACAAATGATGGGAGTGCCAAGTGGAGGAAAAGGGTTTTCAAAGTTAAATGAATAATGGTTCATAAATTCATAAGGAGTCCAGCTTTTGTGAATGAGTATTGAACAGTTCTTACTCCCTCCAAGAATGAACAAAGAATTCTTTGTTCAGTTGCAAAGGTTAATGGTAAATAAAAGAAAAGTTTGCATTCACGTTGGTGTTATTTTAGAGGAATATGATTTTCTTGCCTCCATTTTTAATTTAGCACTGTGGGTATACTTACTTTAAGTACGGTACACCTCAGTGTTTGGAGAGAGGAATCAATACAAATTAGAAAAGGCTAATTATTTTGTCATTTGGCAAACAAGCAGCTCCTAGAATCATTTAATGTACATGTAGATAGGGCCTTTCTAACACCTAGTCCAGGAGTGTTAAACTCTCGTCGTCACCGCTTGTCATGGGACGTATCAGGACTTTTTCCCCCTTTGCTAAACTGGGCGGGGGCAGAGCCAGCACATGACACATCCGGCCCACGGGCCGCGAGCTTTAACACCCCTGATCTAGACCAGCCCCCTTCCTACATCATAATTCCCCACCTCAGCTTTCCTAAAAAATGTCCTTCCAGCCATACCTCCAGTGAAGAAGAGTCCATCACTCCCTAAGAAAGTCTGTACCACAGTTGAATAGCTCTTACTGTCAGCAATTTTTTTTCCTGATGTCCAAGTGAAATCTGCATCCTTAGAAACTAAAGTAAATTCCTTGCTTTTCTCTGTAACAATTTTGAACATGTCTGACCCCTCTTGAGGAGCTTGGCAAAAGCTATCATATCTTCCAAGGGTGGGTTCTAATTTTTTTTACTACCGGTTCTGTGGGTGTGGCTTATTTTGTGGGTGTGGCTTAATGGTCATATGACAATTATTTAGGATTTAGCAGAGGTACTGGTCTACCAGGCTTTTAACTACTTGCAGAGCTGTACTGATCTACCCATTTATTTTTTGCAGGCACTGGTCTACCCATTTATTATGGCAGGCACTGATCTACTCATGTATTTTTGCAGGCATCGGTCTACTCATTTGTTTTCTTTTAACACTGATCAGCTGTAGGGCGGCCCTTTGAAGCCCCACAGCAAGAGTTTAAACAGTTTTTTTCCCTCTAGCCATCACCTGGGACTCAGGAGGCAACAATAGATTGGGGGTGGAGCCAAATAAAAGGTAAGAATAATGCGGGTGGGTGGGTGGAGGGAGCACGGGGGCGGGGGGGCAGAACCTGTTCAGTGACATCATATCGTCACCGCTACCGGCTCGGGAGAACCGGGCCAAACCGGGAGGAACCCACCACTGATATCTTCCCACAATCGTCTCTTCTCCAAACTAAACATATCCAGCAATTCCAGCCATTGCTCTTTTTTTTCCCCCTTCCTGGGCCACTTATTAGCTGGGCATATTGTAGTTTGTCAATGTTTTTTTCTAAAATATGGTGGAAAGAACAGAACACTACATTCTAAATATAGCCATAGTAATAGCACTTAGACTTATATACCGCTTCACAGTGCTTTACAGTCCTCTCTAAGCAGTTTACAGAGTCAGCATATTACCTTCAACTATCTGGGTCCTCATTTTACTGACCTCAGAAGGATAGAAGGCTGAGTCAACCTTCGAATTCAGCCTAGGATTGCATTTGCTGTTTTACAGGGCATCACCCTGCTGATGCAATGTTCAGTTTATGATCCACCAAGACGGAACTTTTCCACGTGTATTGCTATCCTTTATGGTCACCATTGCCATTTTACAATATATTTTTTTCCTTCCTAGTTTAAGGACTTTGTCAGTCTTGCAGGCTACTTGCCTGGATAATTTGTCCAGCTGAAATGCATCTTTCTGGTTTTTGTCCATTGTTCCATCTTGTCAAGATCATTCTGCAGCCTTTAGAGTTCATTTGCTATCACCATAACACCTGCAGATTTGCTAATTGTATTTTCTAAGCCTTCATCCAAGTCAATTAATTGGCAGCAATGATGAGAAAGAGGGAGAATAGCAGTTGATTTCAATTCCCCATCAGATTCTTGTTATTTCCCTACAAAGTACTGCACTATATACCTACCTCATTAAAAAGTAAGAAAGTAGACCCATGGAGGAAAGGCATTAGAACAAGAGATAAAATTCATTAGCAGCAAAAATGAATTGAGCTCTTAGCAGGTCACAGTTGAGGTTAAATTTCAAAGGCCCACATCTATTGCTCATTTGCTTTCAACTTTGTCTATGGTTAGAAATGTTAGATGACTTCTACAATTCATACACAATTATTTGGGGAAAAATAACCCACATCTTCATATTAGGTATATATGTAAATTGGTCTTAGACTGATTGACCACAAGTCATTTAGTTGCCATTCCTGGATGTAATAAACTATAAAGTAACTCTCCATGGTCATAGTTTATTGTGTGATTCTATCCAAGTGAGAGGAATGATTCAGAAATCAAGAAAAATAAACAGAACAATACAAAAGAGAATTACATGCTCTGACTGAATTCATATAGCCTAATTTGCCTTTTCAGAGTTTACTGAATAAACCACACTTGATTGTGTATGTACAAGTATATACTGTACCATACTTTACAAATCATAATGAGTGTTCATTACTGTGTATTTACACTAAGTAGAAAAAAAAGCTACGTTGTGACATATTATGCATATGTATCCACCTGTGTAATATTGGGATGGATAATTGATTGAATGTTTGTGATGCAAGAAATGATATTTTCCATCTGGTCTTTATAAAAAGATTTCTACTGAATGCACATTCAGAATCAATTGTAGCAAGCAAAAAAAAAAAGCTTGAATAAATATTCTTTACCCATGACTGTGAGCAAAAAGAAACAACACAAAGGGGCAAGCATTACATTTCTATTGATTGAGAGTATTTTTGTAGCTGGCTGAGCAGTAAACCAGTGTAGGAAGTTAGCACCCACCCCTCTCCTAGAAGAATGAAGTATTTTAGGAAATATTAAAAAGGCAGAATATATTTCCCTGGATTAGAAATGGAGAACATGTTTTAAAGACAAAGCAGCTTCTGCCTCCCCCCACCTTTGTCAATGGGCCATTAAGGCCTCAGCCAAGTTTATTCATTCCCCCCACCTTTGTCAATGGACCATCAGCTGCAACACAATAGGACCCATCTAGCAACAGAAACTCACCACATGGCACCTGGGAAGATTACATCAGCCAGCAAGGCTAGCTAAGACCCCCACCCCCTGGGAGTCTGACAACCAATCAGGATACTCTTCCTGTGCCCCAGGAAGTTCAAAGCTCAGAGAGGACATAAAACCAAGGCACACTCAGCATCTCGTTTCTTTTCTGTTCAGGAACTCAAACCATATGATCCTTTCTACCATTAAACCATCTTTCCAAGCAGACTCCATGTTTCCAATGTCTTTTTCCCCACTTGGAGCTGAATCCAGAAGAATATTTCTTCCAACACCAGAATAGAAATATTTTAAATAATGCATCTATTTCTTTTAATTTATGATATTTGTCCCCTAACTCTTGGCACAAACACCAGCAAGCAGTTTACCATGATAATACAATGCATCCAAATCAATCAATCAATCAAAGACATTAATTAAAAACAGCAATGGATACAGATTAAGAATGTTGAAAGTAGTTGAAAATGAGATATATTCCATTTAAAAGACAAAACCAGTTTTTCCTACTGCATAAAATGTAACAGAGGTGATGCATTATTCAAAACTACACAAAACTAACCCTTTGATTTACTAGTTCTGATTTGGTGATGTGTTTTGCGAACCAAAGAAATTGTGGATTGTTCAGCAAACTATAGTTAAACAAGTCACAATTTGGTGAAACTTCTGAATGTACCTTATATCTCTGGTGTAAAAAATTCATAGTTTCAGAGTCACTGCAGAGGACACCTTTTTAGTAGCTATCGACTAACCTGGGAAGGTGGTGATATACTAAAAAAGTATTTTAAAAAATCAGGTGGCATGGTGGTTTTTGTGGATAAAAGAATTCATGAAAAGCAGCTTGAAGAGTCTAGTTACAAGATTTAATAACTTAGAACTTATGCTCTTTACACTTTGAAGTTTCCAAATAGTTTATTAAAAAGAATGGAATTATAATATTTCAAAATTAAATGTCTTGATTCCTATGTGGTTCTCTGGAACCGATAATTAAAAATGCTTTAAAAAGTAAAAAAAAAAAAAAGTTCCGATAATTTCCAACAATCGTGGGTCGCTCAGCTGATTGTCAGAACTTTTTGTTTTTACTTTTAAAGCATTTTTTTTACTACCAGTTCGGGTGAATAGTAAAGGTAGTAAAAAAATACTTTAAAAAAAGGGGGGGGAAAAAGGCTTGGATGATCATGCGCCACAGCTGTGATTGTCTGAGCCTTTTTCTTTTTTACTTTTTTAAAGCATTTTCTTACTACCTGTTCGCCCGAACCTGTAGTAAAAAAAATGTGTTAAAAAGGTTTTTAAAAAGGTACCCAAGATCACAGCTGTGCCGCCCAATCATCAGAACCATTTTTAAAAACTTTTTTAAAGCATTTTTTTTACTACCGGTTCGGGCGAACAGGTAAAAAATGCTTTAAAAAAGTTTTTGAAAAGGTTCCCAAGATCACGTGCCACAGCTGATTTCATCCCCCCTTGCTATTCTTACCCTACCTTCCCAGGTTTCCTTTTGGTGCATACTGTGCAGCATGCATGCATGGTCAGCAAACTGGTAGCAAACTGGTTCAAATTTCACCACTGGAGAATACTATTAGTTTTGATAGTGGTATGTGGAATTTTCTTCTTCAGTACATAAGTGACCATTCCCTCTGGGCAGTAATAGAATTTTTCTTATTGTCATGTTTCATTAGTCTTCACAGCCATGCAAAGAAAATATGTGCAAAGGGATGATTGTGAATCACTCTGGATGAATAAAAACATGTTTCTTTCTTGACAAATTTCCTTTAATGTGACACCATCCAGATGTGTTGAGATTGCAACTCCCACAGATCTGAGTCTGAAACTTTTACATATTTCTTCTGATTTCCATTGATTTTCCATAATTTTCTTGTTGCAGGTGAGTAACCCAGTAATTTTCTAGGCAAGTAAGACACAGCGCAGAACTTAAAGTGCCAAGATTCGCGCACAATTAAAAGATTTGGAGCCTTTCAATGGAAAACTGTTCATCAGAGACAGGTAATATTTGAAGTTTATGAGGTTTAATACCATGCTCTATGATTCTCAGAAAACTACAATTCACACAGCTGCTGTGTAATAAACCAAGGAGCTGACATATAGAAAAGTCACAACTTCCTTCAGCATGGGAGCATAGACCATGCTTTGAAGCAGAAGAAAATGTGGCCATTTTAAAAATGGTCTCTTTTGGATTAAAGCAGTTTCCACTCTTATTAATACAAGACTAGTATATATGCCTCTGTTCAGTGGTGGGTTCCTCCTGGTTCCACCCGGTTCCGCCGAGCCAGTAGCGGTGACGATATGAGGTACCGAACTGGTTCTCCCCCCGCCACCCCCCTGTGTTATTCTTACCTTTTATTTGGCCCCACCCCCAATCTATTGCTGCCTCCTGAGTCCCAGCTGATGGCTAAAGGGAAAAATCTGTTTAAACTCTTGCCGCGGGGCTTCAAAGGGCCGCCCTACAGCTGATCAGTGTTAAAAGAAAACAAATGAGTAGACCGATGCCTGCAAAAATAAATGGATAGACCAGTGCCTGCAAAAATACATGAGTAGATCAATGCCTGCAAAAATAACTGGGTAGACCAGTACAACTCTGCAAGCAGTTAAAAGCCTGGTAGACCAGTACCTCTGCTAAATCCTAAATAATTGTCACATGACCATCAAGCCACGCCCACAAAATAAGCCACGCCCACAAACCCATTTTTGTAAGTAAAATTTTTTAGAACCCATCCCTGCCTCTGTTATATGCTCCATTTATGAGATAAGAACAAGGAAGGATTCATGTTTATATAGCCACCCATCTCATTGAAAGGGACACTGATTAGCATTCATTAACAAGAATGAATAAGAACAATAAATAAAAACAAAAAATGTACAATATGGAAAACTTTATTAATAAATATCATAAAAGCAAAAATACAACCCATAGGAGAGGGATGATAAAAATGGCTACCTCAACAATGGTGCCCTCTGAGCAGGTCTCTCTTCGCCTGGGAGCCTCAAGCCTAACAATATATCCAAGACTTGTGGGCTTTTTGGAATACCAAAAATGACAGAGTCTAATTTGGAAGAGAAGAATTTTCCATAAGGTGGGTGCCATGCAGAGAAGGCACATCTCCTGGGACTCATCAAATGAAAGTCCTGGGCCGATCATATCTGCAACATGCCTGTTCTGCCAGATTTAGTGTGGTGGAGAGGTATTCCCTCAGGTAACCCTATTCAATGGCATGAAAGGTGTCAGGGTTCCAAGGAAGACCCCCAACAAAATAAAGCTCTGAGGCCTGAGGTTCCTCAAAGTTCCAATTTATTAGAGATGTCATGTTGGCACATCTCGGAAAACCCGAAACTGAAGCTTCCAGGTTTTCCTCACCCAGCTAAGAGTTCACAGCCTTGCCCCACACCCAGAAGTTCATCACATTGTCCAATCAACTCTTCACACTCCACTGGATACAATCTTCAGGCAGTCTCCATCAGACGCAGGCAAAAGTCCTTGAATATTATTGTCCTGATTTTTATCTCTGCAATTTTCTCCCCATTCAGTGTCCACTAAAAATACGTCATTTTTGGAAAGGTTGTTATTATTCCCTTTAGTTTTACTCTGCCTTAAAGATTGGTTGAATTTCTGCACACTCAGTGATTGAAAGTCTGTTACTACCTCCCTTTACATGCCTGGACTGTACCATATTAACTGGTATGAAAAACCAGTACCATAAGAAATCAAATTACTATTAATTTTTTATGCAATCGCTATTGGTTGAAATAAAATCACTACTGGTTGAAATTTGCAAGACAAGATTTCAGCCGCAGTCTCAAATTGCCGTACTTCTCTACTGTTACAGAATCTTAGCATTGTTTCTTTATAGCTAATGTATACTTAACAATGCTATAAAAATGTAGATGGAGCAGTATTTCCAGCTTCTTTGTGGGCACTTTTTTTTTTTAGAATTTTTGAAGACAAGAGATGAAATAAGGGCTTCAGGCTGTTTCAAACTTTGAAACCTCTACCGCAAATGGTTTCCACACACTCATTTCTATAATGTGATACTTGTATTCTGAGCAGACCTCATGCATCTTTCAAATGCACATTCTGAAAGAGGTTGCACACTCCTCTTCTATTTTCTTCCTTTACTGGTTCAATTTTATTTGTCTGAGGGCCTTGATAAATGGAGGACAAAGAAAGAGAAAAGAAAGGGCGATGACAGTTGAGTGGATGAGCAAGGAAAAAGCTTTTCTTCCTGCCTCTGCTACTGCTTCTTCTGACCAAGAAACCGATAGAAAAAGTTAGAAATCAAAGTCAATTTGGAAATTTTAAATACCTTCACTGCTATCTGAGGGACCCAATGGGTGAGTTCTACTCTAGAGGTGGCTGCTAGATTGATAGCAGACTCCACTTCCTTCCCTCCCCTATTATCCGCTTCCCACTCATCTATCTTTTTTGCTAGTCATATTGATGTATTTTCTTTGTTGTCTTTTTTATTTTATTGTTCTATTTTTCTTTCGCTTTGTTTTAAACTTTCTTTTTATTTCTTTGTTTTTCATTGTTGTAGGACACCTAGAGTAGCTCCCATGGTGAGACATGTGGCACATATATTTAATAATAATAACTGGAGTACCATTTAAACAACATCATCATTGAAAAATTCACCATCAGTCAATTGCAAAAAGCAGCTTTACTTGGAACAGCTTACATCCTGCGAGGACACCACTAATATCATATAAACGTCAACTTCTACTTATCCCAGATTCTTAGAAAGAATTCAATAGGTGATTAAAAATGCCAAATGAATCTGAACATCTGACTGATTCTGCAATGAACCATAATAATAATTTCATTTTCCTTCTTTCTCCTTCAGTATATTTCTGTTTTGGTAGATTTCTATATGTGTGTTGTATTACATTTTAACACAATTGTACTCAGGATTACATTTTTCTCTTTCCTTGGGTGTGTGTGTGTGTGTGTGTGTGAGGGAGGGGGAGAGAGAGGGATTTTATTTTGCAGTGAAGCTCAGGTTATAAAGCATTTAAATAAGTATCAGTTGTCTTGCATAACAGTGGCCATTTTGAATAATTTTGCTATGCTCTAGTAATCATATACTTAGCAATTTTCCATCTCACTTAACCCCTTTTCTGCAGTAAAAAGTAACATGAACTTCAGCCTTTTAACTTTTCTGTTTTAAGCTGTGAAAATTTAATTTTGTAAATAACCTCCTTCCTGCAAATAAGATGAGATTATCTGTAAAATTAATACATGATTTTTGTGAAGGAAGATGATTAAAAAAATTCAGTGATTTTGAATCAGGTGTGATAAGAAAATATTGAATCTTTCAAGAATTCACTGCTTTTCATTGGTCTGTGTTATACTAGGTTTACAGAGAAAGTTGAATATTTTGAAATGTTGTCATTTCCCAAATTTGTAAAACAATCTATGACTGTTCTCTAATATATAAATAATATATAAGATTTTGCATAGATCTATGGACTATTATAACAGACTCTACATGGGTCTGGCCCTGAAGGGGCTGTCCTTGAACCCTCCAGAAGCTTCAACTGTACAAAATGTGATGGTTATGGAGCTGTGTGCCCTAGAATAGAATAAATTCATGCCTACATAAAGAATACATAAAGAAACAAATAAATAAATTATAAGATGGCACATGCATGCAGGAATTCACCCATGTGCCTTGCATGGCAAGACCCATGTGTAAGTCCAGGCAATTTTCCTTTATTATCTATCCATCATATCTGTGTCTCATCATTCATATGAAGTATCATTTCTCTTTCCCTCTCTCCCTCCCTCCCTCCCTCTCTCCTTCCCTTTCCCTCCCTTCCTCCCTGTCTCACTCATATTTCTTAACCACCCATCTCTGTTCCTTTCCATAATGTCTAGCTGGCACTAAATATTAAATAAACTTCAGTTTTAAGAACTAAGCATAAAGAAGCTAATAAATTCTTGTATCGATTATATTTCTATGAGAACCAATGGGGCCATAAGATTTCCTGCACAGTACAGAGTTAGCTGTTGTTTGTTTCCTTGGGCCAGTTCCTGCTTAACCTATTTTCCTGCTATATAGAATCCTTGTTCTCAACTTCCTTCATCTTCCCTTTATCTCTGATAGATTAATTAATCTTCTTTAGTCATCATCTATTCCTTCTTGGGCTATGCTAAACATACTAAAACATATAGCCAGTTATCATCTGTCTTGGTTTCAATTTTTCAACATTTAACAGATATTGCTTAACTAGATTAAAAATAAATCTTGAATTGAAAAATTACACAAATGGAATGGCCTCTCTGATAAGGCTAGAAGAGTGTTTCTCAACCTTGAGCGCTGGCTGGGGGATTCTGGGAGTTGAAGTCCACCCATCTTCAAGTTTCCAAGATTGAGAAACACTGGTCTAGAACATCCTGATCAGCCCTGAAACTTATAGGAAAATACTGCCTTGAATTTTAGTCACTTTATCCACAATGATCAGAAATGTAAACTACTCAGACTGACAAAATTCTCCACAGAAAACATGATTCGTATAACTTCCTCCTTGATTTCTTCCTTCCATTCAGAGGCAGCCTCACGATACTACATGAGTAGATATTTTACTGCAATAGAGAATGCATAAGTAATGAATTGCTTAGCAGTTCTGGACATTACTCTCCATGTTTAGAATGGATTTGATTAATGGTTCTGTTGAATATAGATCTTAACTCAATTATATATTGCCAAGAGTAGCCACAAAGGAAGTAGCTATTTTTAAAAATATAAGCAAACAAATACAATCATTCTGGAATAAATCTTGCTGTAAGAGATGCAGGCACTTTATATATGACTAAACAGAACAGTAATAAAATAAACAGTTCAAATAAAATTTCTCTGCACAATATCCAGGCTCAATCCAGAATATGGAAATAAACTGCTTGTTTGCAAAGAGAAAATATCCAAGACTGCTTTTTAAAAACCAAATACTGTAGAACATATTGATGATTTGCCTTTCATTTGGATTACTGTGGCTTACTGTATACTTTTATGTATTTAGAAAGTTAATTCTGGTTTTTCTTCATGCCAAAGTCAAGTATAGGTATGTAGACCAATTCCAGCTGTTTTCTTAATGTGGATTGCCACATAGGCCAACATTCAGCAGAGTGGTGCCTGAAGGCAACATGGAATATGCACCTCCATTGAATTCACAGAGCCGCAAATTAAAGGCTAATATCTTGGATGACTCAAGAAATTTTAGTGTTTGAGGAAGAACATCAGCTTTGTGGAAATTTTGATTTATATGTGTATTGCAGTACAGATTGTCCTCAGCTCAGGATCACAACTGGGACCAGAATTTTCATTGTAAGCCATCATACGTGTTGGCCCCATTTTATGATTTTTTTATGATGAACATTAAGCAAATGGCATATCGCTAAGCAAACCCAACTTCCCCGATACATGTTTTTCACTAGAAATTAGCAAAAAAAAAAAAGGTCACAAATTACAATCGTATGACAACAGAATGCTGCAGTGGGTTATAAATATGAGCCGGTTGCCAAGTACCCAAATGGAAGTGGTGCAGGTTGTAAGTTCTTTTTTCTAAGGTCATTGTAACTTTGATTGTTAAATGAATTGTTGTAAATCAAGAATTACCTGTTCTTTGTAGACCACCAGCAGGTCCTTGGGAAGCACTGAATGAGCATATTTAAGGACCACAGCAGTGGTGGGTTCCTCCTGGTTCGGCCCGGTTTGGCCGAGCCGGTAGCGGTGACGATATGACGTCACCGAACCGGTTCTCTTTGTCAAGGAGCTGGGCCCTCCCGCCTGCCCCCATGTTATTTGTACCTTTTATTTCTTCTTTTTTAGCCTAGCTGATAGGTCCGGCAGAGTGGATTGCTGCACCTCAGCTGGGCAGATTCGTAACGCGCATGTGCGGAGTGCAAGTTTGGCACACATGCTCGCTTCCCTCGCATGCCTGCAGCGATCACACATGAAGCGCATGCACGAAGAGAACTGGTAGTAAAACTGGTTAGAACGCACCACTGGACCACAGGTAGTCCTCAACTTACAACAGTTCACTTAGTGACTGTTCAAAGTTACGGCACTGAAAAAAGTGACGTATGAGCAGTTTTCACATTTATGACTGTTGCAGCATCCCCATGATCACATGATCAAAATTCAGACACTTGGCAACTGGGTTCATATTTAGGACAGTTTCATTGTCCTGGGGTCATGTGATCAGCTTTTGTGACCTTCTTACAAGCAAAGTCAAAGGGGAAGCTGTGTTACTAACTGAACAACTGCAGGGATTCATTTAACAACAGTGGGAAGAAAGGCCGTCAAATAGGGCAAAACTCTTTTAACAAATGTTTCATTGAGATACAAAAATGTTGGGCTGAACTGTGGTCATAACTCGATGAGGGATAATTCATCAATTGTAGTTAGAGGACTAAATGGATTATATCACCGTCAAATCATCCTCTGTTTGCCTGCTCCAGTTCAAAACTTTGCTTTATGTTTTAGCATTAGCTGTGCAATGCGGTTCATCTGTGCCACCTTTGATCAAGATAAGATTACCTATTAGCCACCTGAGTTACTGCAGTGCAGACAACCAGAGAGATAATCTTGAAGAGAAGAACAGAGGTGGCAAAGGCAGAATATGATTGAATTTAGCTGTTGCAGTCTTGAAATAGGATTTTGCCTTTTCTTTCAATACACTTCTGGCCATACACATGTTCTATGACACCTCCACCAGGGGTGGTATTCACTTAACTTGGGAACCGGTTTGCAAATGTGAGCATCAAAAACGGGATGTGATGATGTCTGGGCAGGTGGGTGGAGCCTCCTGCAGCCATCACTACCGGTTTGCCCGAGCTGGATAGAACCGGCTGAATACCACCACTGACCTCCACGATTGTGCTGGTGATGATACAGTCAGAGGCAGATTTCTGCCCACCTTCTCTTGGCTCTTAGAGACTGTTGTGGGCATTACAATGTACCTCTGGACATTTTTTTCCAGCTGCATTTTTCTGGCAGATGATGATTACTTTGCCATTGATTACTTTGCCAAGAGCCGCTGTGGCTCAGTGGTTAGAGTGTAGTACTGCAGGCTACTTCTGCTGATCACCGGCTGCCAGCAGTTTGGCAGATGGAATCTCACCAGGCTCAAGGTTGACTCAGCCTTCCATCCTTCCAAGATGGGTAAAATGAGGACCCAGATGGTTGGGGGCAATATGCTGACTCTGTAAAACCACTTAGAGAGGGCTGTAAAAGCACTGTGAAGCGGTATATAAGTCAAAGTGCTATTGCTATTGGCATTGTAGAGATGTTAAATAGGAATGGGGAATGTATCAAGGTTTTGGCTCAATCTCTCCCATCACTATTCCCACCACTACATGCAGAGAGTGAAGAAGGTGATTGTGTCAGAAATATGCAACAAATATTACCTAGGAACAGAGAGCTGAAAGTGCTAGGAACAAGATAACATTTGAAAACAGCTCAGGCAACATCTCCCTGGTTCACTTAGATATAAGAAGAACGGTTTCCGGCTCCGGTCATCGTGACAGCAAGATGGATTTGGAGTTAGCTCCTGTCATGATCTTGCCAATCTCTTAGCCTGGGCGGCTTTGCTTTGCCGGCGGCAGCCCCGGAGAGGCAGCCGCAAGCGGAGAGGTGCTAGGAGCGTGTTAGGAGTGGCAATCCGGCACGTGTAAGCTAATCTCTCCTGTCTCAGGCTGAGAAGGCAGCGCCAGTAATGGCGGCTCCGTAGCGATGACTGCCCATTTAGGAAGGGAAACCTGATCGCGACGGACAAGACGCCCTACACCTTCAATTAAATAAGAGCTAATGGAGACGGTGTTTTGACTCTTCTGAGAGCCCCACTGGATATGCTGAGGTGGTGAGATCTATGAAAAGTGCCCTGTGTGTGGTTGGAGCAAAGACGGGATAGCGGCTACGTGTGTCCCACTCCTTACTTGTGGAGCTGATTTTGAACTGTGCTGGCTGAATGGAACATTTGAAAAGGATCGAGTTGTGAGTTGTATCTGGTGGAGGGTGTGATTGATTTTGGGCTGATCTCCTGCTCCTTTCTTATATTTTCTACAGAGAATTTGGAAGGACCTGTGACTGAACAAACAGCTATACTTTTGCTAGAAATCTATTACCCTTTCCCCACCCCCTTTTCCCCTCAACGTGCTTACTAAAGAGTGTGTGTGCAGAATAGCGCTATACCCCCATCTAGTGGAGATCTTTATTATAACGTGTGTATAGCAACTTGAGGAAGAGAAGAACTCTGCCGAGTAATATTTTTTGGATTTTTTTTTCCTTACCTTTCTTTCCTCTCTGAACTATGTATTGAATACTACCCCTACTACCGATTAGACTGCTCACCTGATTAATTTAAATCTTGCTTACCCCTGACTACCCCTTTTCTTTGGAACTGATCGGATAAAAACTCCTCCAATCAAAATGTCAACGGCAACATCAGTGGTAACCGCAAAAACTGGGAAAAAAGTCCTGACATTCCCTATGGTCGCTGCTACGGCTACACCCACCTCATCGCCTTCGTCTGCCAGGTCACTGGATGATATGGTTGCTGCAGGGAAACCACCATAGCTAGCAAGCTTACAGAACATGCTGCAGGCTATGTACGAAGTGATGACCAAAAATCAAGAAGCTATTTCTAAAAACTTAGAGGACCTAACACTAGATATTAAAGGGGAGTTGGGAGCCGTTAGAAATGATATTAAAATGTTGAATGAGAGCTTGGAAGGTGTTCAGGGGGTCTTGACGCAACAGGAGAGTAAAATACAAGACATTGAAAGGAGGATGGGACGATGTGAGGAAAGACAAAATGGAGAGATAAGGGAGCAAATAGCGGTGAGCAGGGTCTTTGAAGAGGAAATTATTTTTTTGGAAATGGACAGATCATCTTTCTACTTGAGGATTCAAAATGTGGTGGAAGAAAGGGGGGAGTCATTAAGAGATATAGTAGCAGAAATACTGGCTGGGACTTTGGAGATCACAAAGGAAGAGGTTTTGAGGGATATAGACGACATGTTTCGGGTTCACACGAGTTATGCCAGGAGACAGAAACTCCCAACTGAGGTTCATATCAGACTATCTAAGAAAGCCCTTAGGGAAGAGGTAATTGCGAAGGCTAGAGATAAAACAGTAACCTATAAGGATAAACAATTGATATTTTTGAGGCAACTCCCTAGGCGGGTTCGGGAAATACGGCGTAATTATCACTTCTTAACGGCCCAACTGAGAAAGCATAAAATATTATATAGGTGGCTACTCCCAGAAGGATTATTATTTACTTGGGCAGAAAAAAGGGTGAGAATCGATAATCTTAGAGACGCTAGAGATTTCTTTATTAGACATTTGAACCCCTCAGAAGCAGACGTGGGAGAAGAGTTAGAGAGCAAGAGTGGGGAAGAAGTACTAGAGGAGGAAGAGAGAGGGGAAATAGAACAAGTAGGTGAAAGGAAGAAAGGGAAAGGACAAACTCAGACTCAGGTAGAGAGGGGTGTTGAAACAAGACAATCAAAAAAGAAACCTCAAGCAGAAGGCAAGTAAGGGTAATAAGGAAGACGGGATGGGGGAAGAGATGTGTCTAATGTCTGTGAATATCAATGGATTGAATAGTCCAAATAAAAGGAAAAAGGTTTTTACTAAATTAATGAAAGCACGTTTGAATATAGTATGCCTCCAAGAGGTACATATAAAAAGAGATCACCTCTACCTATTGAATTATAGCAAATTGGGTCAACTATATACATCCCTAGCAGAAACAAAAAAAAGAGGAGTAGCTATTTATGTACAAAAACACATAAAGTCGAGGCTGATTTTTGCAGACGAAGATGGGAGACTGCTGATGGTTGAGGTAGAAATATGTGATAAAAAATGTTTATTGGTTTGTATATACGCACCTAATGGAAATCAGAAAGTTTTTTTTTCAGATCTTACACTCTAAACTTGTTGAATATGATTACCCACATATCTGTGTAGTGGGAGACTTTAATGCTATAGAGGATAAAAGCAAAGATTATATATCTGGAAAGAGGAAGCAGGAAGGAGAAAAGAATACGGTAAAGAAAAGGCTGCCTTTTATCTGGCAGCAAATACAAAAAGAATTTGGACTTAGAGACATCTGGAGGGAAAAGCACCCAGATGATAAACAATATACATACTTCTCCGCCAGGCACTCATCTTGGTCGCGGATAGATGCGGCGTGGCTGTCAGGGGAATTGAGTCAGGGGATACAGAAAGCAGAAATAGGCGTCAATGAGTGGGCAGATCACAACCCTCTTTGGATTACATGGGGAAGCCGGAAAATAAGGCCTAAGTGGAGATTGGACATAGGAGTTTTTAAAGATGAGCCATTCTTAAAACACCTAAAGAAAGAGATGGGGTTCTTTTTTCAGGAAAATAACAGGGAGGATGCATGCCCTTTCAACGTATGGGACACAGCGAAGGCTGTGTTTCGTGGTTTGGTGATTAACTATATGGCAGGGAAACGAAAGAAGGAAAGGGCTGAGCGTAATAAATTATTGGATGACCTGGTAAGAAGTGAGGCTATGTTACAGCGGGACCCAAGCAATATAGGATTTAAAATGAATTTGAAAGTAGCACGACACCAAATTAATTTATTAGATCAACAGGATTTGGAGAAAAAAATAAGATGGATGAAGCAAAGATACTTCGAAAGGGCAAATAAACAAGGGAGGTGGCTCACTTACCGTCTAAACAAAGAAAAAGAAAAGAAAAGAATTCATAATTTGAGAGATGGGAAAGGCAATTGGATTACAGGGGAAGAAGGGAAGAAAGTAATTGTACAGGAATTTTATACTAATTTATATTGTAAGGAAGATAAGTCTGAGCAGGAAATAAAGAAATACTTAGAGGAATCAGACATACCCAAAATACCAGACTTATCTAGGGAAGTATTGGATGAAGAAATTACGGAGGGGGAAATTGAAAGGGTCATGGGAAAACAAAAGACAGAGAAAACTCCCGGTACAGATGGCCTACCGATTGAATATTATAAAGCACTTTGGGAAACATTAGGTACGCATATGACTGAACTATTTAATGGGGTAATTCGGGAGGGACAGATCCCGAAATCATGGACAGAAGCACTAATAACTCTTTTGCCAAAGGACAATAGTGACCTATCTCAGATTCAGAATTATAGGCCCATTTCACTTCTTAACGCGGATTATAAATTATTTGCAGCGGTTTTAGCAGAGAGACTCAAAGGGTCTCTTAACCAATTTATACATGAAGATCAAAATGGTTTCCTACCAGGCAGACAGATTAGAGATAACGTAAGAATAGTTATGAATGTTTTGGAATATTACGAAACCCATACTGATAAACAATTGGCCCTGGTATTCATGGATGCACATAAGGCCTTTGACCGTGTGAATTGGAGCTTTTTAATAGGTTTACTGCAACATATGCAATTTGAAGAAAGATTTATTCGGGCAATCCGTGCAATTTATTCGAAGCAGACTGCTAAAATTTCAATTAATGGTGATGTATCCAATCAAATTGATATTGAGAAAGGAACTAGACAAGGGTGTCCGCTCTCCCCGTTGTTATTTATTCTGTCATTAGAACCCTTATTGAGGGAAATTAGACGTAATATGGGGATAAAAGGTCTTTATATCCAAAATCAACAATATAAGGTGCAGGCTTACGCTGATGATTTAGTATTTATATTAGAAGATCCGTTGATATCGGGACCGTGTCTGACCCAGGAAATAGAAAAATATGGTAAGGTGGCGGGATTAAAAGTCAATAGGGAAAAAACTAAAATTATTGCCAAAAATTTAACAGTAAAGCAAGGGAAAGAATTAGAAGTGAATTTGGGGTTCCAAATTGTAAACAAACTAAAATACTTAGGCATTATTATATCAGCCAAATGCTCCACGATCAAAGAGGACAACTATTTGAACCTTCTCAAGAGAACAGGTCAGGATCTAGAGAAATGGAAGAGTATGCAGATATCCCTACTAGGTAGAATAGCAATTATAAAAACTTATATACTTCCAAAATGGATATACCTATTCTACACAGCACCAGTTAGATTGGATAATAATTTTTTTAAAAAATTAAATTCTTATGTCCTTAAATTCATTTGGCAAAATAAAAAACCCAGAATTAAACTTAAAATGCTTCAAGAACTTAAAGAAAGAGGGGGATTTGGTGTCCCAAAATGGGAATACTACTATCAGGCCGCAAACTTAGTCTGGATCAGGGATTGGATATTGTTGAGAAGAAGGAGGTTGCTGATTTTGGAAGGTGAGGGGTTACATCAAGGATGGCATTATTTTCTTTGGCAAAATAAAATCCCAAAGCACAGGTGTCTTGCAGGACATTATGTGAGGAATATTCTAATTGAGTCGTGGAGGAAAATTAAGGGTAAATTTTACTTCTCAGTCCCCTCCTGGCTGGTCCCACTCGAAGCTATAACGTATAGGCCTCTATATAACAAAGAAAATCACCTCTCCTACCGGGAACTTTTGGACCCCCATGGCAGTCTGAAAACAAGAAATGAGTTGGAGTTGCAGGGAAGACAACTGGATTGGTGGGCTTATGCCCAAATTTGCTCGAAATTTAAAAAATATAGGGAACAAGTTGGTATTAATTTGAATCAGCATGAACTGGACAATATCATTCTAGGAAAAGAGGATAAAATGTTATCAAGGATATATAAACTTCTAATAGACTATTGGATAGGGGATGAAATAGTTAAAGACTCTATGATTGCCTGGGGGAGAAATATTGGTTATCCAATTGATGTGACCAAATGGGAAGAAATCTGGCTCAAACATATGAAACTCCTGTGGGCAACATCATATAAAGAAAATGTGTACAAGATGCTGTATAGATGGCACCTTCCACCTGCCCGTCTTTCTAAAATGTATTCAAATCTCTCACCAAACTGTTGGAAGTGCGGGGAGATCGGCACCTATTTCCACATGTGGTGGACCTGTCCCAGGACGAGGGAATTCTGGAAAACCATACAGGCATGGATTAGGGAAATCACAGGTTATAACCTAATTCTGAAACCAGAGTACTATCTACTGAACATTAGGCCAGATAATATAGGCACAAATATATGGTGTCTGTGTGTATTTATCACCACCTCAGCAAGAATATGTTTCGCCCAACATTGGAAGGGGAAAGATCTGCCGGCTGAAGATTTGATTCTGGAGAAAATTTTGGATTATGCGGAAGCCGACAGACTGACTAAAGCATTGCGAGATCAAAAGGACTCCGTATATTTCCAATGTTGGGACAAATGGTATGTTTGGTTGAACAACAGACACCCAAAAAGTCAAGTATAACCAGGACTATGTTTAATATTTGTTAAATTTGACCGAAGCTTACATACCGTAGAAAGTGTAAATATCATGTAAAGTTTCTGTCGCGATCATTTGTTTGACTATTTCTTTTTTTTTGTTTGATGTACTGTTTTAAATAAATAAATAAATAAATAAAAAGATATAAGAAGAACCAGACCTGCCAGCTTCTTTTATTACGGCCTGTCAATAAAGTTCTAATCTTCCTGGGAGTTAATTTTTGGTGTGGTCTACCTATTGAGGCTCATCCCTGATTACAGAGAAAGAGGGAGAACCAGGGCAACACTTTCTCCACAACTTTCCCCCAAAGGGGAGATTAGCAAACAGTTGGAAATGACCCAAAACCTTTGGATCCAGCATTGATTTTATTTAATTACTTAATGATCAATATTTATTCAATTGCCCATCTTATATAACCCTAGGCAATTTCTTCAGGAGAAATTGAAGAAAGAGGAGGAAGAGAAGGAGGAAGAAGAAGAGGAGGAAGAAAGAAGAGGAAGAGGAGAAAAGGGAGAGGCAAATGACAAACCAGGAAAAAAATCATCCAACAATCTAAAGGGGCTTCATTCACCCTTGGAAAGACTGTGAAAAGCTCGGAGACACAGAAATAACAGAACAGAACTCCTCTCTTAGCCCCCTATTCAGCTAGAGTCCAACTCAAGAGTGGTTCTCCAGTAAGTAACCATCCTATCCATCAGATGCCTATATTGATTTGCACCCAAAGAAGAATAATCTGCCTGATCTGACCACCTCCCAGTCAGATCTATAACTACAGCCCTTCAATACAGTTTATTTCTGTTCAAATCTCGTCTGGACTACTGTAATGCTCTCTACATGGGGCTCCCCTTGAGGAGCATCCGGAGGCTCCAACTGGTGCAGAATGTGGCTGCGCGGGGGATTATGGGAGCTATGGGGCGCTCCCATGTGACACCTTTCCTGCGCGAGTTGCATTGGCTCCCAGTGGTCTTCCGGGTGTGCTTCAAGGTGTTGGTTACTACCTTTAAAGCGCTCCATGGCTTAGGGCCTGGGTACTTATGGGACTGCCTTCTGCCACCGATAGCCTCCCACCAGCCAGTACGCTCCCACAAAAAGGGACTTATCAGGGTGCCGTCAGCCAGGCAATGTCGGCTAGTGACCCTCAGGGGGAGGGCCTTCCCTGTGGCAGCACCTGTCCTTTGGAACAACCTGCCCCCGGAGATACGTAGGATCCCAGATCTCTGTGCTTTTCACCGTACCCTTAAAACTTTTTTATTTCATCAAGCTGGGCTGGCTTGACCCCTCCCCCTTAGATATTTTTAATTATTAATTGATTTTAGTTGGGGTGTTTTAAATTTTAAATTGGGCCAAAACTTGTTTAATTCTTTTAAAATTAATCTTAAATTTTGCATGTGATGTTTTTATTCTTGGCTGTTCACCGCCCTGAGTCCAGTAGAAGAAGAGTGGTATAAAAATCTAATAAAATAAATAAATCAGTCCAGAGCCTGTCCACCATATCTATAAATCCTGCCATGTATAATCTAGATGTCAAACAATTTTCTCCAGGCAATTAAGCATAATCATCTGTACTGATGTAACTACAGTTAGAAATTGGGGAGGGGGACGGACATTCCAAAAGGAGGCAGTGGCAAACCATTTTTGTACTGTTAATAAGAAAACTACAAGATTGTCTATGAAAACATCAGAAATCAAACTTGAGTTGGAAGACATTAATCTTTAATGTCAGCTCAGTAACTTCCTTTTCCACCGTAGGGTATATACTGTATATGCTACTATAGGATAGGGCACATCTAATAGATCCGTGATGGCGAACCTATGGCATGTGTGCCGGAAGTGGCATACAGAGCCAGCTCTCCAGGTACACGAGCCGTTGCCCATTGCTCTTCCAGGTTCTGGCATGCTGGCCAGCTGGTCTTCATGTGCACAGAAGTGCCGGAAACTGGAAGAGCAGCTGCCTGGTGCCAATGTGCGTGCCGGGAAGATGATCTTCCAGTTTCTGGCACATGCATGCGCACCAACCAGCTGGTTTTTGTGAATGCAGGCACCACAGAAACCAGAACACCAGGTGGCCGGTGCGTATGTGCTCCCGTTTCGGCACTCGGTGTTGAAAAGGTTTGCCAACACTGTAAATTGATGTTATCACTACATTTCTAAGAATAATATTATACTTTAGATTGGCTATCTAAAGCCCCATGGCAAAAGGAAAACAGAATACCTTAGGCCCATGATGGTGAACCTATGGCACGTGTGCTAGAAGCACATAGCATCCTCTCTGATGGCACAGGAGCAGTTGCCCCAGCTCAGCTCTACCATGCATGGGTGCACACCTCCTGCCGGCCAGCTGATTTCTGGTCTCTGCCGCGCATGCGCTGGGGCACATGCAGAAGACGTGCACGCAGGGGCGGGGGGGCACGTGCGCATGTGCGGGGGCAAGGGGAGCGCGGGGGGTCCCGCACACATTGCATTATGGGTGTGGGCGCTTTCCACTTTTGGCATGCAATGACAAAACGGTTAGTCATCACTTCCTTAGGCAAACAAAACTTTAATTAGAGCCCGGAGGTAATGGAATCTATCCAATTACAATCTCTGCCAAAGCACTATGTGTTTCAAGATGCCCTAGTACACAACTTTAGTGAATATTAAATAGATTATATGATACAAGAAGAGAATGGATCCAGAAAGTAACCTACCAAAAGCCCAGGTAGGGTTTTTTTTTTTTTTTTTTTTTTTGAGCAGATAAAGTGGATGATTGCAAATTATAATGTAGAGAAGAATGTTTGTAGCTCAGGGTTAAAATGAGTGGTCCTTGGTGCTCTCCGAGCTTGGTTGTTTTCAGACTAGTGCTGGTGATATTATGTAATTTGTGTAACAAAACATCTGCCAGAAAACGACTAGGTTCGCTTCTTAGTGAGATGGCTAGTGCACAAATTTACTAAATAAATAAATAACAAAATAAATAAATTTAACAGAAAAGACTTAGATTGTTTCCCTATGATTATCATTAAGTGTTGCACCTTATGTTTCTTGACTAATGTATCTTTTCTTTTATGTACACTGAGAGCATATGCACCAAGACAAATTCCTTGTGTGTCCAATCACACTTGGCCAATGAAGAATTCTATTCTATTCTATTCTATTCTATTCTATTCTATTCTATTCTATTCTATTCTATTCTATTCTATTCTAAAAGATGGTCATGTTTGGATCGGGTTGGAGAGGCCTTCAAAGAAGAACTTTGGGAACCGGTTTTTTTAAAAAATAAAAACCCAATTTTTAAAAAAGGTAAACTAATTTTCTATCTACCTCATTCCAGGTTTGTTTGTTTTTTATTACATGTCACTGATTTACGCTTAACGTTTTTTTTCCCCACTCCCTTTCTGTGCTTTGTTAACGCTGCTTACAGTAGTCACCCCAAAAAAAGGGAACCGCGTGTTTTTGTGTGTTTGTGTGTTTACGGGTGCATCATTATATATCTATTGGCAGAGGGCGCGAGAGAGCAAGGCTTGGCTGTGAGAACTGGTGGACTTCAGACTCCAGAAGCCCTTGGCGGGGTTCCTCCCAATTATGGAAAAGCGCCTCGGCGCTAAGGCTGCCGGGAGTTGTAGGCATCGCTGTCCCGGAGAGGTGGCTCGGGAGCCCTCGAGCCCAGCCCAGTGGGAGGGACGGGCTCAGGAAGAAAGGGGAGACAGGTACCTTTGCGACCGGCCCTGCAGGTGACAGCAGCCGAGGGAAGGGGCGGGGGGACGGCATGCGAGGGGGAGGGCAGATTCGGCGTCGAAGAAAGAGGAGGCCCGGGGAAGGGCGGCGGGTGCATTGCAAGCCACAAGGTGGAGAAGCGAGTCGCCGATTGGCCAGACACCCCCACCCCCAACCCCGGATTGCCGCTGGCTGGGGCAAGTGTGCGATCAGCCTTTTGCAGCAACGAGGAAGGAGCACGAGGTGGGCTGCTTTCTTTGCCCGGCGGGGACCGACGTGGCTTTTTTTTTTTTTTTTTAACGGGTAACATCTCTGCACTCCTCCGTTAGGAACAGCGGCAGCAGCGGAGGAGGAGCAGGTGGAGGGTCTGGTGGAGGAAACCCACGCCGCTTAATACCTCCCCTTTGTGCTCCCTCGTCCCGTCCCCGCGATCCCCCGTCAAGCGATCCACGTTCCCAGCCTGCGCCCGCGGTGCAGAGCTCTTCCCTAAAAGTTGGAGATACCTTTAAGATCATAGTGGCTGAGCCGGTTGTAGAAATAATAGTAATAGTAATAATAATGTTCAAGGGGTAGAATGTTAAAAGGAAAAAAAGGCTCAACGAATTGGGAGAATCAACGAAGGGTGGCTTTTCAGCCAAGCTTGCCCCGGTTTTACAGCCCTGTTCCTTTTTTTAGAAACACGGACATGATGGACATTCCTTATGGTGGAATCAGCCTGTTTTTTTTTTGTTTGTTTGTTTGTTTGTCTGTTCTATCCCACTTTCTCCCTATAACGGTCAGTCCATCTCTAGCCACCAGTCCCTTCCTACAATATTTCCATTGGCCAGCTCAGTCTCCCCGAAGCTCCCTCTTGGGTTCCTGTTCCTTCTTGCTTGGATCCTAGCGGGACTAACTTGCCTGCCTGCCTGCTTCTAAAAAGCCACACTGATTGTTGTTGCTGCTGCTGTTGTTCCCAGTTTCTCACCCTAGAGTTGCACCATAGTGTGCTTTTGACTTTGGGGCCCTCCTTCCCTCTGCCCTGCTCCTTTGGGCTAGCAGCTGCCCTGGGCTATTGCTGGACTCAGTACGGGGAGTAGGAATTGTGTTGGGTGCTATGAATTGATTGACTGCTTCAGTTTCATCCTTGGGCGGGCAGGAGCGAATGCCCAGGGAAATAGTTAAGGGAGGGAGGAAGAGGGTCCCCTTGTGCCATATGTTCTTTTCTTGTTGCCTCTGTCCTGGCTGAAAAAGGGCACAAGGGGCACAGGATGATTTGCGGCAGACCCAGATAGATTTTGTGCTGCCGCTGGTGCCTCTAGCAGCTCCTGCACTGATCCTTTGCTGTCTTGCAGTTGGTCTTCCGCAGCCGTTTCTCCAGAAGCTACTGCATGCTCTTCGGCAGCAGCAGGAGCGAGAAGTGGAGAAGGAGAAGGGTGCCTTCCGACTCCTCAAGCGTGCATGCCGATCTCTGCAACTTGACATCGGAGCTTCTCTTTTGCCATCTGGGACTCCGCGCCCTGAAGCAGTTGCACAGAGGAACGGAGGAGAAAGAGGAGGCACTTTTAGCAGCACTAACCCTGCCCTCCGTGGGTTTGCATTACAGGAACATGCAGTGATTTGCTGCTTTGCTTTTAGACCCATCCCAACCATCAGGGTGTGTGGTATATGGTGTGTGTGGGAGGGGGAGATCTGCTGTCTCTGTAATAAATGATAGAGGATACAATGACTTTGCTCTCTTTGCTGGGTCGGATCATGCGTTACTTCTTACTGAGACCAGAGACGCTGTTCCTGCTATGCATCAGCCTGGCCCTATGGAGCTACTTCTTCCATACGGATGAAGTGAAAACCATTGTCAAGTCCAGCAGGGATGCGGTGAAGATGGTGAAGGGCAAGGTAGCAGAAATTATGCAAAATGACCAACTTGGGGGTCTAGATGTGCTGGATGCAGAGTTTTCCAAGACCTGGGAGTTTAAGAACCACAATGTGGCTGTTTATTCCATCCAAGGCCGGAGAGACCACATGGAAGACAGGTTTGAAGTGATCACGGATCTGGTGAACAAGACTCATCCATCCATATTTGGGATATTTGATGGACACGGTGGAGAGGCAAGTTTCAGGCTGGTTTGGGTGATGGGAATTTGCTATTGTGTGTTCAGACATTTGGGAAGTTTGGGCAGTGATCATACGGGGCTTTGTAAGTTAGCTGCAAAGTTGATTTGTGCTGTTGTAACACTCTTTGATTTGCTCAAAATCAATTCCATGAGTGTCATTGGAAAAAGGGGGTACAGCTGAATCTTCAGTGGATTGAAATTGTAGACCCAGAACCTTAAGAGCAATGATTGTGCTCATTCATATGTTTGGAATAAGCTCTTAGAATCAAACTGTCTGGGCTTCAATGACGATATCTGCAGTTAGTTAAAAGCTACCTTTGTTTTAATAAAGCATGAATATACTACTGTAAAGTAAAAGCTATCAGCACAGTGCTGACTGAGGGATATGCTGGCAAACGTTACCACTCTCCGTTTTTGCAGCATCTCTTCATTATGACTTTATTGATGGTATTTTCCATATCCTTTTTTTACTCATGGAGATGAGTTGCTTGCCTAGAATAGAAGTGAAAATAAATGCCATGTGCCTCCCTGCAGCATATGCGCAGAAGAATGGCTGTAGCTTTTTTGCAGTTGTGTGGGAGAAGCCTGGTTTATTTGGATAATGACTAACTGCGTGTCTATTCATTAGCCACACATTAGAAAGAGGCTTCATTCTATTTCACTTGAATTCAGAGGGTGGTTCTGAATGGATAAGGAAGTGGTTTCATGCCCAAGTTATACATTCACACCAGCTGAAGTAATTGCCCAATTTGTTTTTATTTGCTTC
This sequence comes from Arizona elegans, assembly GCA_022577455.1. Taxonomy (NCBI): domain Eukaryota; kingdom Metazoa; phylum Chordata; class Lepidosauria; order Squamata; family Colubridae; genus Arizona; species Arizona elegans. Next base: position 24,388,494 of record JAKOOJ010000005.1, read on the forward strand.
TGTATTTTTTTTTATATATATCAAGAGTCTGCATTTCCTACAGCTGTTCTGATAAATCAAACTTTCTGGAAAAGCTCTGATGGTGATCAGAAAGAAATTGAGCCTCCTGGGGAGAGCAGCTGTTCCTATAATGGGATATGTTGTGGCTCTTGATAATCTTCTGTTTGTTTGTCAGATAAGGAGATTGGATGGTTAGTGGCCTTTTCTCTGTGTGTGGCCTTAATGAGAAGCAGTTTGATTGGAGTGTAGTCGGAATCACTCTCCATATTCTGCGGGGCTCTCTCCAAAGTCACAAAATGGGGAAATTGGCATCCTGATAGCAATTATGGGCACTGGAATTATGTAGGATGCTGGAAGTGAAATCTGGGTAGCGTAGGATGGGCAGTTGCTCCCTCTGCCCCCTTCAAAATGAGCAGTTCTTGGCTTATTATCTTTTGAAATCTTTGTTTTTCATGCTGCTAACCAATATGAGAGAGAACCTAATAACTATACTGAGTTCATGTTATTGTTGAAAGCTTTGGTTAGGCCATCTAATCTGTGGTTGAGATTAGATGTACTTTCTCTTGTTAGTTGACCTTTGGGAATAAGGGTTTGAGGTTGATGAAAGTATGAAAGAGATGGTGTGCCATCATTTGAAATTAATGTGTAAGCAGCATTCTTCTGTAAGTCCCCTTCACCTTTGCTTGGGAGAAATTCTTAAAGATAACATTGTCCTACCAGGTGCATTATCCTCTGCAAAGAAACTCTGCTTTTTACCCCTGTTCCCTTCCTGCTCCTTCATCATATTAGACACTCTGTGTCTGCTGTCAGCAGTTTGAACTATGATTAAAATAGATTTGATAACTTGGCAAGCTGTTTGGTTGTTCCTCATGTGCTATAGCCATCCTCCCATCCTTCCAAATCATTAGTTTAACCACGTCTAAAACAGTGTCTTAAAACATGATAGAATGTCTATTGTACTTAAAAATTTAAATGTAGCTTTTATCTTTTAGCCTATGTTTAACAGCACCTTTTGTTTCATTACATTGATGATGCTTTGCAGAATTTCATTGGTTAATAAGCAAATTTTTAGCTACTAAGCCATTATTTTTAGAAACATCCACAAAAGATTCCGCAATACATATAGAGCATATGTTTGCAGGCATAGTGTAATATGCATTTCTTTGTTTTAGTGGATACTTATTAATACTGAACAAAATCTTTCTGACTACCTAACTTGAATAATCTTAAACCAGCACATTGTGCTCCTATCCAGATTAAAGGTATAGGGTTGCTTATATGTTTAATACATTTGTTTGGTTACAGGTAGTCCTCGAATTACGAACACAATTGAGCCCAGAATTTATGTTGCTAAGTGAGAAATTTGTCAAGTGAGTTTTGTCCCATTTTACGACTTTTCTTGCCACATTTGTAAGTGAATCACTGCAGTTGTTAAATTAGTAACACAGTTGTTCAGCAAATCTGGCTTCCCCAATGACGTTGCTTGTCAGAAGGTTGCAAAAGTTGGTCACATGACACTGGGACACTGCAATTGTCATAAATGTGAACCCAGTTGTCAAACATCCAAATGTAAATCACATGACCATGGGAATGCAATGGTCGTATCTGTGCAAAATTGTCATAAGTCGCTTTTTTCAATGCCGTTGTAACTTGAACAGTCACTAAATCAAGGACGACCTGTAAATTCCATCAAGTTGGTGTCGACTCCTAGTGACCATATAATTAAACCTTAGCCAGGATGATTATTTTCCAGCTTTACTCTTCAGGTTTCCCAATGGAGCATCCATTACCACGACAATCAAACCCATCCCTATTGCCACAGGTTGTTCTCTTCCCTTCCATCTTCACTAGCATTTTGGATTTTTCAAGGGAGCTTTCATTATGTTTACATGACGTGTGCAGAATACTATAATTTGAGTCTGATCATTTGTACCTCAGGTGAAAAGGCTAGATTAATTTGTTGTCCAATTCACTTGCTTGTTTTCTTGGCAATCCATGGTATTTCAAAAGTCTTCTCCAACAGTAACATTCAAAAGCGTCAGTATTCTTTCTGTTCTGCTTCTTTAAAATCCAACTTTGATTTGCTTGTTAATCTAAGTGTATTTTGAAAAGGTTATAGCACTAAAGTAGGTAGTGGCAGATAGAAATGCAGTCACATAGATCAAGGGTCCCCATCCCCCCATCCACGGCACGCCAGAAACTGCACAAACAAGTGAAGTGCCATCTGTGGGATACAAGCAACACACAGAAACTATTGAACCGGTCCCTAGTGCCCAAAAGTTTGGGGGCCTAGATCAGCTTTTATTGAAGTTACCTGGTGCCTCCTACATGGAAAGATGTCTGGAATCAATTTTACAAGCAGCTTGGGTAACTGCTTCTTAATATGAAGCTGAAATTCATAGAAAATACACGATATGAACTGATTCTGCATTAGAAGATTGTGTTGTATTCATAAACAGTGCATGAGAGCAGATCCTATGTGCCTTCGTTACTCAATATTAGTTTGTATTTGGGATTTATAAATAATTCTAAACAAATATTGACATTGAAGTGCTTAGGGTTTTGATCAGGGGTGAAATCCAGCAGGTTCTGATAGGTTCTGGAGAACCAGTAGCGGAAATTTTGAGTAGTTCGGAGAACCGGTAGTGGAAATTTTGAGTAGTTGGGAGAACCGGCAAATACCACTTCTGGCTGAGTCCAGAGTGGGGTGGGAATAGAGATTTTGCAATATCCTTCCCCCAGGAGTGGGAAGGTAATGGGGATTTTGCAGTATCCTTCCCCTGGAATGGGGTGGGAATGGAGATTTTGCAGTATCCTTTCCCTGCCATGCCCACCAAGCCATACCACACCCACCAAGACACACCCACAGAACTGGTAGTAAAAAAATTTGAATTTCACCACTGGTTTTGATGTCATATGTACCTTTTGGATCTAGCCTAAAATCTTCTCCCACGGTCTTGGAACTTCTGCTTTTTTAAAAAGGTCCTATTTATTATTATTATTATTATTATTATTATTATTATTATTAAAGAATTACGGTACAATTGCACTATTTCCGGGTGCAACACCATTACATGGTGTTAATATATATCTACAGTTATACCTTTGCATTAATTACATTGTCATTTACATGGTATTAATTCGTAGTCTCTATTCAAAAATATTATCCGTAGGATTTCTTACTGTTATAATTTTATACCAAGAATTACCTCTCTTTTTCATAAAATTACATTCTTACTCCCTTTTATATCCTCCTACGGTAATATACCTCCTATCCATATACCCATTTAACTAATCACCCTTCCAGACTCCTTTATCTCTCTCAAATTCACTTCACTTTTCTTTTCTTCAGCCACTCGTACCACATGTCCCAAACACTATAATAGTCAGTTTCTTCTCTGTCATTGATTTCTAGCGTCAGTTTATTCATTTCGGCACAATCTAGTATTTTTCTGATTACGTGCTCGTCAGATGGCCCTATTTAGTTTTAATTATTGTGCCAAAGGTGTTTTTTTTTTGGGAAGAAGGGGTGAGATGGAAAGATTTAATATTTAACCCTTTTCATGTACTTCCCTCTTAAAATTGCAAATCTTAGCCCAGCAGTTAGCCTAAAATGGGAGACTGAGTTATTTGTAGGAATGGGGATTCCCCTCCCCCTCAACATGAGGTTATTACCCATAAAGAAAAGGAATCTGTTTCACACTGAGCTGAAAAAGTTTCTCTTTAGCTGAAATTTACATTGTAATTTTTTACAGTTACAATCACAGTAAGCTGGGAGTTGGGCAATGTATACATTTATTATTGCTGCTGCTGCTGTTTCTAGTTTGTTATAAATAGCCATAGTTGAGTATGCAAGGATTTTATTTTTGTATGCTTGTTATTTTTATGTATAAGTCAGGAAGGTGATTTTCTTCTTGTTCTTTTCTTGACTTACACGGGTAACTGTTCTACAAGACATCACCACAAAGAAATTGATTTTTTCCCCCGTTTTTTGTTTTGGTGGTCTTTTTAAACTGAGGAGGTTATCACTTCCAACCTGTCATGGAAAAGCTTTAGATGTCTTGTGATGTACTTAAAAGCGCTTGCAAAAATGCTTGATGTACCTCTGCAATTTATTCCATGTTGATGAGTGCTTTGAACAAGAACATCCTTCAATTGTCACCTTGAGGGATGTGATGGCACTTAATTCATTTTATTCAGCAACATTCAAGACTGTTGGGCTTTTTCAGTCAGTTGTCTGGACTGCTTACCTGCTGTAACAGTGCAGAATTCAGTGGAAAAAAGAGTTAATGAGCCAGAATAATCTGAGAGCTTTTGGGAGGATGGGAGGGAAAGAGTAAAAGGAGTTGATTCTAGCAAGACTCTTACTTGGTTTAATATGTAACATAACCTTGTCTGAGTCCACCCATCACTGCAATTAATGTACGTTACGTTGTAGGAATGTAAGATCAGTGGCGTTTTTCAGGAAATAAAAACAGCACCAATTGCTGTTGCTAAGAATTGAAATTAAATATGACACTTCTTCTTACTTTTCATTGTTGAATTGGTGCCCTGTAAATACGTTGGGAAGGGACATGGTGGCTCAGTGGCTAAGATGCTGAGCTTGTCAGTCGAAAGGTTGGCAGTTCAGCGGTTCGAATCCCTAGTGCCGTTTAATGGGGTGAGCTCCCGTTACTTGTCCGAGCTTCTGCCAACCTAGCAGTTCGAAAGCACATAAAAAATACAAGTAGAAAAATAGGGACCACCTTTGGTGGGAAGGTAACAGTGCTCCGTGCGCCTTTGGCGTTTAGTCATGTTGGCCACATGACCATGGAGATGTCTTCGGACAGCACTAGCTCTTCAGCTTTGAAACAGATTGTTCAAAGTTGAGTCGGGAACGATTAGCACATATGTGCTAGGGGAACCTTTACCTTTACCTTAAATATGTTGGCATTTAATTACCCTATAATTTTTTATCAGTGCCTCTACTTGCCAGGAGTTATGGGTGCTGAACTCTAGTACACTCTTGAGAATGTGGGTATATGATTTTGCATTTAGTTTCTGATCCAGATTCTCTAAGTTTACTTTGTTTCAGTGAAGATAGATGGCCTATTTGTAGGGTTGGTAAGTCAGTAAAAAAAATCTGTCAAGGTCTTTCATAAATTTAAATGTAATCTGAGTATGATTTTTCTACTTTTCAAATAAAAAAGACTAATACATATTGTCATCAACTTATGACTACTATTGAGCCCAAAATTTCTATTGTTAAGTGAAACATTTGTTAAGTGAGTTTTGTCCCATTTTATGACCTTTCTTGCCACAGTTGTTAAGTAAAACACTGCAGTTGTTGAGTTAGTAATATGGTTGTTAAGTGAATATGGTTTTCCTTTGGTATTTGCTTGGCAAAAGGTGATCAAAAGGACACTGCAACCATCATAAATATGAGTCAGTTGCCAGGTGTCTGAATTTTGATCCCATGGCTGTGGGGATGCTGCAATGGTCGTAAATCACCTGTTTTTGAGTGCCGTTTTAACTTTGTATGGTCACTAAACTAACGGTAGTAAGTCAAGGACTACCTTTAGTTGGTTTTTCTTGTCTATAAGTATAAAGTGTGTGCTTGATTTTCAGGAAACTGGATATGTAAAAAGTAAATTCTTGATTTGGGTTCCTACTTATAAATAAAGCAGGCTTACATAGATAAGTGATCAGAGATTAAAATATTTGGTATGATGGTTATTACTTTATGCCCTTCCATTTGAATATGATTAGTTTCATTTTTTAGCTATCCGTGGGAGAAACAACACTGCAAATTCTTCTGTATAAAGAAAAATATTTTTACTTGGCCAGCATTCAGTGAATTTCTATATATCTTTTGAATGTTTTCACAGGAAGAAATATTTAAAAAATGAGGGCTAGGTATTAGGTGGAAGAATGTGTTGCAAAACTTGGATGAATGTTTGCTGTTTAAGTGGTTATTCCCTACTAGCTTTTATTGACTTCAAAGAGCAATTGAATAAGTATCCTACACAATGTTTTATATAAAAATTTGTTTGGGAGAGAAACTTGCTTTTAGGCATAAATACTTTTAAGCTAGAAATACCCTGTTATTGGTAGAGTTGTTTTAGGCTGGGGGTTTTTTTGTGTGTGTGTTTGGCTTTGTTTATTCAGTTTTAAGTCCAAAGATCAAAAAAGGATCAAGTCATGAAGAACACTTGGAAATGCTGAGTTTTAAAGATATAATTGACAAGGCAAAGGTATTTTTATGTACATACAGGTTACAGTGACATGCACAGTAGCAAATCAAAGTTGTATCTGTTGATGTCTTCTTCCTCCACTTTGATAAGACGGTGTTGTCCCCAATTTGGATGTGAGCCTGGTGCCGAAGCCAATGATGGACGCGAGATACGAGGTGCAGGTTTTCTGATTGTTTTTTATTGGAGTACTCCAAGGAAAAGGGCTTCTGGCCAAAATGCCAAGAACCAAGAACAAAGGATTAAGTAAGCTTTATACATTTTCACAAAAAGAGAAGGAGGGACAAGGTGAGATAATAAGAAATACCATCTAATAAACATTTTAGTAATAATTCTATAATTTGTTCTATTGGTCTCTAGCTGTCCCTATTCCTAAGACTTGGCTAATGAATGCCCCAGGAGTTATCTAATACACATTTAATTGGCTGCAGGCCATCTGTATTCCTAATATTTAGCTGAGGCTTGCAAGTTGTCTAACTCTTGTTACTTTTATCAGCTTTCTAACTACCCAGAATTGTTACAAGATTTACACATGCATATTTCCTGTAGATAACATTCTTTGATCTTGCCAGACACACTCCACAATTACAGGCTTCCTGATTTACTTTCAAGTGTGTGTCATGACCTGGCTTTATTTTAGCATACAGCCCATCATTCGTGAACATGTGGCCTATCAGACCTTACGTTTTGGGGATGGCTACCTAAGTGCCCTGCCCCATTGCTGCTGTGACAGATTTGACAGCAAGCTGTCATGTTATCACAGTAGGGTTTTGTTTTGTTTTGTTTGCGGATTGAGAATACAAATTGTAGAATTACACCTTTGGGAATTACACCTTTAGTACTTAGGTACTAAAGCAATGAAAAAAGAGTTTGAAATTACAGCCCCAACTTCTGGGATTATCACCAGTAAGGCTTCTGTGGTCTTCAGCTATTGGAGAATACCAGAAGAAAAATAGGTGCAAATCAAAAGTGTTAGATGTTCTCCCATCTAAATTTCAGCTGCAGGTTCTGTAATTGTATCAATCTTCCTATTTTTCAAAGTATGTTTTCTCAGCTTTCCCCATCTTGGATCCTTTTATCATGAATGGAAATCTCAAACTTCATGGGACCTATGTAAGAATGGAGAATGTTCCTCTTAGTTCTCTACGAGCCAGTAGAAAGCAACTGAGAAAAGCTTGCAGTATCTTTTAACTGTTATGTAACACAGAAAGACTAATTACTTTCCACGGAAGTTGTTATCAAGATTATGCTTGGCCTACATTGACTGTAATTTTCACTTATAGAAAAATAGTGTCCTCTAGAACACTAAAAGTAGATTATGTTCAGTTTATACTGGAAAATTTCTACATGTTATTAGAACATTTTGTATGTAACTCTGTGGGAAACACACATTCATATATCTCTTACATAATTGCTAGGGATATTCATTTAAAAAAACATTAATGAAGCTTTGATGCTACCAGCTTTCCCTCAAATTGAATGTGCAGTTTGTTTCCAGTCATTATCATGAAGAATTTATAGAAACATTTTCAGCAAAAAAAAGTCAGTGAAATTTCTCACCAGTGATAAAAATGGGTACTTACATCTCTGACAATCCCAGTTGGGAAAGGTTTACAGCTATTCCTCTCTTACTTAACAAATCTTAGCTTGGGCATGTAAGAATTCTGGTACCTGACATACCTTTAGAGAAAACTTGGTTTCTGTCCAGATATTTTTTTCATCTCTGTTAAAGCCATGTAGGCAAATGTACCCACAATCCAACACTGAGACCAATATTGAGCAATTAATCATTTTAAGTGAGGCGATCAAACTCATACTTTTCAGAATAATATCCAGTTTGGGATATGATTATCTTTTGCAAAATTCACTTCTCCAAGATAAGTGATTATTGTGGGTAAAAGAGACAAGCACAAATGTGTATAGTATAAAACAGTGTTGGTGAACCTTTTCGGCACTAAGTGCCAAAATGGGAGAGCGCATGCAGAGGTGTGGGAGTGCCAGAAACCGGAAGAGCAGTTCCCCAATGTCCATGTGCGTGCCGGGAAGCTGAGCTTCTGGTTTCCAGCATGCACATGTGCACCGGTCATGTGGTCTTCTGGTTTCTGGCTTGCATGTGCACGCAAAGACCAGTTGGCCGGTGTGCATGTGCGTGCTGGAAACTGGAAGCTAAGCTTCTTGGCGCATGCATGTGCACCAGAGAGTTGCTCTTCCAGTTACAGTGCTTCCACGTGCGCGAAGACCAGCTGGCCGACTCACATGTGCACACCAGAACCCAGAAGAGAAATGGGCGATGGCTGGCATGCCCAGAGAGATGGCTTTGTGTGCCATGTCCGGCCCATGTGCCATAGGTTTGCCATCATGGCTATAGAAAAATTTAAATCTTACTTTTTAAAAAATGGAGAATGATGAAAATATTTGACAGAATGCTAACTGAAGTCATGAAATTGATGCAGACTAAAGTAGATTAATGTGCATTGTCTTATTGAAGACTGCACCACTTGAATTTCTTCCTTTTGTATTGTGCTCATTTTTTAATGAGGGAGTTTACAGTTTTGAGGCCATATGGTTTTTGTGCTGAAAATGTGACACATTGGCTTTGAATTTTGCTCCATTGACTAATAAACCCTTCATGAAATCTCAAATACACACAGGATTCCATGAGTGCTAGTCTTTTCCCATTTATAGAAATGTCCTCTAGTTGTTGATCATGAAATATGTTTGCCTTACACTAACATAAATATTTACAATGGTGATATCTTGCTTATATATAAAATCCGGTCACTGGCGCTTATACTGATGGCCACCAAACTATCACATGAATCAGTGAAATCAGATAATTAGATGCTGCATTATAAACTAGGCTCAAAATAATTATTTTCTTTAGTAGTTCAAACTGGGCCACATTTTATTCTAAGATTTAAGACAGATGCCTGCACTTTTTAAAAACAATTGATTACGGTTTTTGGAAATTAAATAGCAGAAAATGCAGCGAAGGTAAAAGGAAGGATTATACAAAGGAAATTTGTAAGTACAGTTCAATTAGGGGATTTATATCACATTTACTTTAATGCAGGGCTTTCCTCACTTCTGCCTCAGCAAGACATAAGTTGCCCTCAGTCCCTCTTTTTCTTGGCATGACCTCATACCATTGCCTTCATCTCATCTCACCTCATCTCATCTCACCTCAACTCTACTGTCTCCTACCAGTGAGACAGCTTGAAGTGTCTTTAGTTGTTCCAATGTTAAAGTTCTTATTCTAGCAGCAGCCAACAGTGGCTGTAAGCTATATCCAATCTGTTAGGTTTTGTCACATATTCCCTTGGGAGAAAATCAGGTGACCGCAGCAACTTGAAAGAGAAGCAATAGAAGTAGGATAGAGATTAGCAATGGAGATAAAAGATTTCATTATTTCAGGTCAATGCAGTTTTCTGTCACCTGAAATATAGTTAGGCTGCATTTCACACAGCAGTCAGGGAAGGTCTAAAGGTCTTAAATTTCCTTCAAACAATTAAAGGAAATTAAACAGTCTTATCAGGAATTGTTTTCGCTTGCTGTCATCTCATAGGTAGGATTTGGAAGAGGTCCTAATTGCTGAGCAGCAACTACAGAAGACAGTCATTCTTATCATGCTCTGCTTATAGGTATTCTTGTTGACAGTTAGGAGAAATAGAATTAAGTAGTCTTAATAGGCATTTGACTCTATTGACTAGTAATCTTCTAGACAAGGGGTGTCAAACTGGCTGCCCGCAGGCCAGATGCGTCATGTGCAGGCCACGCCTACTTCAGCTCCGCGGAGGGAAAAAAAGCAAAACGTGACGGCAACGTGAGTTTGACACCTATGTTCTAGAGGTAACACTCAAATACAAGTTGTGGTTCTTTTGCCTTTTCTCACTCCACTTTAAAAGAGTGGAATATTCTACTTCCACAGAGAACTGGAGTGTCTTCTTCCTCAAATAATTGATTTCCTTACACAGAATATTCCAGATGTTTCTGAGAAGTAGCTTGCAATACCCTTCAACATTAGCTCTGCTTCCTGAAAAGGCTGGGAGTTATTTTTCAACAGCATCTGGCAAGCCACAGGTTCCTGATTTCTATTTCTAGATGGGTTAATCTAAACCCGATATTAAAGGTTCTTATACTTTGATGATGCCAAGCATTGTTGCTGTATTTCATTATTTTTAAAGGTACATGATTTAAATGAAGGTACATGTCTTTATTTGCATGTCTGGGATTGGACAGTAGATTTAGTTATAAAACGGTAGGTTTTGGCATTCTGTATAAGCCATAAAATGCTGATTTAGAATCTTAGGATTATTTTTAAATGGAATAAAATAGAGTAGGTAGAAAAGAGGAAGCAGCGTGGAGCACCTATCATACCGTTGATGATACAAATTGATTACAATGCTGAAGCATGACTGGTCCTCATCATCCCTGAACCTGTCTGATTCACAGTTGGGTAAACAGCTGATTGCCTTTAGTGAGACAATACAAGGATGTGTTTTAACCACTCCATTGAACTAGCTCATCGTAGAATGAAATTTCAAAGGCCATTTATGTCTATGTTTCTTGCTATGCTTTGCACATTTCCAAGTAGCTCTAACGTGGCCAAATACTTTCTCCCTTCTCTCTCTCTTTTGTAATTGCCTTAGGAAGAAACATTAATTATACTATGCATCCATTTTTAATAGCAGCGACTCTTGTGCAAAGCTGGATTCTTTCTACCAATAATATTTTGTCCAGTAAAGCTTTTCCATTTCTAGTAGTTATAAAACTGCTGGAGGGCACTCAGAATTTTTTTTCAGATAAGGAGAGGTACATGCCCCATAATGTATTTCTTTGATCTGCAGCAGCACTCTCATTAAAGGAAGTGGAAAATACCTTGCATTTAAATGAGTATTTGGCTAGGTGCACCTAATCCTGATACTGAAGATTTAAATTCCAAGAATGAGACTTCTAAAATTGGGGGTGTCCAGAGAAGTTGGGACTGCATCTCTTAGAATTTATAGCTTTTGCTAAGATGGCCTGGAATCCTTGCCTTTTAATCCTCTGTTGTGAAATCTTACCTTGCTTTGCATTATGGGCGACAAGCTTCTGTCCTTCTATCTTGTTATGAGAATGACAATGTCTGTAAAACCAGTATGTTCCCCATTTCTGCTTCCTACAGAGATATTTTCTTATAGATTATCAGTTAACACAAGATGAGGTTATTCAAAATGGTCTTCTTTTATTAGCAAAACCTTTAAAGTGGATTTCTGTATTATCTGTAGGAAATGATCAGGCTGAGCAATCTCAAATCCATTTATGCCCACAAAGATCTAAATTCAGCCCACCTTGAATTCTCTTATCTACCACAATATTGCTTTGGTTGTTAGTGGTTCAGATTCTTGTAGAGAGCATTAGAATACAATAAATCTACAGTATATTCATTTGAACTGCCTGGACTCCTGATTTCCTGCACTTTACATTATCTGTATCTAGGAATTCTATCACAGTAGATCGTTGTGTAAAAGATGCCCACTTAAAATAAGGAAGCAAAATGTTGGGAGATAATGTATTTTATTGGCATGCACAAGTACACTTATGGCTGGGCTCTGGGCCAAAATAATGCAAAAAAGCTTTTCTCTAAGATGGTTAGAGGTTATATCCCCCTCAGAAATGTTACATGAAAATTATAAAGAAAACAAGTAAAAATCATACTATTATTTTTATAGCTGGAATATAATATCTGATAGTACTTGGTACCCAGCATCTCCAAATTCCTTTCTACTAACAGACTCTAATTCATCCTAATTACAAATACTAATACTGGGTACCATTAATATTGGTATTTGTGTCCATATATTGTTTCCCTTTCCCCCCAAAAGGAAAGGTCTAGTTTCTGTTATCTTTCTCCTCTCTCTCCAGGAAGGAGTCATTAGGTGCTTTTGGTTTGCTTGCTTCTTGAGCTTGTTTGCCTTTTTCCATGCTGATATTCAAGGCATCATGCATGACAATCCTCCACGAGATGTATAGAATAGAATAGAATAGAATAGAATAGAATAGAATAGAATAGAATAGAATAGAATAGAAGAGAAGAGAAGAGAAGAGAAGAGAAGAGAAGAGAATTCTTTATTGGCCAAGTGTGATTGGAGACACAAGGAATTTGTCTTGGTGCATATGCTCTCGGTGTACATAAAAGAAAAGATACATTCGTCAAGAATCATAAGGTACAACACTTAATGATTGTCATAGGGAAACAGTCAATATAAATCTTAAGGATATCAGCAAGAAGGTTACAGTCATACAGTCATAAGTGGGAGGAGATGGGTGATAGGAATAATGAGAAGATTAATAGTAATGCAGACTTAGTAATTAGTTTGACAATGTTGAGGGAATTATTTGTTTAGCAGAGTGATGGCGTTTGGGAAAAAACTGTTCTTGTGTCTAGTTGTTCTGGTTCTAGTTCTAGTTGTTCTAGTTCTAATCTCATGTTTCTAGTTTCTCGTGTTTGGGAAAATGAGTCTATGAATCTGTTGTCTTGGAAGTTGGCCTTTAATTGGCTAATGCCAACTTCAGTTAAGTTGAGTTTTATCTTGTATGAAGTCAACAGGTAAGCAACCTTAACCCATATTCTAAAATAGGCAGATAGGAAGCTGTAATGTAATAGATGAATTTTGATAACATGCTTAATTTGATTACTAAAGTAACCTAATTTTTTTAGGTTTGCACAGTATATTTAATTATAAATTAGGCTAAAGGATTGAGTTTGCCCAATATCTTAAGCACCATCAACAAAATTAACCAAGGTTAGTATGTATGATCTAGCTCAGTGATGGCTACCCTTCTTGCCATTGCATGCCAAAAGCGGGGGACGCACGTGGGGTTCGCCCGCGTGCGTGTCCACACCCATAATTCTATGCGCCCTGCCCCCCTGCATGCGCACGTGACACACCTGCATTCCCCCCACTTTTGGCACACGATGGCCCAGTGGGCCTGGTAGGCCTGTTTTTCGCCCTCCCCCAGCTCCAGAGACTTTCTAGGAGTCTGGGGAGGGTGAAAACGGCCTCCCCCCCAAGGCCCTCTGGAGGCTGGAAACGGCCCATTTCCCGACTTCTGGTGGGCCTAGGAGGCCTGAAAATCAGCTGACCAGCGCACACATGCACACTGCAGCTGAACTCGTGTGCCCATCGATATGGTTCCGGGTGCCACCTGTGGCATATGTGCAGTAGGTGTGCCATCACGGATCTAGCTGCTAGGTTTTTCAGTGACCTAGGTAAATATATTGTACAAGCCCAGGCACTACCTGAAATTGTCAAGCCTAATTTTGTTGATATTCAAGTGGTTCTTCAGAATTTTAGGCCTGCGTTTTCCAATTGTAGCTGGAGAGGCTGAGGATTAAATTCCAGACATTTGATATGCAAACCCTGTGCTATATCATTGTGCTCTGGTCTTTTCTTTAAAATACATGTTTAAAAATAAGTGTTTTGTTTCTTGCTGCCTTTTAGGTTCCCCAAAACATATTGTAAAATGTACACGGATTCTTCCTTGTAAAAAAAGCAGAATAATTTTACGGTGGAGGTACAGAGAATTAGATTTGCATAACAGATGCATTAAGAGGCTGCCTCCTCATTCACAGTCACGCTGTGCCAAATGGCAAGATCTTTTCACAGCTTTTCCCATATTGGACCCAGGATGTACCTTGTCTAGCTTTTTTAAAGCTGGAGGATTTGAAGGTTTTCACAGTTATTCCTGCCTTCTGCTGACGTGGACCTCTGTTCGATTTGAGTTGGGACTGAGTTTTATTCTTTTGTTCACCATCTGCTGGTGATGCAGAGCCAGCTTGTTGAGAAATGTTGCTTTGGAGTTTGTAAAAAACAAAACAAAACCTGGGATCATTGAAGGTTATAATGATTTACATGAAATCAGATTGGGGTCTGTCTAGACCGCTGCATTTTCTTCTAAATAGCACTTTGTCAAGAATAAGGTTTAGACCAGGGGTGTCAAACTCAAGGCTTGTGGGCCAGATCTGGCCTGTGGGCCTGCCTGGAAACCACAAAGGACTGGCCCGCAGTGCCTCCTGCCAGTGAAAACGGAGCCTGGGCGGGCTGTGCACAGCTTCCCCGAGTTCCATTTTCACTGGCAGAGGCACTGCAGGAGGCTGTCACGGATGAAAATGGAGCCTCGATGTGTGACATCGAGCTGGCCATGCCCCCCCCACAGGCCCCCGGAGGTCAAACACAACCCTGATGCAGCCCTTAATGAAATCGAGTTTGACACCCCTGGTTTAGACAGTTCTTGAAGTGAGCCAGTAAGTCAAAGCCATAGAATTGGACCAAATGGATGGAAACTGGTTGGAAACTAATTAAGACCGAGGTGGCGCAGTGGTTAGGGTGCAGTACTGCAGCTACTTCAGCTGACTGCTAGTTCAGCAGATCAGCGGATCAAATCTCACCGGCTCAAGGTTGACTCAGCCTTCCATCCTTCCGAGGTGGGTAAAATGAGGACCCAGATTGTTGGGAGCAATATGCTATTTAGTATACTGTCTTTGGTGTAAGCCGCCCAGAGTCCTTGGAGAGTGGGCGACATAGAAATATTAATAATAATAATAATAATAATAATAATAATAATAATAATAATAATAATAAAAGCAGGGGGCTTGGACTAGAAAATCTCCAAGGTTCCTTCCAGCTCTATTCTGATTGTATTTGCATTAGGAGCATACAAAAAGTGCCAGATAAAGAAAGTGATTCTTTGTGTAGCTGGAGTGGAAAACCTGAATTCTCTGCAAACTTCATTCTTTGTATTTGTGTCATGATATCATACACAAATGGATAACAGGTAGAGTTTGTCTCATGACACATGTTTTGCCATTTGCCCCTCCCACGTCGACATTCATGTTGGGAATTCTTAACGGCCTTTAGGTCTATTACTGTAGTCATTTTATAGAAGAGAAGTTCTGCACCAATTTAATTTTATAGTAATTTCCCAATTGACCTGGTAAAAGAAATAGTCGCATATGCTGGCAATAAATCAGGATCTACAGTACATTTAATTACAGTTTCCTCCAAATAACTGATGATGAAATGGTCAGACTGCCCCACTCCCTTGCTGTCCTCTTTCTTTGCCTGGATAGAAGTGAACATCCCCCCCCCTTTTTTTTGGCACTTTGACTCAACCACTGCAGTTTTTACCTGCAGAAACACAAGCGCGCACACACACACTGCCATTCATGAATGAACATGTCTGTGCAAATTGTTTTATAAATGGTTTTATCTTTGTTCCAAGCTAAAGGACAGCCATGCAGAAATCTAAAGAGTTCCCTGTTTTAGCTTGAACTGACAAGGAAGTTTCCAATATTTTGGGCAGAATCCTTTTTGAACATTGCAAGCCTATAATTGCAGCTTGCCAGCAGCTGCTTGTATATGTTTTGTTACTTAGTTTTATAGAGGTGAAAGGTAGATCTTCTCGCCCTTTTGTAAACATTTCCTGGAATTTATATAAAGATCTGTTCATTTGTTCATTTCATAATTATTCATGGTTATCCCAATTTGGTACACCTGGATTTATTTAGACTGTGGTTACCCATATTCATATAATGTTACTTGGGGAAAAAAGTCCATTCTAGTCATAGTTTGATTTGTTTGCTTTTAAATTAACTGAATTAAATAGTTGAGTTCCAGCGGGATATTGAACATAAATTACAGAATCCCATTTTACTTTAATCAAGAATAGCGTACAAACAGCCCATGAATGTGGCCATTGTGTAACCCAATGAGAAAAGAGACCATATCAATAGAAGCAGAATTGAAAGGCAACTTGTCTACTTTGGTGGCCTAATTCCTAAAACCAGGAATGGCCATGTGTGGCCCACCAGACACTGTTGGACTGCCTTTATCATTGGCCGTACTAGGAAAGACCAATTGGTATTGGATCATGTATTACTGCACCTATTTGTCTTAAACTCCAACTAAAGATAAAAACAGGACAGTAGAAGGACAGTTGTAAATGTTTGGGAGCAAATATTTTGCCTATATGGCCCCACAGAAGAGTTATTGTCCAGTTTTAGGCGAAGAGAAGAAGTAATACTGTAACTCTTGCATTCATTTTTTATATGCTTTTGCCCTAAGTTTTATTTACTGTATGTTTTTATGTTACCTTTAACTGTAAGTTTTTATGTTACTATGATAAGAATAAACTTCATGATCAAAGTCAGAACAACAGTTGGCATAAATTATTGGGCAGGGAGAAGAAATAGAAGGACATAGCATGAAGATGTGGGGTGGATCTGCATCAGATTTCCAGGCTTTTCCTCATTTGAGTTGGGAAAAATTTTGTATTTGAAGCTGTTTATTAGTGATAACTAGAATCATCTTGATAAAGCCCAAAACTGGTCCAAAATCGTGACATCCAAAAAGCTTGAATAGAAAACTCCCACAGAAAACTTTCAAAAGGTTTCACTGCACCAGGAACTTGATTTGGCGGGTGGCTGATGGTGGAAAGGGCAACAGACTAGGAGTTAGCCCTTTTATTGCAATCATTCTACAAATCTGGTTGATTTTGGTGGATTCAGGATAAACTGCAGAGTCCTTAATCATGTTAATTATCAACCAAATTAATATAGTTCATGTTATCATTCTTCCTGTCAACTACTTTCCCATTCTCCCCCTTTCCAACATTTCTAGCTAGGAGTTTTATTTAGATTCTGAGAGTTATCACAAGTGGCTTGTAAACTGAATTTGGTTTTTATAACTCAAAATTTGCACCATGGAGAATATAGATATGAGATGAATTTGAGGAAGGAAGTGATTGGATGTTAGGAGATACAGTATTTCATAGTGATGGGACCCCCAGAGTAAGACTCTGTGTCTAACGTCTCTTACATCCCAAAGGGGAAGACTCCAATACATTATTTCCCAGGATTATTGCATATGGTGAGCAGGCTGTGTTTGGAGAAGATGGTCCCATAGGTAACAAGGAACCAAGTATGGAGCTCTGAGAATCAAATACAGTACTCTAAATTTCTGTGAGAGAGTGTGAGGTGATTGAGAAAGAAACAGGAGGAACATTAGACATAAATACTGTGTTTCCCCGAAAATAAGACCCTGTCTTATATTTTTTTGAACCCTGAAATAAGCGCTTGGCCTTATTGCCATGCGCTCAAAAGCCCAATTGGGCTTATTGTCAGAGAATGTCTTATTTTGGGGGAAACAGGGTAATTCACACATGAGGGAGGACTTTGTGGTTAATCCCCAATCCTTATATTAAATCACCTTGTTGAAGTCTTGCAATTCTTGCTTCGTTGAACCTTCATGCTGTGAGGAGTTTGACAATTGTACTCAGAAACATGCTAGCAATCATTGTAATAGTCACAGTATACATTTGGCACTGCTGAAATGACTCTCATTTGTCATCATGTGGGATGTTGCAGTCTACACTAGTTGAAGTTCTCAAGTATTCTTCACAGTCATTCCCAGCTGTAATGATTGCAGAAATAAGGGCATGAGTGGGTGTTGCTATAGTTTCCCAGTCTAAAATTGGCCACAATTGGTTGTACCAGCTGAAGCTGCACAAAGGATGCCCTAGTGATGGTCTCTTCTTACTGATCAGGGGAAACCACGACTCTAGGAAGACACCCAAATCGTAGACCTGTTCCTTCATGAGAGTGGAACTCTGCTCCAAGACTTTATAGGGGACATCAACAAATATGATGGCTTCTTGACCTTGCTAGGATTTCAGTTTTAATTTTTTTTCAATTCATCCAGTCCCTTACTACCTCCAGACATCGGGTAAAAATATCTACTATTTCTCCTGTCTAACCGAGGAATTACTAGAGAAAATACTTTCCATGCCCAGTTTGATATTCTTTTCAAGATGTCTTTATTGGCTGGCTGTGGAAAATAAATGTCAGCTACCTTTTCAGTGGTTAGTTATTTGCTGCCTGCTGATAAAGAGAGGCTCCAGTAATATTGTAAGCTGTAATTGCCATACTATTGCTGTGTGCCTAGGGCTGGCACGGACGACTCATACCCTTTAATGTTTTTGGGGGACCGGGTAGACAAGACTGCCAGATTTAGATGCATAAAAAATACAAAATTGGAGCTTGAAAGCTTCAATGATTGTTATCCTGTAGTGTAATTTTTGTAATGCAGAAGTTTTAGCAGCATGGAATTGGTTGCTATGCTTATTTGGAATTGACCTTGAAGTTGATAATGCATTTAATGTTGGTAGAGAGCCCAATCTCTTGCTATATAAATACTTAATCATGAAAAGAATATTTTGTAGGAACTTTGGTGTGTAAGTGGGGATTGGCTACCGTTCCTTTAGGTAACAAGAAAAGAAATTTTGTATGCAATAGGATTGTGTTCTGTGCACTTAGGAAATTAGGCTTTTCTTAAGCATAATCCCCATTACCTCTTTACATTTGTCATTTCAGGCAAATTTAATGTTATGAAACTTATATCAGAAACTGAGTAAAATGGTTTTATATAACATGCATTACTCTTTACCAGAGCCATGCATTTTAGACAGAAGCTGACTTCTAAGTAAAATTTGTTTTGTTTAGGGTTGATGAAGTTTATACCAGATCTGCAAGCACTGTAGACAAAATCCGCCTATAGGAAAATTTCTGTTTTCTTACTCTAACAAAAAATAAAACAAAGATAAGTAATCCAGGATAAGATAGGTTTCAATTAAATGCAAATTAGAAATTTTGTGTTGCTTATGCTAGGCCTGGTAACTTTAAATTTGAAAACTCAAATCAGTCATTCAGTTCCAGTACTACTACAAGTTGTAGCTTGACAAGAATATCAGACATTTTGTACAACAACACAACAACACACAAAACTAGCAGCAGAGGCCTTACGAGAAATAAACTGGAATTGGTATTGCTTTTCCACTGTTGAGTATAAAAACCCAAAGTCTGTGAAAGGAGGATCTATCAGAGGGGACAGCCAATTTCCCAGATCCACTTAAAGGCAAAGCTGATCACACAACATCACAACACAACAAATAAAGGAATTTATGGATGCTTCTTACACACACTGTTCGTTTACCATTTTCCCACATGTAAAAAAAATGCAATCATATTTTCATAGGTTTGCTCCTGTGGATGTCACACAATTATGTTCTGAAAAATGTCTGCAATCTTCAGTTCTTTCTGTCAACTGCAGAGCATAGAACCAGATTCTATGCTTTATAGACAGCTGTTATTAAATAAGCCCTAAAGCCACTTTGGCAGGGGTGAAATTCAGCAGATTCTGACAGGTTCTGGAGAACTGGTAGCGGAAATTTTGAGTAGTTCAGAGAACCAGCAAATACAACCTCTGACTGGCCTCAGAGTGGGGTGGGAATGGAGATTTTGCAATATCCTTCCCCTGCCACGCCCACCAAGCCATGCCCACAGAACCGGTAGTAAAACAAAATTGAATTTCATCACTGCCTTTGGTGTAATGGTTAAGGCACCAGGCTGGAAGTTGGGAGCTCTAGTCCCACCTTAAGCACAAAGCCAGTGGTGACCTTGGGCCAGTCACTTTCTCTCAGCCCTAGGAAGGAGACAATGTCAAACCATTTCTGAAAACCTTCTCAAGAAAACTGCAGAGACTTGTATAGACAGTCTCTGAGAATTGGACACAATTGAATGGAACAACAACAACAACAAAACCCTACTAGTTCTTTTCAGGCCACATTTGAAATGCTTTTTGTGATGTAACAGACATGATTTGTGTCCAAGGTATTTGATATTCTCTCAGATGCACTTAACTGGATCCTCGGGAAAGGCACTCCTGCCATCATTAGAGGAACACAGATTATTTAGTGTGAGGCATGGACTTGTCATGTTCAGTTCCCAAACTCCCTGCCAAGTTGTCTTTCCAACAGCAAAGAAAACAGGTTTTTTAATATGGATGATGGTCTTTGGATTTTGAAATGTTTGAGGGTACAAATTTTAACCCATGGGTACGATTTTAAAACCTGATTGAATTATAAAACTGGCATTTTACTGTTAACAATCCTAATGGTAGCTAAATGTAACAAAACAGAATATTCATTTAATAATTAAAAGTATATGTGTGTGTATGAGTTTTTGGGGTGCTATGTCTCTTGACTTTCTACATTGCAAAATAAGTTTTAATATTTTAAAAAAGTGACTTCTGATCTTCATCAAACATATGTAAACAAACTTATAACTCTAAACCCCATATAAGGTTACAAACAAATTCTTCCTATAATCTGTCCCTTATCTATAAACAAATCCATATATCAATTGTTCAGTTCTGGGGTCAGCAGAAAGTACATAAAGGGTTAATAGAGGTTTTAGAAACATTCTTATTCAAACAAACCAACTTTATATTCCTTCTTTTTCCTTGTAACAGTCTTGATTTTAATTCATCTGTTGTCATAGGATTTGATCTCTGTTCATTTTTCTTCTTTTTTCTACTCCCAAAGGCCTCTTCAAGACTTTAGCAAGCTCTTTTTGTGTCATTTGTATTTCCACTTTAATTTTAAGTCTTTAAGTCTAACCAACATTTCTGTATCCAATAGAAAGCCCTTATCCATGTCATTCTCTTGGCTTGTCATTTATTTTTCTATTTTAGTTGTTTTCTTTGTTTTATAATCCACATTTTTTAAATCCAGTATTTCTGGTTGTAATATTTCCACATCAGCAGAATTTGTTTCACCTCTTTATCTTGTAGATTTCTTAAAATATTTTTTTCACATTTGTCGTTCCTTGGTTACTATTGTTTTTGTCTATCCATAGAAGCAGACCTCATCGGTGAGATTGTACTAATTTCTGACCCCATTCTTCAAAATTTTCCAAATATAACATTTGTAAGTTTGTAAATTCTAGTACTAACCAATTTCTAAATTTCAGTCTGCTGTCTTTGATTTACAACTCTAATGGAGCCTGGAATTTCCATTGTAAGTCATGATAGTTATAAATTGAGTTACCTATCTGACCCAATATCATGATTATATTTGCAGTGGTCATTAAGTGAATGCCAGGTCATTAAGCAAATCAATGTGTACCTATGTGTGGTTTGCTGGAAACTGGCTGAAAAGACTGGATACTGACAAAAAATATCATAAATTATGGTCCAATGACCATGGAATGCCAACCATAAAGGTGAGCTGGTGGATAAACACTCAAAGTGTGGCTATGTGAATATAGGGGTACATGCAACTATGCAACTTGGGAGCTGCATCATAAATAGTTTTGGAGGAGGTCTGTTGTAACTTTGAACAATCACTAAGTGACTGGTCATAAGTCACGGACTACCTGTAACGAAAAACAAAGGGAAACAATTTCTTTTGTTTTCCTTTTCTGCCTGGAATTTTTATTCCCCTTTGGTGTTTTATTCAGCTCCTCTGGTGTTGTAGTGGAATATATGGATGATTTTGGAAAATTGGGGGAAAAGATGCTGCCTAGGAAACACTCAGACAAGATAGGAAGGAACTCCCAGTAACTTAGTGGTCAGAGAAAGAAATTTAGGAGGAGCCAACCTAATGGATCAAGCAATTAAAAGAGGCAGCAGGAAGTCTGCAGTTTCAAACTTGGAAGATTCTTTTAATATAGCCTAATAAAGGAGAGTGGATGTGGTGGCTCAGTGGCTAAGATGCTGAGCTTGTCGATCGAAAGGTTGGCAGTTCAGTGGTTCGAATCCCTAGTGCCGCATAATGGGGTGAGCTCCTGTTACTTGTCCCAGCTTTTGCCAACCTAGCAGTATGAAAACATGTAAAAAATGCAAATAGAAAAATAAGGATCACCTTTGGCGGGAAGGTAACAGCTTTCCGTACACTTTTGGCATTTAGTCATGCCGGCCACATGACTACGGAGACATCTTCGGACAGTGCTGGCTCTTCAGCTTTGAAACAGAGATGAGCATCGCCCCCTAGAGTTGGGAACGACTAGTACATATGTGCGGGGGGAACCTTTACCTTTAATAAAGGAGAATATTTGTAACTCATGGTTGATATGCGGGGGCGGGGGGTCCTTGGTGCTCTCTGAGCTTGCTTGTTTTCTTGCAGACATTCCATTATCCAAACTGGTAACATTATCAGTTCTAGTAAGGAGTGCAGTTTGTTGTCATATTTATATTTTGGTGGCTTGACTGTCAGTGTTGGTGGGAGTGGTCTTAGAAATTCTTTGGTTGGGCTTTTTGCTGTTGGCTTCTTCTATAGTGCCCGATCAAGGAACTGCCAAAGAAGCTAACAGCAAACAGCCCAATCAAAGAATCTCTAAGACTACTCCCACCAACACTGACAGGCAAGCCACCAGAATAACTGCACTCCTTACTACCGCTGATGATGTTACTTAGTTTGGGTAGTAAAATGTCTTTAATACAGTCTTACAATAGTATAGAATTAGTTCATCTGATTCTGTTTCCTGTCTGATTGGTTTGGAAGACTGATAAGTATCCAATTTCTGAAAACATAAAGTCTCTACTTCCTGTTATGATTCAAGACAATTTAGTTCCCTTGAAAGGCTATTTATTTATATAACTATTTCCAAAATATTATAGTAAAAGTTTTAATATTCACAATTTGTCTGGTCTCTTAATCTGTTCATCATTTTCTTGGATCATAATCTTATTTACCTTTATAGTTCAGTTTTAGTTAATTTTCTTTTATTCAAGAATAAACTCACCAGGTCGCTTTTCAAACTTGCCATTTTGAAGATCTCTAATAGTTTTAAAGTAGTTATATAATTTCTGAAAGGGATTAGAAAGTGAGTGTAGCAAACCCAGTATCCTTTAAAAGGCTCCACCACTGTTGAGAGAATTATGGCTTTTCTTTGTTCTCCAGTGTTCAAACCTATGGGAGACTGCTGTCCTATGGTCTCCTCACAAGGAGCCTGAATGAGTAATATCCCATACTCTCCTTATCTGGAGACGTTCTGTAGAACTGGTCCACTCACCAGTTCTTTGGCCTTTACCACAGTCATTTCCACTCATTTGGAGATGTGCTACTTCACCACACCTCCCCCCAAAGTCCCATTTTGAAATAATCATTATCAATATAAAGTTAATCATTCCCATATCACTAGGCTGAGCAGTTTCTGCTCTCCCTTTCATTGTTAATAAAATGCCTTTTTACTTTCCAGTTTTCTGACCTTTTTATTACAATTTATAAATTGCTACAAGTGCATTTCTTCAGAGGGAATCTAATCAAGTAATGGAGTTATTATTTTTATTAAAAGCATGCCACCTTTCCTCTGAACCTCTCAACATACATATCTAACTGAATAATTGTTGTAACACGGTGAGGATGTTTTCAGAATATAAGTGGACACTCCATTTAAAAAAGAATGATGGAGATACTACAATCATTACAAAGTGTTATAGAAGCACAACACAAAAGTTAAAATATGTCCATAAGATACTCAACCAGGATTTAAAAGTTTAAAAGCTCACTTCATGCAGTGAGCACAAAAGGAGTGAGCTACTGTTTTTATATCCAGGAGCTCTAAAAAGATGTTGCAGATTAGCAGGGGCAAACAAGCATATTTAATAATAAATACAGTGCTTTCCCTGGAGCAAGCAGTGCTGAAATTTCTAATCTTATGATTGGAGCGGGCTTGGGGGTTAATGCAGAATAAGTCTACAGAAATTTAATGTGTTTCTTCCTTGATGTAAAAAAGATGTTGAGACTCTAGAAAGAGTGCAGAGAAGAACAACAAAGATGATTAGGGGACTAGAAGCTTAAACATGAAGAACGGTTGCAGGAACTGGGTATGTCTAATTTGATGAAGAGAAGGACTAGGGGAGACATGATAGCAGTGTTCCAATATCTCAGAGGCTGCCACAAAGAAGAGGGAGTCAAATTATTCTTCAAAGCACCTGAGGGTAGACGAAGAAGCAATGGGTGGAAACTAATCAAGGAGAGAAGCAATTTAGAACTAAGGAGAAATTTTCTGACAGTTAAAACAATTAATAAGTGGAACAACTTGCTTGCAGAAGTTGTGAATGCCCCAACACTGGAAATTTTTAAGAAGATGTTGGATAACCATTTGTCTGAAGTGATGTAGGGTTTCCTGCCTGGGCAGGGGGTTGGACTAGAAGACCTCCAAGGTCCCTTCCAACTCTGTTACTTTCTGCCAGATTTCAGTAGTGAGATGTAGAAGAATTTAAGTCCTTCAGAAAGAGCTAGTGATAGCATGCAGGTCCTGGTTTCTCAACCTTGGGATAAAAGAATGTAGTATCATTGTAAAATTGGAAGACAGCTTGCCTAAAAGCTTCTCTGATTTGCTACGCAAAATTTTTTCTGTTCCCAATGGAGAAGCCTTCCCATCATGCTGTGTCTTTCTAGCATCGACTGACAATTTGCTCAATTGGACAAGGCAAGTTATTATCAAGTTCAGTTAATCCAGATAGAACTTTGTGGTGACATATGGGTTTTGTTTGGTTATAAAAATCAAACTTTAAAAGTATTCCTACATATGCTTTAATCATTCCTATTTGATGCAGAAGATCCAGAAGATCTATTGCAAACATCAGTCATGGCTCAATTACTTTCCTTCTTGTGAAACCAAAATTATTCAAGCAGCATAAAAGAGTTGACATTTTTGAAGTGCCATAAAAGCATTGGAAGCAATAAAATAAAATCTTATTAATTCATTTTCATGGACACAGTGGATTCATCCGTGACTTGAACATTCTTACCAACATCCCCACTGAAAGATCATTGTTTTAATGCCAGGGAAAAGGAGGAGCAGTTGTGGCTCAGTGCTTAGAATTCAGTATTGCAGGCTGACTCTGCCCATTACCAGTAGTTCGATTCCGTCTGGCTCAAGATTGACTCAGCCTTCCATCTTTTCAAGGTCAGTAAAATGAGGACCCACATTGTTGGGGGCAATAAGTTGTTTCTGTAAACCACTCAAAGAGTGCTGTAAAGCACTATGAAGTGGTATATAAGTCTAAGTGCTACTGTTATTGCTAAAGAAGAATCATTCAATTTCAGAATGTGGACAGACCTGTGGTAAGAATATTATTTGCTTCAATCAGTCCTAGATCTAGTACAGCTTTTTGTCTAAAATTACCCCAGACTAAGTATCCTGGGTTAGATATACCAAATATTAACTATAATAAAATTCAGTTTCATTGAATGAAAGGAAGAAGAATCCTGGTCAGTGGAAAAACATGTATAAGATCTAATATTTTGCCCAAGAGTAGTGATTAAAAAAAAAAGATTGAAAATATCCTGCAAATAAATTTAGCTATTTTGCTTCCAGTACAATCATAGTAGAATCAATGCTAGCTGGAATAAATGCTGAACTGCATTCCAGATAGCATTTGTCCTTTGGAGTTTTATTTACCTCATTTACAAAGTTGTCCAAAGGCAAGTAATAGATTTATTGGAGTATCTTGAGAAGAATAAACAGATCCCTGCAGTGCTGGTTTTCTTGGATGCAGAGAAGGCCTTTGATAGAGTGGATTGGAATTTTCTATTAAAGACTTTAAAAAAGATGGACTTTGGGGACCAATTAATACCGGCGGTTTCAGCAATTTATCAAGAGCAAAAGGCACAGATTATTATCAATGGAAGTTTGATAACAGAGTTTAAAATCGAAAAAGGAACAAGACAGGGATGTCCGCTGTCCCCACTTCTATTTATCTTAACATTAGAAGTCTTGTTAAATACAATACGGGACTCTAATATCTTGAAAGGCATAATGATAAGGCAAGAGGATTACAGAATAAAGGCATTCGCAGATGATCTGGTTGTTACCCTAACACATCCAATGGAATCAATAATCCAGATGAAGGACATTATACAAGACTATGGTAAAGTTTCAGGTTTTAGACTGAACCAGAAAAAAACAAAAATGATAGTCAAAAATATGACTCAAGATCGTAAACACGAGCTTGAAAGAAGGGCAGGTTTTGAGATTGTACCAAAGGTAAAATATCTAGGAGTTCAGGTTGCAGAATCAAACACAAAATTGTTTCAAAATAACTATGAGGTGGTGTGGCGAGAGGTGCAGAAAGATATGGAGACTTGGAAAAAACTGCAGCTGTCTCTACTTGGAAGAATAGCAGCAATTAAGATGAATATTTTGCCAAGATTTCTTTTTTTGTTTCAAATGATTCCGGTGCTTAATAGTGATAAACAATTGAAATTGTGGCAAACTGGAGTGAATAAGTTTGTCTGGAACGAGAAAAAGGCGAGAGTTAAAATGAAAATTATGCAAGATGTTCCAGAAAGGGGAGGTCTTAAACTTCCAAACCTACAGTTATATTATGATGCAGCAGCTTTGACTTTAACAAGTGATTGGTTTGGAGGAAAAAAGACTGGAATATTGAATGCAGAAAGTTTTGATTTGGAATTTGGATGGCATGCCTACTTATTTTATGATAACAAAGTGGATAAAGTATTTAAAAGCCATATACTTAGAGACTCTTTGATGAGAGTTTGGAAGAAGCACCGATTCAAATGGGATTATAAAATACCACTATGGCTGGATCTTGGTCATACTTTGTGGAATACAAATATAATGTCACTCGGGGGGTTTTTATACAAAGAGGTTCTTTTTACAGATGCGGGCAGATGGCAGCTGAAGACATTACAGACATTGTTGGCTGAAGGGATTAACTTAACTTGGTTACAATATAATCAATTGCAATTGAGATGGAAAGAGGACCAAAAAACTGGTATTATGATGCACGAGGAAGAATTGGTTAGACATATAAAAGAGAAAGGTCCAATGCATATTAAAAGACTTTATAATGTTTTGTTAGAAAGGGATTCAGAAACTGAATTAGTTAAAGATTGTATGATTAAGTGGGCACAAAATTTTGAGGAACCAGTGATGTTGGAAACATGGGAAAAAATTTGGGTTCAGAATGTTAAATTTACACAGTCGCAGAATTTGAGGGAAAATTTTTATAAAATGTTTTATAGATGGCATTTAGACCCCAAAAAATTGTCGTGTATGTACCCTAATGTTCAGCCTAAATGTTGTAGATGTGATTGTTTAGATGCTACATATTATCATGTTTGGTGGACCTGTAGGAAAGTCAAGGCTTTTTGGATAAAAATTTGGTGGGTCATGCAGAATGTTTTGAAGAAAAAAATTCAATTTTCTCCACAATTGTTTTTATTGGGTATAGTTAAGGGTTTTACATTGGGTGAAACAAAATTGATATTGTACATGATAACAGCAGCAAGATTGTTGATAGGTAAATACTGGAAAAATGAAGCATTGCCCACGATCGAGGAATGGACTTTGAAGATGGCCAGTTTTGCAGAGATGGCGAAGATTTCAGCATACTTAAAAGATTGTTCACAAGAGACTTATGAATGGGAATGGAAAAAGTGGATAGATTATGTTCAGAACAAATATCAAACTAGGAAGTATCAAATAGCTTTTATTTGAAAATGTTATATTAAGATAGAAATATTTTAATGTAATGAAGATGAAAATTTACTTGAAAATGTTATATTAAGATAGAAATATTTTAATGTAATGAAGATGAAAACTTATAAGGGGGAGGGAGGGGTTCAAGTTTTATATAAGTTCTATACAAAGGAGGGTTTTTCCTTTTATTTGATATGAGTATATTGTGTGGAAGTCCGGGGGGGAGGGGAGGGTTAGGGTGGGTTAGGGAGGTTGGGAAGTTTGGGGTGGGTTGAGGGGGGGGGAAAGGGGTGAAAATGTAATTGTAAAACTTTTGCAATTAAAAAAAAAAAGCTGTCCAAAGGTCTCATTCCAAAACACACACACACACACACACAAACACCCCAATGTCATTTTAGCAGAGCTAAGAAAGATTTCCAAGAATGAATTTGTAATAGCTATTTTTCACATATTCCTAATTTATCAGCTCTCAAGAATGATACTTTAGGCTGATAGCTGAAATACGTGCTTCATCTATAGGGAGCATAGGAAAAACAGATCTGGAAAAGATGGTTATTATGCCTTGGTTTGCAAGATTACATGGCCTTTTTTGACCCTGGTAACTGCTTGCATCTCATCGGCTGGTTAAGCACAATCTGAACTTCAGTAAGTCATTCTGTTTATTTATCAGTCAGATCTTGGCTGTTTGCCTAGTTTACAAGCTGCATTTGTACTTACACAGTTTGCAATTCTGTTAACCCTTTCTTATCTATTTTAGCATCTGATCGAGTTTAGCTTTTTTTTTCCAGACAGTGGTTTTCATTGTATTCCAGGTTTCTCCCAAACCTGATTATTCAGATTCCACATATTTATGTTCTTTACTTATAACCTGAGAAGGAGGGAGTGAGCGATGAAGTATTTCAGGAATGTAAATTAAGGATTTCAGGTTCCATCTACATCTATTTGTGTGGGTTGTACTTGGATATTAGTTGTTGTTGTTTTCAAAGCTGGTATCTTCCCCAAAAGAGTGAGTGTTATGGCTTTCTTAGATGGGTCCATCAGAAGAGATTAAGAGGCATTGCAGAGATGAATCAACAGTGAAATTAATTTCAGTCTTTCTAACCTTTCTCCAACACATGGGAGGGAGGAACAAATGGGAGAAGGCATGCTGAGTGCTGTTAAAACATTTTGCAGATAACAGTATTACAGTTCAGCACTTTTTTTATATATTACAGTCTGCTTAAATATAAACATGTATTGTTGAAAAAAACCAAATGAGGCTTTCTAGGGCTTTCCTAGAATTTGTTCATAATAATATTCTTAGTTTCATCTCTGATTGTCTCTTTCCCTCTTTGTCAAACAGCTTCCTTATGATCCTGCTTCAACAAATTGTTCATTGTTTTCTTAATATATTGATACACTGCAGTGGTGGATTTCAAATTTTTTTACTACCGGTTCTGTGGCCATGGCTTGGTGGGCGTGGCAGGGGAAGGATACTGTAAAATCTCCATTCCCTCCCCAATCCAGGGGAAGGTTACTGCAAAATCCCCATTTCCTCCCGATCAGCTGGGACTTGAGAAGCAGAGAATAGATGAGGATGGGGCCAGTCAGAATTTTTACTACCAGTTCTCCGAACTACTCAAAATTTCCGTTACCGGTTCTCCAGAACTAGTCAGAACCTGCTGAAACCCTCCTCTGATACACTGACTTCTAGTTTACATTCATGGTTACTGAATTACCAAGTCATAAAATGTGCAAAGGAACACAGAGAGAAATGTTGTAGTGACAGCCTAAATTGTTAGATTGTGTTCTAGCAAGGCAAGGTCAACCAAGATGGATCTAACCTGATCCAACACATCTTCCAGAAGTTTATCCACTTTGTTTCAGCTTGTCCTTGTCTACTTTTTTCTTCCATATTTCCCAGAATTATAGACTTCTCCAAAGAACTAATGTGCCTGAAGTGTGATCATTTTGAGCCTAAAATTACAGTTTCATCTAAATTCAAGATCAGAGTATAATTCATAGATTATAAAAAGATTATAATCAGGTAACTGTAGCTCTTACCATAGAATTTTCTGATGTTTAATCTTTCTGTTCTTTGTAGTGAAATAAAGAACAGGAGGGACTTTCTCACCATGTGGCTTAGAAATGCTATCAACTATTGGAGGAATGAAAAAGCATGCTCCCTCTATGCAGAGTTGGCAGCCTTTCTTTATTGCATGATTTTAAGGCTGACCTCTGACATAAAAAAATATTTTCCAAGAGAAAAGGCTATTTTGGTTTACTGTAACATCATCAAACAACGTAATGTATGTCCTTCCAAATATAAAATCATGAATTCATAGGTTATATAGTCACATTTCATTTCTCTCTGTGCTAGGAAACTGAGGAACTACTAAATCACTTGTAGGAATAACAACAGATGGAAACACATTGACGTTTCTTCAAAAGCCTTGGATGCACCAGAGCAGGTTATGGTTTGGAAGCGAACGTAACACCAATTAGAACATATTATATCGTTCTCTTCAGTCTCTAAAATGCTCTTGGCTTTATTGTAGCGGCCAGCTTTTGCATTATGGAAACTGTATTTTAAGTTCTATTTATTTGTTTTGTTTTGTTTGACGTGCAGTAGGACAAATAAAGCAGATTTAAATAGTCTGTGTGTAGGTGAGAATGAGAGTGAATGAAGACAAATCAAAAGAAATTGTTACCTTTTAACCATTCTTTGAACATTTGGTCAATTTATTTTTGTGTACATTTTTTAACAATTCCTAGTGTAAGTCACCTCTTCTGTTGGAGAAATTTATCATCAATGTTGGAAACAGTGGATGGAAATTTAGAGGGAGGCAATTTTTTGGCTAAACATTAGGAGTTTAAAGATAAGCTCTAAAGATAAGAGCTTTTTGGCAATGGCTGGAAAGCCATCTGTCAAAGATGCTATAGTTGCAGTATGCATCATAGATTCTGCATTGAGCAAGGACTGAAATTGAATGGGCTCCAAGCTCCCAGTTGCAGTTTACATCTTATTTTGCACTCCAGACATTTGGAAACATCCCTGCCCCAGAATCTCTGTACAAGCAGTGAGGAAATGAAGCAAGACCACTTCTGATTTTAAAAGTTCACCCAGACAATTAGGTCCAAGTTAAAAGTCCAAGAGAACAAGTCTGGAATCCAGATAGCCAACCACAAGCCCCTGAAACATGGTGAGAATGTTTCTAGCACTGGATTAGCCATGTTGTAGTGTGCATTATTGCAGAAGTGGTAATCTTTGGGTTTAAAGATTGTCTGAAGCCTTTTAGATTAGAATCTCAAGCTACACAATCAATTCTCTGCTTGCTCTGCTGGCCCAGGCTCTCTAGTGATAAAGGTACAATATTAGAAGAAGAACAAGGAGCCAGTTTGAACCAGTTACTTTACTTCACAGGATTGTTATTGGGAGAAAAATAGGAAGTGGGAGTAATGTCTTTTACAAGGGCAGAATATAAATCTAATAAATAAAGGAACAAGCAACCTTATCAGAAGTTGAGTTGGTTGTGAAAACCGTAATGTTTCCTTATGTAAATTTCAATATTTCTCTCTCTCTCTCTCTCTCTCTCTCTCTCTCTCTCTCTCTCTCTCTCTCTCTCCCTCCCTCCTTCCCTCCCTCATCTCCCCACATAAAGAACTGAATACAAAATATGATTCCCCCCCCCTTTTCTACCTAGTGTTTTCTTCACAAATACAGGGTCTGCTTTATGTTGTTACCTGCCCAGAATATCATCAGAAAACATCTGTTATTGAGGCAGAGGTGTTAAAACTATATTTCTTCCCTTACCTGTCACTTTCCCTATCATAATGTCCTCCAGAGGTACTAGGGTTGCCATTTCCAAAATTGCTAGGCAACATGCTAGTAGAAATTCTCAGAGGTGTAATCTCAACATATAGAGATGGCCTTCAATTGGGTGAGTCTTTGTCAGAGAGAGTAAATAGGGAATCATCACCTTTATAGAAGCAGATGGAGTCCTAGTTGATCTTTTGTACTTCCTCCGTATTTGTACATCCACTGTGTTATGAGGAAGAAAATTATCTCCTACCATCATCTTCTTTTCATGCATTGTGGCAAAGTACTTGGTTCCCTATTGTTATGCTGCATTTCCACACATTGTATAACCACATTACTGAATTAACTTAATTTCTAGTTTGCACAGTACATCAACACATAAACTAAAACCATGGTCTGGTTTACACAACTCTCTGAGCCTAAGTAAAGTTAATGGTAAACAAGCGTCGATGTTCTTTACTTGCCTGGTTAATCATGTTGTGTGAATGTGGATTTAAAGTCTCCAATTTGAAATTCTTTACAGATTAATGTTTGAAAATTGCTATTAATTGTAGTTATGAAATCTCTCATCCTATATATGTAAAATGAGGAAAATAGCAAACATGTCTACATATAGATGAGATTCAGATTTTCAGCATAGAATTCTTTCGTACAATTTTAGCATTGTTCTGTAAAAAAAATATGATATGCGCTAGAAGAGTAACTACATAGTGTTCTTCCAAATATGTGATAAAGTCTTAATAAACCCATAATTAAAACTCGTGGGTTAGTATGAGAGACGAATCAAATAGACTGTGTTTAGTTAGAGAACATGTTAGATTATAACTCCTAGTATTCCCTCTCACTGTAATTATAAAGAGTGAAATGATTCACTAGAATGCTTCAATCTTTTTTCCTGTTTGAATAATCAACTATTACATATGCAAACTGCAAAAAAAAACAAAAAAAACAAACCCACCTAAATTGAATTTAAATTCATTTAAACTAGTGATAACCATGACAGAAATCAGCTATAAAAGCACATCTGAGCTAAACAATTCTTCCCGATACAAAAATCAAATCCTGCATTGCAGTTTTGAGGGAAAAAATCCCTATGGATTATATTGATTGTCCAGCCACTTTTTCCACTACGTAACTCCCATTGCTCAACATTGCTTACTGATATTGCCTATTGAATCATGCAGGCGTTCTGACACGGAAGGGATTTAGATTTCTGCTTTGACAACATTGTTACATTCCTTTTTCATCCCCAATTTTATTATAGAATGATGTTCCCAGTCATCAAAGTGGAGGAGGACAGAGGTTTTTCCCAACACAGGCATGAGAGAGAAAACACAGACTAAGAAGTTTCAAGGTTCCAACCTATT
Organism: Arizona elegans; assembly: GCA_022577455.1. Taxonomy (NCBI): domain Eukaryota; kingdom Metazoa; phylum Chordata; class Lepidosauria; order Squamata; family Colubridae; genus Arizona; species Arizona elegans. The sequence continues at coordinate 24,421,221 of JAKOOJ010000005.1, forward strand.
GGAGTTATTAATGATCTTGGCTCTAGAGCAGTGTTTCCCAACGTTTCCAATTGGGGCGGGGGGAGGAAATGGTTCTGTGCTTGCACAAATGGAGCTTCACACGCAAGTGTGAGTGTCCGCCGCTCGCACAAATGAAGCTGTGCAGGCGAATGTGCGTGCCTGTCACTTGTGCTGTCTGTTTCCAAACAAATTCGTACAAGGTCGGGCCCGGGGGTTGTGGATCCGTGCCCTAGAGGCTTTTGGGCTAAACTTTGCACACACCCAAGGATATAGGATTTTTAAATTATTACATTGACAGATACCTTTTCTGATTCCCACCAATCACTTCAGCCCATCACCAGCTTCTAGTGGTTGTATGCCTTGTCTAACTTAGGTGGAAATGCTTCCTCTAGTAGCACATGTTTATTGCTTCCTCCCCCCCATGTTCCTCTGTGAAGGAGATGGGCAATTTGAAAATGCGATCAATAAATATTTTACACTTTATTTTTCTTTATATCCCATTATCTTTCAGAGCTGTCCACTTATGCACCTTTCTTGAGTCTTCCTGATGAATTTGATACCTAGCCATTCAACAGCTATCGTCTCTGTGAATGAGGTCCATATCTTTACAATTCATCTAGTACTATAAATCCAGTACTATAAATCTGATTATCTTAACTGAGATCTGAGCCTCCAAGCAGGCAAGTTTGGACAGACTGAAAGTCCGCCTTAAATGCCAGTCCATTGTTTAGCTTCTTATCCAATTGGGATTTTTTTAGCCTATCTGGAGGTATAATTGAGGGTTTTGTCTCTGAAAAATCTGAAAACCATAAAAATATCAAATTCCCTTCCTGTACTGCTTTTTAACCAGCATGCTTATGGTCAAATTATCAGCAATGTATACTTGCAAAGGCCACAAAAACTCTCAAGCTAGTTCATTATTTCCCACTGGTACTATAGTTATATAGCAATTCAGGAAAAGAGTGCCAAATTGTTGCATTTTTGTTGCATATTGAGAAAGTACACAGAGAAAAAAAAAATCAGTATTCTGATAATGAAGTATTCTGATAATGAAGATGGGACAAGATCAGTGGTGGGTTTCAATTTTTTTTACTACCGGTTCTGTGAGTGTGGCTTGGTGGGTGTGGCATGGCTTGGTGGGCATGTCAGGGGAAGGATGCTGTGAAATTTCCATTCCCTCCCCAATCCAGGGAAAGGTTACTGCAAAATCCCCATTTCCTCCCGATCAGCTGGGACTCGGGAGGCAGAGAATAGAAGGGGGTGGGGCCAGTCAGAGGTGGTATTTACTGGTTCTCCGAACTACTCAAAATTTCCACTACTGGTTCTCTAGGACTGGTCAGAACCTGCTGAAATTCGCTTCTGGACAAGATGATAAGACAATTATAGTTTTTTTCTTTTTAACTTTTGAAACCTTAAACAAATTCTCTGCATTAAGGGGATAAGATTCTATCTTCAGTGTTAAGCTTCCAATCCTTCGCTTGCTCCATGTTCATTGCAGTATCTGAAAAAATAATAATTTTAATGTAAACTTTCCTTTTCAGCATAAGAATACTAGTCAACTCTTCATCATGGTACTACTTACATATTTTTTTCTTTATTCTAAGATTTCTGAAGTGAATAACTATACAGACCACAGAACAAAATTTTAAAAAGTAGAAATTCAGATGAGTGATATGACTTATGATTTCATCATGATGGAAATGTCTTAATTAATTTTCCTAAAATTTAATATGGATGGGTCACATCTGTTTCCATGGGGTTGCGAGAAGCATTAAGAATGTTTTAGCAGGATGGCAAATAGGCGTTTCAGCTGCAGGACTACAGGAGGTTCTTGTCTGCTGCCATTTTTTACTATTTGTGCCTTTAGATCAGTCTTGGCTCTTGGCAACGACATGGACAAGTATTTGTCCTTTTCAGGTAGCATTTTCAAAAGTATTTTTTTTTCATTGCCTTCTTCTTAGAGATAAAAGACAGTGACTGGCCCAAGGTCACCCAGCTGGCTTTGTGCCTAAGGCAGGGCAAGAACCCACAGTCTCCTAGTTTCTGCCTCAATAGCTTTAACTACTACATCAAATTAGCTCTCTCTCCATGGTTGAGAAGGCTGCCTTACGTGCACACTTACATATGAGCATCTCCTTGCTATATTGCCTTGTGTCACCAGAAGATCAAATTGGAAACCAGCCACATTGCAGACATTCCTATCTCCTGGAGACCCTTGCTTTTCTGCTTCCCAGTGCTTTCTAAAAATCAGAAAACATGGGAATACAATAAAGTATCTCTTTTCCTTATTAAGGGACACCTTATTTTGCTTCTATTTCAAGTGTCTTTCTGCCTCTGATCCCATATGTAGAAATGTAAACAATTGATGCGACCTACTGAGAGATCTTAGGACTTTTCAAATATACTTCTGATTTTATTGTTTATACAGCTGAGGCTTTAAAATATACCTCCTAGAGTTACTTTCTAATCAGGCCAGAGGGAGAAAAGGCTGTTCTGTAAGACTCTAATCTTATGGGGGGAGGGGGGGAATCTGTCACAAGTGGTATGTATATATGCACACACTTCTAACATGTATAACCTGTAGGGAAAACAATCTTATTTTTAGACTTTTCATCTGCCAAGCTACTTGCTGCTTCCCCCCTTCACCTTGAACATACCCAATTCTTTCACTATTAACAGGAACTCTGCTTCCATCCTAACTCATTTTCCTGTAAATTAAATGTGCCAGGAGCTATCCTATTTTTATTCTGAACACTGGCCCTGTAAGTTACAACTAGACAGAGTAGAGAGGCTCAACCAGATACACTGATTAAATGTCTGACAATTTCAAAGAAATCTGTTTGTCGAGGTGTTTACCAATAACTTTTGTGCGTGATTAATCTTCAACCACATCAATAATCTGCTAGGGTCAAGGACCAACTTATGCTTCTGTCTCTTTCTCTGAGGAAAAAATTAAAATAGTTTAAATTTATTTTATCATTTTTAATGCAATCTCTAGCAGTACTGCAGTAGGTTGATATTGAAAACATGTCTGAAATTTAGACAGGGCTATGCCAACACCGATAATTCTACCTGGAATATTTAATTTCTTCAGAATGTTACAGAAGACCCTGTACGACATAGGAGAGTGAATTAAAGAAAAACAGTGCAATCAGAACAGATTTGATAAACTGGAAAACTGAGAATCATAGTAAGGAATAAGTGAAAATAAAAATTGCTACAATTTATAATGCCACTGATGAGGAAAAGAAAAATCCTTTGAAGACAATTAAAGTAGAATTTAGACTTGGATCAAAGGCTAAAAATATTCAGCATTTTGCTAAGTATAAATATATTTCAGAATTCAGCAGGCAATGCTTGTTCTTGTTAAGAAGTCAAAAGCTTGATGTGCAGCAGCAAATTCCCCACCCACACCCCCATTTTGCGAATATAAATTACTGGATCTCAAATGTTTCATTTGGAAACATTAGCTAGAAGTGGCTGCTAATCTCAATGGTCCTGGGAGGTTTATGTAACTCCTGTTTGTTTAGATTGTAAGCCACTCAGAGTTACCCTATGGTAAGAAGGGTGGCCAATAAAGTATACAAATAAAAAAATAAAAATACCATGTTTTCCCGAAAATAAGACCCTGTCTAATATTTTTTGAACCCTGAAATAAGCGCTTATTTTTGGGGAGGTCTTATTATTTTAGGGGGTTTGGAGTGAGATGGGGCTCCTCTTGCTGTCTTACCTGATTTCCAGCTCTGTTTCCCTAACCCTAACCAGAGGAAATGGCGGGGACCGGCTGCACATGCAATTAAATATTTTCAGGAGGGCTTATTTTCAGGGGAGATATTATTTTCAGAGAAACGTGGTAGACAATAGATTGATGATGATGGATGGATGGATGGATGGATGTACAGAACAGGAAAACTATTGAATTTTCTGTGTTGCCTACAATTGAAACAATTTATTTATTTATTTATTTATTTATATACCGCCCTTCTCCCAGAAGGGACTCAGGGCGGTGAACAGCCAAAATTAAAAAACATACAAATACAAAAGTTAAGATAATTAAAAGAATTAAATAATTGGCTACCCAATTTAAAACCCCAAATCCATAAAATTTAAAATCCCAGTTAAAAACCATTTAGGCTAGGCCGGCTTGATGAAATAAAAACGTCTTCAGGGCTTTACGGAAGGTCCAGAGGTCCGGGATCAATCGTATTCCGGGAGGCAGCTCATTCCACAGGGCGGGTGCCCCCACAGAGAAGGCTCGCCCCCTGGGGGCTACCAGCCGACATTGCCTGACCGACGGCACCCCGAGGATGCCCTCTCTGTGAGAGCGTATTGGCCGGTGGGAGGTTATCGGTAGCAACAGGCGGTCTCGCAAATACCCTGGCCCTAAGCCATGGAGCGCTTTAAAGATGAGAACCAACACCTTAAAGCGCACCCGGAAGACCACCGGGAGCCAATGCAGCTCGCGCAGGAGAGGTGTTACGTGGGAGCGCCACGTCGCTCCCATAATCACCCGCGCGGCCGCATTCTGCACCAGCTGGAGCCTCCGGGTGCTCCTCAGGGGGAGCCCCATGTAGAGAGCGTTACAGTAGTCCAGGCATGACGTAACCAAGGCATGAGTGACTGTGCACAAGGAGTCCCGATCCAGAAAGGGGCGCAACTGGCGTATCAGGCGAACCTGATAAAAAGCCCCCCTGGCCACGGCCGTCATATGCTCTTCTAAAGACAGCCGTGTGTCCAGGAGGACGCCCAAGTTGCGAAACCCCTCTGTGGGGGTCAGTGACTCGCCCCCAATAGCCAGCGATGGCACCAGCTGGCTATACCGGGACACCGGCATCCACAGCCACTCGGTCTTGGAAGGGTTGAGCCGAAGCCTGTTCCTCCCCATCCAGACCCGCACGGCCTCCAGACACTGGGACATCACTTCGAGGGCATCATTGGGGTGGTCTGGGGTGGAAATGTACAGCTGAGTGTCATCAGCATACAGATGGCATCGCACCCCAAAACCACGGATGATCTCACCCAGCGGCTTCACATAAATGTTGAACAGGAGTGGCGAGAGGACCGACCCTTGCGGCACCCCGCAAGCAAGGTGCCTCGAGGTCGACCTCTGCCCCCCTGCCAACACAGACTGCGACCGGTCAGAGAGATAGGAGGAGAACCACCGCAGCACGGTGCCTCCCACCCCCAGGCCCTCCAGCCGGCGCAGCATGATACCATGGTCGATGGTATCAAAAGCCGCTGAGAGGTCTAATAGGACCAGAACAGAGGAGCAACCCCTGTCCCGAGCCCTCCAGAGATCATCCACCAATGCGACCAATGCCGTCTCCGTGCTGTACCCAGGCCTGAAGCCGGACTGCACGGATCTAGATAGACGGTTTCATCCAGGAACTGTGGGAGCTGTCGCGCAACCACACTCTCCACAACCTTCGCAACAAAGCGAAGGTTGGAGACCGGACGATAGTTTGCCAAAACGGCCGGGTCCAGAGAAGGCTTCTTGAGGAGGGGCCTCACCACCGCCTCTTTCAAGGCGGGAGGCAAGAAACCCTCTCTCAAAGAAGCATTTATGATCCTCTGGAGCCAGCCTCGTGTTACCTCCCGGGTGGCCAGTACCAGCCAGGAGGGGCACGGGTCCAATAAACATGTGGTTGCGTTTAGCCTCCCCAGGATCTTGTCCACGTCCTCAGGAGTCACAGGGTCGAACTCATCCCAGATAACATTCTCAAGACCAGCCTCAGTCACCCCGCCGGGATCTACCCAGTCGGGATCTACCCGAATCTGAGCGATTTGATCGTGTAGATACTGTGCAAAATCCTCAGCCTGCCCTTGCAAGGGGTCTTCCCGCGCTCCCTGATGTAGGAGGGAGCGAGTCACCCTAAACAAGGCGGCTGGGCGGTTATCTGCCGATGCAATAAGAGCGGAAAAGTGGTTACGCTTTGCCGCTTTTATTGCCACTAGATAGGTCTTAATATGAGACCTAACTAGTGTTCGGTCCGATTCGGAGCGACTGGCCCTCCAACCACTCTCTAGGCGTCTTTTCCGGCGCTTCATCCCCCTCAGCTCCTCGGAAAACCAAGGGGCCGGGCAGGTTCGGCGTCGGGTCAGAGGCCGCAAAGGCACGACTCGGTCCAGAGCACCGGTGGCTGTCCTATCCCAGGCAGCCACCAGATCTTCAACAAACATCATACAAATTATACAATGGCATTTTTTCCAGCAAACACATTTTTTGAAACCTTGCGAGATCTCATAAAAGAACACAAACTCACAAGGGGCTGGCAATCTGGTTGGATTGCACCTGTGTGTGTTGTTCTATTAAGATATAACTATTGAACCATTATCAGCATCATTTCAGGAGGTGTTTGGCCTCCTGTTTATAACAAGTAATTCTCAGTATTATCAAGCATTATTTGATTTTCAGTACTGCAGCAGAAAAACAATATCAATCAGTGAAGAAACATGGCAAAATATAGTAACTTGCATAGTATAGTATTTTCAGACCTAGAAAATGTATTAACTTGCTGTATTTGTCTCTAACATGCAATATAAGTTGGAGTAAGTCAGAGCAAAGAGATTGTGTTGCTCTCTCAGAAATATTCTAGGGTGTCTTTTTACTTTTTTTCGTAACTGTCTTCATTGTGGTAGTAAAACAAATATTTGCTGTCATTGTTCAAGTCTGCATTTAAAAAAAACCAAACAAACAGCTCCATGGTACTGGGATCCTGCACACAATGCAAAGTAACCTAGCAGTCTGCAATTTTATTAAATTGTTAACTGCTTGAGACACATCTGTGCCTTTATATTTAGAAGAAGTTGCTTCACACTGAGTCACTGCACAATTTTTCTCTGCTTCTATTCTACATGCTTCGGTTCTTCTACCACATTTCTGGCAATGGGCCTAGGTCTCCATTATTTTCATCAACTGTTAATGATGATCTCAGCTTTATCTTTCTAATCATGGAAAGAATAAAATGCATGCAACTAGCTTGCTAAGCAACATTGCCACACTTTCAATTCTTAGAAACTCATCTGCTTAGTAAGGTCAAGGCAATTGTTTAATTTGAGTTCAGCGACATCCCTTGGCTGAATTCATGTAGACCCAGAAGTTACAAAGGGTTAGTACTTAGATGGTAAATAACCAGGGTATACTATGGTTGTGAGGTTAAACTAGAAAGTCCCAAAACACCTTGCAAAATGGCAATGATAAACCACTTAGGTTTCCAAGAAAATACAGTGAAGTACGAACATAATGTTAAATAAAGGGTGCAAAGGCAGTTACATAAACATCAGCTTATCCCTAAAAGAGAGCAAGGGATGAGAAAGCAATTTAAGGATACCTTGACTTGATTCTCTTTCGTATAAGGAGGGGGAGGAGAATTCTAGAGATTTTCAAGATCTAGCATCCTTTTGGCGTTTCCAGGCTGACCTTGAAGTTCTGATAGAAGACAAAGGTCCATGAAGTTACCAAAAGGTGAAGTTAACTTAAACGTTACTTGCATACTAGTTTAAATTCTTAATTTCCCATGTTCCTATTGTTAATAACTTATTTATCTGTTTTTTTGTTTGTTAGATAGTTTGACAATATTGTCAATATTGTCAATATTTCTACATTCTACAATATCTACATTTTTAATAGAATAGAATTCTTTATTGGCCAAGTGTGATTGGACACGCAAGTAATTTGTCTTTGGTGCATATGCTCTCAGTGTACATAAAAAGACAAGATACATTCATTAAGACTCATAAGGTACAACACTTAATGATAGTCATTGGATTTAGACAACACCTAGAGAAAGGTCAAGCAGAGAATAGTTGGTTTTGATGTGCAGAAGAAGAGATTTAACCCCATTCTGGCATACACAAGGATACATATGTCAGCTTCCCTTTTTCCAGTTGCCAGAATTCCCAGAACATGGCAACCTTGCAATATATCTTATACCAGCAAGCATGTCAGGATTTTCCATTTTTACTCATAATTTTCTCTGATTAACAGTGGCTATTCAGCATTTGAAATGCTTGATGGAGCTGGAAATGTGGAAAAAGTCTGCTAAAAGCCCGATTGTATATCCTATTTGTAAATATTGATCAATATTAATGTCAATTAATAATGATGAACCTCTTTAGTAAAAGTGCATACTCTGATTTTTCCCTTGTCTACTCAAATCCTGTAATGACTGACCAATGTTCTATTATTGGTGTATTGTGTTATTGGTTTGTATCCACTTCCCTATGGTTGGTTTTCCACACCAATCTCTCTTCAGTTAAAAAGAGAGAGAGAGAGAGAGAGAGAGAAGTCAATAGATATTTCTCAGATTTACTTCACAATCTCTGGTTGGAGAAGAAACATGGTTGGATATGGGTTTCTGTGGTAGCTCTTTCAAAGTGAGACTTTCATAGACAGGGAGTCACTGGCACTGAGAGCAAATTGCAAGAGCATCTCTAACCTCCTCACGAATAGAATGTGGCTTCCCCAAGTCCTTTGTCTGCATTGCTTTGCTGTTATGTGCAGAGGAAATGTGAAAAACAGGTGCATGATGGATGGGTATTGTGGTACAACCTTATAAAGTGAGCTGCTTTATAACCGAGCTGAACAAATCTTGGCTAACCTGCAGTAAATGCTTGTAATCATTTATATTCTCTTTGTATATGTCTAATCTTGACTCTCTAAAGCTGTCTAAGCTGCCAGCTTTTTGTGAATTCTATAGTTTAAAGGTGTGCTCTCTGAAAGCAGTTTCTATTGGATATTTTACATACATAGTAAAATATTGTACATTGTACAATTGTACATTGTACTATGATAAAGCTATGATAAAGCAGCAAGCCGTAGAAGCAAACAATGTTTTTTTTTTTTTTTGCAGTGTTTTATGTACAAGACTGTATTCTTTATAGAGTGCTCTGGGAATTTCCATAGTCCATTCTTGCTCAGTTGCTGCTGGGACATCTGAAGAGAGAAAAATAGACTTCATGAGCTGATAATAATGTGCTTTAACTGTGGTAATTACTCCCAAGTGACAATTAAAAACTCTTGCCTGATCAATGGAGGCATCTGGATGGTGATTATGAAAAGTAGAATTTTGGATTAAATGTCATTATATGGTCCAATAGAATTTTTAGGTCACTGTTTCTCACCCTTGACAACTTTAACATGTGTGGACCAGTAGTGGCTTCCACTTACCTTCATTATCGGTTCGGAACTGTGTGTGTGCGGGGCACTTCTGTGCATGTGCAGAGTGTCTGTGATGACATCCAGGTGGGTGGGCGGAGCCTCCTGCCACCGCCACTACCAGTTCACCCGAACCGGGGCGAACCGGTAGAAACCCACCACAAGTGTGGACTTCAATTCCTAGAATTTCTGTTGCTTAAAGTCCACACATCTTACAATTGTCAAGGGTGTAGAAACCCTGTCTTAGGTTAAAATGGAACTGATAAATCATGGACGAGCATCTCATAATCCCAGGCAGCTTCCTGTAATTTCTGTCATGTATGGCAATTCTTGTTACCTATCTCCTTTCTGGCAGCTCATCAGTCTCTTCTATGGTAGGCTGTCAGATATAACGTTCCCAGGTGCAGTGACTGTGAAGTCACTTGTAGCAGGAATGCTTCATGCCCTCTCTGTGGTCCTAAAGTAGATTGTGATGGTAGTGAAGCAGCAATTTGAAGGAAAATTGCTAGGTGTGAGGCGATAAGGTTTCTCTCCGTTTGCAATAAATTTGCCCAGATTTCTTCCACTCAAGAAATTATTTGCAGGCTGGCCTCACTAAAACTTATCCTACAAAGATTATCAATCCCTGGGTTAAATGGGAAGGGAATTTCAGTATTGTTTCTACTGTTAAAACAGTGCTTTGAGGATTTAAGAAAAAGTAATGTTTTATAACTGGAGACAGTGAGCGGATGGCCATATAAGAAAATAAATAAAACTTGACAATTTGATTTTCATTCATGGGAAAACAATTTCCACCTGAATATTTGCTTCTATTCTACACGTGGGCTAAGGAGTAAATCATATTCAGCTCATTTAGGCTTATTTCTGAGTTGGAATGTATTGTGTAAGATATCACAGGAAAGGTATGAACAGATGGCATGGTTAGTATGCTCCACTCAACTGCCTACACTTCCTCGGATCAGATATTCTGGGAGAATCATTTTAATTTTGTAACTCTGAGCTACCTTTTTTTTTAAAAAAAAAACAACCCTTAAATAAAAATAAATGTTGTAAAATAGTTTTATGTTGTTAAGGTCAAGCAGCAGTTTTGCAGATTAAATTAGGCTAATTTTTTGCCAGAAAACAAGTAATTTATTTAAACTAGAGAAAATAAACAGTCAATGTTTTGCGTGGACATAGCACCTTATAATACAGGTAGTCCTCAACTTACAACAGTTCATTTAGTGACTGTTCAAAGTTACAACGGCACTGAAATATGTGACTTGTGGCCATTTTTCACAGTTACGACCTTTGCAGCATCCCTATGATCATGTTCAAATGTTTGGCAACTGGTTCATATTTATAACCATTGCTGTGTCCCAAGATCATGTGATCTCTTTTTGCGACCTTCTCACAAGCAAAGTCAATGGGGAAGCCAGGTTCATTTAACAACCGGTTTACTAACTTACCAACTGCAGTGATTCGCTTAACAACTGTGGCAAGAAAAGTTGTAAAATGGGGCAAAACTCACTTAACAAATATCTTACTTAACAGCAGAAATTTAGGGTTTAATTGTGGCTGTAAATTTGCAGGTAAATGTTTTCTTAGAGCTTCAGATAGGTCAGCTGTTTTCCAAATATGCCCATACAATTTTATACATATTATCTAAATGTTGAGATGATAATACACTCATTCTATAAATGTTCTCACTTCTACCCCTCCCATGGGTCCTATCAGTTCTTGAAAATTCAATTAGGTAATAAAATATTCATCCGTTAGGTCACAACAATTTGATATAAATGCCATTTTTTCCCTTCTTGGTTGCAAAATTACTGGTTTCCATATTAACTGTGATTAATAAAAAATGAATTCTGTCCTTTTGCTCCATTGGCTTCTTAATGAGGCCTTAAATAAGATATATATTACCCACAAAATTCTCCATAAAGAAATTTAAGCCATTGGAAAAAATGAACTGGGAAATAATATATTGGCAAAAATAGATAATTACATCTCCAGATGTTTACTTCGTACTACATTCTTATTCCAGAAAAATATAGAAACGAGAAGTATAGCAGTCTGCCTAAGATTTTTTTTTTCTATTACCGTCCCTAAGGTTTACTCTAACCTTGTTTACCAAGTAGCATTGTGTGGATGAAAAACTGTGTTTAGATCTGTGTCTGTTTTATATCTGCATTTTCCAATACAGAGGAGTTCCATATTTTATAAAAAAAGACATTTTTTGCATGTAAATCTCTTTATCTGGCTTGTTGCTGTCTTCATTTAACATTCGAATCAACAAGAAGAGGAGTAATAAAATATATATATGCAATTAATTTTATCTGGGAAAGTCTTCTCAGATTCTAATAGAGGTTGTTTGAAATTAAGGGCCTTAAATGCCAGAAGGAGCTCATTCAGGGGTGAAATGCTACCGGTTCACTCTGGTTCGGGCGAATCAGTAGTTTAAAAAAAAAAGCTAACAGTTCAGTTGAACCGGTAGTTTAAAAAAGGTACTGGTTTGGGCAAACTCGTAGTTAGCTACTAGTTTGGTTGAACCAGAAGCTTAAAAAGCTCCGAACTGGTATTTCCAGTATTTCCAAACTGGTATTCCTCTGAACCGGTATTTTCAACGATCAGCTGTGCCGCGGGCTTTAGCTTTCAAGCGAAGCTAAATCGCACAGCACAGCTGATTCTGTCCCCCTGTTCTACTTACCTTCCCAAGCCTTCTTTTGGCATCTACTGCGCATCCGTGCGCATGCAGCACATGTTTGGTGTGCACTGCACATGCGCACACAGTGCATTTGGCGTGCAGCATGCATGTGCGACCAGCCAACCAATAGCAGACCGGTTCAGATTTCACCACTGAACTCTTTGTTGTAGAAGGTAAAAAATACCTTGGGTAAAAAATACAACTCAAAAGATCTCCATTTTCCTGGAAATCTGTTCTGCCCCAGCTTTGGATTCCCAGAGAATGTGACACACACCAAGCTTCGCAAACACTGTTTAATTCCAAACAAACCCCTTTCAAGAATACAGGCTTTCCGTGCAAAGGGTCCTTATCAAAGTTATTAAGAACAAAGTCCGACAAAGGTTGGCAACCAGCCCAGAAAACCAGATATGAGAAGTCGCTCGCTCTCCAAGGTGCTCTGTAGTAATGAGACGTTGTTTCTAGCAAGAAAGCACTAGCTGTGTGCGACTTAAATAGGCTAAGGGAGTGGCCAATTATCCTCAAGCCCTACTCTTGAGTAGACCTCCTCGTCCTGAGTAGTCATTACTGCCTTTTGGCAGCCCTGCGTGCCCAAGCATTGAGGAGAGGCTCCTCCACTTCGCTCTCTCCACTGGAAGGAGCCTCTGGAGGTTCTGAAGGCCCTGGCTGAGTCTCTGCCTCTGGCATCACATCCTCTTCGGCCTCCTCGCTGTCCAACGTGAGCGCTGGCTGTGCAGGCTGCTGGCGCGACACCACACCAGCCTCCTCATCGTCGGGATCAGCCATGATCCGCTCAGGCCACTGGCAGGCCAGAACAAGATCATATAGACACACATCCATGTAGTTTTTCTAGCAGCATTGCTGTTTTCCAGGAAGTCTTTTGATTTCCAGTCAAGTCTGTGATCCTGAGATTTCCTAATGAAATCCTATCCATGTACATACTGGTACCAGGTGTGACCTTGCTTTGTTTTTTTGTTTGTTTTTGCACCATCACCAAGGTTATTTGAAGGCTTGCACCTGCTTAGGCGTTTCCAAGATTTACAGTTTTGTATATTTTTGCATTGAAAGGAAAAGATTTGTTAAAGTAGCTCATTGGAGAGAAAATATAAGTCTGGCATTGCAAATATGAGGAACGTTAAAAGGGCCAAGAGAAGGAATTTGAAAATTCTGAATTCTTAATCAGTTACAAATCAGAGTGGCTGAGATTGAATCTTAGAAATTAGAAGAATTCCAACAAGCTATCTCCAGCCATTTGATTTTTTTTTCTTACTGTCCATACATTGCTGTGCTTTGGCCTTTTGCACATCTACTTTTAAAATCTTGATTTATTCCCAAATCACTGGAGTAATTACTCAGTTCCTAATTAAATCTACTGTATTGCTTTATTGCTTAAGCAATGTAGATTTTCAACAGAATATTGTGAGGAAAAGATGTACCTATTTCTGTTGCTTGCAATGCTGGATGGGTTGCATTCCTTCCTAAAAGTCTATTTTATGCCCTGAATATTTATGTTTTATATTTGCAGTGTTTAAACCCTGGCATTCTTCTGCTTCATGTTAAAAAAAAAAAAACCTTTCAAAGAGGGGAGGAAGACGAAAATAAAGATTCTGACAGTGCTTTGTCACTCTGTGGGTTTTTTATTAGATCATTCCTACAGTATAATCAGCTATAAATAGAAATCTGTTAATTTGATGAAAAGGCTGTAGGTCCGTAGATAATTGAACAAATATATCACTGTTCTCAAATATATGTAAAGGCGGCTTCTCTTTTTTATGCACCAGGAATGTGTTGGAAGGAGAGAAAAGAAACCTAACCAACGAAGATTGATTTTATGTACCTCTCAGCAATCTATTCGTGAAAAGTAAATTAAGCCACTTAGCAAGGCTTCCATTGCAGAAGGCAAATGTTCAATTAAGGAGTTTTCATTGTGCTGTACCTTTTTTGAATGGCATCACTCACCACCTAGGTTTTGGTATTAAGAAGGTCAGCAATTATCCTTCCTTTTGCACAGGTGTTCTTTGTTCAAATAACATTGTATTCTCTTAGATTTAAATAGTAAACGGTACAGCACTTCCAATAGAGATATTTACAGAAGGAGAATGTGCAATAGGACTTTGAACCCCACACTCTTACACTTCTTTGGGAAATATCTAAAGGTGCTGGGAGACATTGCTGTTACACATTTTAAAAGTAGATTCATTATTCCATCATCTTCCACTCTGATTTTAATTTAAAAAGCTCTTTATAAGATACTTCATACAGTATTTTCAGTTTAATTCTTATTAGGTTGAGGTTTAGAATGGTATATTCAATCAAACTCCCTCTGAAAGTCAAGGCTTAAGAAAGTTAGAGGTAATGAAAACGTTGAAATTGAATGGAGAGAAAAGTTACCTTATAGCCCGTGTTAATTACTCTTATATCATTTAATAGAAGAATCCATACTCTTATCTTTACTTTGAATGTCTGCTAGTTTAAACAAAAAAGTGGATGTATCATGATGGATAATTCTGGAGGTGGTCTAGATTACACGATGGTCATCCCTGATAAAGCTGTGATTTATACTACCACGTAAGGTTTTGATTTAGTCTGCTTTGAAATCTGATTAAATTTGATTTCTACTTCTAAGAATAATAATCCAAGTCTCTGAATTTTGTGCATGATACTGCCTTTTGGAAAAGGATGTGTTGAATTTTGTTTTATTTTAAATAATGGCTGGTGGTTGGACTGTGTATCTGACACAATTTAGAAACTGACTTGTAAAACTTCTGACTCTTTGGTACCAATACACATCATTTCATCAAGATTGTCTATGACTTGATGATTTGAGTTCATGTAAGCTCATGCATGAGTCATTGATGATAATCACCTTGTCTTCTGTTGATCTTTTCAACTGATTTCATTTTTTCCAGGCATCAGGCTGTTCTTGAGTGACTCTTGCCTTTGTATTACAGTTTAAGTTTAAGATACTCACGATTTTAACTTCATTATTAGTATATTCAATCAAACATGTAATTGTGGTCACTGTCCATTGAATTCTCAACCATTTTTTTTCTAACACTAAAATTCAAATATATCCATTTTACTTTATTCAATGGTCTAATTTTCACAGACATATTTTACAACTGGGAAAATCTGTATTAGTTCTCCATAGTGGTGGAGACAGCATCCAGGAATGGGTTGTACTTGTCTATTCAGTTGAAGGACTGAGTCTGTCAAAGTTGTAAGTCCCACCCTTGTTGCTAGGGCCTCCCAGCTTTTGACTCAGTCCTTCAGACTGGACAGACATGTTGAGAGTTTCTCTTTCTATTTTCTTGAATGTTTCTTCTTGAGGAGGATTTTTTCCTACAGATTGTCAACTTGAGCTACAAGTGTGAGTTAATCAGCAGACTCCCTACAGTGGTTGAGTCGCTGGGGACCATTCCCGCAGACTAGACGGTTGGCTTTGGCCATTGACAGGGACCTCTCAGCTGCCTGACATCCATTATTCACTGTTTACCTAGGTGTCACTCTCCGTTGAACTGCAGGCATTCCAGAGTAGCTGTGGAGTCAAGCGCTCCCAGAGCAGCTGAGAGGACAGGACTGTGGAGCTCCACACACCCCATTAGTCGTGGGAAGCAGCTTGGAAGAGCTTTCGCACTCCCGAAGGGCCTTGGTAGGTGGCCATTTTTCCCCTAACATTATCTTGTGTGCCGCCTGACACCTCTGAACAATTGGTGGAGCTTCGCGCTCCTGTTAGGCCAGCCTGCATCTCTGGCAATGGCCCAGTGCTTCCCACGCCTGTTTAAATGAGATGGCTAGCTACAGCTCCCTGATGCCACATTTGTAGTGCATCCATGTTTTAAAGGACCAGCTGATTAAATTGTAATGGTTTTTGAAGTCAAAAACATTTGCATAACAGAGCAAAACTAGATGTCTTTTTGAAACTTTCTTGTCTTTTACGTTATCCATCAGATTTTAGGAATGTGGACAGCATCATCTTTTGAGATTTTAATTAGTTCTGCAGATATTTCCTAGAGGTTTGTTGTCAGAAGTATTGTTTAGGAGTCATTTCCTTTCTTTCAAAATGTTTGGCTCAGTAATAATCAAATTCTTGACATCAGTTTGAGATCTTTTGTGTAGATTTCTTCTGTATATTCATGGCATTTTTTTCTTTACATTGCATTTTTTAAAAAGTACAATCTCCCAACTAATAAAGTTTGGCCACCTCCATTTATTTCTGTCATCCACCAAGTTATCCTTCGTCCATCACATTTTGGAGAAGCAGGAACTGAGTGAACTGCAACTGTCCATTATCTTAGCTATACCTGTCTTCATTTATTTCCAGGATGAAGGTCCTTCTATTGTAATAAACATTTTCATAAACCTGAGATTTAAGATGTTATTAAATAATCCCGGGGTTCTATACTCCTTACAAAATGCTTTTGGTTTTTTTACGGCCATAAAATGATCATTTCAAATTGTATGGTTGTATGTTAATTAAAAATGAACATGCATTCTTATTTAGGCTTAAAAATCCTGATAAATTGATTAGTAAATCATGAAAAGGAGCAGTAAAAAGCACATTTCAATATATTCAGTGCAGCTTGAGAGCAGGCTAAATGTGATGCTCAAAATATTCCATGTACTATCTAGAGACCTACAAAGATTGTTAACAAATTGTACTTTTTAACATTGCTCCCTTCTGTTCTGTTTACTTATTACTCCTTGATTTGAATTTCCTTTATTGTTCTTTTGTTTCGTTTATTAAATCTATATTCTGATTTTTCTCCAGCAGATCTATATTCCCTCCTCTAAATTTCTCCACAAGGAAGTAGACTGAGAGATAGTGACAGACCCAAAATCTAGTCAACTTCAGCAGTTGAAAGTGGAGATAAACAAACCTCACCCTTATATTTGTCTTCATATCACCATGATTTTTCACAGTGCAGTTGATGGAGAAAAATCTGGTTTGTATATTTGCTGGTGATTTGGAAAGATGTTGCACATTCTGTACTTTAAAAGCCCGTTAGTCCCTTTCTACTTTGATGGATAAAAATTAGCAGCAAACATTAGCATAAGGTAACCTGCAAGTAATAATAACTCTTCTAAGCATTAAATTCTTATTAAATTACCCTGAGCTACTACAAATAATCATGGTGAGATAAATTGGGCATGCACACATATAAAAAGGAGGAAATGAACTTCTCTTTGCCTCCATTGTTTTAATAGCCCTTTGGATATACTGTACCCATATTAAGTTTGCTATGAAAAAAGAAGATTAATCCACTTTCATTGCCTTAGCCTCTCATATTTCCTTCACTGAGCATGAAACTGTCTTGTTTACCAGCTTGATAAAGATTTCGTGCTTCATTATGCTTTTTTCCCCTCCTCCTCCATTCCATTTTTCATGCATGAGAATTAATACTGAAATCAGAGTATAATGAAAATAAATGGTAATTCAATTCCAAAGGCACAGCCACTTTGTTGCTTTAAAAAAATTGATTTGTATCTTTGCAAACTCAGCTTTCTTGAATACATAAGGTTCAAGTGAAATTGATGTGTTCCACTGTCCTTGTAGTTCGGGAGATGCTTCTTTCATGTGGAACAATCACAGTTTAGCATAAATAGTCCTGGGATCTTGAGGGTAGTACTATAGAGGCTGGAAAGAAGCAATGGGAGTTACAAAAATTAAATTTAAGAACTTCTTATGCAAACTAGCCTGAACTAATTTTAGTTTTGCAACAGCTTAGAGGAAAGAAAAGGTAAGAAGAAAGAAAGCTAAGACAATGAGAGAAGAGCAAGAAAAAGGGGGGCAAATCTGCCATGAATATGCATGAACTTACAAGTTCTGTATTATTGAATTGATCATTGTTATTATAGGAAAGACCATAGTCTCATTAAATTTTATTTAAAACAAAAGATGAGAATATGAAGATGCATGAAACAAGATCATTTACCTAAAGAAAGCAACCATGAGATTTTATATATACACCGTGTTCCTCCGAAAATAAGACCCAACCTGAAAATAAGACCTAGTCTGTTTTTTGGGGGATGGGCCTAATAGAGGTTTCAAAGTATTCCATTTGCAAGCAGATGAAGCTTCAAGTCTCTGTCATTTCTCCATCCAAGCAAAAAGTGAGTCTGCCCTGAGAAGTCTTGTAAGCCGTTGCGGCCGCGGGCCAGTGGGAAGGTACAGGCAGGCGGCTGCAAAATAAGACATCCCCCCAAAAATAAGACCTAATAGGTCTTATGGTCCAAATATATATATATACACACAGAGAGATCTAAAATTGAAGTTTCAACTTTTGAAGTTTCACTTTTCAGTTCCCTAGACCAATTTTCTTTAATATTTTAAACCTAATAAATAGAGGTTTTCACTGATCACCTCTAGTTTAGAACAGATTCTGTTTTGATTTGGTTTCCCTAAATGTGTTTTCATGGAAAACAATCATAACTTGTATTTTAAAATTGGATTCATTCAAAACTTTCAAGAACAGAGAATAATAAAACAGCTCTGGGGTCCCCCCCCAATTCTAGCATATTTTTGCATTTATTTTGCCTGCTGGACAGAAGCTTCTTAATATATTACTGATTCCATGTGGAGTGTTACTCCCACAGTAACTTTTTCGTCTGAAGAACAAATGGTTCACATAGCAAGAATTTTTAGAAATGCCATTGGAACAGCTGTTGCAAATCTCAGTTTATGAGAAAAACACTCAATGAAGTGAGATACTTACTTATTTTGCTTCTGCCTTCTATCTGTCATCTCTCCACCCATTTTCAACGGGTGTTTCATTAAGATAATTATTTTCTGTGACTACAAGTTGATGCTTTTTGTTAGTTTTAGTGACAGAATAGGAAATATCCAGATGTTATGCTATACAATAGAGAGAACAATTGCCTTTTAAACTCCTGTTTTTGCCATTCCTTGCCAGAAATGCTGTAAAGAAAAATCTACTAGATATTGCAAAAGAAGGAAAGGAGAGGAGAGGGGAGGGGAGAGGACATGAGGGGAGGAAGGAAGGAAGAAAGGAAGGAAGGAAGGAAGGTTGGTTGGTTGCAGTCTAGTTAAATTTCCTTCTACAGTCTGTGTTTTCCCTCTGGGCATTTTCTTGATGACTTCATTATTGGTAGAAAGAACATTGCTGATCTTTTCACTTTTAATATATTTCATCCTCCAAGAATAAGGGATTACAAGCAGTAGAAAAAAAGAAACTCAATAATATATGTTTTATGTTGTTATGGTTATTTTAAGTCCTGCTGTTCATTCCTCCTCAAGAGGTTTCAGAACTTAATAATCTTTTCAAAATATTGCAATTCCCCCTCAACCTCTCTACCCTTGTAAATTTATTTCTCTAGGATACCATTTCTGCTGCAACTGATTCATATTTAATATGGTTTGGTGCCTGTGACTGAAAGATTTCAATTGTTTTATGTTCCTTAATGAATATGTAAACCAAAAGAATGAATAAATGCACTTACTGTGTTTTCATAATGCATTTAAGAAATTTCACTAACCAAAAGAATATTAAGTCTTGGACAATATCTGGATAGTACATTCGTTTTTCTGAATTTGTTTTTTTTAAAAATCATTTTATTTTCCTAACTTGCAAGAAATGCCCAAAGATTAGTCAAGAATTATAATATCCATTGTATAAAATGATTCATTAAATTCAGCAGAAGAGAAACAGAAAATAAAATTTAGCACCAATAAGGACATAGTATACTATTGGAGACAGGTGTATAATTTAGGCATCTTTAGAGAAAATTGAAGCTGTTTGAACCCTGAACTCTTTGCTTCTATTAGGATGTGCAGGCCTTAACTCTGGCCTGTGCCTACTATGTACTATAGGAAATTTATGACCATTTAAAATAGGGTAGGCACCCACGAGGATCAAAACCACTGTGAAAAATGTTTTAAGTTTTAAAATTAAGCAAAGTTATGTGAGACGGTATTAGCAGAATAGTAGCTGTCCAAAATCCCAGTGAATTTAGAAGAATGAAATTTTGTTTGAGAATGGAAACAAAATACATTTTTCTTTGTGAAGTTGCCTGATTAAAATAGACTCATAAAATCAGTCAATGTTTAATTTAGGTAAGCTAAACCAGGGGTCACCAACCTTTCGGACCTCAGGGACTACTAAATTCATAATTTTAAATCCTGCGGACCACTAATATGATCTGCCTAATGAGCAGTTTGGTGGGCGTGGCTACGTGGTCATGTGACTGGATGGGCATGGCCAGTTCGATGTCAATCACATCGAGGGGCGCCTCACCAGCCTCTGCTTGCCCCTCCCCTCCCAGCCACTCCTCACTTCCCCGCCCAGGCTCCTTAGTGCCCCAACAGGAAACAGTTGTTGGAGCTGAACAGCCACCACAAGAAAGAGTTGGCAAAACAGCTCAGTTCAAATTGGATCTGACCGAGAAGGAGGCTCAGTAGAAGCACCTCACTGAGGACTATGAGCATAGGCTTTCCAAGCAGAGGGAAGACCTGTGGGAGTGCAAGGCCAGGTACCGGCGCCTGGAAGCTCAGCGGGCTGAGATGGTCAGCCGGTTCCAGGACATGATCCAGTCCCACTGGAATAAGGCCCTCTGGCTCTTTGCCACCAGTGGTTCTTCCCTCCAGCCTTCACCCAAAGCTCCATACCAGGAAGCCAAAGTAGACCCCAAGTCAGACTTTCTGCTCCCCTGTGACCCGCACAAAAAGACCCTGAAGGGGGAGACTCTTTGCAGCAACATAAGCGTTCATTGCATATATCCAGCCCAGGGACCCTACTTTTAGGACCCCTGATTTAGTGCAATATAAAAAATGCAAATAATTTTTCTGCAGACCACCAAAATTTTCTCGTGGACCACCAGCGGTCCATGGACTACCAGTTGGTGACCGCTAAGTTAAACTACATTCTGATAATTTTTTTAATTTTGCAATTATTTTGGTTTATAGTCTTAAGTATATAATTCTATCTAGATCCAACCAAATGATTACAATATAGGTAGTCCTTTTCCCCTTGTTGCCTGCTTTTCACTCTCCCTCATCCATATCTTACGGCATGAAAATCCTATCAATAATCTCATAGTCATTTTATTTAAATATAAATCTACAGAAAGAAGAAGTTACTACCGTAACGTACTACTAGTTACTACAAGTACTCAATGTACAACCACAACTGAGCCCAAAATTTTTATTGTTAAGTGAGACATTTGTTAAGTGAGTTTTGCTCTATTTTATGACCTTTCTTGCCTCGGTTGTTAAGTGAATCACTGCAGTTGATAAGTTAGCAACCCGGTTGTTAAGTGAATCTGGCTTCCCCATTGACTTTGCTTCTCAGAAGGTCGCGAAAGGGGATCATGTGACCTTGGGACACAACAACAGTCATCAATATGAACCAGTTGCCAAGCATCTGAATTTTGTTCATGGGGCTGCTGCAAAAGTCATAGCGGTGAAATACGGTCATTAGTTACTTTGTTCAGTGCCATTACGACTTTGAATGGTCACTAAACTAACTTGTAAGTCAAGGAGTTAGTGCAGTGGTGAGGGTTAAAGAAAAAAGCAGAAGGTATAATTACCTGAAGGATTTATTCAGTTTAGGAAGAAGAAAATAAGTTTCACAGCGTACTTTGGAATTTGATTTAAAACTAGATTTTCTTGGAGTATTACTCTAGCATGCATATCTCTGATTTAAAATAAATTAAGAATTTAGCTTAAAAAGTGCATTCCCAGTAAAATACGATTTTTCTAAGGTTATCTACAGTGTCTGGGTAGAGTCAGGAACTTACTTTATTGACTTAACATATTGCCTTGGAGCACTGGGAGAATCTTCATTCCACTAGCAAAACAACTTGGATGCAAAAAGAGTAGATATTTGATGGGGACTCTTGTTGCTGTCGCAACCAATGAATCAACACTCAGTTGATGGGGGGGAAAGGGGAGCTGCCACCTGCAAGAAAATGCTAGGAAGGAAAAAAACAACTTCTTGTTGCTTTCTAAATAAGACCATAAATGAAAACGTAGCTGCCAGCTTCACAGCCCTGGTCATTATTTTAAACCAACAGTCCTACAGACAGTAAATTGGAAATGATATGCTTGGAGTAAACTTGTTTATTATTGGTGCCTTTCAGTCAGTGTTGACTCCTAGCAACTGCCTGGATAAGTCTTTGCAGTTTTCTTCACAAGGCTCTTTTTTTTTTCAGAAGTGGTTTACCATTGCTAACTTCCTTAGAGAGAATGATTGTTCCAAAGTTATCCAGTCATGCCTAAGGTGGGTTTTGAACTCATGTTGTTGTTGTTCAGTTGCTAACTCGTCCAACTCTTTGCAACGCCATGGACTTCAGCATGCCAGGTTCCCTGTCCGTCATTGCCTCCTGAAATTTGCTCAAATTCATGTTCATTGAGTCGATCACACTGTCTAATTATCTCATTCCCTCAGTCCCCTTCTCTTTTGCCATCAGTCTTTCCCAACATCAGGGTCTTTTCCCATGAGTCCACTCTTCTCATTAGCTAAAGTATTTGAGTTTCAGCTTCAAAATCTTCTTTCCAAAAACAGGGTTGATTTCCTTTAGGCTTTAAGCTCACAGACTCCCAGTTTCTAGCCTGGTACCTTAATGGTTACTCCAAACTGTCTCTCTTGTTTAAACTGATTGATTGCAATAGAATTAATATCATTTTTTTTTCTGGATTACGTCTTGGGGTCCAGTAACATGACTCAATTAATTGTCTGAAGGTATACAGCAGTGGTGGGTTGACCCTAGTTCAGACTGGTTCACAAGAACCGTTAGTAAAACTGGTGGGAGGCTCCGCCCACTGACCCGGACATCATCAAAGTTGATCTGCGCATGTGCAGAACTTCTGCGCATGCAGAGAAGAGCACACATGTGCACGAGCAAAGCAAACGTGGGTGTGATGTGAACCAGTAGTAAAGGTAAGTAGAACCCACCTCTGGTATACAGGTATAGTTCTATGATAAGATTAACCAACTCTAAATCTTATGTAAACTGGAAGAGAAGCCAACTGGAATTCATATGTATTAAATAAAATCACTGGGGAAATAAATGTTTGAATGTTTTTAAACTATATACGTGTATGTGCAGGAAGGAGTGATACTATAGAAATCACCAGTTTAATCATTTTAGAGGCATGTTTCAATTTGACACATAGAAAGACTAATTAAATTGTGGTAGCCTTCTGAAGTCCAATTGGGAACACATTTCCAGAAATTAGAGAGCAGGATGGTTATTAGTAATATATGTCTCAATTAATCTTTTAGCAGCTTTTCTTGTAAGAGAGCTGAAAATCTTGATCATGCAATTAAACAAATTTGGAGGATTTTTTTTTCCTTTTCCTGTAATGAATTAGTTTTGGTATTCTAATTGTGCTTTGTAAGATGAATGCAACACATTGCATTTTGGTTTGCATTTTCCTCTAGAAAGTTTTGTTGCCATCCATACTTTTTATCAATAAGTAAGAATAGAATTATTTAACTGTTGTGATATTGCTATATGCACACATTTCACTTATTTTTCTTATTTGGGTTTCCTGGCCTGCCTAGCTCTTACTTCCATATAATGGAAGGAAGCGGAGAAAAACACAACTGGTTTTGTTTTGTTTTTTCTGTAGAGACTTATTCCTTGTAACTAGTCATCTACTCTTTACTGCATTTTTATCTTAAAAGTTTATCCATCTCTTTACCAATCTTTAGTAAATATTTTATCAAGATACACAAATTTATCTGTTTGCTCTACTTTTTTTGCCACTTACATGTAGCTTGCAATTGCACAGTCTATTTTTCTTGTCAGATACAACTTCTTGGATCTTCAAGCACTAATTTTCAGATCTACTGTATATTCCTCTTTGTACAAAATAATCTAACATTGGCTCTATGTGATTCTGGTTTTCATGTTGAACGTCTATTTCATATAATATTCTAACATATGCCTTCCAGGATTTTCTCACTTCAGTTTCATGACAGTCGTTTTATTACTTTTGTTTTTAATTCCATGAACTGCTAATGAGCCTTGTTTACACCTCTTTCTACTTTCAGAAAAATGTTTTATTTCCATCAGATTGCTTTGCCTCTCTGAATATTAACAGCTCCTTGCTCCATTTCACTCTATTCTTTAAACTGTGTTTTTGTCCTTATACTCATTTGCAATATATTTCCTTCATCTTCATCTTTTTTTCAGCAATGTACATTTTCCCCAAAGCTTTTTTCAATTTATCATCCCACCAAGCATCCCTTTTCTTTCTTTCCAGTAGCGTAACTCTACACACTTCTCTGTAACATAATTTTTCATGTTGTTCTAAGCAACTTCCATATCCTGTTTTTTTTTTAATGTTCACCTTCCCCTAAATCTGTTGGGATAGTCATTCGACTTAGTTCTTCTTCTTAGGAAACACCACATGATCAGTTTCATCCTGTTTTGAATTCTTTAGACAAAGGAAGACAGATGTTATTCAAAGGAATTAAGTCTACAGGAACTGAACTCATAGACCTTTGCACTTTAGATCAGGGGTCCCCAACTTCCAGGCCGCAGCCCGCTACCAGGCCATGGCCTATTCGGAATTGGGCCGTGTTAGTGCTGGTCGGAGTCCATGCCCAACTCAACTTGCGTGCATGTGGACCAGCAGCACTTACACAAGTGTTGCATCCGTATATACCGCCAGCTCACCACTTGCACAGCCCAGTTCCCCTCTTCCCCACCCCCAGCTGGGTTGCCAAGCCGCGCAGGTTGGGGACCCCTGCTTTAAATGACTGTATATAGTGCATTAGTTTGCAATGCGGAAGTTCAATTTGTATGGAAACTGTGCATGCGCGCTCAGCAAACTGGTTGTTCAACTGGTAGGATCCCACCCCTGTGCATAACGGTATGGTATGCTGGTTTAACAGCTGTGGACTGAAAGACACTACAGACAGTGATTAATTCGACATAAGAAACCATTGGTTGCCTTCTAACACCACTGGATGACAGCACCAGGTCTCGCTGTTTCAGCAGAGTAAATAAGATACTTAGGGATGATTCACACCCTGGCCAGTGTCTCTTTTCACTTTTACCATTGGGCAGAAGACACTGAAGTATAGCCAGCTGGACAAACAGGTTTAATAACAGCTTCTACCCATGAGCTGTCAGACTCCTAAACACAATCACAATCGCTCCACGTACATATGGAAATGTATGACTAGAGTCCCCCCCCCGTTACTTGTATAAGGAATATTCTCTATACTACTGAGAAGGTGTGTCTCAGGTAGGACCAACACCCCTTTTGTTATGGATTGCACCAGTAGTGGCTAAACCAATTTCGTTGTATACACGATGTACAATGACAATAAAGGCTATTGAACTATTGAACTATGGACTCCTGACACAGTAACTGCTTGGAGAACTTAAAGGAAATTAGGATGAAATATCTATTATTTTCATTGATGCATAAAGTGCATCAATGAATTGTCATAGTACCTTCGAGTTAACTCCTGGCAGTTGTCTAGTCCATCCAGGTTTTTGGCAAGAATTTTGGAAGTGGTTTGCCATTACCTTCTTAGGGTTGAGAGAATGAGTGACTAATTGAAAGTCATCCAGCTAGTTTCATGCCTGGCAAGACTACAACTTAACAGTATCTTGATTTCTAGCCTTGTGCCTTAACCACTACACCAAACTGGCTCTCTATGAATGAAGCATGATTTGTCAAATACATTATTATGTAAGGATGATGTACTACTCAGCCTTGTCTGAAAGAAAGATCAAAATCACCTTATACTGATGGGTTGGAGCCAGCTGTTACTATAGTTCTCTCTCTCCCTTCAGTAGCCGTTTCAGCAGGACACAGCATAGGACAAAGCAGTGATCCAGTTGCATAACAGTGGCTCATTTTTAGAGATGACATTGGGGACAGAAGGGAGTTGCATTGTGCTGGTTTACTTGAAATCGGAGCACAGCTGGAGAACTTTTTCTTGCAGTGCTAAGGTAGTTTGTGTTCTTGTTTGACCTGTTTCAATCCAGAGTTCTAGCAAGCTTTAACGCTTCCTCTTTCCCTCCAACTCTTCCTCTTCTTCCTAGAGTGGGAAACACTGATTTTACTCCAGCTGCAGCTGCTTCCTGCCATGATTATAATATTGGGGACGGTGCTTGGCTGCAAAACTGCTGTGTGATTGGCATATCTTCTTTACATCCTTTTAAATAGCACAAAGAAAAGGCATCAAGTGTTGGTTTTCATTTGTTTTGGCAAACACTGCAAATGCTTAACTTCCCATCAGAGCAACAAGGCTAGGAGGGATGCTAACATTTTGTATATTTCCACTTTGGGCATGAAATTAGGGAAATTTGCTACTCCATACTAGATTGAGATGGAGCACTCACAGAATAGCAGTTTTCTTTCATTAGTCAGCTGGAGGGAGCAGTGACTAGCATTTGGAGATTTATCTGTCCCTTTGGGATTTAGAAGCCTGAAAAGAAGATGTTCAAGGAATAAGATCATGTTGCTGGCTTCAAACAATTTGAGGAATTGTTGAATTAAATCACTGACAGGTGGAAGCATAATAGTACATGAGAATGGCAGGGAGGAAGATCTGCAGTCTAGGCCAGGTGTCTCCAACCTTGACAAAGTTAAGACATGTGGACTTCAGCTCCCAGAATTCCTCAGCTGAGGAATTCTGGGGGCTGAAGTCCACAAGTCTTAACGTTGCCAAGGTTGGAGACCCCTGGTCTAGGCAACAGCCTGATAGAGGCATACCATACCATAGTTGGGATGGGAAGGGACTTGGGAAGTTTAACCTTACAGTAAAGTAGGATTTGTTCATCAGGGCATACTTCTTGTCTGGACAACATTGTAAGGTTGAGAGGAAGTGCCCTCAGATCAATTATGTAGCTAAGAACTCTTACCTGGGTTTTTTTCCCCCTTTTCTTTTTTTCTTATCATTCTTATACATTGCATAGGGATGATAATGACTGCAGTTGATTTATTCAACCTTCAACTCTTTAGATGAGTTCTGAACTCAGATATGAGTTTCAAGATTTTAAGATTGTGTCTGCACATCCTGTTAAGACATGCCATCATTGGATTCTGGCTTAATAGATTAAGCAGTACCAACCAATTGTAATTTACTAATAAAGGCTTAAGAGCCAGTTTGGTGGTTAAGGCATCAGGCATCAGGAGACCATGAGTTCTAATCTCACCTTAGGCCCAAAGCCAGCTGAGCGATCTTGGAAAGCCAGTCACTCTTTCTCAACCCTAGGAAGGAGGCAATGGCTAAGCACTTATGAAAAATGTTGCCAAGCAAATTACAGGGACATGTCCAGGCATTGTCCAGTAATTGGACACAATTAAACAAAAGAAATAATAAAATAAAATATTTAATGTGGTATGCTTGTCTTATGCTAAAGTCTGGAGTTTAACAATATTTTGTTGAAAAAAATAATAATACAGTGGCCACTAAGATAGCTTATAAACTACAATAGCCGTATGCACATACACTATCTCTGCTAAGTCAAAACCAGGTGAGTGGCATTGTGACTTAATGTGCGATATGCAAGCCCATCTGAAGACGGTGTTTCTTCTTCATAGCATTTAAGAAGTAAGAAACAGCAGCCGATGTGGTAACACCGCATTGACATTTCCCTGGGCTAGAACAATTTCTGTCCTAAGAGAAAAATGGTTGCAGTTGCTAGCACCAAATGTAGCATAACCTTCTTCTGTACAAACTAACTAAATTAGAGCTAAGAGATGACTCTTAAAAGTTCTGCTGTTCCAAGGAGAAAAGTGCCATCTGTTCTATTTCACTTGTGACAAAAACTAAGAATATTTTCCTCTCTGCTTTTCAAGCATTTAACATAACATACTTGTTCTTGTGGAGCTGCAGGTATGAAATGCATTTTAGGCTATAATCTTGAACGTTAATTACATCTCAGAGTGTCTTCCTCGCAGAGTCTCCAAAACTCCAAAACCACCTATCTCATTCCACCAATTGTGTTGGCAGTTGAGCCATTTTTATTTTCAACTTGGTTATAATGTGTCTGGTAACACCAAAAAGGATGTATTTCTGTTATGTTGTAATAGTTTATTGTTCCTGTATTATTTTATTGATCTACTATATTGAACTTTTCAGGAGAGTGGGATTGAGAAGAGCTTGTTGTTTCTAGGTCTGTGACTAGCCCTGATGGCATAGTGGTTAGAATGCAGTATTGCAGGCTAACTCTGCCCGCAACTAGGAGTTCGATCCTGACTTGCCCAAGGTCGATTCAGCCTTCCGTCCTTCTGAGGTTGGTAAAATGAGGACTCAGATTGTTGGGGGCAATATACTGACATTGTAAACCTCTCAGAGAGGGCTTTAAAGCTGGAGCAATATATAAATCTAAGTGCTATTTCTATTACTGTAGGACAAGGACATTGATTGAGTGATCTTTTTGGAAGCTCATATTGGCCATGTGGAAGTCTGATTTGTGTATGATGTTCCCTGAGTATACTCAATAATTTCAAGGTGAGCAGGACTGAAGTTATAGATTGACTGTATAGAAAGATGGAAGCAATATAAATAGTCCTCAACAAAGTTCGTTTAGCAACAATTCAAAGATATAACAGTACTGAAAAAAGCTACTTAAAACTGGTCTCACAATTATAACCATCACAGCATCCCCACAGTCACATGCAGTGGTGGGTTCCTCCTGGTTCAGCCCAGTTCGGCCAAGCCGGTAGCCGTGACGATATGACGTCACTGAACTGGTTCTCTTTGTTCAGGAACTGGGCCCTCCCACCACACCACCCCGCGTTATTCTTACCTTTTATTTGGCCCCGCCCCCAATCTATTCGCTGCCTCCTGAGTCCCAGCTGATCGGCTAGAAGGAAAAAAACTGTTTAAACTCTTGCCGCAGGGCTTCAAAGGGCCGCCCTAGAGCTGAGTGTTAAAAGGCAGTGTGGTGGTAGACCAGTGTGCTCGAAAAACAAATGGGTAGACCGGTACAGCTCTGCAAGCAGTTAAAAGCCTGGTAGACCAGTACCTCTGCTAAATCCTAAAGAATTGTCACATGACCATCATACCACGCCCACAAAATAAGCCACGCCCACAGAACCAGTAGTAAAAAAAATTAGAACCCACCCCTGGTCACATGGTCAAAATTTGGGAGCAACAAGCATGTATTTATAATGGATGCAACATCACAGAGTCATATGAACACCATTTGCAACCTTCCCAGCTAGCTTCCAACAAAGGCAGTGAGGGCATTATGTACTTAACAGCTGCACCGAATTGCTTAATAACTATGGCAAAAAAGATCGCGAAATTGAGGTCAACCTAACCCCTTCGCTTAGCAATGAAAATTTGTATGAAGTTAAAGTGCTCTTGATGAACTTAATGGCTTAATTTTCAAATAATTTATTGGGATTAATTATACCTGACCCATGTGCAGCAATAATTTAGTTATTGTTTGCAAAAAACCAAAACAATATTCCAACATAAGTCACATAACTATGTCTTTTCAGAACATGTGGCATTGGCATTGAAATACATGAAGGGGAAAGAGCTGTGCAAATAAAGAGGGGCTTTAACAGAATAACAGAGATGGAAGGGACCTTGGAGGTCTTCTAGCCCAACCCCTGCTCAAGCAGAGGAGCCTATATCATTCCATACAAGTTGCTGTCCAGGCTCTTCTTAAAAACCTCCAGTGATGGAGCACCCACAACTTCTGAAGGCAAGCCATTCCACTGGTTAATTGTTGTCACTGTTAGGTAGTTTCTCCTTAGTTCCAGATTGCGTCTCTCCTTGCTTAGTTTCCATTCATTATTTCTTGTCTTGTTTTCTGGTGCTTTGGAAAATAGGTTGACCCCACTCTTCTTTGTGGCAGCCCCTCAAATATTGGAACACTGCTATCATGTTAGCCCTAGTCCCGTGATGGCGATCCTATGGCACGCATGCCACAGGTAGCATGCAGAGCCCTTTCTGCGGGCACTCCAGGTCTCGCCCCAGCCCAGCTCCACAGCACATGCATGCACCTCCCGTCGGCCAGTTGGTCTTTGGGTCTCTGCCGCGCATGCATGGGGGCGGGGCCTTTCCCGATCTCTACAGCTGATCCTGCGCAGATGCCTCTCCGTGGCAGGAATGCAGGAGAAAGCTAGGACTCGATGGGAGGAGAAACTGTGGAGATCGTGTCCTAGCTTGCTCCTGCATTCCTGCCTTCCGTGCTTCTCCGATCTTTGCAGTTTCTTCCCCCCCCTATCGAGTCCTAGCTGCCTCCTGCCTTCCACGATCTCCACAGTTTCTCCCCTCATTGAGTCCTAGTTTTCTCCTGCCTTCCACAATCTCCAAAGTTTCTCCTCCCATCGAGTCCTAGCTTTTTCCTGCCTTCTACGATCTCTACGGTTTCTCCCCCCATCAAGTCCTAGCTTTCTCCTGCCTTCCACGATCTCCACAGTTTCTCCCCCCATCGAGTCCTAATTTTCTCCTGCTTTCCGTGCCTTCTCCAATCTTTGCAGTTTCTACCCCCATTGAGTCCTAGCTGCCTCCCCCCCGCCCGCATCCCGTTTTAGGCCTGAAAAGCCTCCCGCACCAACCTGGAAGCCAAAACCGGGGTCCAGGCAAATGCGTGGGGGTGTGTGCATGGACAGGGAACGTGCGTGCATGTGCAGGGCGTATGCACAGGGGGCGCTCACATTGCATTTTGGGGATTGTGGCACACACACGTGCATTCATGTGTGCGCACATGTGCTTTGGGCACTCGGCACCAAAAAGGTTAACCATCACTGCCCTAGTCTTTCTTTTCACTAGACTAGATAAACCCAATTCCTGCAACCATTCCTCATATGTTTTAGCCTCCTCTAATCATTATTTGTTGCTCTTTTCTGCACTCTTTCCAGGGTAGAGAAAAGAGCAACGAAGATGATTAGATTAATGATTGGTGAATGACTAGGAAATGTGAATTAAAGATTTACTAAATCATATTCTACAAACAAAAGTATCAAATAATGCAGGGGAAAGATTAGGGAAAGATTTGAGTCACTCTTCATGAGTGAGATGAATAATGGCAACTTGCTTACATAAAAGCTGCTTTTCATCTTTGTAAAAACACAACTGAAATATCCTCTTGTTTTAATTTGCTCTGATTGATGAGCATTATTTAATTAACAAAAGTTGGCAAATTAGTATGGGACTAGCATTGAAGTACTGGAAATGAACAAAGTGAAAGCAGCTACTAGTCTGTCATTACCCTCAAAATGACCAGATGCCAAATTATGGTTATAGTCCAGGGTTTTTTCTCTCTCTCTTTTTTTCTCTCTGCATCTTTTTTATAAACGTCCAACACTTTCTTTAATCTCTCATGAGCTGACCCTTCATTTTCTTGCTTAATGGCAGAAATATTGAGCTTTGAAGAAAGCTGAGAAAAACTCTCATTATCTATAGGACTGGTTCACCTTTTCTGTAATGGTGCAGAAATAATTAATGTGAATGTATTCATGCTTACATTTTACAGCCAAAGTTATACACATAGAGAATTAGAATTACTATGCTGCATAATTAGCTTTCTCTGCCATTATATGGCAGAGATGATCATCTGACGGCCGTAACCAGGTGGGCCTTCGCACAGGTGTGTCTTGTGCGCCAGTTGCGCCCTTTTCTAGACTGGGAAGCCCTCGCCACTGCCACTCACACCCTCGTTACCTCTAGGTTGGACTACTGTAACACCCTCAACATGCGGCTGCCCTTGGCTGAAGTGACTTTCACGGACATGGTGATTCTATTATGTGCTGCCAGCCTGTTATGATTTAGGGGAATCCAAATTACAAATCCTATACATGTTTGTTCAGAATGTAATTTTGCTAAATATCAAATGATGGGTGTGTTATGTACAGAGCAATCTTTAGGAACTATCATGGAGTGTGGTGCTGCAATGGTTAGAATGCAGTACTGCAGGCTACTTCTGCTGACTGCAATTTGGCAGTTCGAACCTCACTGGCTCAAGGTTTTTCAGCCTTGAGATGGGATGCATCCGGAGGCTCCAGTTAGTCCAGAATGCAGCCGCATGGGTAATTACGGGGGCTTCTCGATACTCCTGTGTAACACCTCTCCTGCGTGAGCTGCACTGGCTGCCGGTGGCGTTCCGGATTCATTTCAAGGTGCTGGTGCTTACCTATAAAGCCCTTCATGGCTTAGGCCCGGGGTACTTGCAGGACCATCTCCTGCCGCTCTCCCATCGTCCCATGGGCTCTCACAGAGTGGGCCTCCTCAGGGTGCTGTTGGCCAAACAATGTCGGCTGATGGCCCCCAGGAGGAGAGCGTTCTCTGTGGGAGCCCCGACCCTCTGGAATGTATTGCCCACCGAGCTCAGGACAGCCTCCGACCTCCTTTTCTTCCGTCGTGAGCTGAAGACGTGGCTCTTCCGTCAACTCAACTGATCCGTTGGGTGTACACTGTTATAATTTTAAACTGTTTTAATTGGGGTGTTGATTTTAATTTTTATCTTGTTGTGATTTGTATTGGAAATTGTCATTTTGTAAGCCGCCTTGAGTTCCTCGGGAGAAAGGCGGCATATAAATCGCAATAATAAATAATAAATAAATAAATAAATAAATAAATAAATAAATAAATAAATAAATAAATAAATAAATAAATAAATAAATAAATAAATAAATAAATAAATAAATAAATAAATAAATAAATAAATAAATAAATAAATAAATAAACAAACAAACAAACAAACAAACCTGCTTTCCTCTTCAAAATATTTACTGAGCTTTGATCTAAATACAGCCAATTCTGCCACCAATCCATACTAACCCTTCCTCCATCACACTAATAATTACCCAAAACAAACCAGTTTTTTTCTTGAATTAGTCTGCATGTTGATCTTCTGTAGGATTTTCATCCAAGAGTAAACTGATGAATCTAAAACATTAATGTTTCCAAGTTGCTCTACAAAAGGCTAGGATAATATTTGGGAACTGTGCACTATGTATGTCCAATCTTGTTCCAGATTTCCTATCATAGAGTCCGAGTTTTATTTTTCTAGTAAAGGGCTAGTTAATAGTTAATGTAGAAAGAATTTTTCTGGGAACTCTTGCCAGCCCAGTGTAAGCAATTCTTGGCTACATGATAAATAGTCTGACCTAATGTGAGTTAATTACATAAATCCTTTAGTAAACTATGCAAGTTTACTAAAACTGGGCTATTTTTTGGGCTATTTTTTGGGCTATTTTTGTGAAACAGATTGTGGTGTTTCCATTCAACCTTCTGTTTTAGTGATCTCACTTCAGTTAGCCTTGATCAAACAATACTTTCAGAGATCACATAAGGCTTAAACTTGAGAGCCAGTGGAGCATTATACCCTTCAGAAATGCAGAGGTTTCCTTGGTAATGTCAGAGTCACGTTTTGACACAAGTTGTGTTCGGCATAAAAATTAGTTTGCTGGACCATGTCTGCAAACAGAGGTTTATCCTGAATGTAAGAGCTGCAGTTATGATTTGGGCATATACAACTAGTTCTTGACTTATGACCATAATGGAGTTTGCCCATTCAAGTAATAAGTAATGACAGTTGTAAAGCGAATTGGTCACATGACTGGCTTGATTTTACGACCTTTTTTGTGCCCTGTCATAAAGGAACCCATGGCTCACTAAGTAAATATTCAGCAACTGTGGCCCCGTTGGGAACACTTGAAGTGCAGTCACATGACTTGGAAGTATCTGACTGTTGGAAGTTTGAATCTGGGTTTTAACTACTATGCATGGTGGATGCAGTGTCTCAATGGCTAAGACACTTAGCTTGTTGATCGAAAGGTTGGCAGTTCAGCGGTTAGAATCCCTAGTGCTGCGTAACGGGATAAGCTCCTGTTACTTGTCCCAACTTCTGCCAACCTAGCAGTTTGATGACGTTTAGTCATGCCAGCCACATGATCACAGAGACGTCTTCAGACAGCACTGGCTCTTCGGCTTTGAAACTGAGATGAGCACGCCCCCTAGAGTTGGGAACAGCTTGCACATAGGTGCGAGGGGAACCTTTACCTTTATGCGTGGTGGATTAAATCCTTCAATCATATTCTTCTCTCACATCTGTAGTCCATTCTGTGAAACCCTTTTTTCCCAGCTGATTTCCAATATTGAAAAGTCCTGAAGATAAGGAAGTAAGTAGAGTGATTTCCAATGTCTTCCAGACTTTAACATGGAAAATGGAAACCATTTTCAGACTGGGGTATTGTGCTCAGCTTTTTGAAATGCAGCTGACAATAAAAAGCATCACAGGTTTCTTAAGAAAAATGTTTCTCCTTCATTACCATTACCTATTATTCAGTGAATGATAGTCACCATCATTACATTGTTAAAAAGTATAATTTATTATTCTGAACTGACATTGCCACAATTTCTATTGCCATGAATGAGTGATTAAATTAATCATAATCACACTATAAATAACTACAATTATTTTTCCACAGAACAGTCTTCTTTTATTACTGTAACCGTTACTGAGGTAATAATTACAAATTTCCCACTATCAATAATATTTTTAAACTATTTATTATATAATATAACTAAGAAGGACTAAAACTACATTGCTTGTGTTTCTTTTAGGTCTGTCTCTCTATGACAGTTACAGTTGTCTGTTTCTGATAGTAATACAGTTAAAAAAAAAATTTATAATCCAAATTGTTGAGAGAAAACAAATCTGTATTTGCTCCATGAAACATCTAAATCTAATTTTAAAATTTGGACATATATAATTCAGGAGCTTGCATGGAATAGAAGTCATACCAAGTAGAAATTTCTAAGAATTGTAGAGTTAGAAAGAAACATATAAATCATGACATTCAGCCTTCTTCTTGGTACAATAATCCATGTTAAACATCTACACACCCTCTTCTTGAATAGATGCAGTCAATAGGAACCTTCCACAGCTTTTTCCATTGAACAGTTTTTTCCGTTAAGATGTTCCCCTGACATCCCACTATAATCTGCCTTTCTGCAGTAAATTATTATGAACAGATTGTTCCATTCCCCGTATTTGAGGAAGCAGTGAGGAGGTTCTATAGTAGTCCTGCCTTAGCCATGAAAACCAATTGGATGACTTGGGCCAGTCACTCTCTCTTAGCCCAACTCACTTCATAGGGCTGTTCCTATGAGGAAAATAGGTGGAGGAAGGAGTATTACCGTAGTTATGCTCACTGCCCTACGTTACATATAAAAATAAGGTGGGATAAATAAAAATAAATAGTAAGCCAATTTGGAACATACTGTACAGTATGCCAGGTTGGGTCATCATTTCACAGATACAGTTACTCATTAATTGCTTCCGGGAGGTGCAAAGAGTATCAAAAATGATGTCAGGCTTGTCCCAGCTTGGGCATTTAGGAAAGAAAGATCCTTGACTTCATTTGTAGCAAAAAGTATACTTTTTCTAAAGTCAAGTGGTTACAGTATAAGCAAAGCTGGATCTGAATATTCCCGCTCAAAACCTTTCTCATGGCAGACCTGACAAACGACGAGGACCATACAAATTTTCCCCATAAGGAATAATGTAAATAAATATTTGTTCAGCAACTGTTTGAAGTTATAATAGTCCTGAATGAAGGGAATTACAACCCATGCCCACAGTTACCTCTGTTGCAGCTCACCTGTGGTCACATAATCAAAATCTGGGCACTTGGTAGCCTACCCACCTATCTCCTCTCCCATGTAAGCCCTTCTGACCCTTTGCTGCCCTGTGTTCTGTCACCCCCAGCTGACCTTCTCCAGCATCTTGCTCTGCCTGCGGAGAGAAGCTGGTTTCATATAGCAAAAAGGGGGGGGGGGAGGAGGGGGGCGGAATGCAGAATGGAATTTAAAAGGGCTGCAGCATACCAAAATTCCCCTTTGCGCTGTGCTCCTGGGCCATATAGGGCTGGCTTTGTGTAATGAAAAATATTTTAAAAGCACAAAGATATTGTGGTTTTTTTTTCCCCCAATGGAAGTAATTTGTCCTTGCCCTCTGTTTCCACCTTTACATTACCTAGTGATTTCTCATCTCATTAGGCTTGATCCCTCTCATCTTCCAAGCCGAGACAAGTCCTGGTAGACGCTGACATCTTTTGAGATAACAAAGTTCGTAATTGCTTCCTGTCTTAAATTCCTTCCAGGTGTTGTTGTCTTTTGCCTTTTCCTAATTTCATAATTCAAAAGGTAGATAGATATAAGGGGAAAAAAACTTTTTATGCTGCAAATCTTTGATATCTTATATCAAAATCATAAAACTAGATGAACCAGAGCTCTAAGATTCCACTTAACCCTTACATGGAAAGAAGATTCAGAAAGCTTTTAACTCTTTCTCACCATCTAGTGCACGGGTGTCAAACTCACATCGTCATGTCATCGTCACGTGACGTGTCGGGACTTTTTCCCCCTTCGCTAAACCGGGGGTGGGTGTGGCCAGCATCTGGCCCGTGGGCCGTGAGTTTGACAGCCCTGATCTAGTGGTTTCTGCATTTTTGAAGTCCAAAACTAGTAGTTCTTAAAGAAACACATTCTGAATAGTTTTCAACAAAATCACATACCTGTTTTCATGAAAGGAACTGCTACTTGGTTAATAGAATCTTCATCCAGAAAATTCTGCATAAACCTGAAACCACAATCAATATGTTTCTCAAGGCAGAACGGAGTCATACTAGAATCTTACTTCAGCTTGTATTCATTTGCTTTTAATTAGGTAAGTTTGATTTCCTAATTATCATTGTTCTGATCTGAAAGCTGCAAGAAGCTGTAGTTTTGCTTTTTCTCTAGTGCAGTTCTCTATCCTACTTGAGGCTCTAAGTGAGAGCTAGGACCTGCGTTAAGCAATAAGTACTGCAATCCTAGAGGTAATTAAGAGACATTTTTATTTTTTATGTTTCTGAAATTAATGAAACTGCTCCAGGAGAGGCTTAAAGATGTCAGATGCAACATTGAAAAATCAATTTTTTGGAAGCATAGAAATTCATTACCACCAAAAGTATAATGTGTCCAGATTCTATTATTGTATATTAATCAGAGATGATTTCTCATAGAACAACTGGAAGAAAGAATTGGGCAGAAAAATCTTACATAAAATTGTTTCAGAAGAACTAATATTGTTACAGAGGTGACATCCATAAGTAAATGTTAGATATATGCCTTTATGTATACCAAAATGCCTAAATTCAACAATAATATGCTTAAGAAAACATCAGAGTGGGTTAGGTTAGGGTTCCTAGTATATTATCAGCAAAAGAAAATACAGGTTCAAAACTTTTTTTGAAGCTATTCTGCCTTCATTTTCCTAGTGTTTCCATCAGAATGTGTGGATATGATTATATCTGACAAGTGATCTACAAAACAATGACAATTGCAGGCCTATCACAGGCCCGTTTCAGTCTTCAAATCTAACTCTTTGCACAATGCAGGGATCTAGATTAAAACATTCAGACAATTTTCTAGCCTCCATTTGAAATGAAAGGGAGAATATTTATAGCTCAGGGTTGAAATGAGGGGATCTTGGTACTCTCTAAGCCTGATTGTTTTAACTTCCTAGTTTGGATAATTAAACATCTGCAAGAAAACAACCAAGCTAAGAAAGCATCAAGGACTACTGAAAAGGAAGCACCTATGTCTCTAAGTAATTGGTTCCATCGTTGAACAACTCCTATTCTTGCAATATTTTTTCTTCTGCTCTTCTTCCTGTAATTCCAATTGTGCTTTGAACTCTGGAATAAGAGAGGACATGTGTTGACATCCTTTCAGGTTGTTGAAGTTTATATTCCAACTCAGTCTTTTTTTTTTCCTTTTTTTTTTTGAAGACTACAGCTCCTTTGATCTCTCTTCAAAGGTTTTAGTTTCTAGTGCTGTGATAATCTTTGTTGTTGTTTTTTTTCTGAATTGACCTTAAAGGGGACTTCCTGGAATTAATACATCTACTAGCTTGTAACATTTAATTTTCTAGCACTTATCTCTATAGTCTATTGGAAGCAATGATGTTCCTTCCATGTTCACCTTTGTGACTTCCAAACTATGCTTTCTCTCTTAATCTCTACACAACTCCCACACTTCTCTTTTATTTCCCGATCTATTGTACTTTTCTGGTCGGCTTCTACTAAAAGCTCACACAATTTTACACTTTGCCCTGATGTCAGAATCAGATTAAGTGGAACTAACAAAAGGTGACCTTGCGATTGTGAAGTAATTGCAATTTATGGGCATGAAGAAGTTTTAAAGTGGAAGCGAAATCATTTTGATTTTTTTTAAAAAAAAAACTTAAGAATGTAATGTTTGAAAGCTAAATATTTTGTTTGTTGTTTGCCCATAAGCCTAGATTCGATTTAAACTCTTTTTGACAAAAATGTCCAAATTATCAGCAAGGCTTGGAGGTTTGGGTGGAGGATGTTTCAAATTCAATACAAACTCTGAAAGCAAAGGTGCAATGCTTTTTTTTATCTGCAAGTGTTTTTCTATCATCTTTTAGAACAGAGCTTTTAAGGGTACGTTAGTTGATTTTGTGCCTCTGAAAATATTCCCGGCAGGGTAATGGCTTAAGTTGTCCCTAAGATACATGTGAGGCAATGGTGGGTTGTTCCCGGTTTGGTCCGGTTCTTTAGAACTGGTAGTAAAACCAGTGGGAGGCTCCGCTTACCCGCCATGACATCATGAGTGATCTGCGCATGCACAGAAGCTTCTTATGTGCTCCCGTTGCAAACCGGTAGTAATGGTAAGTAGAAACCATCCCTAATGTGAGGGATTTCCTAGGATACATGTGAGGGATTTTAAATAGTGAGTGCTTGTGGGGAAAATATCAAAAGAGGAAAGTGTGTAGCGAACTTCACGTTTATTACTATCACACTGTGTAAATGTCATTGAAGTATATTTTGTCATAAAAAGGATGGACAGGAAATGAATGGATTTTAGATTTAGATTGCTTGGAAGTCAGTATTTTATTTACTTATCACTGCTATGCTGGATTGTTCCACTGGAGAAAAATTGACTGGTTTTTTTTCCCCCCTAAATCATGTATGGTTTTTAAAATGTACATGCTAAGATATTTGCTGCTATTTTTAAATTCATCTTAGAGAAGAAGGAAAAAAAATGACACATTGGAGGATAGACAAATCTGTCTCTTTATTCTACAAATGTTTGCACACCGGACTGTTTTTATTTCAGTTTATGCTTTAAAAAAAGTTGCCATGGAATTTCACATTTAAATGCA
This sequence comes from Arizona elegans, assembly GCA_022577455.1. NCBI lineage: Eukaryota > Metazoa > Chordata > Lepidosauria > Squamata > Colubridae > Arizona > Arizona elegans. The sequence goes on from JAKOOJ010000005.1 coordinate 24,460,193, forward strand.
TCGTTGCCCATCATCAGGCAGAGTTCATGCAATTACAGATACAGAAAGAAGTAAGCTCAGTAGAAACTTCTGAATATGTCAGGTGAACGTGCAACAACCTGTCAAGATACCTTTGGGGAAAACTATGTTAAACTCAACATAGTTTGTGTGATCAGAGGAGATTAAAGAATAGTGGGAGGCATCAGGTAAATAATAGAACTTTTGATATTTGCAGTTCTGGTCTAGACTGATTTGTTGGATTAATATGCATATTATAATTAGCTAACCATCCATAATTTTGCAATTCCTATATTTTGTTTGTTTACTTGTTTAATATTTATGTTGCCCATCTTCCCTATAAAGTGACTCTGGGCAGCTGTTATTATATTGTTTGTTCCATTATAATTCTTGGTTTCAGGAAAACAAATAACAAAATATACACTGTGTGATTTCAAACATAAATTAGAATTTGCTGGGATGTACATGATTTTGAACCTATTTCTTCTCAAAATACATGATTTCATAAAAATGAATGAATGAACTAATTACTGTGGGAGCTTGACCCGTATTGACAGTGCTGTGCTCAATAAATCAGATACCAAATGTAGGAGATTGAGCCCAAGGGAGGGGGTCAAACACGTCATCAGCCATGAGTCCATGCGCACCCACAAGAGATCTAAATCCAGCCCACTTTGAATGCCTTCCTTATCTCCCATTAATTTCCCTTGACTGTTAGTAGCTTAGATTCTTATAGAGAGCTTAAGCTTGTAATAAATCCTTGTACTCATTTTTTAATGCCTGATTCTGCTGATTTTCTCAGCACTTGACCCCAAATTTGTTTAATGCATCTTTCTTAATTTTGGATTATTTGGCTCATCAAATACACTGTTCATTTTAATTTTATTTCAGGTTTCCCATGGTGGTCATATACTTGCCACAATATTTTTGTTGTTCAAAGGTGGATAAAATGAAACCAGCCTGAAATACTCTGTTAGACTCTTAAAATCAGATATATTCACTTCAGTGCACATCAGTGCAAAAGCAATACTAGTTTTTGAGTGGCATGTCAAAAGCTATATTCTAAAAGCTCATCTCTAAATGAAGGAACTTCAATGATACCACTAAAAAATGAATGAATGTCATATGTAAATCTGAAAGGAACATGAAACAAAAGTAAATTCAAGTCCATCTCCATGGAAGGATGGTGCGGTTTTTTCTCAAAAGCCATTGCTTTATGTGGCTAGAACAAGCTGCATGTAGGATTTTAAAATTTAAATCTTCTGTATGATTCCAAGTGATTGCAGGCAATTAAAAAGCAGTTGCATTTAAGCACCCTGAATGATTAATATCCCCCAAGCCTTCTTCATGGTATCAGATAATTATAATCAGTATCAGAACAATCTCCAGAAAAGCCTTTGGCATGTTTCTTACTTTGTTGTTATAAATTACATTTTTCTGCAGAAATGTTGTGAGAGAGGTTGTAGTTTGTTTAAGAGAAATGTTATGCGGTTTCTACAGTTAATAACACAGTCTTGTGATGTTATTGGATTAACTTCTAACTGGTTGTTTTGAAGATGTGAAACTTATTGGGTGTGCTTTGGATATAACTTCTTCTGTTTTTCATTTTCTGTAATTGTTTTTCTAAACCCTTTTTAGTGAAAGGAAATATTTGATATGTGTGTACAAGGCAGCCTATTGTGATAGGAAATTACAGTGCTAAGTCTGAGTGTTTATCTCTGATTTATGTTTACTGATGTAGCTGCCATTTTATTCCTGAAGGTGCCTCTTTCGTTGCTACTTTTGTTTTGAGAGTACCCAAAGAAGCCCATAGTTTTATTCCAAAGTCCCTGAGAGATAGTCAAATCTAATTTTCTAGATGAGTTGATGATTGCAAAAGTGATATGAAAGAATTTGCAAAGGAATCTGAAATAAATGTCATAAGTTCTCTTTGTGACTGATTTTGAAATATTTTCCTTAATGGCTTAATTTAGATTAATGGACCCTAATGCGCAGAATTCAGGATCTCACCATATTTTTTTCTTATTTCTTACAACCTGCACACCATACTCAGGTTGATTATAAAACATGTACACTCCAATGTAAAACTTACAGATGATTAAGAAATAACAACCGGGTTTCCATAGACCTGAAAGTTAAAACCAAATAAATTTCATTCTGGAGTGAAGTAGCATGATGTATACACCCAAGTAGCATGTAGGTTAGTATTTGGAAGAGAATGGAGATATTTATTGATTAAAGCAATCTTCCTCCAGGTGAGTTTCATGCTCTCCAAGTAATTTGGGTCTAGAATGGACAGTATTCCCAGCCAAGATATCCCAACCATAAAAGTTGGGTAAAAGTGCTGGAAAGGAACATATGGTAGAAGACGTACACATAAAGGCAAAACATAACAAAATAATTTTGAATATCTATGTTATTGTAATTGGTTAACAGGATTCATAATCATGCCTAGGATTCTCCATGAACACAGGAACGCTGCAAGGGCAAGGATCAGTCATAACCATCACTCATTCAGCACTGTTGTAACTTCAAACAGTCACTGAATGAGTGATTGTTAACCGAGGACTATCTGTACTACATAAAGGAGGCTTTTAAAAAACTGCTTGCTATGCCCAAGAAGCTTCCGCCAATCTGGGGAAGCTTTTTAATTTCCTATTGCTGTTTAACAATCTACACCTATATAAAAAAAAATAAATGAGCATCTTCATTCAAAATCCATATAAGAAAACTGTTTCTTCAAAGCTAAAAGATATTAGGGCTTCAATCTATGATAAAGATTTCCTTCCCTCTTTCCAAAAAAAATAAAAAATAAAAAATAATCCCAAAACATTTTCAAAAACTAAAATTTGAATCATATTTTATTTATTTATATAGAACTTGGTGAGGGCATATTTGATTATTCTCCAGCGAGGCTATGGCATCGTCCAGACATGGGTTGCTACAGTCGGATCTGCCTAGAGACTGAGTCATAGTTTTTTGACCGCGCCCCTTGTTCCTTCCTCTCAGGCTCAGTTTCGACTCAGTCGGCCTGAGAGAAACATCTCTAGCAGATCTGGCTTTCAGCCTTTGTCTGTTTGATTATCAACTTGGTGAGGACATATTTGATTATTCTTATTAGACATACCATATTTTTCTGTTTCTTCTGCTGAATAATCTAAAGTAGATATCACTTTGTTTGCAAATCCTCAACAAAGCATGTGTTCTGCAGTAGGTACAATATGTTTGTATCTGTATTGTAGTGCTGTTGCTGGAGCCATTTATGTCTTATAAAATGGCCTGTCTTCTGACATACAGGCCAAAATAACATCACTTTTGAAAAGACAGAAACCAGGACAAAAGAGGTCTAAGCTAAAATATATAGTAACCTGAAAATTGAGCATTTCCAAGAACACAGATAAATCCATATTAGAACATTTTTTCCATTCTTCTCAGAAGTCTTGCTGGTCTCTATAATAGGCAAAGGATCCCAAAGTACACATCATACAGCTGGTGTTTAGCCACATTTCGTATGTGGAGCCCATCTCTAGGCGTGAAATACTGTTTTTGCACCATTTCGGTTTGAACAAACATTCCTTTTTCATTGCAGAAGTTGTATCCTAGCACCTATGGCCTGCACCTCTGAGTGATACTGGATAAATTTGTGAAAGCACATTGGGAAAGAACGAAGGCAAATATTAGAAAACATTTCTGGAAAAGAAAATGCTAACTATTAACTGAACAGTCAATTCCTGCTAATCAAGTTAATAAAATATTATAGTTGCAGAATGATTGTAGGGCTTTCCATGCGTACACACCTGAAATTGACAAATCCTCTTCCTTCCAGGCTTAAATCTTTATAAAGCACAAAGCCATAGTCTTGTGGAGTTTCCAAATCCTGCTTGTGGCCTCTAATGGCACTGAGCAGAAGGGGGTAAACTCATAACTTGGTGATTCACATGCAGTGTGTTTCTTGCTCACATGTAAGTGAGAAGTGTACATTGTTATGGAAAGTTTCTTTCAGTAACTCTCCCATGGTAACGTAGGTCATCTCTTTCCCGGACTAGCAGGAAGATATCCCAGGAGGCTAAAAGCAACTTCTCATATTAAATTATAAAGACACAGGCACAAATATATATACATACATACAGGGTGGATTTGATTTAAATCGAGCTGATTTAAATCACAATTTAAATTATGATTTAAATCACTAGTAAAAAGGCTTGATTTAAATCATAATTTTTAAAGAGCAACTGTCATCTTTGCTACTCCTTTGACCCACTGTTGACTCACCGATAGTCCCAGTCTTGCAGAATATACAGCCTCATGCTACATAACTAAGCTCCATTTCATGCTGAATAAACTAAATTATTTATGTATCTTAAATAGAAAACTATCTTACAATAGATTTTTACCCCAAAAGTTTTTTATTAAAATAAATTTGATAAAAATAAAAAAATCTGATTTAAATCAAAAAAATCTGATTTTTTTAAAAAAAATTTTAAATCATTGATTTTTATCCACCCTGCATACATACATACACACATACACACACACACACACATTATATATATATATATATATATATATATATATATATATATATATATATATATATATATATGTATGTATGTATGTATGTATGTATGTATTTGTTTTCTCAGGTTTTGGCGGGTGTTGAAGACCCAAATAACCAAAGACCTATATATATATATATATATATATATATATATATATATATATATATATATACACCGAAGTAGCTTCTTGAATGAGAAGTGAAACATTTTCAAGGGGGAAAAAACCCCAAGAAAATACAAAAGTGGAAAAAGCACCTTTGGGACAACCATGACCTGGATGATTCAGACTCACCATAGACATGACCCTTGAATGTAGGAATTTAGGAGCGGAAGTCCAATGCATTTAGAAAATAATGGATTGGGGAAACCCGGTTACTCAGTTTTCTATAGCATAAAACCATAGTCCTGTAGAATTTCTAATTCCTGCTAACTGTATCTAATAGCATTGAGTAGAAGTCAGTAAACTCACAACATGAGGTTCCACATCCGAAGTGTTTCTAGATCACATGTAAGTCTCTACCCATCGAATCTAACAGATAGGGTATGCTACAGATCTCATCAGCCAAAGAGTGGCAGCTGGCAAACTAGAAGACAAGCCCTTTCTGCAGTAGCTCCTGTTTTGTGGAATATCCTTCCCTTGGAACTGAGAATAACCCCAACGCTCTTTACCTTTCATAAAGTTCTAGAAATCTGGCTGAGTTCCAGAGCCTGGGATGCTGAATATGCTAACGGCCCCATTTCCTGGCTTTATTGTTAAACTGGCAAAAAATCTCAGCTGCTGTGTATATTTATTGTGGATGTTTTTATTATTTTAATTGTAGTATATTTTTCTTCAATTCTAAGATGCACAAAGTCACTGTAGAAATTGAATAAATAAATAAATAAAATACAATTGTATTTTGTTATGGAAAGTTCTTTTCACTAATTCTCCCGAGGTAGCTTAGGTCATATCTTTCCTGGATTAGCAAGAAGGTATCCCAGGAGGCTAAGAGCAACTTCTCATATTAATTTATAAAGGCACACAAAGACACACAACATACAGTAAATTTATGCTTATAACCAAATTTTATATATAATGTTATATATAAACAAAATGCCAGGTTATATTAGATTTTTCCAACCTGCTACCTTCCAACTTGGACTTTAATTCCTGGAAATCTTAGCCAGCATGGCCCTTGGAGGTAGGAATTTAGAAACTGAAGTCCAACACATTTAGAAAATAATAGATTGGGAAAAACCAGTTACACGGTTAGCTTGACTAAAAAGCTAACAAATGTTCAGGATGTTTAATTGTGGAGGAAATTCTACTCTCAATTTTTTAAAAAGGTAATTGAAAAATCTTACGCATCTCTTGTATGTTGCAGGACTCATAACTGTTAATAGAAGAAGAAACTCCATTTTTGCAAGCTAATACATTTGTTAATTAATAGAAACAAGTATTTTCAAATAAAGAGAGCCCTTTTGTCTGCTTCCTCCAAGCTGGTTTGTAGCTATTCATGCTAGAAGCTGATGCTGTACTTCTTCTTCCCTGATGCTACCATTTTGTATTCTTGATTTCTCTAAAGATTTTGGACTTACATTTCCAAAATCAATCTTAGTAGACTAATGGAAGCAAATAGCAACCTATAACTTCCTACCCATCCTAAGGTATTACAATCCAAGGAAGGCTTTGCCTTCTGATTCTGCTTGCTGTATAAATGAACTGTTTAAATCAGTACTTCAAAATAGTAGTAGGTCACTAGCAGGAAACAACAGTTTGTACCAGGGGTGAAATGCTTCCGGTTCGGACCGGGTCGCCCGATCTGGTAGCGATGGCAGTGGGTGGTTCGGAGAACCGGTAGCAAAAATCCCTGCCACCTCCCCATGCCCAGCTGAGCCACACGATCATCAGAGACTTTTTTTTAACTTTTAAAAGCATTTTTTCTACAACCTCTTCAGCCAAAAAAATGCTTTTAAAAGTAAAAAAAAAGCCTCTGATGATTGCGTGGCTCAGCTGGGATCGTCAGAGGCTTTTAAAAGCATTTTTTTCTACAACCTCTTCAGACGAAGAAGAGGTAGAAAAAATGCTTTTAAAAGCCTCTGACGATCCCAGCTGAGTTGCCTGATCGTCAGAGGCTTTTAAAAGCATTTTTTTTTGCAACCTCTTTGGCCGAAGAGGTTGTAGAAAAAATGCTTTTAAAAGTACAAAAAAAAAAAAAAGTTGGCCACGCCCACCCTGTTACATTACACCCCACCCCCACCAAGCCACGCCCACAGAACCGGTAGTAACAAATTTTACATTTCACCACCGGTTTGTACTTAACCTGGATTTTCAGCCCTGTGGAAAAAGTGGCCAGCATGTCTTTTATCTTAATCAAGTGCTATATAAAGACCCTTTCCAAGGAGTGTGTCTACATTGCAGAAATAGATCTGAGCATCTGGGAGCAGTAACTTTGGAGAACAGCCCATAAGACTGACTCAGGATCTCTCATGGCTGAGCGCCCATCCCAGAATTGTTTTTCAAGACCTGGGGAAAGATGATCTGTTCCAAGCTCTTTAAAGAGGAACTCCATTCAGTATTGTTGGAAGCACAGAATTATAGGAAAAGAATTATAGTTGCTTTGGAGTAAACCTGCATTTGTAATTGCAAAAGCTGGAACAGCATCAATGCTTATTGTAGAAAGAAAAACAGATAAGTTTAAAAGTTGCCTGTAAATAAAGTTAAGCTAAATGAAACTCGGCACATATTTAGCTATTGTAGGGTCATGAAAGACAATGCTTAAAAACCTAGGTGTCAGGTTCCAAGTAACACTCTCAATGAAATAAGACTCTGAGGCTTGAGTTTCCTCAAAGTTCCATTTTAGTAGAGATGTCATATTGGCATATCTGGGAAAACCCAAATCTGAAAATTTCCAGGTTTTCCCCCCCAAAGAAAAGTTCAAGTCCCTGCCCAACACCCACAAATCCATCACATGGCCCAATCAAAGCACCGTCCCAACTGGAGATGCCTTCCAGTTCCAGCCTTCCAGGTGGAGGGCAAGATGTTCTTGACTGTCTGAGAAAGGAATGTTATCATTACTATATATCTCCCTGGCTCCACACAATTCTCCCCTCCTAATGTCCCACAATAGTAAATGTTGCAGGCCTGAAGATGCAACTAAAAAGATGGCTTTCAGGCCTGACACTAGAAATGGCCTTCAGGGCTCGCTGTCTTTTGGATGCTGGCGTTGTGTTGAGATGAAGTGGAAGAGGCAGGAACTTCTGCCAACTTCAAGTTCCCGTAGGTGAACTAAGATCACCTTTTCTCTCCGTTCTACAAATAAGAGTGAGTTAATGAGTGGAGCAGAATCTGTTCTAGAAGATGTTTTTTTTAAAAAGATTGTTTGGCGTAAACCTTTTGGGATTTATTTTATTTTCCGGTTGTCTTTTCTGTAAAATCACTCAGCAATCAGCTTCAAAACAAGTCTTGGCCTTGAAGATATCCCTTAAAGTTACTGTTTCCTCCTCTTCCCGAAAAAGCTTTCAGTACTTGATTCTGGTGTTACAATGGAGAGATGATGATTGTAGCAGCATAACCAAGATCTGAATTGTGTCGCCCGAACAATAGTGTTCTCGTACAGTTCTTTTTATGGTGGCATGTCAATATAAAATAGCCTTCTCTATCAAGTTCAAGATACAATCAAGCCATTTATTAAATTCAGAGAGTCGAATAGACTGTACTACTGTAGTGATGTAGTTCATGATAAGATGGAGATTTAAAATAAGGGCATTCTTTTCATGCCCATGCTTAAAAGAATAAAAGAGAATAGTTTATGTTCTTTAAGTCAAAACAGATCCTTGATACATATTGCTAATGGACATGTATCCCAAAGAAAAATCAGTATTTCCCAGGATGGATTTGATTTAAATCAAGTTGATTTAAATCACAATTTAAATCATAATTTTTAAAGCACAACTGTCATTTTTGTCCCACAGAAGCTCCTCCTCTGGCCTGCTGTTGACTCACCAACAGTCCCAATATTGAAGAATATACAGTGTTATGCTACATAACTAAGCACCATTTTATGCTGAATAAACTAGCTTATTAATGTATCTTAAATAGAAAACTATCTTTAAATAGATTTTTTTACTCCAAAATAAATTTGATAAAAATAAAAAAAATCTGATTTAAATTTTAAAAATCCATTTAAAAATTTTTTTAAAAATCATCGATTTTTATCCACCCTGGTATTTTCTCAGAGTTTGGTCCTCTTGGAAGAACATCACTGGGTTTGATGGAGTCTTTAATAGGCACATTTTATTTATATACAGATTGAATAAGGGTCCACAGCTCTATCCTTTCAACAGATTTGGGAAAGTTCAAGAGATTTCTTGCAGAGAATCGAAGTATTTCTAGTCCAGATGTTTCTTTTTGTACATGTATCTCATTTGCTTCTTCGCTCACCTCTTGGGCAATGCCATTTGCTGATTGAAAGATTTTATCTCAGAGTTTACCCATTGCCACCTTATTTTAAAGAAATGTTACAGGCCTGAATTAAGAGAGAAATCCCAAGAGGTCATCTTGACCATTTCCAAAATTGCTTACAAAATGATAAACAAATGTTAATTGGAAACTGACTGAGTGAACTGAAATATTGCTTAGACTTGCCGTTGGGGCATTCTCTGTCCCCTATTGTGGGTTGTTTGTTTTTTTATTTTTATTTTTATGTTAAGATAAAAGGAAAAAAATGGAATGTCTGGGATATAATGCTGTTCTTTTGGGTCTAATACCAGTTTGATCTGCCTGCTTTTTTCATGGAATAAATGAATACCAATGATATTTAATTCCGTGTATTCTCATATTGGAATGGAGATTGGTTATACTTTGAGATCCCAATTGGGTTTTAGTTTAGAACATGGACTCAAGGCTTGAATTACTTCAGTGGGATAAGGAAAGAAAGCACTGCAATCCACTATCTCTTTTGCAGGCAGAGAGTAAAATTCACTGTACTGAAAGTGTGATTAAATGCTCTTAACCTGACTTTCTACAATCGTTGCAAAAACCGTTGCAATCGTTGCAATGATTTTTTGCAAAAACCGTTGAAAAGAAGAACGGTACATAATGCATTTGAAATATCTAAACTTAGTCTTATAAGAACCTCAGTTTTTTTTTTTTTTCCTGCTACTTCTCCTTATTCCTCTCCCCTTCCTTGGTTTATTTTTCGAAGAAGCCTATGAGATACATCAAATTCAGGAAGAGTGACTCAACCAAGGTCACCCAGTTGATTTAATGTATTGCTGGGGAATTCAAAGCAAGTCTTTCCTTTCATAGTCTAACATGTCAACTACAGTGGCTGCTACTTATATGTTTGGTGCTCCCAGAAGGATCTTATTGGCACTAAATTTGTATTCCTTTGTTCATTGTTTATGTATGCATTGCCAAAACATATAATTGTGCTAATAATTATAATTTGACATACAGAAAGAGAATCATTATAATCTGTATCCCCTGGTGTTGATCAATGGTGTTTTTGCAGATCAGTTTGCATCCAGTTTCTTGAGCTGAGCTACTTACTGATCTGTGAACCATAGAGGAATTGCTTAACATGCCCTTTAGTTGAGATTACAAGTGGCATTTTGATAGCAAGCCTATCAACAGGAAGATACCACAATTTACTTTTTGAAAAATATTTCCTAAGCATAAGTTTCCAAGTTCAATTTGCAGTGTCTCCCATTTAAAGAATCGGGTTGAGGTGACTTAACTAACTCTTCCCTGTCATCTAGTTCTCATCCATACTTTTTAGACTGATGCAAAATGTTCTGGAAACAGAACTTCTTAACTTCTGTTTTGTTCAAATGTCTATGGACATTCTTAATGATCCAGGTCATGGTTATCCAGAAGGTGTGATTTTTTTTTCAAAGGCAACTGTTCTTTCTTGGTTTTTTTTCTTTGAAAATATTTTGCATTCATCCAAGAAGCTTCTTCAGTTCTGTTTTATTCCTGTCTTCTCTCAGAATGGAAGTGAGGTCTTGGTTTATTATGATTGTGCCAAGGAGAAAAGGAAAGTGTAGAACAGACAAGTATAAGATAAGAGTGAACTTAGTTAATTTAAGCAAGTACAGTACACTTTTCCAGTGCCAAATAGATTATAGTTTAAGGTACTGAACAAATTGATGGCAGTGATTATGCAAGTACTATTAGTAATGTTCAGAGCTTCCAATAACCAATGAGATCTCAGAAGACTAGAGGAGACCTGCTGTCCATAACTTCAAGAAAAGGAAGGAGGAGGAATTTACAGATCCATCAGCTTGACATCTGTCATCTTGACTAGGCACAGTCCTCAAACAGATTATTAAACAATTAACAGGAGAGACAGGTTTGTCACAAATCAATCATGCCAGATTAACCTTACTAGAATTACTAACTTAATGTCAGAAGAATGCCTTAGACAATGTGTAACCTCTGTAAAGCCTTTGACAACTTCTACTTAATAAAATGGTAAATTATGGGCTATATGTAACTACTGTTAAATAGATTCAAAATTGGCTGAAGGACCACACCTAGGGAACCTAGAGTTCATTAATGATATCACTTAATCTTTGAAGGAAATATCATGTGGAATGCCACCAGGCTCTGACCTATTGAATAACTCTATACTATTCAACAGTTTTATCAGTTACTTGGATAAGGAAGTTGTGGAGATGCTGATCAAGAATGCAAATGATACAAAACCAAAAGAGAGGTGGCTAATATTTTTAGAGGAGAGAGGGAGGAAGGAAGGGAGAATTTTAAAAGATAAAAACAGCCTTGACTAGTGAGCTACAATAACTATAGTTGAATATAAAAAGGGAAAAAATGTATAATTTTCAAACTGAGTAGGAAAAGGCACAAATGTTAAATGGGTTGGTAATATGGCATCTGAAAAGGATCCACATGTCCTTGTCGACCAGAGCTAAATCATGAGCCAGCATTTTGATGCAGCTGTTCAGAGAGCAAATGCCATCTTGGAGTGCATTAGTAGGATAATAGAATTCAAAACAAAGCAAGTAATTGTTACATGATTCTGTGCTTTAGTCAGACACAGAGGTGGGTTTCAGCAGGTTCTGACCAGTTCCGGAGAACTGGTAGTGGAAATTTTGAGTAGTTCGGAGAACCGGTAGTAAAAATGCTGACTGGCCCCATCCCCATCTATTCTCTGCCTCCCAAGTCTCAGCTGATCGGGAGGAAACAGGAATTTTGCAGTAACTTTCCCCTGGATTGGGGAGGGAATGGAGATTTTACAATATCCTTTCCAACCAAGCCACACCCACCAAGTCATGCCATGCCCACCAAGCCACACCCACAGAACCGGTAGTAAAAATTTTTGAAACCCACCACTGGGCAGACACCTAGTAGAATACTGGCCCCATCATAGTTAAAAAGGGGCTTTGACGCAAGGCCATCTGGATCTCAGGGAAACCTTAGAGGGTCGGGTTCCCAATAGATGATTCTGTTTAATCAAAGGAACCCTGCAAGATCAAATTGACCAGGTACACATTTCGAGAAACAGATGGTCCCTCAGGTAACTGGGCCTTATAGGTAATGATAAGTACTTTGAAGGGGATGCGGTGGCTCAGTGGCTAAGACACTGAGCCTGTCAATCGAAAGGTCGGCAGTTCAGCTGTTTGAATCCCTAGTGCCGCATAATGGGGTGAGCTCCCGTTACTTGTCCCAGCTTCTGCCAACCTAGCAGTTCGAAAGCACGTAAAAATGCAAGTAGAAAAATAGGGACCACCTTTGGTGGGAAGGTAACAGCATTCTGTGCACCTTTGGTGTTTAGTCATGCCGGCCACATGACTACGGAGACAACTTTGGACACACTGGCTCTTCAGCTTTGAAACGGAGATGACCACTGTCCCCTAGAGACAGGAACAACTAGCACATAAGTGTGAGGGGAACTTTTACCTTTAAGTACTTTGAATCACACTTGGAAGCTAACTAGCAAGCAGTGCAGCTCCTGAAGTAGAAGTGTGTTACACGTGAATACAAAGACATCACTACTCATGCCATTACATTCTGGACCAATTGAAGCTTCGAAGTGGTCTTCAAGGGCAGCCCTATAAAGAGCACTCATATAGAATTATAGTAGGCATCTGAGTAAGAGTTAAGAGATGGCTTATGGGAGATATTAGTCCTCAAGCATTTGAGAGGTTGTCATATAGAAGAGGGAGTAAATTTATTCTCCAAAGGTTAAAACTACAATGAAATAAGTTCAGACTCAGCATTACAAAATGCTGGTTTATACAGAGGTGTTAAAACCGACATTGTACAGATATTTGTCAAAGAAGCTCCGATGATCTCTGCTCTGAGTAAGAGATTGAACTAAATGATCTCTAAGAACCCTCCCAATTTTGTGAATTGATTACATAGTAAGTTGATAATAAAGACAGAAGGCAACTGCTGCATAGAAAATATTGAATTAGATAAGGTAAACTCACTAGAGCAGTGATGGCAAACCTTTTCGGCACCAAGTGCCCAAACCAGGACACATGTGCATGTGTGTGTGCCGGAGTGCCAGAAACACGAAGACCAGCTGGACGGCATGCACATGCCTGTTTTTTGGGCCGTTTCCGGGCCATTTTCAGGTCATTTTTTGAGCCGTTTTCTGTTTGTCTTGAAAAACAGCCTGAAAATGGCCTGAAAAACAGCCTGTTTTTGGGGTGGTTTTTTGGCCTGTTTTCTGGCACTCAGGCGCCCAGAAAGACCGGCTGGCTGGCGTGCTTGTGTGCACTGGAAACCAGAAAAGCAGCTGGCGATGGCATGCGTGCCCATAGAGTGGGCTCTGTGTGCCACCTCTGGCACGTGTGCCATAGGTTCGCCATCACGGCACTAGAGTCTTCTAAATATTTTGGAGATCCCTATTCCCAGCCATGGGAAAACCAAGGGAGTATAGAAATTGTAATTGAACACATGTGGACAGCTCCTCGCTGTCTGTTCCTGGGCTAAACTATGAATACCCAGAAGCTTGGTATATTCCCAATTCAAGATCTATCCAAGAATGTCACTTTGAACAAAATGCAGTTGTTCATGACTGATGTTTCATGATGATATATACCGTGTAGTGTGTGTGCACGCACATGCGTGCCCGTGTACAGGTAGTCCTCAATTTATGGTCACAAATGAGCCCAAAATGTAGGTTGCTAAGTGAGAAATGTGTAAAGTGACTTTTGCCCCATTTTACAACTTTCCTCGCCACATTTATTAAGTGAATCACAGCAGCTCTTAAATTAGTAATCCGGTTGTTAAGTGAGTCTGATTTCCCCATTAACTTGGCTTGTCAAAAGGTCGCAAAAAGAGATCGTTTGACTCCAAGACACTGCAACTGTCATAAATGTGAGTCAGTTCTCAAGCATCTGAATGTAATTCCTTGTGACTATGGGGATGCTGCAACGGTCTTAAGTGTGAAAAATGGTCGTAAGTTGTAACTTTGAACGGTCACTAAATGAACTATTGTAAGTCGAGGATGGATCGATGACATCAGCAAATATTGCAGGCCCAATTGGCAAAAGAAAGCTCAGGACCTTATAGGTTGGAAACATGCAGAAGAGGCCTTCATCCTGCAGTGGATAAGACAATGGCTAAAATGATAGTTTTATACACACACACACACAGTGTTGTCTTTCCTGCTAATGGAAAGATAACGAGGTAATTAATCATTGTATATCCTGAATGTTTATTTCAGATTTCTTTATCCCCAGTGGCTAGTAACACTTGTAGCAGTTTTAAATATATTGAACCTGGCACACTGGGGCACTTCTATTAACCACTTGGGCATTTCTATCAACCACTTAGGCAGTATGTCAAGATGAACTTTTCAGCACGTGGCAGCTCATCTCAAATTGTTGGTTAATGTTTCAAACGGACACTGTCTGTTTCAAAAGGCATCATGGCTTTAATTGCAATATCGGGAATGAAACCTTAGTTTTAAATGCGCCTATCCATAATTTTGGTAACTAACCATCCAAATCAAGTTCCACTTTGCTCTTAAGTATAATTCTTTCTGTAATTTCAGTTCCCTGGTTTTCCTTATATTAGTCTGGTTTGTTTATGTGTGTGTAAGTTGCGGTCTCTGCATGCTTTGGGCCTGGTGCTCCCCCTCAGAACCTGGGATATTTGCATAGTATGATCAAAAAAGTCAAGAGGTGGTTGCAATGGTATGGTTTAAGTTCCACCTAGGTTTTTTTTTTTTTTACATGCAGGTGGTCTTCAATTGAGCCCAAAAGTTTTGTTGCTAAGCAAAGCAGTTGTTAAATGAGTTTTGCCCCATTTTACGACTTTTGTTTCCACAGTTGTTAAGTGAATCATTGCAGTTGTTAAGTGAGTCATGCGGTCATTAAGCAAATTTGGCTTACCCCATTGATTTTGCTTCTCAGGAGCCAATTGGGAAGGTTACAAAGATTACACTCCGGGAGAGTGCCACAATTATAAATACATGCCAGTTGCCAAGCATCCGAATTTTGATTTGAGGCCATGGAAATGCTGCAATGGTCATAAAGTGTGAGAACCAGTCATAAGTCACTTTTTTCAGTGCTTTTGTGACTTTGGTCACTAAATGAATGCAGTTCCCAGAAAAGTCTGCTTTTGTAGGATGACATTTGTTTCTAACTTTCAGAATTTGTATTCCTGAAGTTCATTTGACAAGAAATATATGGACTTTGATCTCTGCAGGTGTGTATTGAAAAGGTGCCTTTTCTGAAAATACACATTTGATGCTGCCTACCTCAAACCATGTGATGGTTCTGAGGGTGTACAAAAAGAAGAAAAATACAATGAATGCAAACATAATTAATTTTGTTAAGACATACTGAGGCAATCCGAAATCTTCGTTACCTATGGACTCACACTCTGACTTAGGGAAAGAGCCAGGTCTTAACTTCTTTCCTGAAGGCCTATAGCAGAGGTCCCCAACCCCCAGACCATGGACCGGCACTGGCCCGTAGTATGCCAGCAACTGGTCTGTGCCAACGAGCAAAACCCCAAGCAGCATGTAAAACCATAACCCCTCTGGTCCACAGAATAACCATGGAACCGGCACCTGGTGCCCAAAAAGTTGGGGGCCACTGGCCTATAGACTTAGGCCCACTGTATGTTGGGTGCTGATCATTCCACCCAAACTGCAGTTAAGAATTCATTGGTTTACTAGTATAAACTACAGTCACTACATTTAAAGAAAAAGCACTGAATAAGAACTGCAGCATTATTAGAAGTTTTTGGATGGCAAGACAAAAAGTAAGAAAATACATGACAAAAATCAAGAGCCACTTTGGTGTAGTGGTTCAGGCATCAGGCTAGAAACCAGGAGACTGTGAGATCTAGTCCCACCTTAGGCACAAAGCCAGTCACTTTCTCTGGGCCCTAAGAGGGAGGCATTGGCAAACCACTTCTGATCTTTGCCAAGAAAACCATAAGGACTAGTCAAGACAGTCACCAGAAGCTATAAAAAAAATACAACAATGATGATGAAGGATCAATGTCCTTTCATTTTAATTACATTTATTCATTGTAGTTTAATTGTTTACTTCACATTCATTTAATAATATCCCCCTTTAACATGTTTAGAAAGAAAAATTGCTGTCAAATTCTGGAGGGGCTTAAGGCAGTGATGGTTAACCTTTTCGGCACCGAGTGCCGAAACTGGAGTGCACACACACGCCGGGACACCAGAACCTGGAAGAGAGCAGCTGGCTGGTGTACATGCACACAGAGAGAGCTCTGCATGCCACTTCTGGCATGCGTGCCATAGGTTCGCCATCACGGGCTTAAGGGATACCCCCAAAACTTTTAGGGGCTCACAGAGAACCCATGGGGGTTGACTTGTACTCAGATTGTCCATCTGTAACATAAAATTAAATTTAAAAACTGGCTTGTGTAATTACTCAAAATTTCCACACCTTGCTGGGGTTTTTAACCTCTCTGATGCTTATGTGCCATCCAGTCAGTGTCAAGTCTTAGTGATTACCTAGATAAATTTTCTCCAGGATTAACTTTTCTACATCTGATAAGAGTAGATACGAATCCCTTTCGTGTGTCCTAATTATCTCTATACACACGGTTACCCATGGTGACCTGAGAAAAAGTTTTCAGAGAATGAAATCAGTGAAATATCTAGAGGGACACTTAACCAGTAAAAGACTGATTCAAGCCATATCAATTAAATAACAGTCTGACCACTGTAAAATGTTGCTTTTCTGGATACCTTAAGGGGTTGTTCTTTAAGACTAATTATCCATAGAAAAGATGACTTAGAGGAAATTTCTCTGCCAGATTGTTAACTTGGAGGTGTTATGAGTCTGTCAGCCAAGGAGAACCAGGAGATGGACCTTTTTTGATGTAGCCCCTGCCATCTAAGAACGTTCTCCTTAGAAATCAGAATGACCTGACCCTGTTGGCCTTTCATAAGACCATGAAGCCTTGCTTAGCTGCCCAGACCTAGGGCCCAGGGGTGAAATTCAGCAGGTTCTGACAGGTTCTGGAGAACCGGTAGCGGAAATTTTGAGTAGTTTGGAGAACTGGCAAATACCACCTCTGGCTGGCCCCAGAGTAGAATGGGAATGGAGATTTTGCAATATCCTTCCCCTGGAGTGGGGTGGGAATGGAGATTTTGCAGTATCCTTCCCCTGGAGTGGGGTGGGAATGGAGATTTTGCAGTATCCTTCCCCTGCCACGCCTACCAAGCCACACCACGCCACTCCCACCAAGCCATGTCCACAAAACCGGTAGTAAAAAAATTTGAATTCCACCACTGCTAGGGGCTCAAGTAGGTTAAGGGCCCCATTTCTTAGCTATGTAACATCCATGGTAATCATCTTGCTTGACCACCATGTACATTTTTTTTAGTGATTTTATAATGTGCACCACCCAGAGTCGCTTGTTGAGATAGGTGGCTATGGAAATAAAATAATAGATTGGCACAAAGGAAAGTGAAAATATAACCAAGAATTGAAAAATACTTGAAAACCTCAACTGCATGTCCTCAGCAAAAATAGTGAACATCAGGAATGACAAAGTCCAAGGAAACCGCCAGCCTGGCTAATAAATGATGCTTAGAAAAATAACAGAGGAAAAGCTTTTTTCAGAAGATGGAAGTCTTGTCCAAATGAGGTCACTACCAAAAAAAAAAAAAAGACCTTCCAGAAAGGGTTACAGTAAGGGATGCTAAAAAAAACTTTGTTGAAAATATAATCAATAATAATAAAATCCACAATACATTGAATGTAAACGCCTTAGAAATAGGAGGATGGCTAGGGAAGCTACTGGATCATTGAATGACAAGATGATTAATGGGAGTACCCTGTGGAAGGTCAGACAATTACAGAAAAGCTGAATGTAATTTTTTTGTGTCTGGGTAGATACCTGTTCCTGAACTGATTCCTCCCCCCGCCCCGCCCCCCCAGAAAATATGTCCCAAGAATAATGTGCTTCAACCAAATAATAATGGCAGAGAGAGATTTTAGGTCTTAGTGGCGATTTAAGAATGAACTCTTGGAAACTCAAATGTGGATTTGCTTTTAAGGTTCCAGCAAAAATGGGTAACATTGTATGGCAGCTGGTATAGCTCATTGAAATATTGCCAGCAAAATGCTAGGTTTGCTTGTTTTTTTAAAAAAGTATTGGATAGTTAGCTTTAATTTCTGTCTCAGGTAAATCGATGGAAGGCACAGTGAATGATAAAATCATGAATGTCAATGAAAAATAGGCCTTGATTAAGATTAGAGAAATGCAAAATTAAAGAGAGAGGCTCATTGACTCAAGCGCTAGGCTTTGATCACTTGAAAGAAATATCTCCATCAGCTTTGGGCTCCACCCTAGGAGCCTCATGTCCCAGCTTCAACATGAAAGCCATTGGAATAAAGTGCCAAAAACTCTGCTGGTCACACTTGCTTTATTCTATTTTCCCAAACATGGAAGAGAATATATGTTTCTCCAGTGTGTATAGAGTTGGGGAGGGCGTGGCAGGGAACAAATCAGCTGCAAGCAAGTAGCTTGAACAAATGCAAACTTCAGAGCAGTGGAAAAAAATTAACAATTTCAAAGCTCTTTTTCTATTTCTTTTCTCCTCTCTTCCAGAGAAGAGCAGTGCATACAAAGGAACAATACTAAAAAAAAAAACCCCACCCACATAAATACAATTGGCAAAGGATCAATAATTTTAGTATTGGAGTTTAAATGTGCCTTGTTTTGGAAGGGACTCAGAAATGTCTGTGAAGAATTCTTATTATCCTGTAGATTTCTTAAGGGTACAAGCTGCTAGAGTACACTGCATTTTTAACTCAGTAGAACACAGGAAGTGTCTGTTTTTTCTAGTTTTATGAATGGTGAGGCAAAGTTGTTTATTCATAAATTATAAATGCTTGGTTGTTGTTGATTTCTTCTCTTAATCTATTTTCATGACTAGATAGCCAGTCTTTGGAATATTCTGTTGTCTGCAGTGATCCAGTCCTCTCAACTTGTAAACCAGAGTTCTTTATTTTTATCTTTCCTTTCCTTTTACAGCACAATCCTTTGTATTCCTATCCAAAATCAAGTCATGTTAAAGTAAGTAATATGTGTTGCCAAATATTGATTTATTTGCTCCTGGAACTCAAGTCACGTGTATACTGATCCCTTTCCCTGTCCCTCTTCATTTTTTCCCATACTACAATCCTGTGGAGCAGATTGTCCTAAGAAAAGGTGATTGGCCCAGAATCATACAATCAACTTGCTGTGGCTGATTGAAAACAGAATCCCCCTGTTCTCCAGCGCGCTGCTTGGAGAATCCAAAGCGTGGGTAATGTTCACGTTGAGCTTGTCAGAGACTGAGTGTATCACTTTAAATTTTCTGCCTCGGTTCCGCCTCCTCGGCTCGACTAGTGTCAGTTTAGTTCACTCAGTCGAGTGGAAGAGACTGAACTTTTGGCTTGCTCTGACAACCTCATTGTTCTTCATTCTCCACGCTTTGGATTTTTCTCCATTATTCCATTTCTTCTATTGACTTATTTCACCATTCTTCAATTGGACTATTCTGGACTTGTGAGGGTTGGGTGAGTCTTCCCTGGGTTCCCTGCCCTCCTTGGAGGCTTCGTGCCTCACCTGCTGAACTATTTGACAGATTGCCTATTCAGGAATTTAATAAGACGTCTAGCCTGAAGCTTGCTGCCTCACTAGCGTCTTCAGCGGCTGTCCCCTTTGTATTTCCCGCGCCTCGCTTGCCGCCTATGCCTTGCCTGCGTTCCTGTTTGAAAATAATTCTTGCCGCCTATTCAATCTATACCGGGCTTCTGGAGCGGAATCACCTGAGCGACCGCCAGATTGTGCCCTGCGCTTTATTTATCGGTGGCCGATCGACCCCCGGTGGCATTCGATCTGGGCAGCGCAGGGTATCGTCTGCTGGCTAGATTCGGAGCGTTTTTTTGCAGCAGACAGCTGTGGTCATTCTCTTTAGGCCTGCATTGGCTGGTGATAGGACTTCGTCCATCCAAGTTCTGTGACTTACCTGGAACACCGAACCTTATTTACCTGTACTTAAGCTCCTCCCCTTCCTCGTTTCTGCCTTTAAAAAAAACCAGTTAATTAGTTAGTTGTTTATTCCCTACAATTCATTACTATCATCAATTCCGACTTACCTTTCAATGGCGGACCTCAAACTCTCCTCCGACTCCGATGTCTCTGATGTTCAACCTGCTGTTGATCCAGTGTCTGTAAAAAAAGTGAACAGGTCACGGTCAAAAAGACCTCCACGGGCAGCTTCTGCCCCTCCATCTTCTTCAAAACAACCCTCCACTTGCGGTCCTTCGTCAACCAAGGAGTAACAGAGGCGTCATAAGGCCCTAAAACGTCAATTCCTGGTTGCGCAACAGAAGGCCTTGGCCGCTGACCTCAATTCATCTCCAGCTGACCATGCTACTGGTTCTGACTCGCAGACCCAGATTGTCACTGAGACCCAACCAGCTTCGGGGAGGCTTGGCTTATCATCTGTTTCAGATGGAGCCACTTCCGTGGCCTCCCTTCTTCCACCAGGATCAACTAGTCACCGATCCCTTCCCCGGGCCGCTCCGTCGTCTACTTATATTCCAACAGCGGCCGGTCTCAGACATGGCGAGGACTCCCGTTCTGATACACCGATGGATGTTCAGTCCATTATGGCGGCCACCATCTCTAACCTTATGGCTGCGGGCGCCTGGCCTCCTTCTCCTGTCATGAGTTCACACCATCATAACCGGAATCCGACGGCAAATGTCTCCAGCCGTTACCATGATTACGAATCCTATCAGGACTCGGCCCACAGTGAGGACTCAAATTGGGAGGACGATGAATTTTGAGATTCAGAGTTTTCGGAGGACAACAGCCTCCTGCCAGATAGAACCCCGGTCATGCGACTCTTTCGCCCGGCTTTGTTCAAATTGTTATTGCACAAAGCAAAGGTTTCCACTAATTTGGTGGATCCTCCAGATCAGCAAGTAGCATCTTCGTCGTCGCTGCCTTCTGACGGTCTATTCAATGTCCAGACGACAGCTCAGGATGTGATTCCCTCTCCTCAACTATTTTCGGAAGTAATCAAAAGACCCTGGGGCCTACCAGCTTCCTTGCCGGCTCCTAACGGCCTGGAACGGAGGTTATACTGTGCTGCTCCTAACCTCGAGGAGATGCTACAACTGCCATCTGTGGACGCCCCAGTTGCTCACCTAACGGCATCCTCGGTTCTCACTGGCGATGTGGCGGACGGACTAAGGACTGAGGACCGGCAGGCGGAGGTCGTCCTACACAAGAATCACCAAGCGGCGGCTTGGGCGGTCAGGGTGGCAACATCTGCGTCCTTTTTCAATCGGGCCTCCATCATATGGCTCCGGCAGTTACAGGACCGCCTTCCTCAGGACGATAAGCGTTTACACCAAGATATTAATAAAATCGTAGTGGCTGCGGAATTTTCCGCTGATGCATCCCTGGATTCCGCCAAGTTCGCCTCTCGATCTCTTGCCACAACTGTAGCCTCGCGCCGCCTCCTGTGGTTAAGGCAATGGAAGGCGGATAACAAGTCCAAATGGCAGCTGACTTCCGTCCCCTTCAAGGGGTCAAACTTATTTGGTGCCGCGCTTGACCCCATCCTCGTTGAGGATAAAGACAAGCGAAAGGTGATGCCAACCTCCTTCTGGCGGGGAGATTGTCGCTATTCGCCATACCCTCAACGGCCGCCCTTTCGGAGGGAGTCCGGGACCAGTGGGTCCTACCAGTTCCGATCATCCTCTCAGGGATTCTACAGACCGCCTGACAGGTCTAGCTTTCGGGACCGCAGCTGTCGACAGCCTTCCTTCAGGAAACCCTCCAGGGGCTCGGGCAACTGCCCCTTCCGGAGGGGAAAGTAACGCCCACCATTCGGCTCCCATTGGCGGCCACCTTCACCTCTTCGCAAAACAATGGGAGCATACCACCACAGATGCGTGGGTCCGCCAGACCATTGGCTTGGGCCTCAGCCTAGAATTCAGTTCTCTACCCCCTCCACAATTCATCAGGTGTCCTGTTCCATCCAACCCGACGAAGCGGGACTTGTTCGAGACGGAGATTCAACATCTCCTGGACATTCGGGCCATAGAGCCGGTTCCCCCTTGTCATCACGGGACCGGCTTCTACTCCGTCTTTTTCCTGGTGGCCAAAAATTCTGTGGAGTGGAGAGGAATCCTGGATCTGAAGGCACTCAACCAGTTCATCACGTATCGTCAATTCAAAATGCAGACGCTACGATCGATTGTGGACTGTATTCGACCCGGGGACCTGATGACTTCCATCGACTTGAAGGAAGCGTACCTGCACATTCCAATCCGTGCGGCGCATCGTCACTTCCTATGATTCTCCTTCAACGGCCAGCATTTCCAATACCGGGCTATGCCCTTCGGCCTGTCGTTGGCCCCGCAAGTCTTTACCAAGGTGTTGGCCGCCGTGGCAGCCTCTCTCCGACTGATACCCATCCGGATTTATTGTTACCTCGACGACATCCTTATCCTTTCGTCGACGCCCGAGCTCGCCCTGAAGGATCTCGAGTTGGTAATGGCCACTCTTCGGTCGCATGGCTTCACTCTGAACGAGAAGAAGAGCCATCTTCATCCCACTACTTGGATTATCCATCTTGGGGCGATCCTGGACTCGTGGCTGGGTATGATTTTTCTGTCAGAGGATCGCTGCCTCAGCATTCGCTCCCTGGTCCTCCAGGTTCTGTCAATGACCCGGGTGCCTTTTCTGGTCCTGTCGACTCTTTTAGGAAAAATGATATCCTGCATCTTCATTGTTCCTTGGGCCAGGTTCCACTACAGACCTCTGCAATGGTACCTGCTGCCCTTTCAGAAGACACATCGCAGCAACTCCAGGTCTCGGGTCTGGCTACCTCAGTCAGTTCGCGATTCCCTACTTTGGTGGACCTCGCGATCCGTGCTCTCCGGGTGTTCGTTTCGAAGCCCCCCGCGTGTGACAGTGACCACAGATGCGAGCCTGATGGGCTGGGGTGCCCACCTTCAGAACCAGGTCACACAAGGTCGATGGTCTCCAGCAGAAGCAGCCAACGACATCAACTGGCTGGAGCTTCGCGCAATCAGACTCGCGCTGTCGCACTTCCAGCCTCTATTGGAAGACCAACACGTCCGCATTCTCACGGACAACATGATGGCAAAAGCGCACGTAAATCGAGAGGGAGGAACACAATTGGCCTTGGGATCCATTGGTCTACGCTTCTTGACCCTTAAGGTCGTGTTCCTAATTGCGGTGACATCAGCTCGACGGATATCTGAATTGGCTGCCCTGTCAGTTCAAGAGGATTTGTGTATATTCCATTCTAATCGAGTCGTACTCAGGATGGATCCATCTTTCCTCCCAAAAGTCAATTCGATTTTCCACCGCACGCAGGAGCTGGTCCTTCCGGATTTTTGTCCAGACCCTAGACACCCGTTGGAGGACCAGTGGCACACCCTTGATGTTTGGAGGGCTCTCCGTAGATACATCAAGAGGACCTCATCATTCCGTCGTTCTGAAGCTCTCTTTGTTTCTTTTCTCCCGGCGTTTCTGGGCCAAAAAGTTTTGTCTACTACGATCGGTCGATGGTTAAAAGCCTGTATCTGTAAGGCCTACTCCGCGTCAGGCAAGCCTCCGCCAGGCAAAGTACTTCCTCATTCTACCAGGAGTGCCTCCACCTCAGCTGCGTGGGCAACTCAAGCCTCGGTTTCAGAGATTTGTAAAGTAGCCACCTGGACCACCTTATCACCGTTCATTAGGCATTATAAGATCGATACCTTTGCGGCTGCTGATGCTTCCTTTGGGCGATGGGTTTTACAGTCAGACGCTGCTCCAGTGCCTCTTCCAGACCTGACTGGAAACCCCCCCTGACTAACTTGCTTGGGTATATCCCACACGTTGGTTTGCTTACCTGAACGTTCCTTCTCGGCGCGCTGATGGAGAATCCAACCCCTCCCTACCTTAAGCATTCAGGTCCGGGATTTTTTTGTTGACTTGGGACTTCTGTCTGCTTCTTTCTTGTTCTTCGTGAATTAAACTGACACTAGTCAAACAGAGGAGGCGGAACCGAGACAGAAAATTTAAAGTGATACACTCAGTCTCTGACAAGCTCAATGTGAACATTACCCACGCTTTGGATTCTCCATCAGGGCGCCGAAAAGGAACGTTCAGGTAAGCAATGTTCGTTTTAATTCAGTATGTTAATTACCATCACATTTCTGAGTGGCGTGGTAGCCTAGAGATGGCCTAGTTAATAAGGAGGCATTGTGTTCGATCCTAGGTAGCGGTAGATATTTCTCTCTCTGATTGCAAAGAGAAAATATCTGCTGTGAGCTCCGTGTAAGCATCAGGAAGGGCATCCAGCCACTAAACATTCAGCTCCATTCAGTTAACCCAGCTCCACCCCAATGCAAGGGATTACAGAATAATTAAAAGAAACAGAATTACCATCACAGTTCAATTCCAAAGTTCACTTTGGCTTATTATTAGCTTTCATACTTTACAAGTAAAGCAGGCTTAAGCGACTCTGGAATTTAACCATCTCTTAACTGAAGTTTTTTTTGGGGGGGGGGAATTCCTGCTCCTGGTAAATACTTGTGAATTTCATTGACTTTGAGAAAATGCTCCAAAGGTCAAAATGGATTATGATAAATTAATGAACATAACTGAATTGATATTCCAATATAAATTTGACTTAGTCTTGTATCTGGATAGAAGCCACATAAGCTTGTTGATTAAGATTTTTATAATGATTCTAGTACAGGGGAAAAATAATATGCAGATTTATCCATTGGATTGGATTTAATCAGAAACTGTCATTGTCAATTGTTTTGATTGGATGATTGATTGATTGATTGATCGATCGATCAATTGATTATACGCGATCAAGTCTGTTTCAATTTTAGTGATCACATAGACAGACCTTCTCTAGAAGTATCTGTGTACAATGTGGCTCTTTGGGTCTTCTAACTATATACCCATCACAACTGTAATTGAGTCTGTCCATCTTGTTACATATCTTCTTCTCTTTTCTTCTATCATCTATGGACTTCTAAAGCAAGCTGGACTTTTGCATAATGTGTCCAAAATATGATAATTTGAGTTTGTCATTTTTGCTTTGAACAAGAGCTATGAATTGATTTGTTCTATGATCCATTTGTTTGTTTTCTTGGGTATTTTCTAAAGTCTTTTCCAATTCCATGATTCAAAGTGCTAATACTCTCTCTATCCTGATTTTTCAAAGTCCAGCTTTTGCTTCAATAGAAAGTCATGAGAGAATTATTATTATTATTATTATTTTTAATTTGATTTATATGCCGCCCTTCTCCGGAGACTCAGGGCGGCTTACAATGCGTTAAGCAATAGCCTTCATTCTTTTTTATATTTTTATACAAAGTCAGCTTATTGCCCCCACAAACTGGGTCCTCATTTCACCTACCTTAGAAAGGATGGAAGGCTGAGTCAACCTTGAGCCTTGGAGAGATTCGAACCAGCAGAAATTGCAGGCAGCTGTGTTAATGACAGGGTGCACCAAACCACTGTACTATCAAGGCTCTTATTCCCTCTGTGGACAGATTGTAGCATCAGAATATTTTTTCTATGGCCTCTATTGCTATCCTACCAAGTACTAATCTACAACATGTATCTTAATTGCTGCATCCTGATAATCAGTCCTAAAAGGGAGACGCTATCCACTACCTTGGTATCTATGTTGTTAGTTCAACTCAGTTATACACGTTCTGATACACAATCAGAAATGGGTTTCTGCTTAAAATATCCAAATTCTTTCTTTCCCACCAAGTTTTCCTTCTTGTCTGTCTGTCTGCCTGTCTGTCTGTCTGCCTGCCTGTCTGTCTGTCTACCGCTCAGAGAGGGCTGTAAAGTACTGTGAAGAGATATATAAGTATAAGTGCTATTGTTATTGCTATATAAGTCTAAGTTCTATTGCTATTGCTACCTACCTACCTACCTACCTAATTTATATTGTTGCCATATATCCAGAAAACTCTGGACAGTGACAGAATATCATTCCATTACAAGTTTTGTAACTATTGTTAATAGCCTTGATAGTTTATAAAGATCGACTTTACATTGCAATATAAGATTGTTAAATTGTAGTCACAAAACATGCATCAGATACTGTTTTTGCTTTGTGTTATAACAGGTTCATTTTTGCTACCAAATAAATTATATTTGGGATGCAAGTGAAATTACCCTGTATATTTGTAAAATAAAAAACCACCTTATAGATTAATAGTCATGGTATATGCTAAACGTGATATGATACAGCTTAAAAATCAATAGTTTCTCTAAACCTTAAATTAATTATTGTCCTAGAGAAAGAGAATTTGACCTTAAAACTTTTATTTGCAACTTCATTTGTTTTCATCTCTGCCATCTCTTCACCTCAAATTAAAGAAGCAAATTGTCTCTTCTTTTCTTCTTTTCTCACAAGGTCCTTCTAGTAATTACACAGACACACTGAGTTTCTGTGAAGAAAAGCAAAATAAGAATCTACAAAAAAAAAAAACACCCTATGCATATTTTTATAGTCCACTTTGTAATATGTAACTAAAGTTTGCAACTGTAGAATTTTTATAAACTATGCCATTGTTATGCCAGTGACGGTGATGCTTATAGAACTGAGGTCCATAGTGAAATTCAATAGATTCAAGAGTTTAATTCTTACCACTATTCTTTCTGGAGTTAAGCACAGGGTCAGCTTATTAGAATTACAGTTAGGGTCTTGACACCTCTCATATATCAAGGTTGCTATGTTATACTTGAAAGAACATAATAGTAGTAGTTTATACTTTGAATGATACTCTTTTCTTCCTTCTTATTATATTTCATCCTTATCACTTGCGAAGTAATTTTCCCTTGCAATAACTTTCTTCATAGATGTGTGCATGCTTAAACAGTCTAATCAACATTCTATTTAAGGTTTATGTATCCATGGGATTCTTTCTCTTTGCTCACCTGGGTGCAAAAGATCAGTGACTCACACTAACCTACTGAGTCTGAAATAAGAGGACTGTTGTGGGATCTCCTCCAGTTGTTTGTATTTTTTGGATGAGCTTTTCAATCACAATTTCCCTACAATTCTCTGTAGTGTACTTGAATACTATTGGCATGGTAACTGTTTATTGAATAAGAGAATTCCAATTTTGATTCAGATACTCTTTTTATTATTATTATTACTTTAATCAGGTTCAGTTTGTTTGTGGTTTTTGTTGTTGTTGATACGGCATTTACATCAAGAAAAATAGTGGGATTCTTGTTAGTGTATAATTAGGATAGAACTGACCTGATCAGATCATCATTGTATTTAATAGCTATGACTCTCTATTGTTTTTCTACAGAGCATAAATACTAATTTTAATGCAGCTTGTTTTGCTGCAAAAGAAATTGAAATTTATTTCTTAAGCTTTTTTCCTTCTATCTGTGACATGCGGTATTTCCATTGAGACGTTAAGTCTCTCAACAAATCTTTAGTGTTCAGTTTTGAGACAGAAAATGTTAAAATTCTTGCTAGCACAAGCCCAAAGATACTAGGCTTGATATTCTTGATGTTCTTCAAGTGGAAAAGACTTTTCAGCTTTTATTTATGAGGAAGCTACTAAACTCAGCTCAATGAATAGAAGAGAAATGACTTTGGATAGTTAGCCCCTTGCTTGCCTTTTAAGAGAAAATAAAAAACAAAAAAATAGCCAATTTTTAAAAAACCCAAGCAGCTTCGTTTTTTTTAAATTAAAGGGCAATTTAATACTGCAGATAAATCACATACTTGTTATATATCTTGACCCTATAAAGTCATTTTCATATATCTCATTGTCTCTCTCTCTTCCTCTCCCCCTCCCCTTCTTCCTGTATCTCTCTCTCTCTCTCTCTCTCACACACACACACACACATACACACACACATACAATCTACGTATCTAATAAAAATAGTTTTATTTAACTCTTGCTGATAAACTCAGTAGGAAAGCATCTCATTAGAGTTTTTAAGAGCTGATGCCTTCTTTCTCTTCATCTATTATTGTTTATTATAACAGAGAACCTTTAACTTGGCTGTGTGGCCTGAAAGAACATCTGCATATATTAACTCAGAATATTCAATCCAAACAAACTTGATTGAAGGACTGCTGTTGACAAGCTTCTTTGGCATTCAAGACTATTAAACAACATTATTATTGTAGTAGTAGGGTTTCTTTCCCCCCCCTTAACAACAGTATTGATTGTTGTAAAAATTTCACTCTCTTTAAAAGCCTAACCCCCCCCCAATATTACTATAAGAGGAAGGAAGACACACAAGATATATTACTGAATATAGTTTGTTATTACAGTGGTAGTTCGGTACTCATCATTAATTAGTTCTCGGAGGGGGGGGTGATGAATCCCAAAAACTATGATTAGCGAACAAATTTTTCTCATACGGAATAATGCAGTGAGTTACAAGGCAACCAACACCAACAAGTTCTAGTTTGTGCGTTGAGTACCAAACAAACAATGAGTACCAGGACAAAATTTTCACATCAAAATGCATTGCGTACTAAATTCAATGAGATTCAAAGAAGTTGAGTATCAAGGTTACACTGTGCAAAGTGTTGCAGAGTATACATTTTATGCTCAAAACATTCAAAATATTCTTCTGAATGGATTGGTTGCTTCAGTGAAAGACAGTGCTACTATAGCATCTAAGTAACATACAAAAATATTGATTGTTATACCCCACCCTCATATCCACGGGGATGTTAATACCATACTCTTCAAGACAATCTTGTTCACAAATGAATACTATGGTATTTTGAATAATATTATATTGCATGAGGAAAGATAGAATAAAAATGTTATTACCCTGAATTTTTATCCCAATTTCCTTTAAAGAAGACATGTTCACTTTTATATTAAGAACAGAAGTAAATTGGAGGTAAATTGATGTTATGAAAGTTGATATGCCCAGCATCGTTGTCTGTTTCACTATGGGGTGATATACTATATTTATATTCTAGTCATTCTGATTAGATTTACTTTGTACATACAAATTACTCTGAGCTTATTTTATGCAGATGATTAATCTCTTATATCCTCCAGGATTGCTTTAAACTACATTTCTGAAGTAGAGGATGAACACTGCATGAAGACTTTAAAAAATACAGTAGAAGCAGAAAGATTCCGATAGTGAAAAAATTAATATTCTTCTACAGCTCCAAATGAAAAGGAAGATTTGAATAGTTATACTATATATGTTTCTGGTATAGAAACAAATCCAACCATGGGGAAGGTTTTTGGGGGTTGGGTTACTTTAAAGATAATAAAGGCGATCGTTTGTCTTGTAGAATGAAATTAGATATTATATATTCACTTTTGTCGTTGTACTTTTATTTCCTGAAATCTCTGTCATCTTATGTATTGTCTGTGATTTATGACATATGCCCGGACAGTTTCAACCTAATACAAATTCTTGTAAAAAACACAAGAGCTTGTTTCATGAATATTTGTGTTTTATGCCCACTGTCAATGAGCATAAAAATCATCACTAGATAAATTTGATTTCTTTTTAGCTGCAGAAAATTCTTTTGTCTATTATCTCATCTCTTGGATGACTAAAAAAAATGACCTGCATTCCAATATAC
The DNA here is from genome assembly GCA_022577455.1 of Arizona elegans. Classification (NCBI taxonomy): domain Eukaryota; kingdom Metazoa; phylum Chordata; class Lepidosauria; order Squamata; family Colubridae; genus Arizona; species Arizona elegans. The sequence goes on from JAKOOJ010000005.1 coordinate 24,489,855, forward strand.
ACTGAAACCTGTAAAAACTTATTAGTGTTTCTCAATCTTTTCTTATTATGTTCGTGCTGTGACATTTTACCCAGCATGTAAACTGTAAAATTAAATGTGACTTTAAAGAACAAGTTTTGAAAGGGAAAAAGATTCTTGAATTCAATTAATTCTGTTGTGCTGATTGGTCTTGGTTAATAACAATTTATTTCATTTTTTTTCATGAGTTTGGTTTGTTTTTGTTTAAGGAAAATAAACTGAGCTTACTGTTGATTTGATACACTGACTTCTAGGTGAGTTTAGGAATTTCTAGATTAGAAATGTTTTTTTAAAAATCAGATGAAAAGGTTATCAATGCAGATTTGCTTTGTACAAACTATTGCATGTATTAAACAATACAGAAATTCTTGAGTTAAGCAGATATGAGAGTTAGTAGAGTGTTTAATTACCATATTTAAAAAGTACTGAATTGGTTCTTAGTTTTAAAGCTTAGTATTGCCCATAAACTCTCAAAAAATCAGTTGCCCAGAAAGTTGGGTAAATCGGTGCTGTAAAGAAATCAGTATGCTCTAAGGTGTCTATCATGCCCTAATGGATATCAGACCCACTTCAGAGCTATGATTTTGCACAGAAAAAAATCACTTGAAAAGTTAATGATGGTTATAGGCATATTACTCACTAATCCATGAGCTTCAGAATCACTGCAGTTGGGCAGAATGAATTAGTTGTTCTCCAATGGTCAAAGGTCCATGGGCTGGATTAGATGGAGTTTGATTTCTTTTGAAAGCACAGCCGGAGCAAAAGACTTGCTTTGCAAATCCCCCCCCCCCCGCCGCCCTAAAAATCATGCAAAGAACATACATAAAAACAAATGTACTTTTAGAACAATCGAGAAACGTGCTGAATTCACACCACATTTCCAGATTGACTTTCCTTCTGACTTTCTCCAGTACAGTTAAGCTTATAGCTAAAACATTTTTGCCAGGGGTGGGTTCTACTTACCTTTACTACCGGTTCGCAACGGGATCACACGTGCGCGATTGCTTCTGCGCATGCGCAGAAGCTTCTGCACATGCGCAAATAACTGATATCCAGGGCAGTGGGCGATGGGTGGGGCTTCCCGCCAGTTTTACTACTGATTCTTGCGAACTGGGGGCAACCCACCACTGATTTTTGCCCATCCTATATATTCCAACAGGATCCTTCCTTGAAATAGCGTGTCTAACAGACAAGATTTTCTTTTGTAACACCTATTCTGTGAAATTATCTCCCCCATGAGATTTGAGGGGCTCCAGTCTTTGTTGGCTTTCAAGCTATGAGGATCTAGCTATTCCCTCTGGAGTTTTTACACTTTTGCAAATTGGGCAGCAAAATAAATCTAATCAATTAATTAATAGTCTTCTCAACCTAAGAAGATCTCACATTTACAGGCAATATGAATCTGCTGAGCATTAGATGCATCCCTTTTTCATTTTGTTGAGTTCTCCCATGGTCAGGCTTCTTATAATCCATCTTCAGATTTGGAATTATGTCTTTGCAGCTTTGCAATTATTTTTCTAAATCACTAACCAGACATCCTGAAATTTTTAATCTAGCCACATTATAAACACTATTAGTTTTATGATTTAAAACTAACACTATTAGTTATATTTTAAAAAATCCTCAGGTATCTGTCAGTGTCATCTAAATTGTGAGGCCCATCTGTGTATGTTGTATTTTTGTTGTATTTTCTATCCATGTAATTTTTTGATAAAATTCAAAAGTGGTTTTCTCCCACACAGTATCAATGGAAATGTTTGCCACTATTGCCAAAGTAATCGTTTGCCTGCAGCATCTTCCTATATATAAATATAGTATTATATTTATTTTGTTGTGTATAGGTAAAAGTAAAGGTAAAGGTTCCCCTTGCACATATGTGCCAGTCGTTCCCAACTCTAGGAGGCGGTGCTCATCTCTGTTTCAAAGCCAAAGAGCCAGCGCTGTCCAAAGACATCTCCGTAATCATGTGGCCGGCATGACTAAATGCCAAAGGCTGGCTTGGGCTGGCTTGACTTAAATTTTAAATTGATTTTAAATTGGGTTGTTTTAATTTACGGCCAAAATATTTAATTATTTTAAATTGTTTTTAAATTTTGTATGTTCTGTTTTTTACTCTGGCTGTTCACCGCCCTGAGTCCTATTTGGAGAAGGGCGGTATAGAAATGGAAACAAACAAACAAACAAACAAATAAATAAAGGCGCATGGAATGCTGTTACCTTCCCACCAAAGGTGGTTCCTATTTTTCTACTTGCATTTTTTACGTGCTTTCGAACTGCTAGGTTGGCAGTTGTTGTGTATATATAATCATAATTATATTTCTGCTACCCAGTGTAGATGGCTTCTTGCTTTAGCTGGGCAGTTGAGATAGTCTTGGGTCAGTGTATAGCAATAGCAGCAAATGGATGATTTTTTAAAAAAAAATTTAAAAAATGGATTTTTTTGAATTTAAATTGGATTTTTAAAATTTTTATTAAATTTATTTTAATAAATTTAAATTTGGAGAAAAAATCTATCTAAAGATAGTTTTCTATCTAAGATACATTAATAATTTAGTTTATTCAGCATGAAATGGAGCTTAGTTATGTAGCATGAGGCTGTGTATTCTGCAATATTGGAACTGTCGGTGAGTCGCTGAGGAAAAAGATGACAGTTGCTCTTTAAAAATTATGATTTAAATTGACTTGATTTAAATCAAATCCACCTTGGCTTGCAGTACTGCATCCTAACCACTGCGTCACCACAGCTCTATAACTATAACTGTTATGTTAGTGCCTCTTGTAGACAGAGAAGTGGAAACCTGAATAGCACTTAACAGAAAATAAACACTGGACTCTCCAAGCTATAGAGAATCTGCTGAAATATATTCTTCCCAGTCCTTTAAGTATTCAGGGATAGGAGTTGAAAACAAAAACAGACTCTTTGGAGCCTCAGCAGTCGAAAGAGAACACAGTGTAATGCTCAATATGAAATATCTAACTGGTAAATGAATCAAGAGATTGAGATTTGTTCTGGTTTTGCACTAACAATATAAATGGTGACCATATAAACAACTATTTATGGAGTACTTTCTTGCTCCTTCCTTTCCTCTGATAAGACTTTTCAATGTGCAGAACTACTCTCCTGGGCAATGAGCAACATAGAAATCTGGGAGAGTTAGTGTATATATAAATATATATAGGCCTGAGAGAGATAATTCAGCAAATACTTTCTTTGGTAGGCTTCTCTTTGGGATCTGCTGTCTCCCTCAGCCTTCTTCTCCAACCCCCACACTTGCTGTTTCTTCAGAGCAGCTTTATGGTTAGCAGGCAGTTATAGTCCCACGCTGGTTGTATTCACAGGGAGGCTGGTGTTCCCCCTTCCCCACAACAGTCTTAAGGAAAGGCGGCTTTTGTTCACTCTATTCTAAATAATGGTCTGTTTTGATTTAGCCTTCATTTGTGTTTTTTACCATTTAAAAAATAGCAATATTTTAAAATGTCCCAGTCATGCTGACAGGATCACTGGAGCAGTACTAATGAATTAACAAGATATTGTTTTAATTAGAAGACAGAAACAGTACAGTAAATCTGACTCGTCAGGGAAAAAAAACCTCACCATACTTCATGTTTTGCAGATGCAAAGTCATGGGTTCAACCCAGAGCAATTTTATCACCGCTAGGAAATGGATTTCAAGATGCACAGTTACATTTTAAAATCTTGGAAAAAATACTAAATTAGCTAGATTTGCTGGGCAATTCCATTAGAAAGCAGTTTCATTTAGTATGCAATTTCTATTTTTTTTAATTGATTATCTAATGGATGTTTATTCAGGTGGAAGTGATGGTCTGGTATTAAATTCAAGTGTTATGAAAACACTTTTCACTGAAAAAATGAATGGGTAGGGCACTTGAAGTACAGGTAGTCCTTGACTTACAACCACAATTTAGTTCAACATTTATGTTGCTAAGTGAGATATTTGTTAAGTGAGTTTTGCCCCATTTTGCAACCTTTCCTGCCACAGTTGTTAAGTGAATTACTGCAGTTGTTAAGTTAGTAACACGGTTGTTAAGTGAATCGGGCTTCCTCATTGACTTTGCTTGTCAGAAGGTCACAAAAGGGGATCACATGACCTGAGACACTGCAACCATCATAAATAGGAGTCAGTTGCTAAGCATTTGAAATTTGATCACATGTCTATGGAGAAATTGCAACAGTCATGAGTGTGAAAAATGGTCATAAGTCATTTTTTCAGTGCCGTTGTAACTTTGAATGGACACTAAATGAACTGTTGTAAGTCAAAGATATATTCATTATACATAATATATGTATACCCTGTTTCCCTCAAAATAAGACATTCCCTGATAATAAGCCCTTTTGAGCGCATGGCAATAAGGCCAAGCGCTTATTTCAGGGTACAAAAAAATATAAAACAGCATCTTATTTTCGGAGAAACACGTTACATTATGTTAACAATTTGATCTTCTTAACAAGATTTAGGTTCTCATTGTAGATAAAATACTCAAAATAATTAGAACTTAACTTTTTTCATAGATTATTTCAGTTGCGAAGTCTGAATTCCATAAACCTAAACGTTCCAAAGTTGTAGCCATCCTGGTTTAGCAACTATGGTACTTAAGACCTAACTAAGCGAACTTTATATTTTCTTATATAAAACATATGTTTTCTTGTCATCCAGTCCTTCTTTATGAATGCTGTTTCAATCTGATTTAAATTTTTCATAGAAGGAAAATGTTAACTATCTCTGGGAATATTCCAAACCATTAAGTTTGTCAGCAGTTGCTTAATCATGTGTTGTCAATATAGACACAGAAGTTCTGTAATGTCAAAAGGTACTGTGCAATTTGAAAATGTCAGGCTGTGTCAGTTTTAAAAAGAACAAACATAAGAAAATCAAAGTGGTATTATGTCATCAGGCCAGGAGCTCATTCAAGGCTTTACTAATGGAGCAGGTTAAAAAAAAACCCTTCCAGTTGTATCTTTGAAGTTCTCTGCAATATGACAGGCATTAAATGCGTATTAATGATTGCTCCCAGAAATAGCTAAAAATTATTGAAGGAAATAAACAAAACAGGATTATTACTGCAATACTTCAGCACTTCTCACAATTTCTAGAAGCTGTTTTTGGTACTGGTATGAAATAAACAGAGGTTTTTTCATATCTGCCAGTCAGACAGTGGATCAATAAAACGGTACATAGCATATTGTGTTAAAATTTACAATGGCATCTGAATTAGGAAAAATGGTGGGTGACTTAACTTGTAAAGAATCATGTGTGTAGTTCTGTTTCATTCAGCGTTATAGCAGGATCATGTTAGTCCTTGGAAAATCTGAAGTCATAGAGATTGAAAGGGGTCATTCAGATCAGTAATTTCCATTTTATGTTCATTGGAACAATTCAGTTAAACAGCCCCAACAGATGATCAGTTCATTTATTAGATTCCTCCACACAGAAAGCAGCCAACCTCCTTTTCAATAATTAGTTTCGTATTGTTAGGGAGTTTTCTTAATATAAAATGACAAGTACCAAGGTTCATCTTATTTTGTGTATTCGACAACACGGAATAACAAATCCTGATCTTCTGTGTATCATCTTTTCAGGTACTATCATATCCTCTCTGAAATATCTTTTCTCAATGTCTTCTTTTTTTCAAAGACAGTGGTACTTTGGTAGTCATTAATTGGTTCCAGGAGGTGCAACAAGTAGCAAAAATGATGAATATCAAACAAATTTTTCCCATAAGGAATAATGTATTAGTCACAAGGCAACCAACACCGACAAGTTCTAGCTTGCATTGAGTACCAAACAAACAACCTGGAAAATTTATATGTCTAAATGCATCGTATACCAAATTCGACAAGTTTTCAAAGCAGTCAAGTGGTGAGGTACCATTTATCTAATTTATGCAACAGTTCTTAAGACATTTAGCTTACAGTTCCTCAGCCTTTGAATTTTAACTCACATTAATTTTGTAGAACTGTCCTAATTAGGTATATACATAAATACATGAATACATATTTTGAACTTACATTACAACTTATTCCTAAAAATATGTATAAGATTTCAGCTTTAGCTTGGCAATATTATATGAGCAGAGTTAGGAATAAATCCAATTCAACACAGATTTATTTTTGAGTAAATGATGTAGATTTAATTGATTCCATTGTTTGCACTAACTTTCCTTTCCACTGGAAAAAACAATAGAATGTCAATGCATAGGTATGATTGGGTTTTCATCAGTACCGATGTGGGAAATATTTAACAGAGAAAGCCAACATAGATGATGGAGAAGAAACATGGTTCTTAGAAGGTTGTTGTTGGGTGTTGTTAAATGAGAATTGTAAACATATAAAAAGTCTATTATTTATCTATTATTTCAAGAATCAATGGTATTTAGGCGAATTATGTAAATTAAGTAACTAGAAGTTAAGTAACATGAAGGCTATTGATCCTTTTCAGGGCACTCAGTATAATTTATTTGAAATGGTCCAGATAATAGAAATAATGGTCTCTATGTGGCCAGATAATCTAGGTCCTTGATGGGCGAACCTATGGCACGCGTGCCACAGGTGGTACGCGGAGCCCTCTCTGCTGACACGCAAGCCATTGTCCAGCTCAGCTCCACCACCCATGTGCGCATGCCACCCGCTGGCTAGCTGATTTTTGGGCCTCTGGCATGGGGGCATTACGCATGTGCAGGGGAGCATGTGTGCATGAGTGGCGGGTGGGGGGAGCACAGGGGTGGAAGCAGAGCGCCCCCCCCAGCCTGTTTTTAGTCTTCAGGGAGGCCTGCCAGGCCCAAAATGGGCCAGGGAGGTTGCACACGCATGCACAGGGGGAACAAGGGAGGTGTCGCGTGCACATGCATGGGGGTGGGGGAGCATGAGGGGGTCACATGCATGCACAAGGGAGGGGGAATGTGGGGGTGATGCGCACATACGTGGGGGGCATTGCATTATGGGTGTGGGCACAGGTGCACATGACACCCCCCGTGCTCCCCCCATTTTTAGCATGCGACAGCAAAAAGGTTAGCTATCACTGAACTAGGTCATCTTTTTCCAGCTTGGTACATTTCTGATGTTTTGAGGCTACTGCTTCCTGAATTCCTGATTTACCTCAGAATTTTAGGAGTTGTAGTCCCAACACATTTGGATGCTTTGAGTTGCACGAGCTGACCTACATATCATTGTATCATTACATCTATTAAAGACAATGCAATGTGCATTATTTCATTAGATTAGGGTCATAAAATCCCCAAAGATTTATTGATCTGGGGTAGTTTTTGAAGTAGTTGTAAGGTATAAGGAAGACATACCTAAATCGTCTATTGAAAAGTAGCACTCTATTCTTTCTCTACTCATTATAGTAATTGGCTCTGCTACCAGTTTGAAAGGGAACTGGGTTAAGAAAAGGAACTGTAGTTCATTTACACCTGGCTAAGAAAATAGGACAGAAAGAAGATGAAACGGTATATAGATTAAAATAAGGAATAAAAAAATAATAGAATAATACAAGATTCCAAAAAAGCAAGTTAGAAAGTGGGAGAAATGTCAGTCTTATCTGCGCTAGAAGAACAATATTTTTACTGCTAGAAATATTTCTATTCTGCTCTTAGGAAACACTATTGGTGTGGATATTTCAGCAGAATTGGAGAAAATAAGGCAAGCTGCAGCAGTTGTGGTTTGTCTTTCTTGCTCTCCCCATATAAATTTCAGTGCAGTATTTCAATTATTTGTTAAGGTTTGATTGATGGAGATCTTCTCCGTTTATTGTAATTGCAGTTCAGTACCAGAAAAATTCATATGAATAGTTGGATTGATTTTCTGATGAAAAATTCAGATTTTCACTTCAGATACTGGATACACTAAAACAAGTGTATTCAGTCCTGCACATTGTTCTGCTTTAATATTGGCTGCCGGAAAAGGAATAGGAAGGGGAGAGATTTCATTCTTGTATAAGCTCAAATTAAATATTCCTTCCTCTGCTGGATTTGTTTTGGAATTGCAAAAGTAGTAATTACATAAATAAATGAGAAGAAGCAGAAAACTATGAAAAGCTTTGCTTAGATTTTCTTCACAAGCTGTGTCCCACTGATTTGGGGTAAAAGGAATAAAACAAGGGTACCAGCCTTGGTAGCAGAAATCAGAAACTACGTTTTCTAAAAAGAAAAAAACAAACAAACCCTGAAATGAAGAATGAGTATCAGAGCAGAAACTATAATGATATTTATGCAGAACACACTGAATCTGAAATGTCATTACCCATACAGATTTAATCCACATGTGCACTACTAAAAGGAAATGCCTCTGGGTCTTTGGGGAAATTTGATCGAGACAGAGCACAGTTGTCTGATCTATTTCCCCCATAGCACTTTGTGGAAGCGTTTGTGACAACTACCAGATATTAAGGTGAATGCTATGCTGCTAACCAGCCACACTTATGCTGACTGCTTTGATTACTGAACTGTCATTAATGGTGGGTGCATTCACCTTCAATTTTTCTCCACCTATTTTTAAAAACATTGAGATGCTTTATTTTTAAGTTGAAACTTGAAATTGATAAGGTGATGTGGAGAGCGCTTCTGATGAGCTTCTAAAGTAGATATTTTCAGTCCTTTGGTCAGGATGATAGTGTACGCATTTAACTTAATCCTCGACAGAATTTCTCTTTCTGGAAAAGCAAAGAGTGCATTTCTTGATGTTGACTTGGTTTCTTGATTTTTTTCTCAAAATGTAAGGCTGAAATGAGTGTCGTGAAATAGCTTGTAATATAGACAAATCAAAAGCATATAGTGAATCAAAAGCCTTTATGATACAGCCTATACAATACAACCTTCCTTCCTTCCTTCCTTCCTTCCTTCCTTCCTTCCTTCCTTCCTTCCTCCCTCCCTCCCTCCCTCCCTCCCTCCCTCCCTCCCTCCCTCCTTCTTCCTTCCACACAGAAAGCAATGGATACATTTAATTAACCATATAATCTCTTTTGCCCTGTAACTATCATATTCAGAATAAACCAGGCCTTAAACTTTAAAATTTCTGAAACAAAAATAAAGCAGCAGTGGCATTTTGTTTGCTAATTGAAAAGTATAACACAAATTCTTTAATATTTTTTTAATAATTTTTTAAAAATATAATACACACCATACTTATTTTGTAGACAGTGTATTGACTGGGTCAAATCTTGTGCTACAATGCTAACAGTAATAATACAAATAAATATGTATTATAAGTATGTATCCTGATCTTCCAGCTACAACAGTACCATTCTCTCTCTATAATCCTTTATCATTTTCCCCCCATTAATTCATTTAAACATAAATAGCATTTCTTTTTGCCATGTATTTGTTATCCCCTACTAAGTTACTAATATTTAATATTTTGAAAAATACTCATTATTCCACCATAATTTCAATATCCCAAATGTCTAGGACTACTAATAAGGCCAAATATTAACAAAATTTAATCAATCCTGGGAATATATCTCAAAATCCCCACAATTTCTAATCCTTAAAAGTTTAAGTTCACAATATACTTTAACACACTATTAATATTAATAATACAATTATATTATCTAAGCCTAAACTTCCACCTACTAAGCTTATTTTTAATTCTAATAGATTCTATTATCTGTTTCTACAAAAATTGTATTAGAGTAAACTCTTTGGAGGGTAATTATTACAAACGGATAATGGAGACCAGCTCAAACTTAGTGAGAAAAGAGACAACATTCGTAAAATAAAATGTAAATGAAAAAAGAACCTGTCACCAATAGGCTTATCTGAAAAATAAGAAAGAGCACAGGGTTGAAAATCAAACAGCAGAGAACTCCTTCAAACAGGTCCCTGCCCCTGCCCAGAACAAATAAAATTCCATCAAATTTATGAATTATGATTGACACCCAAATTCTCCACTTTCTGTTTCTTGGAACCATGCTTCTTGTGGATGTAATCTAAATTTGCATTTGCTTGCTTGGCAGCAACATCATGCTGTTGATTCATATTTCAACCAACTACTATTTCAAAATAATATAAGTAAGCATCATACCCCATGCTTTCAATTTGCTTCTTTAAGAAAGAATTTTGCTCTATTTTAGTCTGATTTTAAATTCATTTTTTTATCCTGCCAAGACAGTTTTGAATTTTAGCTATCCCATGTAATTTTGTGCCTTTTGCAAATTTGATAAGCATTCCCTCCAGCTCCTAATCCAGGTCATTAATAAAAATGTTGAAGACATTTTAAAGACTTTGATGTATAATTAAGTTACTTTAGTGTAACAAACCACTCAAAGAGGACTAAATTAACTTTGAGCTAAGTTGACCGAACAAGTAGAATGAAAAATCCTCATTCTATTTTATTCTTCTAAGCAACTTAGTTTTTTCTTTTATTTAATTCAATAGGCAACCATGTCTGAAATTCACAAATTTCCATATATTAGGTAATTCCTAATGAGCCTTAATTGCTGTTAGCACCTGCTGTTTGATGAACACCCTTGCAGTTATATACTCTAGTATTAATAAAATACCAGATTATTACAAAACATTTTTGAAAAGGTTACAAAATACAGAAATCCTATTTTAGATTGTGGTTTCTTTTCACTTATGCAGTCCTTCAGTCTCTCCCATTTTCTGTTTTATGACCTGAACAGAAACTAAAATAAAGATGCCTTTTGTATCTTTACCCAAGGACAGCCACAAAAGATACCTCAGGTGTCCAGGAAGAAATGCTCAGCCATTATGAAATTTGTTGTTGTCATGAGACTCCACTAATCACCTTGTTGGTTGAAACCCACAATATATATCATTGACCAGTCAGGCATGGTCCAGCCAAATGACCCAGCAAAGCTCTGCAAACTGAGAGAGATAATAACTAGCCTTGCTAATGTATGCCTCAGCATCTGACCATTATGAAGATGGATGTTGCAGTCACCATGTTACTAGATAATAGGCACTAATAGGCCTATCTATTATGAATGTATATAGTCCATTTTGAAGTGCCTTTATTGACAACCATCAAAATATCCTGAGCTATTGAGTTATAAAAAGAAGTGCATCATTAACTTTGTGTAAGTTTATGTAGATATTGATGGGTGTATTTCAGTTAGATTGGTTTGCAAAAAACAACAACAACACCCTTTGGTGCATTGAATGAAATTTAAGCACATGTACTAGGCATTGTATTCATTGCTTGAATAGCAGGATGACTTTACTTTATTCAATGACAGTGGTATTCATCTATCTTTCAGTTAATCGTAAACTGAACAATGTGGAGTTTGTTTGTATTATTAAGATTACAACAACAGCTATTGTAATTGTAACAATTCAGCATAATTTTAAAAGCAAATTTTCATTAGGATCTGATTAATTTCAAGGAACACTATATTTCATTATACACTTGGTACTTCCACCTTAGTGCCATTACATTATTAATGTGTGTTTGCAGCGCAAATAGCATCCACTGATATATTCATCTTTCTCAATGTCTGTGGACTACAAAGCTTTCATTAAAATTATGGAAGCCATATTCCAGTTCAGTTTCTACCATTTTCATAATTTCTGAGCTGGTATCTGTTAGATAGCATATTTATTCAAATTGTCAGCACTTCAACCTGCATTTACTCTAGTGCTGACATAAGAAGGAGACAACCTCGAAACTTGACACAAATACATACAAGTTGTACAAACAATTAAGCCAGTGGTGAAATTCAATTTATTTTTACTACCGGTTCTGTGGACATGGCTTGGTAGGGGTGTCAGGAGAAGGATACTGCAAAATCCCCATTCCCACCCCACTCCTGGGGGAAGGATATTGCAAAAACTCCATTCCCACCCCACTCCAGGGGAAGAATACTATAAAATCCCCATTCCCTCCCCTCTCCTGGGGGAAGGATATTTCAAAATCTCCATTCCCACCCCACTCTGGGGCCAGCCAGAGGTAGAATTTGCCAGGTCTCCAAACTACTCAAAATTTCCACTACCGATTCTTCCAGAACCTGTCAGAACCTGCTGAATTTAATCCCTGAATTAAGGCAACATTGTATATAATGCTGATTTTCTACACTTCTATGTTTCCTTTCTTGTTAGAAAAACATGCTTTCATCCAAACCAGCCAAATAATATAATTTGCTTTTGACTGGACACCAGGATCAATTATAACCTCAAACCTTTCATGAAAATCTTTTAAAAGGTTTGAGACAGGCATGGTTGATTGCTTTTTATATTCTCTTAAATGCTGAAATCTTTTTAAGGCACCATCCTTTCTATTGTAATTTCTTATTCATTCCTTTTAAAAAAAAATAATAACATACTTTTTAATACAGTCAATAACAGCTATCTTAAACATTTGTTAAAGAGAAAGACACAGAGTAAAATATTTTTAATTTGAAAAAGAAAACTGGCTTAAGTCAAATACATGTTTCTACAAAAATGTAACACAAAATATTTTGGGGCCTAATCATGTCACTAATTTGCATGGACCTTGACATGCAGCTGTATTTTTGATCTTGCCTTTTGTTAAGTTGTTATTTTAACATTAACTACATCACAAAGGATTAGTATCTTACAGTGCTGCAGTCTTTTGATGAAAGATGCCATTGTAGTTCAAAACATGACTCCTTTCTTAGATTGTGTATGCCAAACTTGGTTAATCTTCCTGGAAAAAAATGTACATAAATGTGCACTCTGTGTTCTTACTTTGATGATCTAAACTAGTGATGAAATCCAATTTTTTTTACTGCCGGTTCTGTGGGCATGGCTTGGTGGGCATGGCAAGGGAAGGATACTACAAAATCTCCATTCCCACCCCACTCCAGGAGAAGGATAGTGCAAAATCCCCATCCCTAACCCACTCTGGGGCCAGCCAGAGGTGGTATTTGCCAGTTCTTCAAACTGCTCAAAATTTCCGCTACCTTTTCTCCAGAACCTGTCAGAACCTGCTGGATTTCACCCCTCATCTAAACTGTGTTACTAACGCATATTAAAAAATACACTAGCTAACATTTATAGATCCAATTTTTTTGTTTGAATCAACAAGCTCTTAAGAAAGGAATGACAGTATATTTTGAATATACGTATGAAAAGTGTGTCCTGTACTCCTTTTTTTACCCTTTAATTTGTAGTGCTCTTATCTTGGAAAAATAATAACCATAAATCCATAAATGGATCCTGTCAAGGAAGATCCCAGCCCTCTTGTACTTAGAGTATTAAGATAGCTAGAGCATAGTCTGGACCAGATGGCATTTCCCTTCCGTTTCATGGACACCAGCTCTCACCGGCCAGCTCATTATTTTGTACAACTGAAGCAGCTGTGGATTACTGTAATTATGGATTTAATATATCCTTGACACTTCAATTTGAATACTAATTCAGAGTTCACATCTCTAAAAAACCCAATTAATTTTCTCACGAGGGTATGATACTTTATTTGAATAAAAACGCTAGGAATGCCATATTTTGGCTGCTATAGAAGTGGTTGTTTTGCAAATAGGTTCGTGTTTAGCATTCAGTTTTATGAAACGTTAAGAAATAATTGTTAGCTGCTGATTCCTAAGCTTGAGCTTTTTAATACGGTGAAGACTGAAAGGGAAGAACCTTGATCAGCAAGTATAATACTAGATAATACCAGACTGAATTTTTGTAGCAAAGCTGGGGCTTAGTTTTCCTCAAATACCATGGTGAAGTCCTAGTGTTTTACCTTGGCTGGGGAATCTACTTTGCAGGATTTCCAGCCAAATAGAACATGGAATTCTACTCCTGGCATAATCTGGTGAATTATATATCTGGGGAAATTTATAGCAGAAAAATGTGTTTATTTAGTTTATATGTTACCCATCTTCACTATTGAAACAATTCTGGGCAGTTTATATATGCTTGTGAAAATCCTACTTTATTTCTGCAGAAGTTAAACATTGTATAAAGAAAACTCAAAAATTCTTGATGTCTAACAAGACCATTTTTATTATGAGTGCCTTTCCTTAAAAATTATTTTTAAAAAGTAAATGTACTACCTTTCAATACTTTCCCTTGTGAATGTTCCAACAGCTATGCTCTTTTTTTAATATTACAGGGATTAGCATTAAAATTGCCTGCTTTTCTGAAGTGAGGAGAAAAAACCCCTGATAATATAAATCCCAATAGTAGCATGAAACACAAACCACAGAATAAACATAACTTTAATTAATAAGCAAAATAAAATATAAAGTAAACTTTAAAAATAGAAAACAGGACCCACCTAAATTTAAGTTCCACAGAAAATACAATTTGGATATTGGACAGGAAGTGTGGACTTGTATCTCCTATATCTCCCATTCTTACCTAGATTTTATATTACACCATAGAGTGGTCATTTAAGCATTCCTAAAGAAGATGACAAATTGACTGAGGTTTGTATAAAATGTGCATACATCTTATGCAAATTTAGAAAGCATTTTAGCTAAAATAGATATTTGGCTAGCTACTAACCTCATGGTTTCTTTCTGACCCACTTGGAGTCTCCTTTCCTTTCCCTAAAGTCTCGTTTCTGATTTATCTTTAAGACAAACTTGAAGGTCTTCAAATGGAGAATTTTTCTCAGAGATACGTCTTTTATCAGCTTTTCCATTCAAGGGCTCTCCACTATGAAATATGACTCATGGCCATCCTATTATCCCAGTTCTTATAAGTGTAGAACACAGTTAATTTTATTTACAAGATTATGAAACCCAACACATTGCAACATGGCAGAAAAATATTAGATTTTATTTTGAATCTTTCCTAATATAGCTAACCTAAAGATCACCTTGCTTTCTACTGTTTGCATTGTCTTTTTATTATAATTGTGAAATTTGACAAAAAAAATTAATGTGTCACTGTACCTTTGTACACTAAAACTGGTTCACTAACATTGATTTGTTACCATACAAAAATTGCTAAATTGCAGCATCTTTCATTATAACCCATGCTGGCTGAGTCTTTTGAACACTGCTTGTTCCTCTCCTCTACAGTATGATGTTGCCAGGCAATTTTTAAGTCACAGGGATGGACTCTTAGCCCTGTTAAGGAAGTTTATCAATTATTGAGCAAAAATTGCAACCTCTTTCATGCATTTAAAGGGAAACATAATCCACCCTAATAGATATGTGCAATTTATGATTCCCTGACCATGCTGGATTTAACCTAGTTGCTACCAAGGTGGTTCTGAAAACTTCTGACTTTAAAAGGCAGCAAAAAGCAGCACATCAGGACTATAAAAGGGGAAAGTGGGTTGCCAAAAATAATTTCAAGTTATGGAGATTGACAGGAAGTAAACAGAGAAGAACATTGTTAGCTTGACAAGTTTGGAGTAGTTAGAGCCAGTTTGATCTAGTATTACGGCACTAGGCTAGAAACCAGGTGACTGTGAGTTCCAGTCCCACCTTAGGCATGAACTGTTTGACTTTGGGTCAGTTATCCTCTATCAACCCATGACATGAGGCTTGGGTGCCAAGCCTCATGTCAACTGACTAGCCAGTTGACTAGTTAGTCAATCAATTCCTGTCATAACCAATGGATCAAATTAATCAGAAGTTGATCAGGAAAAAAAAACCCATGACCTGGTACTTGTGGGAAAACGCGAGAAGCAGGAGATCCATCTAGTCTAATATTACTTCTTATGACTGGCAGGAAAGTGCGATATTGTCTTTTATTGAGTCAACACATTGGTCTTTCCAGCTCAGTATTGTTGACACTGACCTTCAGAGGCTTGCTAGGATTTCAAGAAGAAATTTTTCTAGCTCTTCTTGAAAATGCATTGCAATAGTCTTGATGGCTATTTGAACAGGGTAATGGTCAGAATGAGTAAGAGGTGCAGTGTTACCAAGCTAGATGTATGATTACATCTTTCTGAAATAGATGAAATTGAATGCCAGAAATTGTATTGTAAGGCTCAGGAAAACGGTTAGAACATAAGAAAAACCTGGGTTATTTTTAGCAGTGGGATTAGCAACGTGTGCTATAATTAATTCACTTGGTAGAAGCATGTGTCGCAGGACAAGTTGTTAAACCCAATAACAGTAAATGTCATACATTTTTGAAGCAGAAAAGTCTTCTTTTGAAAGAATGCCCTTCCTCTGTTTAATTAGTTTCTTTAGTTGCATTATATAAGATGGGCTTATCTTACATTAAAGATTTTATGTGAAGCTAAAAAAAGTACAAAAATTTTGGGGCTTTGCAGATCTG
Organism: Arizona elegans; assembly: GCA_022577455.1. Classification (NCBI taxonomy): domain Eukaryota; kingdom Metazoa; phylum Chordata; class Lepidosauria; order Squamata; family Colubridae; genus Arizona; species Arizona elegans. The sequence continues at coordinate 24,506,058 of JAKOOJ010000005.1, forward strand.
TTTATTTCTGGCTGACTTCAGTATGTTTGTGTAATTAAGAACAATGGCCTGTTTACAAGTATGAACTTGAGGTCATGTTTGATTTTTCTTTCATGTATCGCTGCAGGAAACCAGAATGTTTTAGATTGTTTTTTCTCCTCAAAATGATATTTTTAACCTTGCATAGAATATTGCATAGAATTTTTATATAGATGATATTATAAAGGTACTTACTGACTTACTAATTTACTTACTTACTTATTTTCTAATTGGTTGGTACAGGTTTCAGATCTGGTCTACCAATCAAAAAACTTAAGGAGAATAAAATAAAATTAAATAGATAATAACATGTACATCAGCTGCAGCTGATCCAAAAACAGAATATAAATGGAATAAATAAAATATACTGTCAGTCTCTATTTCAGGATTTTTCAGACTGTGTTTTGTAGACTCCTAGAACTTCATGGGAACTTGTTGGGGTTCCATGACGTACTTAAGCCCTTTCACCTCAATTCATGCAATAGAAAGGACGAAGATATTTGTGCAATGACATTGCATAATGCTTTACCTCTTGATCAGGAGTTCCAGGGTTATTTTTAAACTAACAGATTCTGATCTATTAGAGGTTCTTCTTCGCTTTTATATGTTGTTCTCTAAAGTCAGCTTAGATTCAATGGCCAGGCAAAAAACTGGGACAATGAGATTGCAAATACAAACAAGCTTTCTTCACAAACTTCCTTTCTTCCACTGGCTGGGGAATTCTGAGAGTGGAAGTCCACACATGCTTTAGATATTTAAAAAAGTCTTTTGAAATATCTCTATGTTCTTACATAAAATTATCAATCATTTCAAATGTTGATAGAGCATTTGAGTTGGTACCCAGTAGCCAAAAAAAGTGCATGAATAGAATGACTAAGAGGTAGTAGCTTTTCCTTGGTCTCCATATATTGTAAGTGAATGCCTGAAAGCACATTTCTAAATTGACTTTCTTATGTGATTAGAACCTTTTGGTGAAATCCTATATACATGAACTAAACCATCTGTGTATGTATTGATATTTTTAGGACTTTCTGAAGCATCAAGTGCCAGCTCTTCTATGTCCCAAAAGTGTTTTTTTCAAGAGGCAACTGGTCTTTCTAGTATTTCTTTGAAGCTTCTCATCCAAGAAGCTTCTTAGTTCTGACTGGTTGGTGGGGAATGGAAGGATTTATACTCCTTGCAGGCAGCTGGACATTTGCATTCTTTTAGCGGATTGTTAAGATCACCTGGAGGTTTATCTGTGTCACCTGAGTGGTGCAAATTGGTGTGGACCTTTTTGGAACTGTTGAAAGGACCGTTTTCTGGATTAGAGATAGATGATAGCAATAGCAATAGCACTTAGACTTATATACTGCTTCATAGTGCTTTACAGCGTTCTCTAAGTGGTTTACAGAGTTCAGCATATTGCCTGAACAATCTGGGTCCTCATTTTACCAACCTCGGAAGGATGGAAGGCTGAGTCAACATTGAGCCTGGTGAGATTCGATCTGCCAAACTGCTGGCAGCCAGTGATCAGCAGAAGTAGCCTGCAGTCCTTCACTCTAACCACTGCGCCACCGTGGGTCATGATGTTGTATCCCTCCCACTCTGTTGAGAGGGGGCTGTTCAATTTTGACATAGATGGCCTCTCTGGCCCCCTCTTTCAAACCAGTGGTCCTCTCTGTCCAAAATATGAACTTTGTTTTCTTCAAAAGAGTGGCCTGTGTCTTTTAAATGCAGATGGACTGCTGAATCTGTTTGTTTTCTTATGTTGTTCCATGTGTTTATTAAAGAGGCAATCTATGTCCTCTTTAAATCTTCAAAGAAAAACCAGAAAGTCCAGTTGCCTCTTGAAAAAAACACCTTTGGGACAACCATGACCTGGATGACTGAGAATCTCCATAACCAGCTCTTCGATGCTAAGTCCTGCATCCCAACATATCCACACACGTATGTGTGCACATATTCATTACATATGTTAATATTTGAAATCAGGTATTCTCCTTCCCAAAGGATATATTTAGATTTTTCCATAGAATTGTCAGGCTACAGTGTCTCCCAAATCTGCATCCAAGAGTTTCATACAAATTTTGATCACTAATATTCTCCACGTATCCCTCTAATGGTCCTGGATATTTTTCTAGGCTGAGCTTTCCATCTCAGTTTCTCAAGTAAATTGAGAATAATTCAGTAAATTGAAAATAATTGTGACCAAGAAGATCTTAAAGACTTTGTATTATTATTTATATTAAAGATGCTGTTTAAGTCCATATTATCAATGATGAGAAGTCCAAAACAGGTGTTAATTACTATGAGCCAAAATGTACCATTTCTACCTTTTCTATGTAGATAATTTATCTATTTCTTCTCCTCCAATAGATTTGTGAAGGAATTGTGCTTTTAGTTGTGCAGTTGGTGTGCTTCACAAAAGCATACTAGACTGCAGCAATGATTCCAAATAATTTTAAAGCTCCTTTAACTTTGACTACAGTATAAGTATTTTTTTGTTAAATAAAAATGTATGATGTGGGAAATAGACTGTAGCTGAAGGACATTTAATTATCTTTCAGGCTGGGGCAATTATCTTGTGCAACTAGTATGAAATGCTCCTTTGAGGTTTTTATAATAGGTTCATTTGAAATGAATAGAAGGAAACACATAATTTTGTAACCAAAATGTTGTTTTTAACTCCTTTGCACTGCAAAGAAGCAACTGTCACGTTACAGTTGGTTACAAGCATTATGCAAGTTATGTGCCAAGCTTTGGGAATAACATCAGCATCTGCTTATTTCCTCCAAAATGATCCCAAGTAATAGCTCAAGATTTCATAGCATGACTGTCTCAGACTTCTGGATCCAGTGAATGTATTGGGAATTTTGTGGACATGTTCTAGACATTTCCATATGTAGGATTGTTACATAGAGGTCTTTTTGCAAAATGATTGCCATAGGAGCACTTCCCTATTCACCATGTGGTTGCCACCATGGTTATGTCAATCACAAAAACCTGAAATGGCAATCCTGCTTCACACTACTCCCACTAGGCTCTTTTGCCACCGTCTATAACCCTCGCTTTCCATTGTGTTTTTTTTCTGGAGAAACAAAATAATGGATTCTAGCCATCCATCATTTTCATTTTCTAAAGATGTCTATGAGATAAACTTTCCAACATGCAAATTTCTTTTTTAAAAAAAAACTTAATAAAAGCTAAGAAGATTAATCTTCCTATGAAAGAATTTTCCTTCTCTGAAACAATGCCACCTGATTGGACCCAGGAGATGTTCCTTTCTGTTGCAGCATCTGGTCTGTTAAACAATCTTCCTTCACCTCCATGCCCCAAACCTGCTAGTCTTTAGAAAGTCATAAATATCTGATTCTTTCCCACAGTGCTGTGTGATGGATTAGAGGTATCTGCATTGGGACAAGGTATTGTAGTGAGTTTGTAATCACCTAAAAGTCTGTAGAAGATTCTCAGCAATCTAGATCATGGCTGTTCCAAAGGTGCTTTTTCAAGAGGCAACTGGACTTTTTTGTTGTTGTTGTTTTTAAGACGTTTCACTTCTTATCCAAGAAGCTTCTTCAGCTCTGACAGGATAGTGGGGAATGGAAGGATTTATATTCCTTACAGAAGCTGGTAATCTGCATCATTTTATTTATTTATTTATTTTTAATTTTATTTTTTATTTTTTAAGACAGATAAACATTTAATACATCAATCCTCCCTTCCCTGTGATGCCTCGGTGTTATCTTCTAGGCTTCTTTTCCATCTTCCATAAGTTTCTTCTATCTTCATATTCATCCAAACCGTTCTAACAGTTCATTTCTAAATTCAATATTATAATCATCATTTATACATAATTATAGTATCAATCATTTGTATCTCTTTTCCAACCAACTATAAAAATAGTTCCATGTTTTAAAATATTCTGATTCCTCCTTATCTTTAATCATCAAAGTTAATCTATTCATTTCTGCACAGTCTAAAACATTTATTACTTCTTCTTCCAAAGGTATTTTCTCTAATTTCCAATTTTGAACATACACAATTCTTGCAGCTGTTATTACATGTATAATCAAATATGCATTTTCTTTACTAATTTTTTCTGGAAAGATACCCAGTAGGAACAACTCTGGTTTAAATTCAATACGTTGTTGTATCATTTTTTCCAGCCAAATTTTAATCTTGTACCAATAATTTTTTGCTTCAGGACAAGTCCACACCATATGGTAATAAGATCCTGGTGTTTGATGACATTTCCAGCATTTAGCTAATTTATCTTTGAACATTTTTGCTAATTTCTCCGGTGGCATATGCCATCTATAAAACAACTTATATTGATTTTCCTTATATGCTGTGGACATTGTTAATTTATAGTTCCTTTCCCATAGTTGCCATTTTTCAAATTCAATTTAATAACCAAAATTTCTACCCCAGGCTATCATCGTTTCAATCTGCATCCTTTTAGAAGATCATTGAAGCACTTGGAGGTTTATCTGTGTCCTCAGGGTCACCTGAGTAATGCTCCTGGTTCCTGTAGTCTGCAATTTTTTTTGTAATCATCTGTTGAAGTTTTGCTTTGATTTAATGAATTGTTAGTGTGTATGTGTGTGCGTGCATGCACACATACATGTGTGTTATTGTACGCAACCCTCAGTTGCATTGGTGGAGTTGGGAAGCCATATACTGCAAATCAACTAAGGAAATACATGTTCAATATTTATTCACTCATTTATTTAATTTTCTATAGCTACCCAATCTCAACAAATGACTCTGGGCGGCATAATATCACACCAATGGATATTCCTCATATCAAAAGGGAAAAAAGGCTAACGGGCACGTGGGAGGATGTTCCACTGCAACTGCTCATTGGTGCCGATGGGCACTCGTGTTGTTTATCCTCGCAGCAGTGAATTATTACATTCTTGCACATTGTCTAATTATAGACTGTAGACAAAAAGATTGCTGAAACATTTGTATTGTGATGTCTTTCTTAAATCTGGGAGTAGGGATAGCTGCTACATTTTATAGCCGATTAACTAAATGGCAATTATTATTATTATTATTGGTTAATCTTTAGTGAGATTCACAGCCTTTGAAGCTGGTTAATAGCTCAGCAGCTCGAGTCCTAACCAAGGACCTAGGAACTGTTAAGGTATCGTCGGAGGATGTAAGCTGTTCCGAGTAAGGTAGTTTTTTGTAGAGTCAAAATGTTCAAGTCCGGCAAATTTAGAATTTCTAAATAGCGGGGTAGCCCTTTGGGTATTGCTCCAAGGGCTCCAATTACAATCGGGACAACACACGATTTCTTTTTCCACAATCGATGATGATGATGATGATTATTATTATTATTATTATTATTATTATTATTATTATTATTATTATTATTATTATTATTTAGACTATACTGCTTCATAGTGCTTTACAGCCCTCTCTAAGTGGTTTACAAAGTTAGCATATAGCATATTGCCATATTGCATTAGCATTAGCATATTGCCCCCCAACAATCTGGGTCCTCATTTTACCCACCTCGGAAGGATAGAAGGCTGAGTCAACCTTGAGCCGGTGAGATTTGATCTGCTGACCTGCTGAATTAGCAGTCAGCTGAAGTAGCTGCAGTACTGCACTCTAACCACTGCGCCACCTCAGCTCCATTATAAGAAATGGAATGAGAACCAGATCAAAGGAGGGTGCAGACAGGTCATCCAGAATTGTACAATTAAAGAAAAAGCTCCAAATATATTAAGCTTAGTGAGCGGTGCTAAGAATAGTGAAAACAGCTTCTTAAATTATGCTTAGGGGAAAAAAAACAAACAAGTAGCTCTGTGGAGTTAGCAAAATGTCAGTCTTCAACAAAAATGTATATGTTCCACCATTTCACCAAGAAATTACTCAGAAGAGAGTATCAGAAGTAAAGCCTAAGAATAATAGAAACACATCCAGAGATTCACTTCAGATGAGTATCAGTTTCCATAAGCAGATGAACTGTAACCTAGACCCGTGATGAAATATTACAGTTAGATAATTATGTCCAGGTGGCATGTGGAGCCATATCAGTGGGCATGCGAGCTCAGCTCGCCAGCTGATTTTCAGGCCTTCTGGGCCCACCGGAAGTAGGGAAACAGGCTGTTTCCTGCCTCCGGAGGGCCTGAGGGGTGTGGGAAGGCCCGCTTTTCACTCTCCCAGGCTCCCAGGGTGAAAATGCCCTTCCCCGCCACCCAGGAGGCCAGAAACGGCCTATTTGCTAACTTCCAGCAAATGGCCCATTTCCGGCCTCCAGAGGGCCTCCGGGGGTGTGGGGAAGGTCGTTTTTGCCCTTCCCAGGCTCCTAGAAAGGCTCTGGAGCCTGGAAAGGGTGAAAAACAGGCCTACCGAGCCCACCATGCCATCACGTGCCAAAAGTAGGGGGAGCCCTGCGTGCATGCACAGGGGGCAGGGAGCATAGAATTATGGGTGTGGGCACATGTGTGCACAACCCCCTCCCCGCGCTCCCCCCCTCTTGGCACGGAATGGCACAACGGTTAGCCATTACTGTCCTAGACTATTTAAGGCACCGTTCTGACTGATTCTTTATGTATTACCTAGGAGAAATATGAGAGTCCTATTGAGGAACTGAACGGTACGAATGTTGTCCCTATTTTCAAAAATGGAACAAAAGGAAGATTCATACATCATCATTCAATGTATTTCCATACTCGAAATTATTCTAATGCAATCATAGACCTGAATTTCTAAGCGCTTTGAGCAGCGTTGGCAAAACAAAAGTCAGTTTAGATTTTTCAAGAGTTTATCTTCCCACATTAATCGTAACTTCTTCTTTTTTTTAAATTGGGCATTTTTCTTAGTTGATTATAGCAATGCTGTAGAATAATACTTCAGCAATTTTTTCCCAGACAGAACTTGAGGATTTCTCCAGCTTAATAGTGGACAGTTCATCTTGGTGCTTGAGCCACTGACAACAGGAGACAAAATCACTACTTTGGGGAGTGATTGACCCCAAGAAGTCTTTTTCTGGAGGCCAATCCCAATTGTGCCGTGGCTCACTATTCATTTCAAAAAATAAAGCTCGAGAGATGTTTCCTAGTGGAAGAAAACTGTCCTTTTATGGTTGGGTCAAATATTACAGTTAGATAATTATGTCCAAAATCTACATCTCAAAAATATCGCATCCTGCACATACAACATAGTTCTACAGATGTATGAGTTGGGCGTGAATAATGTCTTCCTACAGGGATGTTAAAATTGTTGTCAGATGAAGCAAAGATTTCTGTCTCAAACCAAAGGTCAGTCTAATCAAGACTTCTTTGCAAATCAGACAGTTCCATGACACTGAGTAAATTTGTTACCTCTTTTAGCCATCTACATTTCCAACTGTTGCCAATCCTTTTACTTGTTACATTTTACAATCTCTGACAATGAAAATGGAAACTTCCTAAGGAGATATGTTTCTTTTGTTAAAATATTTTCCTAGCCAAGTGGAAGATAATAAAAATGTATCTTTTAAAAACTTTTAGAAACTTTCTTTCTTGTATGTTCAGTTTGATGTGTCCTTACTTTTTTAAAAAAAAAAAAAACAATTAGAATTTCTATGTGTCTATAGGTTTGAATTCATATTTATGTAAAATATCTCATGATATTCATCTTTGCTATAAAATTCCGAGCTAAGGGTTTATTCTTAATAAATTAACGATAAATTAATAAATTCTTAATAAATCTGGAAAATATTGGATTAGAGAAGACTATCCTCAACAGAATTCAGTTGCGTGTATGCATTTAGTAGCATGATAGTATCCCATTTAATTGGTGATGAAAAATTAGACCAAACCTAACATACGGTCTTATTAAATGAGAATATGTAATTTTTTTTTAATGGAAAATTAATTCCAGAATGAATATCAAATATTTCTGGAAGAGAAAATTTGCAAAAAAAAAAAACCAAAAAAAAACAACAACCAAAAAACAACTCTAGTCAATTTTATTGATAAATAAATAGTCCCGCCTGAACTACTGCAATGCTGTCTACATGGGGCTCCCCTTGAAGAGCACCCGGAGGCTCCAACTGGTCCAGAATGCAGCCGCGCGGGTGATTATGGGAGCGTCATGGCGTTCCCATGTAACACCTCTCTTGCGTGAGCTGCACTGGCTCCCGGTGGTCCTCAGGGTGCGATTCAAGGTATTGGTGACCACCTTTAGAGCGCTCCATGCTTAGGGCCGGGGTATTTACAGGACCGCCTTCTGCCACCGAGAGCCTCCCACTGGCCAGAACGCTCCCACAGAGAGGGGCTCCTCCGGGTGCTGTCGGCCAAACAATGCCGACTGGTGGCCCCCAGGGGGAGAGCTTTCTCTGTGGGAGCACCTGCCCTCTGGAACGAGCTCCCCCCAGAGATACGGACGAATCCGGACTTACGTACTTTCCATCGGGCCCTTAAAACCTTTTTATTTCATCAAGTCGGGCTGGCCTAATCTCTCCAATTGTGTATTTTAATTTGGATTTTTAATGGGGGATTTTAACTGTCGGGCCAAATTGTTTAATTCATTTTAAAATTGTTTTTATATTTTGTATTTGATGTTTTTTACTTCTGGCTGTTCACCGCCCTGAATCCTTCAGGAGAAGGGCGGTATATAAATTTAAATATTAAATTAAATTAAATTAAATTAAATTAAATTAAATTAAATTAATCAAAGTTTGGAACTATCTTTAAGTTTTAAATTTGTGAACAGGGACCTTAAGAAACTAGATTTTTATGCTAAAAAGATGAACTGAAATTTATTACCACTCTATCTCCTGCCCTTTGAATAGAGACACTACAGCTGTTAGTCAATTTATCCCTGCCAAATTATGTATGCTTGCTCCTATAATTAACACCTTCTAAATTCTGCATTTCCTTTCCCTTGTACCTATTGAAGTTTCTTTGTGATAATCATTGAAAGACAGAGGGAAAGTTTGCATACTATTGGATATACAATTGCCCCCTCCCCAAAGAATTTATAGTTTATCTAAACTATAAATAGGTAGTTCCAATCAGCGATGCGGTGGTAGAAATTTTTAAGCCCTGGGTTCTCCATGTGGAGTCCCTTAAGATTTAGGATTGTCTCCTGTTATTTGATGTCTGCATGAAAGCACAGAGAAAGGCCATCTAGAGCAGGGGTGTCAAACTCATGGCATGTTCTGACCCAGCCTTAGCAGAAGCAAGAAACAGACTCCTTGTCACGAAAAACCCTCTTTATTTACCTCTTGTGAATTAATTGCATTCACTCAAAAGTCCAGGCAATAGTCCTTCAAGAAGTTAACTGCAGTAACAGACCTTATCAGTTCCTTGCCATAATTGCAAGGCTGTGAGCTTCCAGCCGAAAGGCTGCAAATTAAGTTCTGGCAAGCAGTTTTTGTGGATGGAGCACAATGAGCAAAATCTTCAGAAATATGAAGTGGTTGTCTCCTATGACAACCACTTCCCTTTCCTTCTATTTATTCCCCAGCCAGGGAGGGGTTCATGTGTGCTTTGCTTCCTGAGTCGATTCCTTGTCCTCTGTTGTTTACCTCTCCTAACTGCTCTGCGCATATGTGCATCTGGAACAGACCCCAGCTGTTCTTCCTCCTCACTCACATCAGACTCCAAAGGCAGCTGCCATTCTGGTGGCTGGGAAATGTCGGACGGCCTTGGCTTCATCTCTGTGTCCGACATAGAGTATCCATCAGAGCCTTCTCCAGACTCCAGAACTGGCCCAACTGAGTTAACTGGGCGAATAGGCGTCAATATAAATCAAATAAATAAATAAATAAGTTCCTCCCCAACCTCCTCATTGTCTGAGTCTGCCACCAACTCTGCAGAGCCACAACACAGCATCACGGTGGCATCACGTGATCTACCAGGACTTTTTTCTCCTTCGCTAAACCGGGCGTGGGCGTGGCCAGCATGTGGTGCATAAGGCCCACGGGCCGGGAATTTGACAGCCCTGATCTAGAAGTTTCAAATGAGATGTCATCAATATGCTAGGCCTAACCAGAGCCTCAGTAGAAATCTTGAATTAATGTTTGGAGGCTAGGAAAAAATAAATTTAGATTAAATCCCTATAAGATGGTGTCATTGTTCATCAATGAATAACAACATCAGCCCTGATAGTTATATATTAGATGAGATTTATTCTCAATTATTACCAGTATTCTGTAACACATTATTTGTGTCTTCTACTGCAATAAAACAATTAACTTGGTAAAAGAGCCAGAGAGATTTTTTTAAAAATGCATACACAACACCATGGGTGTCTGATAAAATGACAAATAATTTAGACCAGAGGAGTTTAAAATATGCTTTGGGTAGAATCCCCAAAGCCTTTTCAAAAAACTTACCAAATTTTAATCTCTAATACAACAGGAGAAATTATTCAATATATGGTATAGTAATCCTATTTAGCTATGCATTTAAATTACCAAAAACATTTTGCCTTGCAGCCAAGTCTCTCCACTTCTAAGAATAATTTGGAGTTGAATCTTAACGTTTTACTCACTCTAGAAAAACAGTATAAATTATTAGCAAATTCCACTTACAGTAGAAACTCCTAGCCAATGTGATGTGAATGTGAAGCGTTCTCCAAGAATTTAAAGCAGAGGTAAAATCCAGCAGGTTCTGATAGGTTCTGGAGAACTGGTAGCGGAAATTTTGAGCAGTTTGGAGAACTGGTAGCGGAAATTTTGAGCAGTTTGGAGAACCAGCAAATACCACCTCTGGCTGGCCCCAGAGTGGGGTGGGAATGGAGATTTTGCAATATCCTTCCCCCAGGAGTGGGGTGGGAATGGAGATTTTGCAGTATCCTTCCCCTGCCATGCCCACCAAGCCACGCCCACAGAACCAGTAGGAAAAAAAATTGGATTTCACCACTGATTTAAAGCCTTGTAGCCCTGGTGCTGGTGATTTCGAGGTGCCAAGAGATAATGAAAGCTATTTCTTAGGAAGAAGAAAAAAATTCTGAAATCTTTAAAGAGACCTTGCTTAATTTAGGATATTAGCAAATTCCAGAGAACTCTAACTATTGTGAACTAAGAAATATATAGAGAATACACTTACAACTTTCCACAGCTCTGCAGCATATAAAGTTGTCTAAATTATAGATTTGCTTCAACCTTTATAGAGTTGCAGACATTGGCTATTGGATATAGCTTTCCATTAAATTAACAGATATTCATGAGTATGATGTACTCTGCCAACTTAGAACCATATATGAGAGGGAATTGGAAACACTTGTTTTTTATTTTTCATATAAAAGTTGCAATCTGAGTTCCATTAGATTTAGAATCTGATACATACATTTTACAAATCCCATATTCCCCTTTTTACTAAATATATTTTCAATCGTTTTTAGTTTTATTTGTAACTAACTTTACACGTCTTATCTGAAATTAGTTTGTGACTTCCTTCCATTACAGTGATCAAAAATTAATGTTTAAATACTACTGTTGACTTTTTACCTGTTGCTGCCATACTGCTATGTTAAAAATGAGTATATATGCTATTTTCTTTCTGTCAATATGTCTTCCTTGGTTTTCATCAAGTTCCCAATGTTTCTCTTTTAAATGTCTCCAGAAAGATACAGATTCCAATTCCAATTCAAGTGGCAAACATCAGTAATACTCCTTCCTCCTATTTTTCCACACACACAAAAAAAAAAAAACCCTCGGAGGGGGTTAGGCTGAGGCCTAATACAAACAATGGCTTCCAGGCCTGACAGGGTGATTGGCCCAAGGTCATCCAATTAACTTTCATGGCTAAGGCAGGACTAGAACTCAGTTTCCTCGTTTCTAGTCTGGTACCTTAACCAGTAGAACCAAACTGGTTCTCCTACTAGAAATCATACTAGAAAACTCAACCATGACCAAAGTGACTGAGAGGCTACCATGCTCAGGTCATGGCTTTAATGAACAGGTCAAGGAAATGTATGTATGTATGTCCTCTTTTTTTCTTCTGTTTTTGCAGAGTTGTTCACAACACTCCATCATTTCCAACAGCAGAAAGAGAAATAAACTCTCTCTTAATACTCTAACCTGATTGAGGAAGATTTGTTTAAGCTAGCACAAGTTTGGGTGTTTTGGGTTAAAACTAGCCCTGATTAATTCCACTGTTGACTGGGTTTGGAGAGAACGCTTTCTTTAATACTGTGCCATACTAACATAGTCATAAGCAGTGGTGGATTTCAAAAAAATTTACTACCGGTTCTGTGGGTGTGGCTTGGTGGGCGTGGCATGGTTTGGTGGGTGTGGCTTGGTGGGCGTAACAGGGGAAGGATACTGTAAAATCTCCATTCCCACCCCACTCCAGGGGAAGAATACTGTAAAATCTCCATTCCCTCCCTAATCCATAGGAAGGTTACTGCAAAATCCCCATTTCCTCCCGATCAGCTGGGACTTGGGAAGCAAAGAATAGATGGGAGTGGGGCTAGTCAGAATTTTTACTATCGTTTCTCCGAACTACTCAAAATTTCTGCTACCAGTTCTCCAGAACTGGTCAGAACCTGCTGAACCCCACCTCTGGTCATAAGGTAGTAGTAAGAATATTATTATTACATTAATGCCTTGCTTCAATAAACCTTAATGAAATGCAATGAACAAAATTTGTGCCAGTTCCTTTTTTCCAGATAGCAGACAGAATCAAGAATATTCAAACCAGTCTAGACATAATTACACTAACAGCGTAAAATGATGTAAATGACATCCTTTTGGTTTGAACAGACAATGTCTCTCTTTTGATAGATTGAGGTCTTGATGTATCATTGGCACAATGTTTCATCAATCCTGCACAATCTTAGTTCCATTAAGGAATGACTTTTTTCATTGCTTAGATGTTTAAACTTTATAGAGGTTAGAGATAGTTCAGCACTTCTTCCATTGAAGGAACATCTCCTGGGTCCAGACTTTTATATATAATAACATATCATAGTCTTAAGCATTTTGCAAATGTTATTTATTTATTTATTTTTACACACCTTTATTTTTTTAAAAAAAAAAACGGGGTGGTGAACATAACTCTTTGCTCTCTAAGGTCCCTAAATCCCTAAGCACACCCCTCAGAGAAAGTGACTGGCATGAAGTCACCCAGCTGACTTTAATGCCTCAGGTGAGAGACCTGTAGTACAGTGGACTAAAGCACTGTTATTAACAGATTAACATCTGCTGCTTGAAGTTACTGCAAGTTCAAATCTCACCAGGCTCAAGGTTGACTCAGCCTTCCATCCTTTCAAAAGGTAGGTGAAATGAGGACCCAGATTGTGGGGGCAATAAGCTGACTTTGTATAAATATACAAAAGTATGAAGGCTATTGCTTAACGCATTGTAAGCCACCCTGAGTCTCTGGAGAAGGGTGGCATATAAATTAAAAGCAAAAAAAATCCCCAAAATTTATAGACTTCTAATTTCTAGTGAGGTGTCTTAACCACCAGACTAAACTGGCTTTATGCATAACTGTGAATTTTATAGGCCATAGACCACACTTTAGAAGTTACAGACACAGAAATTATCTTGTGGCTTCCTAGAAGATGTAGGAAATTATCCGGGTTCAGGATTTAGTTCATAACACTTATGGAGAAGACCAGGTTGGTAAAGATTGTTATTACTTACTTACTTATTTGTATCCCACCTTTCTTATTTTTACAAATAACTCAAGGCAGCAAATGCATACAATACTTTTCCCCCTCCTATTTTCTCCACAACTGTGTGACAGTTGTGGTTGTGGTTGTAGATTGGGCTGAGAGAGAGCGAATGACCCAAGGTCATCCAGCTGGCTTTTAATGGCTAAGGCAGAACCTGAACTTACAATCTTCTGCTTTCTAGCCCAGTGCTTTAACCACTAGACCCAACTGGCTCTGTATGTTATAAAACTGTACATATAAAATGAGCTATGTGGTCTATCTTCTTTCTTCCACTGCTGGAAATAAATGACTTTTTAAAAAAATCTAGTATTAAATTTTATTGTGTTATGTTGCAGGCTATTGTATTTCTGGAAATAATTTTGTTATGTATAGCCTAGCCTGGCTCTAGACAAATTGAATGCAGTATTGTGACCCAGGCCCAAGTAGTTAGTATTAAATACAAACAGTTCAAAAACAAACAGACTTTATTAGAACAGCTGAGAATTAACTCATTCTCAGCATAGTCCAAACTAAATTAAAGCAAATTCTTCAAAACACCATTTCTCAGTTTATCACCGACCTTGGGATAATTAGGCAAACTGCTAAAGGCTTTTTTTGGCAAAAGTTCAGAAGCGGAAGATGCCGACAAGAAATGAATACAGTGAAACAAGAAGCAATTCTCTCAATGTTTTCCGGCAAAGAGGCTAAGAGCTGTTGCTGGTCTTTTAAGCCTTATGGGAGGGGCCAATCATCTCTTGGCCCTACTCCCGAGTCATCCTCTTTGCTTTATCTGGTCCTGCCTTCTGGCAGCTCTTCTCATACGTGCATTAGGAACAGGCTCCTCCTGTTCCTCTGCCTCTCTACTGTCAGCCTATGGAGGCTCCGAAGTCTGCACATCACTCCCCGATGGCCCTAGCCCCATGTCTGCCTCTGACGCAGAGCCCTCATCTGCACCTTCCCCAGCCTCCAGGACTGGCGCATGTTCTTCCTCAGCTTCATCGCTGTCTGACTCCGCTGCCAGCTCCCCAGGCTGCTGGCGGACCACAACATGCAGCTTTAGTGATACCTTGGACTTTCAGTTAGCTCTCGTTGGATTACAGGAGGCAATTTTTTAATGAAATCTCATATATAACATTTCATGTATTTTGTACATTGAGAAATTAATCGAAATGGTATATTGAATTATTTCTCACTGGCTACCTTCTTAACCGGTCCATTACTTCAGCCAAGAGGTATGGGCAGCAGCATGTATGTCTTGAGTTACAGACTGTCTTACCAAGTAAGTGCTTTAGAACAGGGGTCTCCAACCTTGGCATCTTTAAGACTTGTGGACTTCAACTGACAGAGTTCCTCAGGCAGCAAAGCTGGTTGAGGAACTCTGGGACTTGAAGTCCACAAGTCTTAAAGTTGCCAAGGTTGGAGACCCCTGCTGTAGAAGATACCAATTCACTACCTTCATCACAAGTAGGCAAGGAACTTACCTGACTTGACCAGGAAACATATGTCCATTTTTCATTCTTCACAACAGATCCAAAGATGTAAAAATTGTTGTAAATGTAAAAATAGAGTAACATGTCATAAAACAAATTGTGTGGACACGACCTTGTAGATGACCATCACTCTGTCAAGGACCTTGAAGTACTCATATCAAAAGATATAAGTGCCAAAGCCCACTGTAACAACATCACCAAAAAGGCATTAAGAATTGTAAACGTAACTTGCATAGCTTCTTCTCCGGTAATATCACACTACTAACTAGAGCATACAAAACATTTGCTAGACCAATTCTCGAATACAGCTCATTTGTCTGGAACCCGCACTGCATATCGGACATTAATACAATCGAATGTGTCACAAGAAGAGTCCTCCACTCCTCTGCTCGCAACAAAGTACCTTATGCCACCAGACTTGAAATTCTGGGCCTAGAAAACTTAGAACTACGCGTCTTCGGTATGACCTAAGTATAGCTCATAAAATTATCTGCTAGAATGTCCTACCTGTCAATGACTATTTCAGCTTCAACCACAACGATAAATGAGCACACAATAGATACAGACTTAAAGTGAACCGCTCCAAACATGATTGCAGAAAATATGACTTCAGCAACAGAGTAGTCAATGCCTGGAATACACTACCTGACTCTGGTTTCATCCCCAAACCCCAAAAATGTTAACCTAAGACTGTGTACTGTTGACCTCACCCCATTCCTAAGAGGTCTGTAAGGGGCGTGCATAAGAGCACCAGCCGTCCCTAGTCCTAATGTTTCCTCTACTTGTATCTATTTTATGTATTCAATTCATGCTTATAATTATATAAATTACCTAATACGTTATTGACAAATAAATAAATAAATATAAATAATACTGTTTCACAGGCCAACAAATTATAATGCAAACTAACCAAACAAATGTCTTCTATTGCTAGGAAGAATACAGCAAAATATGTAGTAATATTTATATTATAATACTAGAATATATAATAAAAATATATAGTAAAAGTTGCCTTGGACGCCTGCAGTGTTTTATTTCCCTTTCCATCTGCCATAGCAGCATGCCTTCTCACAGAATTTAGACTAATAGCATAAGCAGCACAGTTGTCATGAGCCTGAATACCTCTTCTGGAGTTTTTCTGAAAATTAAACGTTGTCACCCCATGGTCTTGCAAGCTGCAGCACAGCATTGCAAGTATTAGCCCTCAGAACTGGGCTTTTAAAGGTCAGAAAGCAGAGTGATATGACATGCTTAATTAGTTCAAAAACCAATCAGCATTGCTAAAACACCAGCAGTACATTGAAAATAGTGCAGTTAGATCCTCTTCAGTATTTATCCCATAGAGAGGAAAAGAAACCTTACAGATGTCATTCATTCTGACAACTTTATTTAAGTTCTTCCTAAATGGCATGGTCACCAAGATCAAAGACCTTTTTTTAAATTGGCAGGAGTCCTTTGAGTAGCAGGAGTGATTCGGTGCCGTGGATGTCTCTCAGTTGGCCAATTGTCATAATCAATTGAGAAATGGCAGATTCTATGTTTCCCTTTCATAAATTTTGTCTTTAAAAGTTGTAAATAATTTGGTTCGATAATTGATCAACTGTGTGGAAAAGATACATGACATTATTCCTATTTTTTGTACAGTTTTCCTTTGTGATATTTGCAAGTCCTTTTTCCCACTGAGGAGATATAGTTTTGTGAATGCTTTTCTTGGTTGTGGGTGCTGATGTGCACATTTTCAGTTGAAAAGTCTGAGTGAAAAATTTTCTTGTGTCCACCTCTCCTGAAGGACCTTGGCATCTTTTGTGACATTCAAAGAATGTCTTACCTTTCAGAAAGGCCAACATTTTCTGTAGCCCTTTTTTTTCCCCTGAAACTCTTTTGTGTTGATAAAATAGAAAAGTTTCAATGTTGGGAGTTGCTTCAGTATATTTTAGACTTTGTGGAGACCTGATTTCTCAATCTGACAAGAGAAAGAAATCAAGAATAACCTGAAGAAAATGCCTAGAAGTACTTCTAAGATTGGCTGTGATTTTTTTTTTAAAAAAAAGATATATAGGTTGCAGTTTTTAAATTCTTGTATGTCATGTTTGCTGAAATCCTAAAACTACGTCTTATATATACGTATATACCAGTGGTGGGTTTCAGATTCGGTTCTGTGAGTGTGGGTTGGTGGGCATGGCAGGGGAAGGATACTGTAAAATCTCCATTCCCTCCCCAATCCAAAGGAAGGTTACTGCAAAATCCCCATTTCCTCCCGATCAGTTGGGACTTGGGAGGCAGAAAATAGATGGGGGTGGGCCGGTCAGAATTTTTACTACTGGTTCTCCGAACTACTCAAAATTTCCGCTACCAGTTCTCCAGAACTAGTCAGAACCTGCTGAAACCCACCTCTGGTATATATACGGCCCAAAAGGTAATATGGCACATAAAAGTCAACTTTGGTTTCTTTCTCCCCTCTTTTTCCTCTGTAGTCAGCAGCAGAATACGTGAAGTCCCGCTTACCAGAAGTCCTAAAGCAACACCTTCAGGATTATGAGAAAGATAAGGAGAACAGTGTATTATCCTATCAAACCATCCTGGAGCAACAAATTCTCTCAATTGACCGAGAAATGCTGGAAAAATTGACTGTATCCTATGATGAGGCAGGTATGTTGATTGACAACTTAAGTCTGGCTACAGTTTTGTGGCTCAATTCCACCTAGCAGGTATTTTTACCTAGGTATTCTTTGAAACCAGCTATTTAATGATGCATCATAACACGCTCCTTTCTGTATTACTCTCATATAACAGAAGCATTATTACATTAATGTGTCTATATTTTATTTTATTTTGACGTTCTCCATGCCAAGCATTGGTTGGTATATTCAGCCAAGCAGATAGAATGCTGAACTAAATAGTATACTTCTTTTTTAAAAAGGGTGTTGACTCTTCACATCATTAGCATAATCATTATTTTTTTCCATATTGCAGAAAAATAGCGATTTCAGTAGAAGTCTCCAATCTTTTTTGCTTGTTTCATTTAACCAAATCTCGTTCATTTCCTATAATGTCAATTCCTCCAGTCAACACTGAAAAGGAGATGCTAATTTGGTGCAATATGTGCTGCATATTTAGAATTCACATTATTCTGAAGAGATCTTGCCTTGTTAGTCACCACTATATTCTCTGTGGATGATAGTGAGATTATTTGCCCACTTTAATTTTTGGATTTTTTTAAATTAAAAAAATATTAGAATATTGCATGCCCCAAACTAAAGTACCATCCACAAAATAATATATTTTCCTAGTAATGCCATACTGAAATATTCTGTGCCCCACCCAGAAAAAAAGAAAAGCATAATGTGAGATGGCAGATAATATTCTGAGAAGTTTGAGGGGATGGCAGGAAGCAGCCACCTTGTTCCACTTCTCAATATTTGTCTTTCAGATGATTTTTCACACAATGTGTGACAGACATTTTGTGTGAATATTCATGTTTCGGAATTTCAAATATACTGACATACTTACATGCTCCTCATCCTATTTGTTTCCAGTCCTGAAAAAGAGTACAAATTGTATAGGGAACACAAAGGGGATAAAATAGGAAATCTTGTTTACACATTATTCACATTTCTTTATACCTTTCTAAACTTGCAAACCATCTTTGTTTCTTCCATCTGGGGAACCTGGATTCTCTTCTATATAATCTACGGTATCTTCTATAGAATTCTTTCCATGACAGGAGTTCATTCTGGACATGATGAGGGAGATAAAAATGCTAAGGAAAGGTATACATTCTTATTTTCCCTCTCGTAATTTTTAGTACCACTCAAGTATGCCATGTCTTACAATACCATCCTTGAATCTGAAATTCTTATGTCAGCTCAGTAGTGATACAGGAATTTCTCATTTAACACCGCTAATTGGGACTGGAAACTCCATTGTTAAGTGATACCATTGTAAGATGAAAAACCATGTGACTGTACCACTTAGGAACAGCAGGGCCAATTGCTATCATTAAGTGGGCAACACGTGGGTTATTAAGTGAGGGGCCTCACGTGACTGTGACTTGCGACTTACTGCCAGCTTTCCATTGATTTTACTTATCAGAAGTTGGAAGTGAAGGTCACAAATGGTGATCACATGACCATGGAATGCCGCCAGAGTCATAAATATTTAGGATTATTTATAGCTACAACTCATTCAGCACCATTGCAACTTCAAATTTTCACTAAGGAAGTGGTCATTCAACTACGGCCAAAAGTTTTTCAAGTTTTGATACAAAAAAACCATCTAGGTTATTCTTTTGGATAATAATAAGAAACCTTTTTTTAAAAAAATTGCATGCTATGTGTCTCCCTTTACTTATTCCACTGTTTTGAATGTTGGAATGAAGAAGGAAAATTATAGATTCATTATATTATAAAGAATGACATTTAAAAATGGGAAGGAATGTTTTTGCCTTCACTCAAAAATGTTTATGCAATAGAAAACTTGTCAAAGATTTTTTTCCACAAAAAGGTAGATTTTAATGCTGAAGTAAAGCAATTAAATATGAGTGAAGACCAACTGTACGATAAACACAAAATATATATTTGTGCTGTATACTTAAAAAACACACCATTAGAACGGTGGGTATATACTTTGAATGGAAGTCCTGTATTTATATCTATAATGAGGCTGAGTGACAGACTTGGCATTCTAATCAAATCTCTTGTTTAGCTTTAATGGTGCTACCTGTTCTGAAGCACGCCTTGATTGCGACTGCTGTGCAAAGAAGTGTGTGTTTTAAAATAATAATGATAATAATAATAATTGCAGCAGATGTTCGTGATTTGAACTCCCCCTATCATTCAGCTTCACGGCAATTCCAAAGGTAACATTTCCTCCTGTCACTATAGATTTCAGTGCTTTATCAACACCCTTCATTTTAATGAGAAGGTCAAACCGGTTTCAGATCTTACCTGGTTTGTGAATAGATAGATGACTGAGGATGGGCAGGAGATGCCGTTGTTTTAAAATAGAGCAAATTATAGCTCTTTCAGATGACAGCATAACTCTTTCCATTTGCATCAGCAGGATGGTAAAAGTACATATCTTTTGATGCCTCTGAAATACTTAACATTTATAATCACAAGCAGCTGGAGTTTTATTAAGTCCCAGTCAAAAATCTTGTCTATGAGGGATCTGTTATGCTGTGTAGAGCACCACGTACATGGCCTGCAATGGTAGCCCACTTCTGATAGCATTAAAGTCTTGCAAACTGGTCCTTTTTTTGCTTCAAAAACTGTAGAAACTTAGTGGTGCAACGTAGTTACCATGAGGACATATGGATCAGAGGTGGGTTTTAGCAGGTTCTGACCAGTTCTGGAGAACCGGTAGTGGAAATTTTGAGTAGTTTGGAGAACCGGTAAATACCATCTCTGACCGGCCCCATCTATTCTCTGCCTCCTGAGTCCCAGCTGATCGGGAGGAAATGGGGATTTTATAGTATCCTTCCCCTGGAGTTGGGTAGGAATGGAGATTTTACAGTATCCTTCCCCTGCCATGCCCACCAAGCCATGCCCACAGAACCGGTAGTAAAAATATTTGAAACCCACCACTGATATGAATGCAAAATTGCTCTTTGCTCTTGTAGGAAATAGCTATATATGACCAAAACTCCAAGCTGATAAATAGTTAGATTTTATTTCAGATGAAGATTTCAGATTTGATTCTCATGTTATAGAACAAAATGCCAAGGTTAACAGATGATTCCCACAGGCCAGGTTTTGTTTTGCCAGAGGAAAGTAGAAAAACAAGGCAATCCGAACTATTTTGCTACATATTACCTGTTGTGCCATATATATAATCCAACTGGACTGGCACATGAATCTAACAGTGTATGTGGTAGGATAGCCTTTTCTAGTGTCCTTGATGCATCTGACAAATTTAGGAGGCCAAGCAGTGAATGCAATCTTGGCTTTTTATAGAGGGAAATAACTAGGAGCCATTGCTTTTTGTCCAACGCATGTGCTCCCTAAAATAGTTGCTTCACTGTTAAATATTAGAGTAGACTACTCTGAGAGAGTTTCTAATCTAGGTTTTTTTTAGATTGTGTTCTATGGAATCGTAGAATTGTGGAAGAAATTGGTGGTGTTCCATGAGAAATTGTGAAATGTTCCTTTCCTTTTTGTTCTCCCCAACTTGGTTGCATTTGGGTACAATTTTCCTGAACAAACCCGAACTTCCTCTGCTTTGCTCTCTGAATGTTTTGGGTAACTGTTGTAGAAGTCAGTAGGATTAGACAACTTACTCAGAGTGGCACCTTAGTCTTCTAGTTTTCTCATAATGGCGTCATTTCACACATTGTGTAAAGTTCATACTTTAATAAGGACCAAATCAGGGGTGAAATCCAGCAGGTTCTAACAGGTTCTGGAGAACCGGTAATTTTGAGTAGTTTGGAGAACCGGCAAATACCACCTCTGGCTGGCCTCAGAGTAGGGTGGGAATGGAGATTTTGCAATATCCTTCCCCTGCCTTGCCCACCAAGCAATGCCCACAAAACGGATAGGGAAAAACTTTGAATTTCACCCCTGAACTAAACCATAGATTACATTTTAATCACAAGTTGCCTTTAAATACCCTGTTTCCCCCAAAATATGACATCCCCTGATAATAAGCCCAATCGGGGTTTTGAGCACCTGGCAATAAGGCCAAGCGCTTATTTCAGGGTTCAAAAAAATATAAGACAGGGTCTTATTTTGGGGGAAACATGGTCCCAATTATAATTGCAACTACCAGCATCAGTGGTGGGTTGCCCCTGGTTCGTACCGGTTCTATAGAACCGGTAGTAAAACCGGCAGGAGGCTCCGTCCACTGACCCTGACGTCATGAAAATGCTTCTGCGCATGCACAGAAGAGTGTGTGCACACATGAGTGAAGCGAGCGCATGCGCACGGCCCCATTGCGAACTGGTAGTAAAGATAAGTAGAACCCACCCCGACCAGCATGTATCTTAAAGTAAAGTATTTTGGAACCAAAGGGATTTCCTGATCTGATATGGCATGTGAATCTGCTGTTCATAGAAAAACAAATCTGATTTCCCACCACAAGGTTCTTCAAAGTGTGTCTTTCTGTCACGGGGTCCACCACAGCCTCCCTGAGTTCAAGGAGTTGGCTCGCAGTCTCAGGCCCCACATCTCCACATGTGCCAGAAATCACCTAGGTCCTTAGAATCAATCATTGACTGAAAATTATTTCATTGAAATGTGAATGTGATAATAGAAATGGTAACAATAAAGTTAAAAAAATGACAATAATAAAGAGATCTTAAGAACTGTGCTACCTTTTTCAGTATGTCCTGACTTTTAAGACTTCACATTCATTTGCTGTTTTCTCCATTGCATGTCCTTGCTCTGCTTTTTGACTGAAAAGAGAAAGTTACACAACCAAATATTAACCTAGCTTTCACAGCAGAAAACTCTTATGTTTATTTTGCCAAGCTGTTTCCGCTAAGCCACTTAAGAATCTGCTCACCTACTAGTGTCCTTTTTCTTTGGTTGAATAAGAACACAGAGTAGGAACTTCATTCTGTACAGTTTTACTAAATACATGATTTTAAAAGGACAAGATTACATGAGCAGAATTAATTGATTTTGAAAGGGGTGTGTGTGTGTAAGAGAGAAAGAAAGATATTAGTTTTGGTTTTATGACCACTTACTTTTGGAAATACAGAACCAGCATTCAAAAACTATATGCAGTTCAAGTCCATAAGAAAAATGTGCATCAATTATAGAAGGTTATTGTAATACCTTCTATATTGCATTACAAATAATCTAAAGCATAAGGGTTTTTTTGAAGGAAATGCCCATAGAGTTGAATTTCAGATATTTTGATCACCTTTGTGGACAACAGTGTGGCTATATCATATAATATAAATAATATAGATTAGTCCTAACTCATTAAAATTTCAAGCTCATGATAGAATAACTTCAAATAACCTTACTGAATCAAATATAATTTCGGTTAGATTTCTCTTCTATCATTTATATCTATCATTTTATATAATGCATTTATATTTATTAATTTGGCTGTACAGCCATACCATATCTTTAATACCATCCACATTCTTGACAATTCTCCTTGAAAATCTTTTCCATTAATAAAAAAAAAATACATCAAAGCCATCCAGCAAAATGAGCTCCACTAAAAATAGGCATGTGTGTTGACAAGATTTATAAGTAAGTAAGCTTTCCAGGCCAAGAATAACAGATGGATTCAAATCATCACATAATGCTTAAATCCTGTCATTTTGCAAGTGGCATTCTCAAGATAATTTGACCTAGGAGGGAAGAACAGCAATCAAGTGAAGCAATCAAAGTCAAGTATCCATGGATTCATGCATAAACAGTAAAATAGAGTTCATCCTCAGGATACTATTATTGTATGTGAATGAATCTTTTGTTCACTCCATTCCTACTTTAAAAAAATGGAAATGGATGTTTTCTTTCACTTTGCGGTTGCCCTGGAAGGTTCATGAGTGCATACAACTTGTATGCATAATACTAAACTATAATTTACAGTCACATATGAAAGAAAAGAGGCTTACAACTTTTGGATGCTGCTCAAGATTGAATCAATGACTGCATTAGGGAACTTTGTCTCATTGGTATTTTCAAGATTCAAGATATGTTCACATAGCCAAAAGGAGATACGCATGAACAAATTTAGAGGTAGAGGTAATGAGGTAATGAGGCAGCTGCACATGGAATATTTTCTTTCATGAATTCAACAGGGGTTTTGCTCATCTCTAATAGAAGTTCTATAGGATCTGCTGAGTTCTTCCTTCTTTCCATCCGTCCATCTGTCCGTCCTGTTTCTTAACTCCCAGGCATACCACAATTAGCCATGCAGAAACATATTTTTTAGAGTATGGAACTACACGAAAAATGTGTACACAGAATTGTTCTTTTGCATTTTGGAACAAAATCCATCTAACAAGAATATTAATGCCTATCTTGCCTTCCTTAATGCTCTTCTATAAAACACCATTCCTGCATCTTCTGCTGCTCTGAAGAAGTGCAGTTCGGCAAGGATTGGAATCTTTCAATCAATTGGAGGCATATTTTGCAAAACTCATGATGGAAGATTCAGTCTAATCTATGTAGGAATGGGCAAGGATGCCTCTTGTAATACAGGATCTGCCAGTTAACACTTTCTGTAAATAGAAAAGGAACTTTTTAAAAAGTGTTGCCCAATTTAGTCAGTCCTTTTTATTGTATTTAAATATGTTCAACTTGTGTTTCTTTATTTATGAGTCTGAAATAACATGCATGCATCGAATCTGTCATTAATAGAGCTGCTAGTTTAGATTTGTCAGTATTTACTTAAAGTAATTACCAGTTTTAGGAATAAATATGCTAGGCAGATGCTGAGCTAATGCTAATTCTTCATCTGGATTGTTGCTTAGCATCTGCCTTCTGTAAACAAAGATGGATTTACTGTAGAGTTACCGTATTTTTCGGAGTATAAGACGCACCGGAGTATAAGACTCAGCTTAGTTTTTGGGGAGGAAAATAGGGGGAAATAGCCAGACGAATACCAGTATTCGTCTGGCTAGCGTCCTTAGTCTGGTCAGCTTCAGCACATTAGTTTGCTGGTTTTTTATCTCCTGCTTGGGGATAAAAAAAACAGCTTCTAAGGCACAGCTGAGAGGAAGCAGCAATGAGAAAAGCAGGCAAAGCGCAGGGAAATCGCTTCACTCGGCTAGCGCCTAGTTAAAGCTGAAAAAAAGCTTCTAAAGAACAGCTTAGAGTCAGAGCAAAGCATGGAGATCCCTTCACTCACTAGCACCTTGTTAAAGCACAGCGGAGAGTTGAGAGAGCAGGCAAAGCTGGGAAGATTGCTTCACTCACTAGCTCCTCGTTAGCGACTCGTTAGGGCTGAAAAAAAGCTTCGAAAAAGCTACATTTGGAGTATAAGACACACCCAAATTTTCAGCCTTTTTAAGGGTGGGGGGGAAAGGTGCATCTTATACTCCGAAAAATATGGTAATTCATTTTGGATGCACATTCAACAATGCTGCTCTAGAATATCAGTAATTTACCTAAAATCTGTATTCCAAAAGATTCATTCTGTCTTTCCTCTTTATCTCCAGCCCCTGAAAGATTCAAATCCAGATTTAGAATGATTGCATTTTATGCATTTTTGACTGTCGCAAAGATTATGTTGGCCATAAACCCCTTACAGTGGCTTTATAAATACACAAAGAAGATCAATTTCTTTCAGTATTTATGAAGCACTGTAACGTTTCTGTTGAAATAATGAGAGTGGAAAACACGTTAAGTTCAGATGTCAGCCTCGCAGATCAGCAATTCATCTCCCAATTCCCACCACCTCAGTGGATATTAGCAAAAGCGTTTCAGCAAAAATAAGCTCCAAACTTAAAAATGGAGAGGAAAATGAATCAGAAAACATGGGAGCTGGTACATCTGGCTTTTCTTTTTTTTTTTTCTTTTTTCTTTTTTTGCACATAGTTTGTTCAGGCTAGCTTAGTGAGACATCACTTCAAAAATAAATAACCCCAAATGGAAGAATTCTAAAATAAGAACAAGACTACTCTAGTCAAGCCGATTAAAGATGCTACCTCTGATGATGGACTATTATAGAGAGCCAACTCTGCCATTTCCCAAATACAGCCCTGCTAATCTGCTGCTCATAACATCTGTTTTATTATGCCTAAAATACCTGACTGTCCAGAGTGCTAACTATACCAGCAGGCACAGTGGTGAAATCCAATTTTTTTTTACTACCGGTTCTGTGGGCATGGCTTGGTGAACGTGGCAGGGGAAGGATACTGCAAAATCTCCATTCCCACCCTACTCCAGGGAAAGGATACTGCAAAATCCCCATTCCCTCCCCACTCATGGGGAAAGGATATTGCAAAAACTCCATTCCCACCCCACTCCGGGGCTAGCCAGAGGTGGTATTTGCCGTTCTCTGAACTACTCATAATTTCTGCTACTGGTTCTCCGAACTACTCAAAATTTCCGCTACCGGTTATCCAGAACCTATCAGAACCTGCTGGATTTCACCCCTGACCAGGCACCTATAGGCACTGGAATCATGGGGTACTCAGATTGGCAAACAGATTTCATACCAGCTACTGGAGCTACACATAGAGAAAGATTTATAGGGGGAAATGATGATATCTAATTGGTAGCTAATAGTGGTGATTCTACCATAATACTGGATAAAGTCGTTGCAGATGAATATGCATGATGAGTGACAGCACCAAAGAAAGCTGTAGTTCTTCCTTTTAGAGAAGGTAGCTTAAGTGTAAAGTTCTCATCAACTTCTGGTAGGTTGGATCTACTACTTCAGAATTTATAAAAAGCTTTGTTTAAAATCTATTTATTTGGAACATACAAACTTGGAAAATATTTCTATTTAGCTGTTCCTTCAGACTCCTTCAGACTCTGGTCCAAAAGCACTTGGGTGGGCTTTATTTAGATCTTGCAAACTGTTTGTAAGACAGCATGTACGCCCACACCTGTAAAATAACCTTTGGGAGGGTCTATTTTATGTCAGCCTGGACATGGATGTCTTTTGGTTTGTTTGTACAGCACTAAACAATGATGCTTTCATTCCTACTATAATTAAATGTGTATTTATATCTGCAGCATTCAGTGATTCTTTAATCCGTGCACTTGAAATTAATTTATGTGGTTTATAAATCTGTTGGGTGTTTGGACTTCCGGTTTGCTGTTTGTCCCCGCTGGACGCTCCTTTGGGATCATCCCACCCACTGCCTGTAAAGAGCCGCCTTTATAGCGGAATGGCGGCTCGAAAAAACTCCGTTTCCATGAGGAAACGGAGATAGAGCAGGCTGGGGTGGGTTGAGTCCTCTGCCTAATCCCAAAAGTTTTTTTTTTACTTTTGGGACGGAGCGGAAGAGACTCCCCGTATCCCCAGCCGATGCTCCGGGCTCTGGGAGATCTCTGCTACATGCAGAGCTAAGGGGCAAAATTGCAAGCCTGTAAATTTGTTAAATTAACTCAAGAAGACGTCAGTTGGACCTCTGATCCTGAAGCGCAAGTATTCTTTTTATTGGAAAAGTTATTGAAGTTGTTTAAGAAGTGAAAGGAAAAAAGATTTTTAAAATGGCGATTGCTGCTGCGACTGCTGCGGCTTGAAGAGAGGCTGAAAGGGAAAGTCCTTCCGTTTTCTATTACAAAGTAGCGGAATGAATACTTCTGGCCGTAATTGAGGCAAAACCTCACTCTCACTCTTGCTTTTTTTTTTCTTTTTTTTTTTTCTTGGGGATCTGATATTGATCTTGGTTGGAAACAAGCTTTTTTTTTTCTCTCTTTTCCACTAAATCTTGTCTGTGTGGGAAATGGCACCGGGACTCACACAGCTAGACACCGGGGGGGGGGGGGAATCTCCCCCATTAATAAATTACACCAACAAGTTTTAACTCTCCAGTGTCAGAAACCTGATTTTAATATAATAGAATTTCTTCTTGAAGAGATTGTAAGAAGGGATGAGATTGTGAATCAGCAACTCGAAAAATTTAAGCAGGAAATTAAAGAAATTGGTGAACTGGTGAAATCAAAGTTTGACTTTTTGAATCGAAAGATTTTAAAAACAGCTAATGGTTTATCAGACTTTCTGATTCGGGTGGATGCAAAGACTAAATTATTAGAGTCTAAAATGAAGGAAACTGAGGAGAATTTGGATGACAAGATTCAAAAAATTAAAAAGGATTTGGTAAACATTCAGGATAATAGCTCAGAAGACAAACCTAAAATGGAGGTTGACCAAAAGACTGGTAATGAAGAAAATGTGCAACAGAGGATTGAAAGAGAAGTTTTAATGATTCAATATAATTTTACAGAATATGCAATTAGACTGAGAGGTTTGCAGGAAAATAATAGAGATGACTTAAGGAAAATATCTTCTGAAATTCTGGCTGGGATTTTAAAGGTTCAACCTGATGAAGTGTATTGCAGGATTGATAGAATTTACAGAATAAACTCCTGGTTGGCAAAGCAAAGGCAATTGCCTAGAGATGTGGTGATCTATTTTACAGATAAAGAAATTAGGAATAATATTGTGCAGAACTCTTTTAATTCTACTTTGCAATTTCATGGAAGAAAGATTTGGATTTTTAAGGAGCTCCCGACTAAGATGTTAATGGAGAGGAAGAAATTTGGCTTTCTAGTGACTGAGTTAAAAAAAAGAAATATCCTATTCAGGTGGAATGCCCCAGTTGGTTTAATATTGAGACACCAAGGAGTAAGATATCAACTGAACACTGTTGAAAAAGCGGAAGAATTTTATCAAAAAATTTTAAAAATGAATTTAACATCTTTAGGCATAATACAGGATAAGCAAAAGGAGTTGGAAACAAAAAGAAAATATCAAATTACAGAGGCTGTGGTGGATAAGTTGTCTTTGGACTCTCTGGATACCCCAGCTGGACTGTCTATAAATAAGAGAGCAGTGTCATCCGACTCCAATGTGATGAACCATCAAGTCACAGACAAGTGCGCAAATCAACCAGTTGATATACAAGTGATGGAGAAGAAAGATGAGATGATAAAACTAACCCAACAAGATCAACTCACAAAGCAGAATGAAAATCGATCAGCCGATACACAATTGGTAGGCACGAAACGAGGATGGAAATTCAACCCGCAAAAGAAAAAGAAAAGAAATAGATCTCATAAGAAACAGCAATTTCTAAACCAAGCAACAGTGAAGCCAGGGACTTTAAAAAATGAATGAACATCTGAAAAGATAGTGGAGGCGAACAATTGTTTAATACTATCCTGAGGATTGTGGCAGATCTCTGTAATGCCGTGATTTTGGGATGTGAAAAGAGCCTTACCTTGTTGGATTTGAATTATCTACTCTGGATTTCTTTTACTGGTGAATATATTATGATTATTTTGAGTTACAAGGCAAGAAAGTCACGCTGGGGCATGCAGAAGATCTGGTTGTTACCCATTAGGATGATGGGAATCAACAATCCTGATGAATACCACAACTATAATTATATGGATATAATTATAATGTCACTCGGGTGGTTGTTTTTACTTTTATATATATACGAGGATATCTACTACTGATGGGGGCAGAAGATGATTGAAGATTTTGAACAAACTGTTGCACCAGCATGTTATTTTACCCTATTATGGGTGATGGATTTAACGATCCAGTGGAAAGACATCAAAGAAGATATTATATGGATTATAAATTTAAAGTTATTGTCTTTTTTTTTATATATATAAAATGGAATGCATATATAGATATGTGTATATTTTAGTAAAGTGGGTAGTGGGTTATATTTAGAATTGTATTGCATGATTTTGTAGGAATTGAAGGGTTGAAATAGGTTAGTTTACTGATTGATTAGTCTAAGAAAAAGGATCCTTAAGTCATATATTTAGGGGAGTGGAGGAATTGGATAGAACTGAATAAACGTTAAATTTGGATGTAGGGAGAAGGCTGCTTTAAAATGTTATATTAATATATATAAAAGATTAAATGTTAAATTGTAATAATACACTATAAGTTTAGGGAAGGAGAAAAAGGGCAGATTATCGTAAAAATGGGAGTTATAAGAATAATATGCTAAGGGTCAGTATTCTGAGGAGGGAGTAAGGGAAAGGAAAGATATTATGTATGTAATTAGTTATGAAATAGCCTATTGTTGTGAAGAAGTCACAGGGGGGGATGGGTGGTGAGGGGGGGTTAGGGAAGAGGGGGGGAAAGGGGGGAAAACTTGTATTTGAAAACTTTTTCAATAAAAAAAAAATCTGTTGGGTGTTTGTAACTTTCACATAAATCATATTCACATGAACCATTAGTTAATAACTCCACTGAATACTATGTGTGTGATTTGGGAGTTGAATCCTGACCATCTATTCGAAATACTTCTCCTTTTTTCTGGACTAGATCATTTCTCAGACATTGCCCTTCTAATATTCATTATCTCTTCCAATTTCATTTTTCTCTCATAATATTTTGCCAAGATTATTTATGTATCTGGCTACCAGTGCTGTTTGCTCACTGAGAACTCTAAGAGTAGAAAAATGTGGGTGGCCAAAGATTATATTTAGAATTAGGAGCTAAGTAAGAGCCACCATGGGAAGGGCTGAATTGTACAGTAGAGAGATCACATTATGCACATTTCTCTCTTTTTTTTCAAGAGGGAGATATGTTCTTAGAGTATATTGCAAGATAGTTTATGTATGTTCCCTATTTGTAGAATAAAAATGCCTACCAATTTATTACCAGAAGCACCTCCAGAAACCATGAGAAAAATGTCTTAGTAGCTACATGTAACCCTATGGCTGCAAATTATAAACTATCAAGTGTACTTTTGTAAAGTATACACAAATAATTGTATCATGCTAACCTTTCAGCCTTACCTGGTTTTGCATGCAATTTAAATTTAAGATCTTCCTAGAATAACATGAAAATCACTGATAGAAGAGTTTTTAGACATATCTAGTACAAGGGTGGGCAACCTTAAAAACTCAAAGGTCCTAACCGGAAGCCCCCATTCAATTCTGGAGCTGACCGGAAGTCTGGTTCCTCCATCATAGAGTCTCCTCCTAGCGCAGCGTCCTTTTTCTTCTGCTGACTGGAACTCCAGTTCCCCCACCATAGAGTCTTCTCTTAGCACGGCGCCCTTTTTCCTCTTCCTGTCCTAACCGAAAGCTCTATCAATTGTGGAGCCGACCAGCAACAGGGAGCCACAGCAGAGGGATGAAAGAGCCACATGCAGCTCCAGAGCCGTGGGTTGCTGACCCCTAGCCTAGTAGAAGGTGTTTTTTTCCACTTATGACTTCTCAAACAACCTTACTGAATCAAATATATACTTTTGTATTAATGCTAGAATTAAAAATGAGAAATAGTTTAGATGTATTTTTATGATCTCAAAAATGATGTTGAATAAATAATTGCAGGTAAGATTGCAAAGGAGAGGTTTTCACGCAGAGCAAAATTAAAAGGGACGTTTTTATTGAGTATGACAGTTTTGATCAAGCAGTAAATAACGAGATCTTCAATTTGTACTTTGGTGGCTAATAAATAAACAATCTAGCCTTCTTCCACATTATAAAATTCTGCTTTTTTCTTCAAGATTAAAGCAGCTGCAAGAAAAACAGCTGATGGCATTACACTTCTTTTTTTCCAGGAAAGTTCATTTTTATGTCCAAAATACGGTATTATAGATTGTGACCAGGGGTGAAATCCAAATTTTTTCCCTACCGGTTCTGTGGGTGTAGCTTGGTGGGCATGGCAGGGGAAGGATATTGCAAAATCTCCATTCCCACCCCACTCTGGGGTCAGCCAGAGGTGGTATTTGCCGGTTCTCTGAACTACTCAAAATTTCTGCTACCAGTTCTCCAGAACCTGTTAGAACCTGCTGGATTTCACCCCTGATTGTGAACCAATCTAGAGAAATTCTGCTTTGGCAAAGGAATATTATTAACTGCAATGTAATGACCTATGGAATTTTGTTGTGTTATGAATTGACCCAGGTTGGCATTTAGTAAAGCTTGGTAATGACTCAAGGGAGGATATGAATCACCTCCATGATATTTTGTTTGCCAGAGCATCAGCTATGTCAGCACAACTTGACATATCTAATATTAGATAGTGATGTTCTATAATGGGACTCCAACAGACAGTGAGCATTGGACATTCGTGAAGCTCTATCAAACACAAGATGTCACTGTATCTTTGAGAAAATTAGTATTTATCCTAGTCAGAAAAAATAGAAGGAAAAGATTCGGCTATCTTGTCTGAGGGAGGGGCGAGGAAATCAGATATTTTCTCCTATTTAATCTTCTGTCAATAGTCGTTGTGTTGGTTAGAGGTAGAATATATTAATCTCCTGGGTATTATCTGTTTTGGATCAGGTAGGAAATTGTGAAACATAAGCACAAATAGTTTGCATGAGACAGTTTTTCTCTCTTCCTATTATAAAAATATATTTTTTCAGTAAAACAAGGGAATTATTAACTTTATTATTAATGTAATATTTATGTTTATCATTTGATTCACACACAAATTCAAAGAAACATTTTTTAAATTTTCCTGAGTCTTGTCCTAGAAAATAGTTATTAATATCATTTCCCTTAAGATATAAAACATTGAACTATATAACATTTTAGCTTGTTTGATGAAAAGGGGAGGGTCAAATTGGATGAAGAAGATAAATTAAAATAATAAAATATTGATTACCATCTCCATCCCTGTAAAGCTAAGCAAAATCTCCCTCACAAAAATTCTGTTTTGCTGTGAAACTGTGCGTCAGAATTGTCTTCATACAATGATCCTAATAACAATATATCATTACATTTTCTTTGCAAATGTACTGGGCAAATGGACAGAACAGATAAGAAATCCCTAGACAAATTTACAAGCAATATTCTTTCAGTCCCGTTTTGACAAAAGTTCCCATGATACAAGTACAACGTAGAGGCAGTATTGAAACAGTGTCCAGGATTGCTAGGCATTGTGGGAGAAAAGCAGGCAGAGCTGAGGTGGCAGAGTTAAATATGTCATAATCTTGGATTCCTTACATTGCTGCAAACAAGCCAAGTCCAATCTGTCTTGAATTCCATTGATCCTTCTCAAGGGTGGGTTTCAAAAATTTTAGCAAGGGGTTCTCTGGCATGGCCATGGTGGGCGTGGCCTAGTCAGCCTCCTGCACCATGGCAGGGGGGCATTTTTGCCCTCCCCGGGCTCCGGAGGCTTTCCTCGAGCCTCCAGAAGGGCAAAAACAGCCTCCCCAGGCTCCAAAGGCCCTCGTTTCTGGCCTTCTCGAACTTCCAGTAGGCCCATTTTTCACCCTCCCTGAGCCTCCACACACGCCATGCACTTACTTGCATCCAAAACAGGCCGCATGGGGACTCCTGGGAGGGGTGGGCGGAGCCAGCCAGGAGTGAGTTTTGGGGGTTTTCCGAACTGCACAGAATCTTAGCTAGGGGTTTTCCCGAACCCACAGCAGCCCATCCCTGATCCTTCTCTGGCACCAATTTAATACTGAACTTTAGTTGACTAGATTCTGGTTTATAGACGTGATTAAATCTTCTGTATCACAATTCTTTTGCCTGACAGATATGCCTAATTGTCTCCTTTACACCAAATGTCCCCTTGTCCTTGGATTGGTGAACAACAACCACTGTGTCCCCATTCAGCATTTAATCCACTCTTTGTGGTACCATACTCTTATTTAAGCTGTACCAGATATTATTCCAAATTTGACAACAGCATGACATAAAGTCAGATATTGGATAATTTAAGATGGCAGTGAATGGCATGGAATTAAAGGATTGACTCCTTCAAAAACCTCAGTTCTTTTCAGGCAGATTTCACTCTGCAGCATCAGAGCAAATGGGCCCTTTTGATACGGACACCCTTGGGCAGCTCCTTAGTTACCCCAAATCCAGATGCCAATTATGGCAATAACGTTGCTTTTATTGTGACTTTGACTCACTCGGTCACATTTCTGAATTAGATTACACAGTCCAAATTGTTTTCTGCTGCTTTTCAAAGAGCTCTGGTTTAGAAACTTCTATAACAATTTCACACGCTAATAGGCGGCTTTTCTCCAGTTGTTAAGGACTTAATGTAAGCAGCCTTTGTATTGAAATGCCCTGAAGCCTGTAGGAGAATGGACAGTTATTTATGATTGCCCTGATGAAATTAGCTGCTTATCTGATAGGTGGCTTTGTTGCTTGATGTCTCCTAGTCCTTCATAAAACCTGATTGCCAGAGCCCAGGGATAGCATGTCTGTAGCTGAAACAATTTGTCAGATGTGATATCCCAAACGGAAGGGGATTTTTCCAGCAGATGGGTGCTGCTCACCCTGTAGCTGACTGAATAATCAAGAGATGTCTGCAAGGACTACAAACGAGGCTTTATTTATACTGTTTGACATGAAACTGCTAATTAAATCCCTTGAGTTGACTCAAGAACTTACCAGCTGAGACCATGCTTGAGATGCTTATTGAAAGCCTGGAGAGCAAATGTGTCAGCACCACAAGACCACTTTAATATTTATCTTTCTCTTCAAACACTGTGATCATCGTTAGTCTTCAGTTTTACAACTTCTGTAACCCTAAATGTTCTGATAAAAATATCAATTTATTTGGAGCAGGATCAAAGCCTCGGCCGTCCAAGCTTTTTCCCAGCTCCATTTCAGATGCTACTGATATTTAGTGATAGCAATAGCAATAGCACTTAGACTTATATACCGCTTCACAGTGCTTTACAGTCCTCTGTAAGCGATTTACAGAGACAACAATTTCAGAAGGATGTAAGGCTGAGTCAACCTTGAGCCTGGTGATATTTGAACTGCCAAATTGCAGGCAGCCAGCAATCAGCAGAAGTAGCCTGCACAGTACTGCACTTGTGCCACAGTGGCTCAGGTGATATTTAGTGATATGGGTAAAATTAAATGTCTGGTTCTACAAATTGGATAAAGATTGAGAGGGTGAT
The DNA here is from genome assembly GCA_022577455.1 of Arizona elegans. NCBI lineage: Eukaryota > Metazoa > Chordata > Lepidosauria > Squamata > Colubridae > Arizona > Arizona elegans. The sequence goes on from JAKOOJ010000005.1 coordinate 24,540,648, forward strand.
TTTTTTTTTTAAAAAAAAAAAGGGGGGTCTTCTAAAAATGTAGGGATATTTTTTCTTCATACATACATTTACACAAATGCACACACACATACACACACCATACACACTCATACGCTACAAATGTATTCTACTTTCATCTCACCTTTTTTTCTTTGCCTTTTTATTCATTCCATAGAATTTCACCAAAATGCTCTTTTAGTCAAGCTTTACCAGAAGTAATAGGAAAGAATTCTACCCTGTTCCAACTATCTTAAGAAGATAAGAAAGAAGGGAAGACTTGTTCGCTGCCTATGAGGCAGAAATAGGACTAAGGGAATTCTATTAGATCAATTTTGGTTCTCATAGCAAACATTTAGAGGCCCCAGTCACTGTTCTACCAACTGTTCCTCACCCTGTGTTTCAAGACAGTTTCAAACTGAGTCATCTTTTTCAGGGCTAATACTCAGTTTAGGAAGAACAAAGTATATAAAAGAGGGGTAGCTCATTTTTATTTTAAGACTTATTGTATAATGGCACAATGTCTCAGGCGCAAGGAATCAGGAGCACTCACTGAGTTCAAAGCACTGTTGAGCTTATTGCTACCTATATACAAGAATCTGGCCAACTGACAATCAAAGCCAAATTGGCACTAGATAAGGGTCAACAGAATTCATGGAGGGCCGGAGTTCAAAGATTCTAAACTGATGACACTTTTAACCCTATATTCCAGCTAAGCCTGCTCATCTCCTACATCATGTAGCTTCTTAACATATTATTTTTCCATATTATTTTTCTGCCATTTGTCAGAAATGGTATAGGGTCTCCTGCTTGAGTGGGGGGTTGGATTAAATGATTTATAAGGTCTCTTCCAACTCTGTTAATCTGTTAAACACAAGTTATGAAAAGGATAATAAGAGCCATGGTGGTGCAGTGGTTAGAAGTAGCAGCACTGCAGGCTATTTCTGCTTATCACCAGCTGCCAGCACTTTGGCAGTTCAAATCTCACCAAGCTCAAGGTTGACTCAGCCTTCCATCCTTCCTAGTTGGGTAAAATGAGGACTCAGATCGTTGGGGGCAATATGCTGACCCTGTAAACCGCTTAGAGAGGGCTGGAAAGCACTGTGAAGCAGTATATAAATCTAAGTGTTATTGCTATAACACAACTATAAGTCAAAAACATATTGGAAACAGCCAATCAATTATTACAATACATGGCATTACCGCAGCACACAAATCAACTAAAGTCTCCAAAACAAGTACAGGTAGTTCTTGACCTGAATTTTTCATTGTCCCTAGAGGACATTAAATTATATGTTTTAGATCATATAAGATTTTGCATGGTCCAGAAGGTATTCTAGGTATATCTTTCTAAAAGCCCCAGATCTTGTAGAAAAGCTGCTGTCCCAAATACAATTGCCCAACAGTTTTCTAATAGGACTTTTCATATGTCATATAATACACTTAGAAGTAACATCCATTGAATTTGGTGGATATTATATCCTGATAATTTAAATTTATAGAATTTAATCTTAGCCACTATGTAATGTCATCTAGAAATTGTGCTAATACAGCCAGTTTTTCCTAAGATAGCATTACACTGATTTCTTTTCGTACAACTTGGAACATCTTCTAATAAGATGTCTGCACAAGGTAATTTACAGGAGATATAGTTAGTCTTTTTTTGCTTAGTAATCATTTCAAAAAGATTAAAATCCATTGACTTCAACTCCACAAATAATCTCTTACTGAGGTGTCATAAGGAATCTGGTAATGTGAGCCTAATTAATTAATCTTCATGAATGCAGAATTCATAAGGATGTTTACAGAATTCAAGTTTTGTTTATATTGATACAAATTAATTTGATTATTCTTTCCCAAAACATAGTTAGCCACTAATTTCCATGTTTTCCATCTGTTTCAACAGAGCTGTCGGGCTCCTGCTTAAAAAAAAAGTTTAAATTAATATTAATATTTTGAGAGAAAACATATTTACAAATATATGTTCCAACGTAATTTTGTATATTATTTAAAATACTATAATGTGGCAAAGCGAAGATTGATGGATAACCATTTACAAAATTTGTAAAGCTGAGAAATGTTGAAGCATATAGAGCTCACATGCTGGCAAACATTCTTTCAGTGGAAGGGATTGCATGTAAAACAAATGTTTGGATAGAAGTGTTCCTTCCATTGAATGAACAGGACTCCAAATTTGGCAGGAGCCCTGTGTGCTTAGCTACAACTATATAGCTTCAGCTGTTATCTTAGGAATACAGGCAGTGTTTTAATAATTTCAAATCCTATTCACAAAAGAACTTTTCAGAGAAATATTGGTGTGTATATATGGCCATTCCTTTGTATGGCCCTATAGTCCCTATTCTGGTTAGAGTGTGTAACAAAATACAGTGGTGCCTTAGTACTTAACTGTTTTGAGACTCATCGAATTTGGTACCTAACGCATTTTGACCCAAAAATTTTGTTTGTTTGGTACTCAGTGCACAAGCATTGTTGACATCGGCTGTCTTAGGACTCATTACATTATTCTTTATGGGAAAAATGTGCTTGGTGCTCATCGTTTTTGGTACTCAACATGCCTCCAGAAACAATTAACAATGAGTACCGAGGTACCACTGTATCTGTGATGGATAATGGTGATGGATAATGTATTCTATCACACTGCAGTTAACTTCTTTATAATCACATAAATTGATTTTTTCCCATAATGATTTGTTCCTAACCTTGTCTTTTCGGTTTTCCAAGGGTGCACTCATAGCCCCTGAAAATGCATCTGTTCGCCTTACTGATGGTCATCTTCTTGTCTTTTCTTCCACCTTCCCTTAACTACAGTATATCTTAACACATCTAGAAAATCTGCTGTTCATAAGAGATTAGATTGCTTTAGTGTTCAGTAAATTGTATATGCAGGTTGAATGCATATATATCCACATATGAATTGTGAATTCTTGGGTACGTTAAAAGTATAATTCATGGGCAGAAGACAATTTTGAATTATAATCAGTGGAAGTCAGACAAGAGCAACCTCTCTTGAACAGAAAGATATTATCATTTTAATTCTGTATCTGGTTTGGCAGACTAGAAATATAGCACCAAGCCATTTCGTTTAAGATTAGCAAATAACTAAAAAGGAGGATATATACTGTATGTCAGGATGAAAGATAAAAATCACTGTCATTTTCACTGACACAGTGCAGTATAGATCAAAACAAAAAGCCCGTGATCTGATTCCTTTTAATAAAATGTTTTAGTTGGAAAAGGTGGTACAAGATTCCTGATTTTTTACTTCTATCAAGAGAAATACTTGGGACTTTAATCTGCCAAGCAATGGTGCAAAAGTATGGGAAGATAAAAAGGATCAGGTGCTTGGAGATAACCAGGAGCATAACTTGGGTAGCTGTACCTATGGGACCCTTGGTGCAGGGGTGGTATTCACTTACATTTGCTACCAGTTTGCAAATGGGACCTTCTGCGCATGCGCAAAGTGTCAAAAAGGGAACGTGATGACATCCGGGCGGATGGGCAGAGCCTCATGCAGCCGCCACTACCGGTTCACCCAAACCAAATAGAACCGACTGAATAGCACCACTACCTTGGTGCTCTCTGAACATGGTGGTTTTCTTGCAGACATTTCATTACCAAACTAGGTAACAACATCATCTAGCTAGTACTGATGATGTAACCTACAAGAGTAGGTTACATCATCATCAAAAGAGCTGAGGTGGCGCAGTGGTTAGAGTGCTGTACTGCAGCTACTTCAGCTGACTGCTAGTTTAGCAGATCAGCAGATCAAATCTCACCGGTTCAAGGTTGACTCAGCCTTCCATTCTTCCGAGGTGGGTAAAATGAGGACCCAGATTGTTGGGGGCAATATGCCTCTTAGTATACTGTCTTTGGTGTAAACCGCCCCGAGTCCTCGGAGAGTGGGTGGCATAGAAATATGATTAATAATAATAATAATAATAATAATAATAATAATAATAATAATAACAACAACAACAACAACAACAACAACCTAGTTTGGTAATGAAATGTCTGCAAGAAAACCATCAAGCTCAGAGAGTACGAAGGACCCTACAAGTCAACGCTGAGCAGAAAATATTCTCTTCTATCGTTCTAGCTGTACCTGATGATCAATTATATCAAACGTTTGCTGTCAGATTAAAAAGAATCAGTATCGGTGTAATGGTATCATACTGACATAATTGGGGGTGTGGGGGGAATTTACAAAATAGAAAATGCTAATACAAAAATTACTCCCATGGAATCTCATAAAACCTATCCCCCATAGGAATTAAATAGGAACACCTGCCTACTAAAACTTTGTAGAGGTTTTTTTTCCTCTGCTTGTCTAATAGGCTTAGCATAAAGACAAAGACATAATAATGAATCATGTTCCATAACCAGATGGAGGTGCTGACATGAAACAGGGAAATAGGTATGTTAGGAAGCTGTATCCCAGCAAGATCTTAATCTCCATTTTCTGGTTTGGATGACGATGTCTTTGTCAGAAAGTGAATGCAATAATTCATACATGCTTTTTTAAAATAAAACTATGAATTTATAGTTTGCTTTATTAAAAGAAAGGTTTTATCAACTTGTTGCAGCGTGTGATTATGGCTGAGAGAGAAAAAAGGTTTTAGGAGCCTCTCTCCTCATCCTCTCCCTGCAAAAAAAGCCCCCCAAACTCTATTTTCCCACCCACCCCCAACCCTTGTGCAATTAAGTGTTTATTTTCAGTATCCTCACTTTGCTACTCAGCTGTTATTAGAAAAGCTTTATTGCTACTTTTCATGGTATTTTTACCTTGTGTTTCTGTTGTTTCTTTCAGCTGGAATTTCTTTTACATTCTTGTTCCAATCTATCCCAACAGCTGTAGAAAGCCAAATTGGTAGGAAGGAAATGAAAAAATAATAATAAACTGCAATAGCACAGAGGTGTTGAATTGTTCTCTAGTCAACTAAATTAATTTATGTTAAGAAATGTGCCCTCCGGAGAGAATTTTCCTTGCTCACCCATTGCTGAAAAGTCTGCTAGGGCACATCATTTATAGAGTATTATTTTGGTTTGTGTTTGTTTTTTAACTGGAAGGATTTTTCCAGGCTTACGTTTCTGCAAAATTTTATTGTGTGCCTTTCCTTAATACTTTTGTGGCAATCAGCATATTTGTAATTATTCAAATTGTCAGATGCGCTGGTAGTACTGCAGATCATTACATAGGGGAATGGCCGGCACATGAGGCCTTCTTAACCTCGTCTTTTTGCTTGCAGCCATTCTTCTAACCCACACATCTGATAATTCGAATAATTACAAACAACATGCTGATTGCCACAGAAGTATTAAGGGAAGGGAAAATAACATTTTATGGAACCGTAAGGAACTTTATAAAAAATCCCACACCAATTAACTAAGCAAATGTTTCCCTTTGGAGCATTTTAGGAGGACTTTGGGAAACAGGGTATTAACACAATATTCTCCTTTATCCCTCTATTTTTTTTTTTCTGTTAGTTTTCCTCAGCCTGCCAGATTTCAAAGGTTTGAAGTTCCAGTTTCCAGAATTCTCAACAAATACATATCACATTGACTGTACGTTCTAGGAATTACAATCCCAATATATATAAGAAAATACATAAACTCATATAGAATTTAAGCAGATCCAGGCTAGTAGAAAAACTGCAAAAAGGAATATCTTTTTCAGCAAGCCGGGTTGGCTTAAGAAGAAATTTTTAAATTCTTTTAATTAGTCTGTGATTCTTAACTTTTGGGCCAAAATTTATATATATTTTTAAATGTTTTAATATTTGTATTCTATGTTTTTTATCTTGGCTGTACACCGCCCTGAGTCCTCAGGGAGAAGGGCGGTATATAAATTGGAAATTAAATTAAATTAAATTAAAATTAAATATCATTGTACTTAAGTTCCTCCATCTTGAATTATATTTATTAAAAAGAAATTAAAGTATAATTAATTATCCTCCTTTTGAGTTCTCCTTTGATACTGTACAGTGGTCTTTTTTTATACATTTGGCATTCTACCAGAAGGCAGTGTGCTGAACAATACAGGAGATGAAAGCATTGGTAAAAAATTAATGATTAATTTTCCCTGCTTTAATACTTAATGTCATCCAAAAAAAGTTGCTAATTGCAGCTAATTTTTTTGTACCTTTAATGGTAAAGCACAATTCATATTACCTTTCACAGAGGTAATGTTAAATTTAGTTCCTAGTTACTATATGGAAACAACTGTGAATTTTTTTAAAACAATAGGATGTAAACATTTTGCCAATGCCATTTCTGGGAATGTTTTCGGCATTTAATTTAGTTTCCATGAAAGTCTGCTATCTTGATAAGAATAAGACTGAATCAGCTTTCAAGCCCAGGCTAGATCAGTCACATGCTCGTATCTACTGAGATATGAAGCACTTTGGTGCCCTTATCAATACTGTAATTTCTGTGCATTCCTAGAATTATTATTACAAAGATAAAAAAAGGAGAAAAAGAATTTTGCATAAAGGTAAAAATGTAACATGGAATAATAGGTATGAAGATTTTTCCATTAAAACTGTAATATAAATGGCTAATATTCTAAGCCAGGGGTCTCAACCTTGATTTCATTGAGGGCCACATCAGGGTTGTGTTTGACCTCAATGGGGCGGGGTGGGCGAGGCCAGGGTGGGTGTGGCCAGTTTGACATCATTCGTGTTGGGGGCGCCTGTGGTGGTCCGAGCACTCTGCCAGTGAAAACAGAGTTTGGGAGGCTGCGACGACTTCCTGCAACCCTCTGCCAGTGAAAACGGAGCTCCAGAGGGCCACCTACAGCTCTTGTGAGGTCCATTTTCAGCTGCAATGGCCTCCTGCAACCCTCTGCTACTGAAAACGGAGCTTGGGAGTGCCACCCGCGGCCCTCACAAGCTCTGTTTTTGCTGGCAGAGGCACTGCGGGCCAGTCCTTCCCTGTTTCCAGAGTGGCCCCATGGGCCAAAGATCTAAGCACCCCACGGGCCGAATCCAGCCTTGAGTTTGATACCCCTGTTCTAAGCATTGGATAACTATTTCATAATAACTCTTTGGTTTTTCAAGAGCAATTTGTTAATTTAATGACTTGTCTTAGAATTCCCAACACTCCAATGAGTGATTGTCAAGATCCTAGCAGTAAAACCCAAATAGTCCTTCAAACCCGCCCCAAGCACTGGTCTAGAGTTAATCCCTCCCTCCTTTCTTTCCTCAGCATCCCTGATGCATTTCTTACTTTTAGAACCAGAGAAAAAGCTTCATATTGCATCCAGTTTTGGTCATCACACTATAAAAAAAGATGTAGAGACTCTACAAAGAGTGCAGAGAAGAGCAACAAAGATGATTAGGGGACTGGAGGCTAAAACATATGAAGAACGGTTACAGGAACTGGGAATGGCTAATCTAGTGAAGAGAAGGACCAGGGAAGACATGATAGCAGTGTTCCAATATTTGAGGGGCTGCCACAGAGAGGAGGGTGTCAACCTGTTTTCCAAAGCACCTGAAGGCCAGACAAGGAATAATGGATGGAAACTGATCAAGGAGAGATTCAACCTAGAAATGGAGAGGAACTTTCTGACAGTGAGAACAATCAACCAATGGAACAGTTTGCCTTCAGAAGTTGTAGGAGCTTCATCACTGGGGGCTTTCAAGAACAGACTGGAGTGCCATCTGTCAGAAATGGTGTGGGGTCTCCTGCTTGGGCAGGAGGGGGTTGGACTAGATGACCTACAATGTCCCTTCCAACTCTAGTGATCTGTTAAACCTAAGTGAGATGGGGTGTTTGAATGTATAAAAGCAATTCAAATATATCTGAGCTACACATTTTCATTTAGCTTGAATGAATTCAAGTTAGATATTATACTGGAGTCCTTAGTGCTCTTTGATCTCATTTGTTTGCTTGCAGATGTTTCATTACTTAACTAGATAACATCATCAGTGCTTCTTGTTGTTATCTACTTACTTGGGTATTAAAATGTCTGGAACCAAGGCGTCCACAGTTTAACCCTAAGCTACGTAATATTCTGTTCTATTAGTTATATTTTACATACTAATGAAATATGTATTTGGTAATACTATTGACATTCTTAACTTGGTCTCTGTTAATTGGCTATCTCATATCCTGTTCTTATTTCATGCAACGTATAGATTCTATGTATTCTTCCCTCAACCAAACCTATGAAATGGATTTGACTAACCACTTGCCCTCATTGAGGTTCACAGCAGATATCTGGATTTCGACTCTGTGGTCTAACTTTAGTTCTCTTAGCTAAGAGCTTTTGCTCTGTTCGAGTGTTTTCTTAAACACAGGAGGACTCAGAATTCAATAGGAAATGGCCCTTCACATGCTGATCTTTTATTGTATTTCTTACGTTTCATTCATCCTCCACCTTTCTCTTCCTGAACTTCTTTGATTTTGTTGGAAGACCTGAATGGGCAGGTCTATATTTGCTTAAATCCAAATATAGCTCTTTGCTCAATGGAAGGCAGTCTCCAGATAATAAGGGAAGTAGTAGTGAAGTGCAAGTGAACACAAGTAATGTTTTACTTCAGAATCTTGCTCATTGTCTAAGGCAGCAGTTGTGATAAGCAGGTACAAGGACATAACCATCATTTATAGTTCAGTCCTCTACTCAAGTTCAAACTCTCATATATTGATGCTAATGCCTAAATATAGTTCAGGTGAGTCATTTGTATGATTTTATGTATCTCCTTTGTCCCAAGCAGCTAACAAAAATCTCTTAAAAGTCACTATTGACATTAATTGATGGAAGAGCTTGACTTCTTTTCTAAAAATGGAAAGAGAAAGTACCTTCCCTTGCTTAGATTTAACAAGAGAAGTCCTCCCATGTGCCCTGCAAGTAGATTTTGAGAAATAATGGCTTATTTCAAGGGTGAGACAGCTCTCAGTGTCCACAAAAATTCATATTGAAATAGGTGGTTCCTCAGATAATGAGGCCCTAAGTTCAGGAATCGGGATCTGTTTACATGTTCCTTTTTGCCTTCTCATAATGTCCTGGAGTTCAGACAAACTATAGCTTGCTAACATGGAGAAACCTGTATCTTTCTCAAACCGTCGATAAAGATCCACATCTAAAACTAAAAACTCATTTCTAACGGCATTTCATATTTGCAGATGAAGCTGTTTTTCTCTTGTAGCTTCAGAATGGTACCAATAATTGAAATTTCTGTAAGAGGTACCGGCCTTTTCCAGAAAGGGAGTATTTTAATCTGTAAGAGGAAAAGACGCATGTGAGAGAAATGGAATGGAATATCTTCATGGAGGGTATGACTAACTGGTTGGAATAGAGTTTCCTGTATTGTATACTCTATTCCAACCAGCTAGTCATGCCCTCCATGAAGATACTCCATTCCATTTCTCACATGCCTTTTTCCCTCTGTCCCAAATTACATATATCTACAGTCCAGTCAAATGTACATCTGTTGTTTAATCAATCCTTCATTATTTTTTGAGGAGATATGGTCAATAGTTTGAAGGGGGATATTTTTGCACTTCTGCTACTTAGCAGCTATGTAATAATCAGGAAACAATCATGAGATGTGCGTATATTTAGTTTCTGGAAATATGTATATGTTTTATTTTCTTCCCTTCTTTCAAAACCAGATGGCCAGTCAAGTTCCTATGAAAGCAAACTGCATTCTCTCCAGAGTTATGAATTGCTTGAGCCAGTACTAATTTCCTTTTCATAATATTAGTTTATAAGCTAATGTGCTAACTTAGGTTATTAGATTGTGTAATTATGAAATAATAGGCGATGAACAAACAAACTTCCTATTATGCCCACCAGCATAACTCTGTGGCAAGCTGATCTCTAATAATTTGTGTCTTGAGAAGATATTGTGTTTCTTGTAATAATCTATTTCAGCTTGTACTGGCTCTTCAACTAGTTTCTACATATTGTTTAGTCTAATAATATACCATTTCCTTTGAAGCCATTCCTGTCTGAAACCTTTGGCCACGTTTTGACTAACTTGACTTGATTAACTTTACACTCATGCTTTCTTGTTCACCACACAGAGTTTTAAACCAATTGGGATGGCCAACAAATATTGTAAATAAATAAATATCTGGCCACAGTTTGATTCATCATAGTTTTGTGTTTAAAATACAGCTGGATTAATTTTTCATAGTAAAATGTAAAACAAAATGAACAATGTGAGGTCCCAAGGTAATGTGTAGTCTCCAAATCTTCTTTTTACAGTTCCTGGACTCTTTCCAACCTAGTTGCTAAAAATATAAAGGCTATTTCTCCACAAGAATCATAAGAAAAAGCTTGTTTGAGTCCTAAAATGAATTTAAGATGAGTTTTAAAAATAGGACCTGAATCTCCAGACCTGGAGAACAAAAAAAAAAATGGCATCAGACCATTGCAAACTTCCTAAAAGCACTAGTGTGAATCTGGCTATCAAAAGATAACCCACTCCAGTATCTTAATTCACACAATAGGCTAAGCTAAGAACAGAGAACTACATTATAACTTATTGTGTTATATGAATTTAAGCACCATTTTAAGTACGTAATACACAAGATCTCTGGCTTAATTCATAGATATCATCAACCCATATAATGTAGAAGAAGCACAGTATCAGAGAAGCATCAGCATCTGCTCCAAGCCACCTTTCATGCATCAGTGTATATTCTTGAAATAAGAGTGTGCAGGTGAGAATAGGTTGGTACATTGAGAAAGGTACACAAATAACTGGCATATTTTCTCCTCCTAAATAGTTCATTTGCCTTCTTCTAGTTCATTTATTGTTATGCTGGATGCTGGAAGGATGAGAAGGCTTATGGTCCATAATAATTTTGTTTCTTCTCCCATAAAAATATCTTATCAGGATTTATTTATTTTTTATGTGTATGCACTTGGGGTGGGTGGGTGTTTTAAAACCAAAAAACAATTTCACAGATTTAGACAACTGCAGCATATTAATGCAGAGACTACATATTAACTCACTTTGCGTCCAAATGAACTCAGGCCTCCCTCATAAATAAGCCTGTCACTGGCATCTGGCACTGATTTCTAGATAAAACATTCAAATCCAGATGTATTATTCTTCTAAGTACCAGAAATGGAGAAAGGAAGAATTACTGTTTTTATGCTCAGTTAGTTTTTCAAATCTGTCACTGCTGGCTTGGAAAACTCTTGTCTGTTGCTGAAATACCTTTGTGTTTTTCTTATTGCCCTAAGATAGACATTTCTTCCCAATCTCCTCAGAATGTGTCTTTGACCATAAATTAGTACCCCTTCCCATTACATTTTTGCTTTTCATTCTAGACTGGCAACTATAAGTCCACATGTATCCACATTCCTTCCTTATCCTTTTGATATTTCATGGGATTTTTTATTCATTCGTTCAACATGCAAGCTGACCTCTTGACCTCCCTTTCATTTTAATGGACTTTGACTCCCACTTTCTTGTCTGGAAGGGGAGGAATTTATTGGGAGATACAACAGATCCAAAGTAATAGTTCCAACATCCTTTCTCGGCATCGTCCAGCCTTTTGATCATCAGTGAGCTAAGAATGCAGGCATGATTAAACTTCTTGCACGATTTCCATTGCAAATATTCAGTGTCCATGATACTATCTTTAAAGAAGCAGAATTAAAAAGTCAAGCAGTTCTTCCTCTTGTAGCACTGTACAGATTAACTCTCATTTTTTATTAGCTTCTCATTTGCAGTGCTCAGAAGTCAGACCAGAAGCGGGAAATGAATTATGCAGAATCACCACAGGCGTTTTGAAACACTGTAATGATAGCAAAAGACGGCAATGTAGCTGGAAGTATTGCTTACACAGTTAGCAATGGTAATTAATATTCAGCTTTTGCCAACCAGGGGAAGAAAAATCATTACCATGGTATCTTTCCCAGTCTGAAGGCATTTGAAGAGTGAAAGAAGCAATAAAAGGCACGTAGGCAGAAAACAAATGCATGTTTTTGTTTTATGTGGATCTCAGAATGGATGGTTTCAGATTTTTTTATTTCCAAAGGAGGATTACCGTTTTCTTTCTTTAAACACAGATGTCAGGGTCAGTGGGCGGAGCCTCCCACCGGTTTTACTACCAGTTCTATAGAACCGGTGCGAACCGGGAGCAACCCACCACTGGCCATCTCGCTGTGGCCAACTCATCATGGCCATCTTGCCACGGCCAACCTACCACGACCAACTGACTGCAGGCCAACTGACTGGAGGACAATTTCATGTGGGATAATTAAATAAGAACTGTTACTTCGACATTATTTCCATTGAAGAAACAGTGGCGGATAACATTGAGTTATCCCATGTTCTTGCTTCTTCTTCCTTTTGCTCTTTCTCACTTTCCAGCTTTCATAGTTATGCTGTCACTGAAATAAAATAAAATGTTCCAGACTTTAGGTTGCATTATCTTCTTTCCATTTGTCCATGTGAAACTGTTAGCATTTTAACAGCCTCTGCTCTTTTACCTTTAAATAAGGCACTTCATTTGCATCTAATATTTTTCTTTTTGACAGCTGTCCTATTGCCTGTCATATTACACTTTCTAATGGAGTCAGTTCCTTAATATACTCTCTATCCACAAATACAATTCCATTTGTAAAGGATTTCAGTATAGTGTTTCCATTTACTGTACTTATAAGAAAACTATTCCATTAATAGTCCTAGTCCTAGTTTATCTATAACAAGGGGTGCTTAGATCTGGCCCGCAGGGCCACCCTTGAAATAGCAAAGGACCGGCCTCTGGCAGCAAAAACGGAGCTCTGGAGGGGCTGGCAGAGAGTTGCAGGAGGTCGTCACAGCTGCAAACAGCTCGGGAGTCCGTTTTTTCTGGAAAAGTGTTCAGGCCACCACAAGGACTCATAACACGAGTGACATCAAGCTGGCCATGCCTACCCCAGCTCCCCAAGGTTAAAAACAACCCTGATGTGGCCCTCAATGAAATCGAGTTTGATACCCCTGATCTATTCTCTGGTTTTTCTGTTTTTCCTTTTCTTTTCCTTGCTATTTTTATTCACTTGTTGTTTTTCTTAATGGTTATATATATTCTTTTGTCCTTTCTTGTCTGATGTTGAAAATCTCTGTTGACTCATGTATTCTTCTTGGTACTTATGCTTCTTTGGCTATCACATTGGCTTATTCTGAAAGCCTTTTGATCTTTTCCTCTTTGAAATTTTTGGATACTTTCAGGTTGATGTTTCTTATTTCTTTCTACTTTTGCCTAAGTTAATTGTACTATAAACTTGTTCCATAAATTGGCCTTATATTCTGATTACGTGTTTTCTAGGATATATCTTGCTGGCACACTTATTCTTTAATTTTCTAAATTTAACCTGTGTATTTTTTGTTAGTAACTCACCTTCTGTTCCATAATCACTGCAGATGTCCTGTCTGACAAGATAGCACTTCTCTGTTTTGTGTTTCCTATTATGTAGTCTTATTTCATTCAGATATTGTCCTTCACATGGTATCCAGGTGCAGAGTTTCCATTTACATTACTTGAAACAGTTTGATGCAATAAATAATGCTTTTTGCAAAACTTCCATTCCTGCGCTATTGCATTTTATCTACTCCAATTGCAGGTTCTCCAAATCCTCCGATTCTTGCATTCTGTTTTGGCATTCTGTCACATTTGCAGTCCACTAAACAAGTAAACAGGAGAATAAACAGGAATTTGACAACAGGGTTCATTCAATTGAGGAGGAGGAGGAGGAAAAAACAGAATAAAGGTGGCAAGAAGGTGAAAACTGCAAACTCTGTTATTGTGTTGGATATTTCTCTATTGCAGCTGATTACCTGATTACCTATTGTATTGCTGATTACTGCCGATTCCCCATGGTGTATGATTGGATTCTGCCTGCTACTGACCTTGTTGAGCCAGTTTCAGGAGGCATATTTTCTGGAGAATTAAGTGAATTAACGGGGAAAGCAAACATGAGAAGAGTTTCTTCTGTTCATCAGAGGAACATGGAGACAGAAGACACTCCTGTTACTCTTCACTGAAAACAACAAGAACTATATGCATTAAAAGTAAAAGCCAGTTGCCTGCCTACCAGGGGTGAAATCCAGCAGGTTCTAGAGAACCGATAGCAGAGATTTCGAGCAGTTTGGAGAACCAGTAACAGAAATTTTGAGCAGTTCGGAGAACTGGCAAATATCACCTCTGGCTGGCCCCAGAGTAGGGTGGGAATGGAGATTTTGCAATATCCTTCCCCCAGGAGTGGAGTGGGAATGGAGATTTTGCAGTATCCTTTCCCCTGGAATGGGGTGGGAATGGAGATTTTGTAATAGCCTTCCCCCAGGAATGTGGAGGGAATGGAGATTTTGTAGTATCCTTCCCCTGCTACGCCTACCAAGCCACACCACACCCACCAAGCCACGCTCACAGAACTGGTAGTAAAAAAATTCGGATTTCACCACTGCTCCCTACAACACAAGGTAAGGAGACTAGAGACTATAATCTCCACTCCCCAGGTTACTCTTGAATGAGAAATAGGAGGAGCTTCTGGAAAGATAATAGCTCAAGAAGCCAGCTTAGAAAAGAGAAGAAAGGTGTGTGTGTGTGTGTGTGTGTGTGTGTGTGTGTAGAAATAGAAACACATGCTACAGATATAAAGAAGAACTTTTATTCCCTTGAATTTCAAAAAGAGATTCCACAGCCTTGCTGTTAGTGATGCATGTGGAATTCTAAATGAAAAGCAGCTGCCACAAGCTGCTAGGACTGAGGAAGAGGACGATAGAGCAGGGGCCTCCAACCTTGGCAACTTTAAGACTTGTGGACTTCAACTCCCCAGAGTTTTGCTGGCTGAGGAATTCTGGGAGTTGAAGTCCACAAGCCTTAAAGTTGCCAAGGTTGGAGAGCCCTGCTATAGAGGTTCTGCAAAATGAAGAACCCTTTTCTTCCTTTCCCTGTTTTTCCTTTGTCCTGAAGAAGAAGTAATGAATGATGGTGATCAGAGCCTCCCTGCTGAACCAGCAGTCGGTCAGTCAGACCAGCCTATTAGGAGAGATGGAGTATTGTCTTCTTAGGATACAAGTTGATTGGTAGTTTAAAAGATAACTTCAAAGATTCCAACCCAAGATGAAGAACCAATGTCCTGTGCCTGTGTTGCTGAACTACCGTGTTTCCCCGAAAATAAGACGCTGTCTTATATTTTTTTGAACCCCTTGGCCTTATTTTCAGAGAGGTCTTATTATTTTGGGGCGAGTGGAGCAAGACTTGCCGTCTTACCTGATTTCCAGTTCTGCGCCCTAACCCTAACCAGAGGAAATGGCAGTGACTGGCTACGCATGCGGTTAAATATTTTTGGGAGGGCTTATTTTTGGGGAAGGCTTATTTTCAGGGGGCTTATTTTAGCGCATGCGCTCAAAAACTCAATTGCACTTATTTTAGGGGAAACAGGGTATTTTTGTCCTAGCTTGTATCACTAAGAGTGGGAATTGATCAGGATTGTACTTCCACAATAAATAAGTAACTTGTAAGACCACACTTACAAGTTCTCCACACTTAGCTTAACTTAATCAGTGTTCCTCAGATTCTGATGTAACAAGGAACTGTAGGTACTAGTGGAAAAATAAAGACCCATTCTCCTTCATTTAGATGGGGAAAAAATTAATGTGATATTCATGGCTTAGTTTGAATTTCAAGTTGGAATTTACCAGTTCAAAAGCTCAACTAATTAAGCTCCTTTTGACTCTGTATATAGACTGTGGAGACTAACAAAATCAGGACCAAGTCCCATTATATTTATAAGACCTGACTGCACTAAGATGCTGAATTTAAATTGAAAAGAGAATACCTTAATTTGGTAGCAGCTGACTTCACTCTTTAGATGGCACAACTCTTAGCTTAGTTTTCCCCCACCCACCCACCCACTTCCAGGGCCTGAGTAATACATTTTCCTTCCCCATATCTTCCTTCTCATTGTACACTCTTGCTAATTAAAAAGACAATTTCTGAACAACAGCACAAAAAGGAAAGACTTAAACTGGAAAAGCCCTCTTTGTAATATCAGGCAGTTGGCATTCAATTGATCATAGTAATTTATGGAGTCTTTGTTGCCATAACAACAAAAACATCCAGTTTTTAGAAAGTCAGTACAGTATTTTTCCTTTATCAGGTGAATTTAGGATTTGGGTAGAGCGGGATATAGATCCACATACAGGAATATAATCACTGGAAATGCATATTTTAAATAATTAATAATAATATGCCAATCTGGTGATGTGGTAAGGGCACCAGGTTCAAAAGCAAGAAATTGGAAGTTCTAGTCCCACCTGAAGGCTGGCTGGGTGAGTTTAGGCCAGTCCCTCTCTCTTACCTCAACCCACCCCACAAGGTTGTTCTTGAGAAAATAGGAGAAGAGAGGAGTATTATGCATGCTCGCCATCTTGAGTCATTTCTAAAAGTAAATAGGTGTGATTAAAAAAAAACCTAAAATAAACAAAAAAATAAATATAATACAATTGATTGATTGATAATTAAATTAATAAAATTGGAGGCGTCTGGTCCCAGGTATTAAATTATTTATTTATTTATTTATTTATTTATTTATTTATTTATTTATTTTTATATGCTGCCCTTCTCCGGAGACTCAGGGCGGCTTACAATGTGTTAAGCAATAGCCTTCATACTTTTGTATATTTTATACAAAGTCAGCTTATTGTCCCCACAAACCGGGTCCTCATTTTACCCACCTTAGAAAGGATGGAAGGCTGAGTCGACCTTGAGCCTAGTGAGAGTTGAACTCGCAGTAATTGCAGGCAGTTGGATGTTAAATGCTGCCTTAGTAGGAGGCATTAGCCTCCTGCGCCACTCAGGCTCCAGATGCTCTCATTCAGCTCTATTATCTTTATCTTGCTGTTTATAACGTCATTCTATGTAAGAGGCTGTACTTCCTAATTCTGAAGCCTACTATAATTGTAATTTCTTGTAACTGTGGTCCATTTACAACCGTTATAAATGTAAATATAGAACTGTATAGATATACACAATAACTAAAAAGTTGAATTTTTATATGCTATAAAATAAAAAACTTTTTATAAAAAAAAGATATACACATTTTTTACATTCACATATATTCATACACAATTACACGTATACAGTGTGTATGGAAAAAAGTGCATTCTAAACCCATGTAAGTTCACAAGGCATTTTCTTGATCTAGAGCACTGTTTCTCAACCTTGGCAACTTTAAGTGGTGTGGACTTCAGTTCCCAGAATTCCCCAGCCATCTTGCCTGGCTGGGAAATTCTGGGAGTTGAAGTCCACACTTAAAGTTGTTAAGGTTGAGTAACACTCTAATCTAGGGTTGTTCTTTTAATGTTCCTTTTCTTAGCTAGCTAGCTAGCCTATGATTTGATTGAAATTTCTAATGGCTTCTTTTCCATAACTTTCTACAGCCATTTGCTATGCACTTATTGGGGTTGTATTCTCAATTTCAGCACATTTTATCTTTGGAATTATCTATTGGACACATCAAATGTGGAGACAACTGAGAAGAGTAACCTTTTTTCCCCCTATACAAGGTTAAGTGGATTAAATCACAGTAGACAGCAGTGAAGACAAAGCAAAATAGGTTTGCTTCCTCACAGGTTGGCAGGCTGCCAGATGCGGTCAGTGGCTTCACCATGTTCATAAATCAAACTGGATATTGTTATCCCAGTGTTGTATTCTTTTTTCCCGTTTGTACATAGGAGCAAAGAAATAAAAATAAACTTATTACATTAAAAACTAAAGAGCTTTATACATAAATAGGTCAGGTAGTAGCTATGTAAAAATGATATATTGCGTGTTCAGTTAAGTGTTCATTTTAGTTGGTCAGGTTTTGTGCCTTAGCAAGTTCAGAAGGTATCTGTATCTTATGAAGTAGTGCACAGGTAGTCCTTGACTTATGACCAAAGTTGAGCCCAACTGTTGTTAAGTGAGACATTTGTTAAATGAGTTTTGCCCCATTTTACAATCTTTCTTGTCACAGTTGTTAAGTGAATCACTGCACTTGATAAATTAGTAACTCGGTTGTTAAGTGAATCTGTTTCCCAGATGACTGATAGATGGTAGCAAAGGTATCAGAAAACAATAATATTTAGTAGTCATCCAGATTTTTGCAGTCTTGATCTCATAGCCCTAATAGAGACTGAAATATGAAAAAGTGCAGTCATACACTTGGTATCAGCTAAACCAATATCTATGGCCTAGCTATTGTGATATATGACATTTAAGGTCAAATTTCCTATTGCAATTGAACAATCTAGAAACAAAGGGAAGTGGCAAAATTATAGTCATGGAGCAAGGGATGTATAAACTTTTCCTTTGCTGTTAGGCTAATTGAAATCTTCCATCTCCAGGGCAATATGTGATAATAAAGTAGCGTAATACAGCTGCCAGCCCTCAAATGACTTGTGATCGGGAGCAAAATTTCAAATTTGTTAAATTTTAAAAAATGTTACTGTGGTCTATGTCAACATTTGCCAGTATGCCACTTTCTTGCTGGGCAGGAATTTTGAAAACTCCAATTGCAACAGATTCAGAGAATGTTGACAGATACATAAATATTTAGATGTAGCTAGAAGGACCTAACTTTGTCAAGATTTTCTGCCTAGGACAATAGATGTAAACCAAACATCTTGAACTATAACTGTTTAGCTGGGCAGTGTTGGCTTCAGGATTTAGTGGCCCATTATCAATAGATTACCTGATGTTTTGCCAGCAACTATGGAGACCACAATCAATTTAGCAGAGATTGACTGGGCTCCTGTCTTTACAATCAGGTGTGCTGACTTCTGATTGGTCTTTAGCCTAGATGATTTCTAAATATTGCAGATTTATAAGGAGTGGTCTGTTCACTCCTATGTTTAAATACATTTGATTGAATCATGGGCTTACTCAAACAGCTGTTCTCTTTCTGTGATTAAAAAGTGGGCATCAAAACTGTTCCATTAAATCAGGAGTCTCCAAACTTAGCAACTTTAAGACTTGTGGACTTCAACTCCCAGAAATCCTTGCTGTCTGAGGAATTCTGGGAGTTGAAGTCCACAAGTCTTAAAGTTCCAAGTTTGGAGACCCCTGCATTAAATGCATATAATAAATATGTGACTTAAGAGAATTTGTCCCCTTGCTTTTCCAACCCCAAAGCGAGAGATGCACAGATATCACACTAAAAGATTGACTCAGCCTTCCATCCTTCCGAGGTAGGTAAAATGAGGATCCGGATTGTGGGGGCAATAAGCTGACTTTGTATAAAAAGGAACCCCGCTTTGGGGGGCGGGGGAGCCCTACTAAGCAGGTATATACAAAAGTATGAAGGCTATTGCTTAACGCATTGTAAGCCGCCCTAGTCTCCAGAGAAGGGCAGCATATAAATCGAACCAATAAATAAATAAATTTTATTAAAAAGTATATCGTGATAGAGAAACAGAGACTGAATAAACCTATGAAGATGATGTTTGGTATATTGTACAATATATAAGTAAACGCATAGCAAAAACAAGGGGAAAGGAAGTAAGTCTATATGGCTGTTTTGTACTCCACTATCCCATATTTTCTTGTTGTTTCTGTAGCTCTTTTCATATTAGGTGGAAGATTTGAATGAAAGGCCAGCATAAGTGGGCACCTTTGTGTTATCATAAAGGTAGTCTCAATTAATGACCACAGTTGGGACCAAAGCCTCTGTTGCTAAGCAATATGGGCATTAAGTGATTTTACAACCTTTTTGCCACAGTTGTTAAGCAAATGGTCGTAAGTCAAGAACTACCTGTAAGGGTGTGATTGTTCAGGAGCATCCATAGCGATGTAGCCACAACACAACGTTTTCCCTCAAGACCTTCTGATTAACATGCCTGTAGATAAGGTAAACTAAAGCCATCCTACTTTTTTTTTTTATTTGTAGATGACAATTTCTGCATTGAAGCTGGTTGTTGAAAGTGTATCTGAGTTTTGGCGATATTAAGTTCTGTTGCAGTTTACATATTGTGTAACCAGGGGTGGGCTGCCAGGGGTTCGCAGGGGTTCGGAAGAACCTCTAGCTAAGATTCTGTGCAGTTCGGAGAACCCCCAAATCCCACTCCTGGCTGGCCCCACCTACCCTGCCCCTGCCATGACTCCTCATGCGGCCTGTTTTGGATGCAGGTAAGTGCAGGGCACACGTGGAGGCTCGGGAAGAGCGAAAAACAGGCCTACCGGAATTTCGGGATGTTCTGGGCCTGTTTCCAGCCTCCAGAAAGCCTCCAGAGCCTAGGGAGGCTGTTTTCGCCCTCCTGGAGGCTCGAAGAAAGCCTCCGGAGCCCGGGGAAAGCAAAAAGCCCCCCCCCCCCGCCATAGAGGCTGATTAGGCCACGTCCACCATAGCTACGCCTACCAGCAACCGGGCAGAGAACCCCTTGCTAAAATTTTTGAAGCCCACCTCTGTGTGTAACTTGTAATGGCATCCCTTTCACGTTACAACCTGGAACGGCATCAGAATTTTAGGACCAGCTCTTCCACTATGATTCTCTCATTTTATTAGTATATATTAATAAAGACCTTAACACCCTTTAATTTAACTTACAACCCACCCACCCCCGAACTCCATTATATGCAAAGGCAGATGTCTCAACCTTATGAATAATCAGATGTAAATTAACTAACTGAGGTGAAAATTTACCTTGCACTCCTCTGGTTCACTTAAAAGGAAAAGAATGCAAGCATGAAATTAATTTTATTTACCTTTAAACGATAAGCTGGAACATGAATTGCAGTGATGTAAAAATGAATTAATTTTAGTAGTTCTCATATAGGAGAAGTTAAATGTCAGATCTGTTCCTTAGAAATACTTAACCACTTTTTAAAACATTGTGTTGCTACTTTATGAAAGAAACCCTTAAACAATTTGAAGAAGAAAAAAGACTTCAGGATGTCTATCAGTATAGCTTTCTGCTGATAGAAGTAAAGGTCTTTTTGGTTTTGTACAACTGAATTCATTGCTATACTTCGTGCTTGAATATGTTTGCATTTGCAGTAATAGTAGGCTGGATGAGACTCAGAGACCCATTAATTGTTTTTAGTTCCTACAAAGGCCAGCCAGGAGCCCTCAAATGCAAGACATAAGCCTGTGAAATTCATTAGCCCAAGGCATAGTGATGATCACTAATTAGGATGGACTTAAATTGGATCAGATAAATTCATACCTCAGGTTGGGAGTTAGTTAGCCTGTCTTCAAATATTAGCTGCAGGGAAACAATGGTGACAAAAAGCTATGTCTCCCTATCCTACTTGTGAACAGCCCAAAAACATCTGGATGGCCTCTGAGAGGAACAAAATGCCAGACTCAGCTAAGCATTGGCAAAGCAAGTTTTTTACCAGA
Source organism: Arizona elegans (assembly GCA_022577455.1). Lineage (NCBI taxonomy): Eukaryota > Metazoa > Chordata > Lepidosauria > Squamata > Colubridae > Arizona > Arizona elegans. The sequence continues at coordinate 24,561,988 of JAKOOJ010000005.1, forward strand.
ATAGAGTCCACATAATCATATTGTCAGGGTTCTGACCAATGCCCTAATTAAATAATGAGTCTCGAGCCAAGCTTCAAAAGAAATCCAGTTATTTATTGGGAGCTTCATGTTGGCCCGTTCCAAATGAAGCAAACTCTGACCCAATGTAATTTACGTTCCAGCTCTGACCCTGTTTCCCTCCCTCCCCCCAAGGTGTGTCATCAGTCACATTCTCCAATGAAGCAATTTCGCGGGTTGTAGAGATCACTCTCCTCCAGCCACTGTGGGTAACCGCGGAGACGGCTTTGACAGAGATATGGCTGGAATGTGCTTTGGTTTTACTGATGTGCTGCCTCGCCGCAGCTGCAGAGTTCATTTTCCCATCCCCCTTGCCTATGGCAGGTCAGGGATGCTTTGCGAGTTGTCATATCCATATTGAAAAACAAATTTTCTCTGATCCTGGAGATATCATTGTTTTTCAGTTGCTAGGTTATGTCCGACCCTTCGCAACCCATGGACCATAGCACACCAGCCCCCCCATCATCTTCCACTGTCTCTGGGAGTATGCCCAAACTCATGTCCTCTACATAGATGACACTATACAACCATTTCAAGGATCTGCTTGTTTTCAGCACACCATGCATAATTTCATACTCTTAATATATTCACCTTATTTCTAAGAATGTGAAATATTTCCTTAGAGAAAAGCCTGTTTAATGTTTTCTTTGGTCTCTCACGCCTGTTAACAGTTCCCCTGACACTCTCTCCCTCTCTCTCTCTCTCTCCCCCCCTCTCTCTCTCCCTCCTTCCCCCTCTCTCTCTCTGTATGTATTTATGTATGTATGTATGTACGTATCTTGACCAAATGTCAAAATTCCACCAATCTTTATTCATGTTCAGTAAAGATTGTAATAAATCATATGTGACAACTGCTCACAAAAGGAAGTTTTCATGACAGGGTGTAATACATACAAAGAAATTATCAATGAAAATTTAACCACAAATAATAATGATAGAAAACTTTCAAAACTTTCATAAAAACTGGATTTGCGGTCTGCTTCATAACAAATGATTAAATAATTTAAATAAAGAAACAATAGTACAGTATAGAATGGAAACCAATAGAAGTATGACATGGTCACTGAAAGACGGTGACTATGCAGGTAGATGGGGGGAGGGACTTGTTTAGTTAAGACCCATAGCCAGAAGTTTCCTTTTGGATCCTTTTATTAGGCAACATCAGTTTTTTGATGTCATTCCTTTCGATAGGGATCAAGAGGATTACACTTGTCCCAGATAAACAATATTTCTACACCTGGTAAAGCCGAAGCTGTTGTCAATCACGTACAGCTACAAGCAAATGGATATGTCAATAGGAGATTTTTCCCTTATTATCCTTGCCCAATGGGAGAAGACAGACATCTGTTTATTACTGGGAATATAGTCCTCTTGTGGTTTGTAATGTAGAATCTGCTTTTCAGTGACATTTACTGTGCACGATAAGACTTCCCCTTTGTATGTTTTACCAAGTGTTTTTGCACTTGTCATGTAGTTTGTATTGGGAGGAAAACAAATGGAATAAGGATGAATGAATATATATATATATATATATATATATATATATATATATATATATATATATATATATATATATGTAGGTCTTTGGTTATTCGGGTCTTCTCCCACGTAAAATTGGAAGTGTCTTGGCGACGTTTCGACGAAGTCTCATTCGTCATCTTCAGGCTGGTGTTCTCGGCTTCGTGCTTCCAGGAGCAATGTGAGATCGCAGCTGTCTCTTCCTTTTAACTGCTAGTGGGGGTGTGAGCTGATTGGGTGGGAACTTGGCTGTGTTCTGATTGGGTGGAGGTGTGTTCTGATTGGTTAGGGGCTCGGCTGTGCTCTGATTGGATGGGGGGTTGGTTGTGCTCTGATTGGCTGGGGGTGTGTTCTGTTTCGGTGGGGGCTTGGTTGTGCTCAGCTTAGTCTGAGTTGCAGGGGGATTTGAGCTGGTGAGCTGCGTTGTTGTTGTTTGGCTTCGTGTTTGTGGCCGTGCGAGCTCTTCATGGTGGGTGTCAGTCTGCTTCATGTATGGATTGGAGAGGTTTAAAGTGGCTAATGATGCAGCTGCAGTCTGGCTTCTGGTCCTTGGCTGGTCCCACCAGCCATTTGGAAACCCGCCCTTATTGACAAACGGGTCCCTAACATGACGAATGACACCAGACCCACACTCACGAGAGCCACACAGGATGTCACCACCACACATCCACGCAGAAAGCAGACTCAAACCCACACTGATAATGAGCCACGACCAAGGACCAGAAGCCAGACTGCAGCTGCATCATTAGCCACTTTAAACCTCTCCAATCCATACATGAAGCAGACTGACACCCACCATGAAGAGCTCGCACGGCCACAAACACGAAGCCAAACAACAACAACGCAGCTCACCAGCTCAAATCCCCCTGCAACTCAGACTAAGCTGAGCACAACCAAGCCCCCACCCAAACAGAACACACCCCCAGCCAATCAGAGCACAACCAACCCCCCATCCAATCAGAGCACAGCCGAGCCCCTAACCAATCAGAACACACCTCCACCCAATCAGAACACAGCCAAGTTCCCACCCAATCAGCTCACACCCCCACTAGCAGTTAAAAGGAAGAGACAGCTGCGATCTCACATTGCTCCTGGAAGCACGAAGCCGAGAACACCAGCCTGAAGATGACGAATGAGACTTCGTCGAAACGTCGCCAAGACACTTCCAATTTTACGTGGGAGAAGACCCGAATAACCAAAGACCTACATACAAACACCCGCGAAAACCTGAGAAAACATATATATATATATATATATATATATATATATATATATATATATATACACCATTGGGGCACGGGGCTATATTTTTTTTCTTGTAGGTTTCCTGAATGACAAACTAGGTGAGAACGTTCCTGAAATGCCAACCAAATATCAGATACAGAAAAAAATATTGTGGAAAAAAGAACTTGACTGTCAGATTTGATCAGTGCCATGAAACAATCTGTCATCCTAGCACTAGATGTTTTGTGCAGATACAAATGCAGCTGCCATTCCTGACAGCTCCCGAATGCAAATAAGGTGGATCAGGAAAAGAATATGAAGGGAGTGGTACTGTCAGTTGTCTTAATGGTCTTCCTCTTTGCCTTTTCAGGAACAACATGTTTGATTGCTTTACTGTCCGATAAAGAGCTCACAGTGGCCAACGTTGGAGATTCAAGGGGGGTCTTGTGCGATAAGGATGGAAATGCTATTCCTTTGTCTCATGATCACAAGCCCTATCAGCTGAAAGAAAGAAAGAGGATTAAAAGAGCTGGTAAGTTTCTAAATCGGGTGGTCGGTTTGTTTCTTTTTTTTACATCATGGCAGAAATTATATTTCTTTATTATTCTTTCATCGTTTTATTTATTGCGATATGATGGTAGTGAATTTTCTGGAGAATTGTGCAAAATAAAGGATGAACCAGGGGTGAAATCTACTTACTTTCCCTACCAGTTCGGAAGTGCGCACGCACGTGTCACATGTGATTTTGGACCCTCTGCGCAAAACAGCTTCTGGTAGTGAATTTTCTGGAGAATTGTGCAAAATAAAGGATGAACCAGGGGTGAAATCTACTTACTTTCCCTACCAGTTCGGAAGTGCGCACGCACGTGTCACATGTGATTTTGGACCCTCTGCGCAAAACAGGTTACTTCCTGGTATAAAACCAGGAAGTAACGACATCCAGGTGGGTTAGCGGAGCCTCGTGCTGCCGCCGCTACTGGTTCTCCGAACTACCAGCCGCCACCGCTACCAGTTCACCTGAACCATTGCAAACCGGTAGCATTTCACCCCTGGGAACAATGTAGAAGAGGAGAAATAGAAGTATTAGACAAATTGTTGTGAGCAAAGGTGGAAATAATGTCTACCCTTGTCTTTCCATGTCCCAAAGTCAAGCTGATGGGTTTCCTTTAGTTGTAACTGTGAGGAAACAGAACAGAGCCACTGTATGTCATTCCTGTTGTTTTTATTATTTCCAGCTTCTGACAGCAGCTTCACTCTCATGGTAGCCCAAGTTCATTACATGTTGTAGGATGAACAGCCTAACTGGAAACAAGTTCATTGAATGATCCCCATTTATAGTATTGAGTGATAGGAGGGAAATACTTATTATTCTAAAATCATGTCTATTTTAATGTGCTATCAGTTTAACAGTTTTTTAAAAAATGTATATTTCTTATTAGGCAAGTTGTTATGAGCAAGTTTTTGGTTATGTTTGCAAAATCCATCCATCCTTTGGTGGCACAAATGCAGGGGTGAAATCCAGCAGGTTCTGAGAGGTTCTGGAGAACCAGTAGCAGAAATTTTGAGTAGTTCAGAGAACTGTCAAATACCACTTCTGGCTGGCCCCAAGGTTGGGTGGGAATGGAGATTTTGCAATATCCTTTCCCCAGGAGTGGGGTGGAAATGCAGATTTTGCAGTATCCTTCCTTGCCATGCTTACCAAGCCACAGCCACCAAGCCACACCATACCCATCAAGCCACATCCACAGAACTCGCAGTAAAAAAAATTGGATTTCACCACTGCACAAATGTAAAAGTTTTTGAATTCTCCATAACTCTTCATCGGGGCAAAATGTTACAAAAATGAGATGTGAATAAAGCAGGAAAATCCAGAACTGTTCTACTTGTTCAGCCAGAAAATCAATCACAAGATGGAAATGCTTGATTGAATATATTAGCCAGAAGGGAAGATTGCCAATATTAAGTTGTACTGGACATTGAAGGACATGTTATTTTTTGTTTTCACCAAAGAGAAAATTACAATATTCTAGTGATGCTTTTTTAGACATGCAATCAGGACGGGGGGATTTCTATTCAGTTCTGAGTGTATATTGCGGCCATGTGAAAATTTCACTGAGAGCTTACTAGTTCTTATATAAATTGAGTTTACTCAGGGAGAACTTTCAGTTACTTTTAGCTTGAGCTCTTTTATAATATGCAGCTGTGCCTAAATCAGAAATTATTCCTTCTTCAACAGCATCTTGATATACACAATATTTGGGTTTATAATGAGAATTTTTAAGAATACTTGAGATGTGTAGGGTGTTTTCTAAAACTGGTTGGTGAGGGTTTATTTTAATCTTGGAAAATTATTCTTATCCAATGTTAGGCAACACTAAATTTTCTAGGTCAGTGGTTCTCAACCCCCTTTAAATACCTTTTGTGGCCATGGACCATGGCCACAGACCACCAAGACGTAACTCAAGATTTAAATCATAACTTTTCTTTGAATCTTTGTGAACACCCTGTAATAACATTGTAACCTCCCAGGGATGTGGAGATCACAGGGTGAGAGCCATTGTTCTAACGCAGCGGTTCTCAACCTGGGGGTCGCGACCCCTTTGGGGGTCAAACGGCCATTTCACAGGGGTCGCCAAAGCCCTCTCTCGCCCCCCCACACGCCTTCACTCATCCTCAACCTCTGCCTCTGTTGGATCGCCCGGTCGCCATTCGCTTACCCCGCCCACTCCCAATCTATTGCTGCCTCCGGAGTCCCAGCTGATGGCTAGAGGGAAAAAAAACTTTAAATTCTTGCCGTGGGGCTTCAAAGAGCTAGCTGCAAAGAGGTAAATTCCTGGAGCAAGTTTTTTTCCCCGTAGCTATGCTGAAAAGAGAAAGCGAAAGCAGGGTCTTAGCTGCAACGTGACAAAATGAGGCAGAGAGATTTCTTTTTCTTTTTCCTCACCAAAAAAGGTAGGTACAAAACTGCAAACAATGGGAAATTTAGGGCAAGAGGAGGTTCAAGATTTTAAAACACAAAAGAAAAAAAGCTTTATTTAACTAGGGAATTGTGATAATTGAGATACTATTAATTGTATATTGTGTTGAAAGCAGAAACAGTTAAGTTGTGGTTTGGAGGAATATATGGGGGAAATTATTTGGTTTATTATTATTGGTAAATATAATTAATTGATTTGTAATAAATTGGATTGCATGGAAATAATTGGAATATTCATGTTCATATTGATTAATATACAAAAAAGGATAGTTATATAACTAATCGATTTATATTAAAATGTTGAATTTGTATTAAACAACTGTATTACATAATTAACCAATGTGAGGATGGATATGAAAATAGATGACAATGCGAAGGGGTATAATATAGAATAGAAGGGAAAAATTGAATTTGATTAAGATTAGAGATGACGATGAAGGGTAATATTGGTTTTTTTAAAAAATAGATGAGGAATAAATATGGTAAAAAGGAAATATAGAAATTGTAAATTTAATTGAAATGACTAAATACTGTGTTGGAAGAAATATCCTTCTGGGTTCTGCTCCAAGTGGGGAAAAAGACACTGGAAACATGGAGACTGTTTGGAAAGATGTTTTAATGGTGGACAGGATCACATGGCTTGATGGGGCCATTGTGTTAGTTTCTGTTGCTATTGTGTTGCAAATGTCCTTTGACAAAGGATTGACTTTCTGCCTCTGGCCCATTAACAAAGGGTGGTGGGCAGGAAGGTGGGAGCTGCTTTGTCTGTAAAATATGCTTCTCCATTTCTCATCCAGGGAAATATAATATTCTGCCTTTTTAATATTTCCCAAAATATTTCATTCTTCTAGGAAAGGGGTGGGTGCTAACCTCCTACAACTGTTTAAATTTGTGGACCGGCCAAATACTCTGTTCAAAGAAAATACATTGTATGTTTGTATGTGTGTTTCTAATTATTGCTATTTATTCCTATTTGTTCTCTTTTATTCTTTAAAGTTTAACAATTCATTCTTTATCTTAATATCTTTATATTTGTTTGGGGTTGGCTTTCTTTCCTTTCATCTTTTTTATTGTACAGCAATCTTTCCCCTCAAACCTACCACCTCTGTCTTTTCTTTCCTTCTTACTTTCTCTTCCCCCCTTCTTCTTCTCCCTACTTCCTCTTCCTTTCTCCTTCCCCTCCTCTCTTCCTCCCTCTCTTACCCTCACTCCTACTCTAATTTCCCTTCCCTTCCTTCATCCCTCTCTATTGCTGTATCTTTTATGCATATGGACTACTCAGAGGGCTGAAAAAGTTATTTTTGACTGGTCCTCGCACTTTTGACCAGTCCTCGAACTTACGACTGTCCTCACAATTTATGTTTTTGCCCTATCTTCTCACCATGGTGAAGAGAAGCAGTTGTGAAATGAGTGACACGGTTGTTAAGAATGGTACAATGGGCATAAATGATGACCAGTCATAACTGCGAAGACCGGTCAAAAGTGCGAGGACCTGTCAGAAATCACATTTTTCAGCCCTCTGGGTAGTCCTTTTGTGCACAGGGACTACTCAGAGGGCTGAAAAAGTTATTTTTGACTGGTCCTCGCATTTTTGACCAGTCCTCGAATTTACGACTGTCCTCACATTTTACGTTTTTTGCCCTATCTTATACCATGTTGAAGAGAAGCAGTTGAGAAATGAGTGACATGGTTGTTAAGAATGCTGCACAGGCATAAATGTGAGGATGGTCATAAGTGTGAGGACCAGTCAAAAGTGCGAGGACTGTCAGAAATGACTTTTTTCAGCCCTCTGAGTAGTCCCTATACACATAGCCATGGCCACTCGGTCACATGACCAGCTAGCCATGCCCACCCAGTCACATGACCTCCAAGCCATGCCCACAAAAAAAGCCACACCCACAGAACCGGTAGTAAAAAAAAATTAGAACCCACCCCTGGTTGGGGGTCACCACAACATGAGGAACTGTATTAAAAGGTCGCGGCATTACGAAGGTTGAGAACCACTGTTCTAATGTATATGATTTCAGAAAAACACCTTCATAGGAATATCTGTTGGCCTCAAAGATTAGGATACTAGAGATGATTCCATTAGCCGTGTCTTTTACATAAAAATGAGACAAGGAGAGAAAAGGGAATATAAAAATTATACTTTGGGGCTTGAAAATGTATTCAAATATATTTTTTGCAAACTGCAAAATCTGAACAAGAAAAGATATGCCATTCCTCTTACACTTGTCTGTATTTTTATGATCATTATTGAGAATAAATCATCCAGTGATCATCCATTGTTCTTTACTCTGTGGCTTTAGGCATTGTGACATTTTACTAATGTAAAACAGCATAAACTAAGCTCAATAAAATATATATTTTATGTGGGTTTGGAAAGTAGTTGAGATCATAGGGGTAATGAGAGCCTCTAAAAATAGAAGTGCAGATTATACTCAGTTTATTTTTATTTGTATTTATCCTTGGTTTTGTCCTTTTCCACTTCTATAAACATTCAAGGTAGCTTTCAACAGTTTTAGAATACAAAATAAAAAACACAATAAAATCAGTGCAATTAAAATCAAAAGTAAAAAAGTAAAGTCAGTTACCTTAAAGCAATTATCAGTTAAAATGGTTTAATTGTAAATTGCTATGAGAATTCTATTAATGGCAAGCAATGCAGACATGTTTAAAATGAGTAAATAATAAATAAAAGTTGGGCAAAAGAAACAACCTTGTTCCAACTTCCTAATTTGTTCTTGCTTCAGTTTCCGAGTTTGTTGGGTGGTGTTGCTGCAAAGTTCTGGGAGAAACTGTCGAGCACAATTCTGAGAAGTTATAATTGGAGAAGACTAATTTGCACTTTACAAATGAACATTAGTTCCTTTCTGTTGCCATGCACTAAAGGAGGTGAAATTTTCTCTTTACTCAGAGACAATAAATCCTTCCACTTTAAAAAAAAATGCATTTTAATCTGTAGCAAAAGGGGAAAGGGAAAAAAAGATTGACTGTAGTAATAAAAGATGATACTAAAAAAACCAGAAAATAAGCAACATGTGAGGGAGGCAGGATTGTAGGGGAGAAAGAGAGAAATAAAGGAATGAAAGGTTTTGTTTTTTTTAAGAATAACAATAAAGCCTTTTCTCACTATAGAACAACAGAGATTCTATCTCTGTTAAGGATTTTCTCCTTCACTTATTTTATCTCCCAATGAAGGCAGTAGGCATGTGGAAATGGCCAGCTGAGCTAGAAGCAAAAACTCTGCCAAAATATCTTTATTTTCACATACTGGGCCAAGAAGGGTGATATTTTTTTTCCTTTCTTTTTTCTTCTTCCTCTGGTTTCTCTTCAGATCGTATAAATCTTTCACCTTTCTTCCTTATATTACATTACTTTAGGTAATATAAATCAGCAAACAGGACCAAAGTACAGGTAGTATCTGTTACATGTATAATGGTTGCTTAGTGAGCAAAGATATGACCTACCTGAAAAGGGGGACTCACGACCCAGATGGGAAGTGCTGATAGTCAGCCTCCCCCTGTGGTCACATGATGCACGTTGGGCGGTTGACAACGTATGACTGCATTTTATGACTGTTTTGTTGAAAGCCAACACCTACTTCCGATTATAACTGTGAAAGGTCATTGGATGAGGCAGTTGCTAAAATGAGGATTACCTGTATGAGCATTAGTAGACAATCTCAGAGGCTCCAGTTGAGCTCCCAGGGCCCAATTCAAAACTTCCTTGAGTAACTGAAGATCAGAATGTCCCAAAGGTGCTTTTTCAAGAGGCAACTGACTTTCTTGTTTTTCTTTGCAGATGTTTCGCTTCTCATCCAAAAAGCTTCTTCAGCTTCTTTTCTAAGAGCTGAAGAAGCTTCTTGGATGAAAAGCAAAACGTCTGCAAAGAAAAAGAAGAAAGTCCATTTGCCTCTTGAAAAAGCACCTTTGGGACAACCATGACCTGGATGACTGAGAATCTCCATAGACATGATGATGAGAATATTATTGATGACTGTATTGCTAATAATCCTCCCATCCCAGGTTCTGTTCTTACAATATTTCAGTTATACCTAGCCCAAATACTGTGTCCTGTTGCTTTGAAATGTCTTCCTTGCCTGTTTCTTCTATTTTCCCCTATGAACCGAAAAGTGAAGGATGATTATTTTCACAAGAACTTTTTTTTCTCGATCATTACTGCTTCTGTTCAACCAGAATTTCTTGATGAGAAAGACAAGCTTTTGTTTGTATGTGCTTTTCTTTTTGTGTGTGTGTATGTGCCCTGGAGTGAGATTTTGACTTTTATAAGACTGGTCTGATATCCCAGTACCGTTATAAATCTTTGCAAATGAGTATGTACCTCTTCTTGAATTATCCCAGAGGGATATACAGGACATGATTAAAATGAGGGGGAGATTGCCTGAGCACAGGCAAGAAAATGTCCTTTATGTTGCAAACAACAGAGATGAAGGTTGAATTTTCTTCCTGTTCAGCAGTTTGTCATATATATGGATGAATTTGCCTACGGAAACCCATGTGTTTCAATAGCAACAGCATTTCAATAGCAACAGCAAGGATATTGATTTAATCTTAAATCCTCGTGGCAATGTATGGATATTTCCTGTACTTTCTGCATCAGATATAAGATGCATAACATAAAATGTATCATGATAGAAAGGGATATGCTCACAGTTTATTAACTCTGGCCTCATTAATCCCAATAGGCTTCTGTTTTTCCTAATGGTGCCATTTACTTTTTACTCTGTATGCATGTAAAACCCAGAGACAAAATTAGTATAGGAAGGAACACCTGCACCAGGGATTGTGAGCCAAATATAATTCAAAGACCAGAGTGTCCTCCAAACATCCTGAAAACAGATCAGTCAGGATCCAGAACTATGGAAAGTGGAAATCCCACTACAGAGTCCCATCTTTTCAGCCAAATACTTGAGCGCTTGAGGATTTTTAAGCTGGGTCACATAAGCACAAGTGAGTCCAATAGCATCTGTCCAGCTTTTTGTGCTACCTCATGTATTGTGTCCCATTTGTTAAAATTTAAAATTGCGAAGTGTATGTGTTGTAAGAGTTTTTCAGAAGTGAGATCCTAAGCCTCTGCCCAGTGCACAAATCCATTAAACCATCCCAACTTAGTTTTAGTTTTGAGACTAACCCCCTTTTGAAAATCACCTGTGAGAAAGAGTTTAAAGTTTAAAGAGTTTAAAGAGACGGTTCCTTTGCAAAGAAGTTCTTAATGTGGAAAAATTCCTCATAATATTCACTTTTCTATTCTCCTTTAATTTTAACCCTTGGTCCTCCTTCTTCCTTTACTTTAAGCAGAAAACAAGTTCCTCTCCCTGTTTTTCTTTTTTTTTACATATATTTATAGGGACCAGCCTTGGGTAATGATTTTGGGCCAGTCATTAAACTTTTAGCTCTACCAAAACAATAATGGCAAGCCATTTATCAAAACGTTGCCTAGATAATAGCAGAGACTTATCCATGTAGTTACCAAAAGTCAAAGTTGACTGAATGGAATACGTACCTACACACTCTCTCACACACACACAGTTTTCATCTCTCAGTCTTCTGGTCAGTTCCTTTAACCATTCCTTTAACCATTCCTCATAGGATAGATCTCCAGACTCTTTAAAATCCTAGCAGTTTTGACATGCAGACAGCACGGGTTTCAAAACCCATTGCTACTGGTTTGTTCATGGGCGCGCTTGCGCACAACGCTTCTACGCATGCGCAGAAGTGTCTGGGCGGGTGGGTAGCGCCTCCCACCGCCACCACTACCGGTTCACTCGATCCGGGGCAAACCGGTAGCAGCCCATCACTGACTGTATTGTATGGTACAAAATGGTATGCTCTCAAAATTTTAGATCTGCCTGTTGCTTCAAAATACTGGGTGATTTTAAGATAGACAGGGGACATATAGTTATGGCTTTCTGGCTATGTTTTCCTTAAATAGTGGAATCTTTTCCTTGTGTTGAAAAAGACAAAGATCAATTGATGAGCAAGATTTCCTTCTTATGTCTTGGCAACAGCTGTACAGATACATAGTAAGAAAGGATTTACTTAAGAAAAAAAAATTGTGAAGTTATTCAGTTTTCCTAAGTGATTTAATAACCTAGTGCCGTGGAACTGTCTGAGAACAATTTCCCATAAACACTATTTAATCATTTTTTTCCCTCTCCTTCTCTCTTCCAGGTGGCTTCATCAGTTTCAATGGTTCCTGGCGTGTTCAGGGGATCCTGGCCATGTCTCGTTCTCTTGGGGATTACCCGTTGAAGAATCTGAATGTTGTCATCCCTGATCCAGATATCTTGACCTTTGACCTGGACAAACTCCAGCCAGAGTTCATGATCTTAGCTTCTGATGGGCTCTGGGATGCGTTCAGTAATGAGGAAGCGGTGCGATTCATCAAAGAACGATTAGATGAGCCACATTTTGGAGCCAAGAGCATAGTGCTCCAATCTTTTTATAGGGGATGTCCTGACAACATTACAGTCATGGTGGTTAAGTTCAAAAACAGTAACAGAGCGGAAGACTAGTAAAAAAGAGAAAGAAAAGGGGTGGGGGGGAAAAAGAGAAATAAAAGTAAGACCAAGCTCTGCCTCTCACTTGGCGAACTTCTTCATTTAACCTTTACACTTCAACACAGTAGACAGTGGTAGCAAGTATATTAGTATTAAAATTGTACATCCAAAAACGAGAGTTGAAAAACCACCCTTTTTGGTAAACACAGCAAACAAAATCGACAATTCAATTTGTTTTGTTTTGTTTTTAAATGAAAAGGACCTAGTACCTTTTACTCTCTAGATCTCTGATGGTCTCAGCTTAGAAAATCCTTCAATTATAAAGGCCTATGACTCCTGCTTCAGAGATTCCAATCGACTGCAATTCCCTTAGTCTTCACATAATAGCTTAGAGTTGCATTTGGACTTGGAACAGCTGAGACATAATAGGAACAGCTGATTGCTTGTAAGCAGTTGATAAAACTGACATGGGATTGCCACCAGTGTGACGATCCATTCTAGGGTCCTCTCCTTCATAGTGCTATATCTGCTTAGTTAAACTGCAGAAAGAACAAAAGTGGGTCTAGATAACAGTTTCATAACAAGGAGGTACCAATGGGTCCATGACAGATAACTACTGTCCCTTTCCATTGGTATGCTTCCTGCTAGATCGTTAACATTAAACAATTGAGCTTTTCCATTGCTGTGTTTCTAAGGTTTGTGTGCATGCCTCAGAATGAACTTTGTTTCTTTTTTTAAAAAAACTAGCCAGCAGATAGATTTTAAGATCCATGCTCACTTAAAAATGTCCCCTTTATTCATTCTTGTTTCTGGATGAGCTGAATTAATTTCTGTTTCTAGTTTCGGGCCATAATTCTGTGTAGTTCAGACATCGAAAACTGTTGTTAAGACCATGGTATAAAATGTGTCTTTAGCTTAGAAGATTCTGATATAAGACTTTAGCATTTCTAAACTTGTATTTAGGGGATAAGGCTAGCATATTAATGAAGCAAGAAAACTGAAATAGGAACTTAGTGCCAAACTCATGGAAAATAACAGGTAAAGCATTTTTTTTTCATTAGCAATGAAGCTTTGTTCCAAAGCAGAAGAATTGGCAAGCAAGTTTTACAATTTAAATATTTAATGATGTCAATCTTCAAAAGCCAGCCCTAATAGTAAATGTTGTCTGGATTTAGCTGCAGTTTGAAATTTATGGCGTTTGGTATGCACTGACTGCTTAATTTCAGTGTGCCTATCATCTGCGTGTCTCATGACCAACTTTCTGCAGATTGATAGCTCCAGATGTGTTGGGCTGCAGTACCCATAATTCCAACATCTGGCAAGTGAAATGCTGGGAAAGCTTTGGGTAACAGGATAGACTTAGTTGCAATCAGTGGTGGTATCTGACCTTGAGCTATTTGCTGCATCATTCTAATTGTAACCTCTTTCTATCATGCAAATTAGGGGGGGAAGATCAGGCATTCTGATTTACAATGGATCCAGTAGAATTTTTCTGCAAGCAGAATAGGGATTAATGGATGCTATCATTGAGGAACACAAATAGCGTTATTTCCAAAAGAAAACAAAATTAGACCTGTTAATGTGTGGAATATTACTCATGTCTACAGGCTGTAATTTAGAATCAAAACTATAGAAACGCGAGGCAAAATGCCCCATTAGATTGCTGCAAAGATGTTGGAGTATAGCTTCTCTGTTCTAATTAAGGTGCTCTAATTAATTGGACATTGCCAGGATTAATAATTAGTGAAGTGCTATTTAATCATCTTATTTCATTCTCCGTTGGTATATAGAGGTTCTCCTGAACAATTAATTCAAGAGGCAACAGGGGAGGTGCCTTAGTCCATCCCTAAAGTAGTTGGGTAACTTGAAATTCATACAATGGATTAAGACAGGGTTGGGCAACTATGGCTCTTTTACACCTTGTAAAGCATGGTGCCTCAAGAATTCTGAAGGTTGAAATCCACAGGTCATGATGGGGCCATAATTGTCCACCCTTGGATTAAGATATACCAAGCGTGCATTAGTTACTTCCGATGTCTTTATTTCTTGCCTTTGTTGTGTCTTCTTAGAGATATTACTTAGATTCTTAAAATATTACTAGTTTTGCTAGTTTTGATTGAATGATTACATGCCATCAAGTTGATATTGACTCTTGCAGACTACATAGATTTCCTCCATGATATCTGTCCTTCAGCTCTTCAATGCACTCATTGCTAGATACTGTTTATCCTCTTCTTCTTTTTCCTTTCCCCCTTTCGAGCATTAAAACCTTTTCAGAGAGCTAGGTCTTTGTATAATGTCTAAAACAGGGTGGTTTTAGCTTCAGCTTATTTGGGTGATGAAAGAAAAATAAAAAGATGCTTCCCCAATCTTTATTTTGTTACATTCTTGTACAAAAATGAAGAGGCATCTTTAATTCAAAGACCTGTTTAAAAAAAATCAAAAACACAACTATAAACTAATGCACCAGAGTCATTAAATATGGTTATACTGCAAAATTGAAATACTAAATCAAAACAGTTCTATTTTCATTTTTCACCTTTCTAAAGCTCTATATATGGTAGCACTTAAATTTTGAGGTATGTAGAATAAAAATTTCATATAAAAAAATAATCTTTTTTAACCTGGTTAGGAGATGCTTGTCCAACTCTTATGTGGTTGTTATCTGGAACAGTTAATTTAGGCACAGCATTAGCTGCAGCTCTTTTAAGGTCCTTAACTCAGGGGTGGGTTCTACTTACCTTTACTACCAGTTTGCATTGTGCCCGTGTGCGCAGATCACTTCTGATGACATCCAGGTCAGTGGGCGGAGTCTCCTGCCGGTTTTACTACCGGTTCTTGCGAACTGGTCCGAACCGGGGGCAACCCACCACTGATTTAACTAAATAGTTTCTCCCACCTCTTTGTCATTATAACTGAGCCCTAAAGCCCTAAATTAAATCATTGAAAATCTATTGTATTTTTTCGTTCCCTTTGTTGATTAAGTGCTGATTTTTTAGAGTAACAGAGCAATCTTTCTGTCACAGCCGCAATATTTTTAAACTATTAGCGATAGCATCTTTTTGTGATTTATTTTTAATTTCTTGAAGGTATATCAATGTCAGCCACCCTGAAGTTTCTGTTGTATATGCCAGGGCTAGAACAAATACCACATGAAGCAATATTGCACTAGAGGCAACTTCCAAAATAAAACCAGAGCTCTTCTGAATCATTAAAATGTAAAAATCAATTAGTTTGAACCATTTGGAAAGTTCTTGCTGATGCATTTGTGCATACAAGTTGTCATTATTTATTAGCTGATTTGGAAATGAGATTAACCCAACCAAAACTAAAAGTCTTTTAGAAATGAATAAGCCTATTCCCAATACCTATTTATGTTCTTTATCTGCACACACCCCTCCATCACTATTGAAAACTATCAAACAATGTTGACTCTTCATAAGATCCATCACTTTTTATATGTGTTAAATTGAAGTAGGACTAGAAGGATTGGGGGATGTTGCCCATAACTAGACATCTCGGAAATACGTTAGACCTGTTAATATGTGGAATATTGGTCATGTCTACAGGCTGTAATTGAGAATCAAAACTATAGAAATGTGAGTCAAAATGAGCAGTGTCAAGCAGCAGTTAATGGAGTGATGCCACTCGTCTGTGAAACCTACTTACTTGAGAATAAACCCCACTGAATTCAGTAGACCTAACCTTTAGGATATATGCCTAGAATTGCACTGCTAGCATATTATTATCAGTATACTTCCAGCACACTAATATCAGTATTAGAAAGAGGAATGACTGAAACCTATTTCCTATTCTAGTGTCGTTTCTTGTTCAGAACACTGAAGCTTATGAGAAGCTTTCCAATTTTTTTATAGACTGGAATAAATAGTTTAATTGTGTTATGGAGATACAGCATTGCTGTGAAAAATAATCATGGTAAAAACACATGTAAATGGAACCGGCAAATGTATTCATTTGCAGTCTGTTGAAAGCTGTTTTTAATGTCGGAGGAAGAGAAAATTCATTGTTAACAGGAAAATAGCTGTAAACAATTACAGAGTACAAATTATATTCAGTCAAGTGTTTAAAAAGGCCACAATTGGCTAGTCACCTACTCAATGAAGGGCAAAAATATGTATGCTGCGCAAAAGGCTACTCAGAATTAGTGGCATCATTCAAATATTTACAGTATAAACATTTATAATCTTTCCCCTTGGAGAAAAAGTTCCTGCTTAACAAGAAAACAGGCTGAGATAATAGAAGAGCCTTTGACCTGAGATGTAGTATCTCTGTTGAAACAAAATAATCATACCCATATCATATATAGACAATATTTCAAAACTCCGCTTGTTTACAAACTCAGAATATTAAATCAGGCATCATAAAAACAAGAACTATGTTTAATGCTATTGGTTTGGATTCAGAGATACCTTGCACAAATGAAAAAAGTTCATCAGCAAATTCTTTGAATTTCCCTTTGGTGTCATGGCATAATGCCAACCTGTAGGAATGTTTTTGTAGAAAGAGAAGGTACAGAGGATTGCAGGAGGAGAAGGAACCAAGAAGCTTCCATTACCTAATACTGCAGAATCTTCACTGAATTTGACTTGCTGAGTACCATTAAATGATTATTAAACATTTTAATAACATTATAATGTATAAACAATATACCTTATTTTTCGGAGTATAAGATGCACCTTAGTTTTTGGGGAGGAAAATAAGAAAAAAACTGATTGGTGGGTGGATTGGCCTCCTGGAATACCCCCAATCAGCTGTTTCCAGAGGTGAATTTTAGCAACAGGTTCGTTGGTTGTGAGCTCTGTGCCTTGCTTTATTTTTTCTGCCTCTGAAACTTCTGAAACTCCGTTGCAGGAAAAAAAAAATCTGCCTCTGAAAGCCTCTCAAACAGAGCTTCAGAAAAAAAAAGGCTTTTTTTCTGAAGCTTCTTTCAGAGGCTTTTATTCTGAAGAACTATCTGTACTCTGTTCAATCTCCTTCCTTTGGTATTGGTATGTAGATTAACCTCTTCCCGATCTGTTGGTTATTGTGTCATTCTCCAGATTTGTTAACATAGTTTGGTTAGAATCTTTACTGATTCTCTTTTGTTGCTTGCCATATTATTTTAGATAAAAGCCTTTCAGAGGCTTTTTTTTTCTGAAGCTTCTTTTCTGAGGCATTTTTTCTGAGGCTTCTTTCAGCCTCTGAAATCTCCGTTTGCAAGGCTGGGCGGGGCTACATTCGGAGTATAAGACGCACCCAGATTTTCACTCTCATTTTGGGGGGGAAAGGTGCGTCTTATACTCTGAAAAATACGGAATATCATTAAACAATTAATTGATTATTTAGTCCAAACCTGGGTGCCCCGCAGTCCAAAGGGTGGGAACCTGTGACTCTTAGTGTAACTCCCAGAATCTTTGATCAGTGGCCAAATGGGTTGGTGGAGCTGAGCTTTGTACCTCAGCAATATCCAAAGAGTTACATCAGGGCTGTCAAACTCCCGGCCCGCAGGCCGGATGCGTCACGTGCTGGCCACACCCACGCCCGGTTTAGCGAAGGGGGAAAAATGTCCCAATACGTCACATGATGTCACCGTGATGACGTGAGTTTGACACCCCTGAATTACATGTTCCTCTTCTTTGAAGGAGGCTATACCGCAAATTTTGGTTATTTAGTGTCTTTCCACTCTTAAGTTTGGATTCCAACTCTCATTATGGCAACATAGTGTGTACTATGTTGTTTATCCCAAAAATAACGTAGCAGGCAATCAGTATTATAATTTATTGAAATTTATCTTAGTTCTACATTTATTTTAAGCAGTGCATACTAAATTATTTCTACCCTAATTTATGACCAGTTCCTAATTAGGAGGAAAAAAACCCTCTTGCTTTAGATTTATGGGTGTATAGAGTCTAATAAAGTGCAATAGTCACAGGGGTTTTTACTAATGTAAAAATTTGCATCTTACAAAATGTAAGAGCACCTGTGTGAAAATTAATAGAAAGACTACAACATTGCTGATATACTTTAACTTTGCTTTTATTTTGTACTAAGACAGTGGGAAATGTCAATTTGCAGTTGATGGGAAGGAAAAAGGGAAACTTTTACTTGTGAAAGTGGTAAATTAAAACAATAGATTTGTGCAGTATTTTTGAATATCATACAGGAAATATATTATTTTGATAATTTGTGATTTAGGGAAAAGTTTGCCATAGTTCGATGTTTTAGTCCGTGCTAACAAAGATGCATATTTTTGTAGAGAATATGATACAGAATATGTATACTATTCTCTGAACAAAAGCTTTTCTATATTGTAGAAATGAACTTTCAATATTTAGTAGGAATTCAAAAGCTTCTAAGCCAGTCAGGTTAGGAACAGCAACACTGCAAACAGAGCAGACAAACCAATTATAGATTTATGGCACAACTATATTTTCAGTTTAATTGATCTCCAAAGGCACAATCCAGTCTGTCACAAGAGCTTCGGGTCCATGGGAAATGATTCAGCACGGGGCACACAAAACTTCCTTGTGATTTCTTACCTTCATTTCCAGGCACATAAAGCTATTTACACAGAATCCAATTAAGACAGTTAAACAAGCATGAATTCTTCTCCCTCACACCTTCCTCCTTTCTCTGTTTCAGCTAATAAAGGAATGGGAATGTGGTGGTGATTTATTACTGCTTGTGCTAGTATATCCTCGGTTAACTGGTTTTTCTAAGAGTAATGGTAGTTGGCTTAATCTTTAGGCTCTTCAGATGTACAGCAATCTCCTTCCCAGTTAGGAATAAGAGAGTGTTCATTCCCTTTTTTTTTTTTTAAAATTTGATTTTTATTATAACACATAGTGATACATTCGGTACATTTTTGGTTCATTGGTGCAATTATATACATATATACATCTACATACATTATTACTTGTCTTTTATTTGATATTGTTTCTTAAAAGCTAGATTTAATTTCAAAATACTTAAGGATAATAGTGCTCAAATCTCTAAGACTAAATATAATACTATTCATATGAATTTTGTTAATTAATTAATATTTAATCTCTATTTCCTTCTTTATTTCTTTTCCCCATCCATTCGTACCACATGTCCCACATGCTATAAAATTCCGAATCTTCTCTGTCATTAATTTCTAAAGTCAATTTGTTCATTTCGGCGCACTCCAATATTTTTCCAATAACATGTTCTTGAGGTGGTATTTGTTTTTCTTTCCAATACTGGGCAAAGGAAATTGTAGCGGCTGTCAGAATATGTATAATTAAATACTTTTTCTTTTTTGCATATTCAGTTTTCAAAATTCCCAGGAGAGTGTTCATTCCATCGGCTGGCCTGGTCTCTCAAACTGGCAGGACTTGTTCTTCTTGTTGTTCTTCATCCCTAAATGAAGCCATCTTCCTTGAGAAGATACATCTCTTGCTGGCTGCCTCTCTTCTTCAGTGGTCTTCCTTGGACTCCACCCAGGGACACTTCAGAAGCCTTGCCCCAAACTCTTCTGGAACTAGCATTCCTTTAGCAATTGAAACTGCCTAGAATCCATTTTGGTTTCCAATCATTCTTTTTTTAAAGGGGACACGGCTAAGACGCTGAGCTTGCCGATTGAAAGGTCAGCAGTTTAGCGGTTCGAATCCCTAGTGTCGTGTTAACGGGGTGAGCTCCTGTTACTTGTCCCAGCTTCTGCCAACCTAGCAGTTCAAAAGCACGTAAAAAATGCAAGTAGAAAAATAGGAACTATCTTTGGTGGGAAGGTAACAAACAGCGTTCCGTGCGCCTTTGGCGTTTAGTCATGCCAGCCACATGACCACCGAGACGTCTTTGGACAGCGCTGGCTCCCTAGAGTCAGGAACGACTAGCACATATGTGCGATTTGAACCTTTACCTTTACCATAATTTTTTCTTCTTCCCCCCAAACTCTCCTCATCTTTCACTACTTTTTTTCCCCCACATCAACCCTGCCTAAGAAAGTTTTGCCTGTAAGAAAAGTTTATTCTCTTCTTTTCTCCCAAACTGCATTATTATAGATGAATAGCTTCCTTGTCTTCAAGCGTAGGTGACAGGGTAGTGAATAGTATTTCATTGCTGTATATTGTCACTCGGTCATGAAGTAAAATGAAGTACTTGTAGATCACTCTGCTAGACACATATTCCTAAAGTTCAGATCTCTGGGGTTTACGCCTAAGTAAGAAATATAGGATTGCAGTAAGTGAATCATGCATAATGTTAATCTATCCTATTAAAGGCAATGGGGTGAAAATTAATTGAATATTAAAGTATTCAGGTGCATATTCATTTATAAGTGTAGAATAGAAATGTTCATACTGGTTGAAGAACCATTCTACTGTAGGTCTCATGCCAAGCTAGATCATACAGAAAGTGCATACTTAAGATGAATATACAGTGATGGATATGACTGTCTTTATTTATTTGTCTTCCTTGACGATGGTACACGGATGCACATACCAACGTATCTACCATATACTTTCTGCTTTGCTACATGTTATCATAATAGAATCTAAGAGAAGAATACATGATTCTGCAGCTACCTCTGTGAAGCAGCTTATCTAGATTGCAATTCTGAAAAGAAAGCTTAGTTTTGTATCTTAGTTTTGCTCTGGCAAAAGCTAGCAAAGAACTCATGATCCTACAGCATTTTTGTGAACCTCAATCTTGACGTTGTTGATACTTGCAATTTATGTCAGATCCCAGGGGTCAGAAGTTCAGTTCAGCTCTGAAGAGGACTGAATAGGATGTTCCCCAGGTCACCTCAGTTCAGAGGAAGCCATCCCACTCTTGTGCGGTCTTGGCTTGAGTTGAAAGTACATTAAAAGTTGGCTCGGCTTTAGAAGATAATACTCCCATGACCTCTGCAGTTTCCCAGTCATGCTGGAGGCTAAGGAGTCAAAAAAGGTTACAGGCTATTGAAGTTTAGAGAGAACAGGAAGCAGGGATGGAATGGGTTAGAAACTACCTCTTAACTTGGTAAACTTGTTTTTAAGCTGACAGAAAGATGTTGGGATCACAGTTCTTCTAAGGAAAGAGTTGACCCAGCCTGTAATTTCTTGCAGTAAACAGTCTTAGATCTTGACAGGTCTTGTTCAAGCCAAGACCAAAAATGTTTGGAGAAAAAGGTACCCTTAACTTTTAAGGCTAGCTTGAAGATTTTTTAAAAAAGAAATAGGGGGAAAAACTATAAAATTGCATGCAAATGTTGAGGCAACTCTGGTTTAAATTGTATATTTCAATGAATCCTGAACTGCATAGAGGCTGACAAAACCTTTCCATGATACAAAGTTACAGCACAACACCTTCTTTTCAAATTTGAACACATGCTACACAACTTGTATTGTGTATTTATTCACAGCTTGTATAGATTCAGTAACAAAACAATGAATATGGCAGGGAGAAAAGTTGGGTCCCCCTTTCTCTCTATACTTTGTAGTTTCTTCTCTAGGAAAAACAGCAGTTTCCAAATATTTCCTGTTGCTAAGGCAGTATACATCTTTCTATTTTTGCTTATGGATCTTTTTTCTGTTCTTCTTTGCAGAAGCCTTCTAGTTCTAGATTTTCTTGAATGCACTACTTGTAGCAGATCTCCCCAGAAATGTTCGATAATATTCAAACCTTAAATGGTGAGAGCTAATCCAAAACCTCTGTTTCCTTGAACTTCATGTTGATTTGAAGACCTGAATCACTAAGCTTTTTTCAGCCTCAGTGAAAACATAAATGAAAACATAAAATCTGACCAGAAGTGCCTAAACTTTTTCATGCAGCTGTATATGTATTCCACCTTGGTGAGTTATCAATTCTTCTACCACAGAACCTTCTGCTCCAAAGGAATTGATTTGTGCAGTAAATGGCTGGGGAAAAAATAAAATGTGGAGTTCCACATTTTTCAGATAGGATGTGTATGCATCATATAAAAGTATTTAGGACTAGTTTTATGCAAATGTAAAAGAATGAAACCAGAATTATTCAATTAATTGATTTTCTGCAGTTGACTACTTTAATATGGTTGGTTTGGCATGCCATAAAGCACTATTGTTACTTTAATTTAAGCTTGATAGACCTGACTAGGCTCATGTTCATAGCCCAACATTTCATTAAAAAGTGTCCAGTTTAAGAAGAGATTAATTTCTCAGATCCGTTTTTTGCATCCTTGTGACCATTTAATTTTCCCAGCTACCCATAAATCTGTCTGCAGTAACTTTTTAGGAAAGCTATTGACCATAATTGTTTGAAAGCAACTTTAGCTCATGCCAGATTTCCCTGTAGCACTGGTATTCCATATTATCCAGTTGTTTTAATAGGAATAACTTAAATTTTAAATACAATGTGAAAGTTATTTCCAAGGGCAATTCTGGCTTTTCTCCACAATCAGAACAATTAATAGTTCAGGCCCAAACAAAACATTTTGCTCTGCCATTTTTTTAAAAAACTCCAATGCTGTTAATCATTTTAATTGTTGCTTCTGGGATTATAGCCACCGTCCCAATTCATATGCCTCTTTCCCTCAGAAAAGTAAAAAGTAAGTTGAAGTAGTAAACAGCACCCTACAGATGAGTAGCAGGAGAAAGTGTACCAGTGTTTGTGATTTGCCTAGATCTATTTCAGTACTCCTTTCTGAATACACAGCACTTTCCATTTAAAGTCATGTACCATGACATGTTTTCAGAATTGCAGTGTGTCTGTTTGCTCAGAACAGTTGTTGTCTTCCAATAAAGTGGTCTTTATTTTTTGGCCCATTTGTGAACTGTTTGAAAGACAGCAAGGCTATTGAACTCAAGGTGAAATCTAAGACACTTTTAGCCTTTTAATCATGGAGGTGAGTGTCAGTTTTGGAAGACAATTCCAAAACTTTGTGAAAACTTCAAGATGCTTTCTGTTTAGATCACTTTCAAGGATCCACATTTTAAAATGTGTGTACACAGTTGAGTTGCAAAGGGTATGCAATGCATAGAAGGGTTAATCCACCATCAGTGTTCCATACAAGACATCACCTATGAAGCCAATGCTTGGTGCACGTATGCTGTGTTATGTTACATTTGCACCAGCATTAATATATGAACATGTATGCTAGGAATTCAGAATTTTATTTTAAAGTTTAGTGGGAATCTCCAAGTGTTCATTAAAACCCTAATTTGAAATAATGATTTCAACCTACCCAAAATCCAATGTTTTGGTCATAATGAAGAACAAAAGGAGGGGCTTGTGAAACCTCAAAAATTCTTGATATTTGTAGAAGGTTTCTTTTATACGTATTCTACATCTGTCTCTAAGAGACAATTTGAAACACAGTCAAATGAAATGTAAATACGTTAACATTCGCCGTTAGTGTAACCTAAAAGTGACCATACACAGTCACTTCTAGATGTAGGCAGTTATGGTATCTTTGGTGTGTGCATTAGACAATATAGATTTTCCTTTTTTTAGATGTGTGAAGAATATATGTTTCATGCAATTGAGATTCTGTCTTAATGTCTATAGGAAGTGTAAACTACTGAGAAAAAAGGAAAAAATAAATAAAAGCCTTGGCTGTATGGTTAAAATAAAAAATAAACGCTTCAAAAGAAGCATATTTAAATAAACAAGTCTTAATTTTTATTTTGTGTGTTAGATTCATTTTAAACCAGTCTAATAGCTGATTTTCCAAAATAAAAATAAACATGTTTTGTCTTGCATATATCAAAAATTTACTTCTTTTTTGTATTCTGTGTTTAGCTGAAGAACAGGATGAAAAAGAGCCATTTCCTCCTTGTGCTGGCAAAATTCGATTATTCTGTTGATTTGGGATGTGAAATGGAACATAGAAAGCCTGCTTAATTAGGGTTGATATCCCATCAACCTATCTGCGTTTTAATAAAAATTGCAGGCAGACTTTGAGCAGCTGCCATTTTAGGGTACACAAAGCCAAACTTTATAATCAAGTTTAAAAGGTCTGGTTTGTTCAGCTCCCAAATCGTTAGGCCAGGATGACATAGTCCAAGTCAGATTTCAGGATGACATTGCAAACCTTGGTTAAACAGCAGCAATAAAGGGAAGTATAAGACGGCTCAGTGCTTGTTTTCGTTAATTAAGCTTTTTGGATTAGTGTATTATGTGAACACAGCTTTACAGAATGCTAAAGTATATCATTTCTAACAATAACCACCTGGAGGGAGATAAGGAAGAATTTGGTGAGAGCAAATTATGTATTTCTTTGAAGCTTCTAAGAGCTGTGAGTCTGCTAGGACAAATAAAAGGAAGAAATGTATTTTTAAATCTCCTCTTCCTCCATCATATCATCATCATCGTTACATACATTTATATCACCATTCACATTTATCTTCCACATGTATATTCAAGCACTCAAACCAAAGCACAAACTATAAACCACAATGCAATCAAAACATCTGAAATCAGTGTAATTAAAAGCTTGATGAAGTTAAATGTAAAAGGATCTAAACTGGAGTAAATGAATGCAGAGTGTTGAGAACGCACATTTTTCCTCTTATTTTAAGCCAAGGTTTATTTCCTCGGATGTCTTCATGCAAAGGTCCCATTTTATATTCCATATTCAAATAGATACTAGAGTCCCACTTTTCCATTTTGGTAAAATCAGAAGTAAGCTGATAAATCACACGTAACTACAGTAGCTTTCGAGTAAAAGTATTATTTACTACATTACAATACCAATGGTTGATGTGAGAGAGAGTCAGTTTAGTACTGTAGTTAGGGCACCAGGCTACAACCCAGAAGACCATGGGTTCTAATCCCACTTTAGGTAGAAAGTCACCTGGGTGGCTTTAGGCCACTCACTCACTCTCAGCCCTAGAAAGAAAGCAATGGCAAGCCACTTTGGAAATCCTGTCAAAAAACTGGAAGAGCTTGTCTAGACAGTCTCTAGGAGTCCACACTGACCTGAAAGACCAAAACAAATAATGATATTAAATAACAGGAAGTTGACTTCAAAGACGTAATAAGCTTAGAATAGTTTCCCTCAAAATGCAGAAACATTGATTTAAATATTAGTAAAGCAGTTTTGATTCATTTTTCCCACCTTCAGGACCATGATGTATATTTAAATCTCTCCCTGAATGATGCTTGTTGATTTCTACATATAGGAAAAGGAACTTTCAACAAACTTTCAATTCCGGTGATAATGGTTTCCAATTCTATTTCCTACTTACACTTAAATATACCATGTTTTGCATCAAATGTCACAATATCATAGAGCTTAAACAAATTTTGTCAAATATACATGGCCACCCTTATCACAGGAACTTGCATTAATAGAAAAGTAGAAATAGCAGAATAAGCAGATTTCCGATTGCTCATTATATATAACATTAAGATCCATGAAACCTAAATTTACTGGCTATAGGTTCTGGAAATTGGAAAACAGTTCAAATTCCCATGCATCTGGGGACAATATTCCTTTGTACGGTAGTATAGAAAGTTAAAATAAACCATGAATAAAAGAAGTGATAGAACGATTCCTCATACCAAGAAAAGGTAGTATGTAACAGTCTCTATGAACTCCCTGGGTTTGGTTGCTTTGGTGGTTTTCAGCACAAAGACTTTATCTAGTTAGGTAATGAAATATCTACAAGAAAACATCAATGTTCAGAGCAATGGTGAAATCCAAATTTTTTTTACTACTGGTTCTGTGAGTGTGGCTTGATGGGCATGGTGTGGCTTAGTTGACGTGGTTTGGTGGCATGACAGGAGAAGGATACTGCAAAATCTCCATTTCCACCCCACTCCAGGGGAAGGATACTGCAAAATCCCCATTCCCACACCACTCTTGGGCTAGCCAGAGGTGGCATTTGCCAGTTTTCCAAACTACTCAAAATTTCCGCTACCGGTTCTCCAGAACCTGCTGGATTTCACCCCTGGTTCAGAAAGCATAATTCAACTTTAAGCTACAAATATTCTCCTCTTTTGGAATAGTCTCCATTTACCATCAGTCAATGGGTAGAAACCTAAGAATTCTTGTTACAACTTATGTAACAAAACAAATTATGTACCATTTCTTTTATGGGAATAATATTGATTTTAGCAGGCCACTTACATGCGCTACTTTCTAGAAAAAATGTCATTTTCCTTTAAATATTATTGATTCAAAGCAAAAAAGAAACCCAACACCTTACAGTAAATCGATAAAATTCATATTCCATATTCTACTTTATTCTACAAATGTTTAAGAAAATGTTGTACTGTATTAAATCTGACAAGGATTTTCACTGCTTCTTTTTTCCTCCTTTTAAAGGCGTATGTTTCCTTTTCAAAAATAACTTCTAAATTATATTAAATTATTTTTTCAAATTTTCTAGAAATCCGATGTTCAAAAACTCTACCCACTAATCTTCTTCTAGCTTTTTTCCTCAGAAAACTATGTTCCAATTATTTAATAATTCATATGTCACTTATATTCAGCACTTTCAAAGGGAGATCAGGAATCATTTCAAAAGTAAACTGAACAATTTTGGGAGGGACTAAGGTAGGCAAATTAAAAAAATCTGGCAATACTATTTTTATTATAAAGTTATAATGACAGAATTTTGCAAGTCTGAATGCACTTTCCCATTCCTCATTTCTTTATCTTCATGAGAACCAGGGAAGATCACACATGAAATGCTTTTTCAAATTACATTTCAAGTCCAGACTTAGATTTCTTTTATCTGGCTGTTGTGCCTTGGTTGCAATTCTTCCTCGTGTTCCTAGTTGGCTCAGAAATTCTGGGAGGTGAAGTCCACAGGTCTTGAAGTTGTCATAGTTGTCCACCCCTGCTCAAGATTACAATATTTTTTTTTGTCAGTTACAATATTTCCTATCCAGGTGCTAATCAGCTTGAACTTTTCAAGAGCAGCCAGAGTCAACTAAGTTCCAGTACTGCAGTGACAATTTTACAGGGACAAAAAGTCCCCAATAAACTCATTTTATTCAGTACAATTTGGGGATTGACTTTGTACTCTATGCATTCTGGGGGAAAAAAATGAAATCATTCAAAATACATTTATTTATTTGAAAGTTATTATAAACATAAATCAGTCCCAAGAAGATTTTGTCATTAATGTCACTGAAATTTAAAAGTAATTTTGACTAGGGAGAATTTTGTTTGGAGATGTGAAATAGGAGGAAGGTTTTATGGCCACTAGAGGACACTCCAGGCCAATAAAACACTAGTTTTATTTTAAAGAGAAAGCAGCAATACAGTAATAAACACTGTTAAATTCACGGCAGTTTTTATTTTAGATTGTTGCAAATTATTGAAATAGTAATGTTTACTTATGATTCCCTCAGAAGCAAATGGCCAAAGTTTTTTTTTTTTTTTAATCCTGATCTTCTCTGGGTCCTATTTTACTGCTTCTTAATGACCCAGTCTCAGCTAGAAAGAGGGTTGAAGTGATGGTTGGCTTCCAGCTCCTTCACATCTGTCCCAGATGAGTTGGCACTACAAGAACAAGAATCCCTGGTAGAAAAAGTGCTTTGCGGCATTGGGGAAGAGTCATTGTCAGATGATTCTCTTTTCTGTCCACACACACACACACACACACAGAGGCAATGCAGTTTGCTATTCTATTTACTCAAGCAATCCCACAGCCTTTGCCTCTGTCTCTTTAAGAATGAATAGTTGATTGCATCCCACTTTTTTCCCTTCTAAATTCAAGACTACGGCTACACCAGTGGTGAAATTCTCCCCGGCTTGCCACCAGTTCACTGCCCGCACATGCACGGTGCAGCCAAGTGCATACTGCGCTCACACATGTGCAATGTGTGCCAAATGCATGCTGTGTGTGTGTGCATGCATAGTGAGCATCAAACACATGCTGTGCGCACATGCACAGTGCAGACTGCACGCTATGCACGTGTGCATGTGCACTAGGCACCAAACACACACTGCTCGTGGAAAAAAGAGGCTTGGGAAGGTAAGGAGGACAGCAAGGTGGGCAAACAGCTGTGCTGCTTGATTTAGATTTCACCAGAAAGCAGGAGTTCCTGCTTTCTAGCGATTTTAAATCACGCAGCACAGCTGATCGTCGGAAATACCGGTTCAGACCAACCAGTAGCTTTTTTTTTTACTACCGGTTTGCCAAACTGATAGCTTTTATCACTACCGGTTTGCCCGAACCGGTGCGAACCGGTAGGATTTCACACTGAGTACACCAGATCCTTGCTCTGCAAGAATATGTTTTCAATCTGGAAGAGACTATTTAGGGACTGCAGCAAAGGAGGAATAACTATTATCTCTGCAAGTAGAGTTGTAATGATAATGTTAGCTAGCCACCTTATCTATGCATCTGTAGTTCCATCAGTCAGTAATTCTTCAATGGGTTTCTCCAAACAGGATGCACTGGATTGCAAATTCCAATAGCTACTGATATGGGAATGTTCAACGAATACTCCTGAATAATAATGTAGAGCAACTAGAAAAGCTTTCTTAGCAGAGTGAGAAGCCACACACATCCCCCGAATGTAGAAGAATGAAATATTTTGAAGAATATTTAAAAAGGGAGAATAAAATATTTCCCATAAAAGAGAAATTAAAAAATATTAAGGGAGACAGAAACTCAGAGCTCCAGCTCCATGTCCTCAAGCAGATACTGGGATAGGCCAGCTTTTAGAAATGCAGATTTGGTAATCTATTCAAGACAGGCTTTTTTGAACAAAGGCAGAATTAGGTAGAATGGTAGGACTAGCCCTCACTCAAGATCCAAACCAAGACAAAGCCATTAAGCCAAGGGTGTCAAACTTGATTTCATTGAGGGCCACGTTAGGGTTGTGTTTGACCTCGTGGGGGTCACGATGGGGGGGCGTGGTCCTCTACCAGTGAAAATAGAGCTCAGGGGACCATGTGTAGCCCCTGGGTCCCATTTTCAACCAGGACAGCTTCCTGCAGCCCTTTGCCAGTGAAAATGAGATAAAAAGAATCTGTTTTCGCTGGCAGAGGGCTGCAGGAGACTGTCCTGGTTGAAAATGGCCTTCTCTGTGGGGGAACCTACCCTCTGGAATCAGCTGCCCCCAGAGATAAGGAGTATCCAAGACCTCAGTGCCTTCCGTCGTGCCCTTAAAATCCATTTTTTTCAAGTAAACTGGGCTGGTTTAAGAAGAAATTTTTAAATGTTTTAATTGGTAGTGAGTTTTAATTGGGCCAAATTTATATATCTTTTAATTGTTTTTTAATATTTGTACTGCATGTTTTTTAATTCTGGCTGTACACTGCCCTGAGTCCTTAGGGAGAAGGGCGGTATAGAAATTTATTATTTATTTATTTAAATTTAATATAAATTTATTAATATAAATTTATTTAAAAAATGGAGCCTGGGTGGGCCATGCACAGCTCTCCCAAGCTCAGTTTTCACTGGCAGACACACCGCAGGCCAGTCCTTCACTGTTTCCAGGGCAGTCCCATGGGCCATATCTAAGCACCCCGTGGGCTGGATCCGGTCCCCGGGCCTTGAGTTTGACAGCCCTGCATTAAGCCATAATAGGAATTGCCCAACACCCTTTCAGAACACAAGCTCCTTCACTGCATCATCTCAGTTGCACTACCCCCAGCAAACCTCAACCAAATTTAGCTCAGACAAACATGACCTCTACATGGCCCCATGGAAGTCTGACAACAGCCAATTGAATACATGTTCTTGCACAGGAACAGGAAACTCAAGTTCAAAGCCCAAGAGAAATTATAAAAACCTCTCACTCTCAACTCCATGTGGTCATCTGCCCAGAATCACACATGCTTGGTGGTTCTGTCCATCATTAAGCCATCTTTCCAATCAGCCTCCATCCTCCATTTTGTCTCCAGTGCCTTTCTCCCAGCTTAGAACTGAACCTGATGGGTGTTTCTTCCAACAGCAGGTAGACCAAAGCATATTAATGGTGGTGATGATGTGACTTCAAATGGGTTGTGTCTCAGCACTGCACAGTTTACCAGGGCAGCAGGATGCAGTCAGAGAGTGTTCTTGTTGCAATTACCTTTTCCGAGAGCTACAGTCTCATTGCTAGTCTGCTGCTGAAGACAAACTGAAATTGGTTGAAGGTGTTCCACCTGAAAAGCAAGGCTTTCTTTAAGAAAATGGAAGTAAATCCCCCTTACAAGCCATTCAAGTCATATGGAAGAGGAATAATCTTCAGAGGTCAGTCACCTGGCTCTGTAATTTCATGGTCATTTGTCTTTTGGCTGCCAGCATCAGAACTTCACCAAGTAATATTTTTTGTGTAGCCTTTGTGTAACTTTGTGATAGTTGCCATGAGGCAACTATCAGCCTCATGAAAGTCAAAATGTGGATCTTCCACAAGGTGAACATTTCCTTTGATGACTGACTTGGTTTCATTCAAGCTCTTCCATGTGTGAGAAGAAGCTGTTGTATGTTGCCAGGTCAACTCACTCTCTCCTGTTGTTCACTATTAGAAAGCAAGGCATAGCACAACAGGATAAGACAAAATTGACATGTATGTATGTATGTATACAGGCAGGCAGTGTGAAGAGAGAAAGAGAGAGGGAGGGAGGGAGGGAGGGGAGAGAATGAAAAGAAACCTAATAAACAGTGGTGAAATCCAAATTTTTTTACTACCGGTTCTGTGGGCATGGCTTGGTGGGTGTGATGTGGCTTGGTGGGCGTGGCTTGGTGGGCGCGGCAGGGGAAGGATACTGCAAAATCCCCATTCCCTCCCCATTCCTGGGGGAAGCATACTGCAAAATCTCCATTCCCACCCCATTCTGGGGCCAGCCAGAGGTGGTAGTTGCTGGTTCTCTGAACTACTCAAAATTTCCGCTACCAGTTCTCCAGAACCTGTCAGAACCTGCTGGATTTCACCCCTGCTAATAAACACTCATATTTCGCCTCAAGGCATGCATGTGCACACATATATACACACACATTTTACCATCTGGCTAACTCTTTTATTTTAATATTCCTTCAATTAGATTTTTTCTTATAACTGAATGCAATTATCAGCAGATATTCAGAAATGGAAATCAGTCAAAATTTATATTAGCTCTTTCAAAGCTGAAACGAAATTTAAATTCTTCAGGAAGATCCAACAGTTGTGTTGATGCCAAGAACATTCAGCTACAGTAAGATTTCTGTGTTAAACATGGAGCTGAAACGTGATTAACTAATGAGCAAAATCTATGAAGAACAATGGTATGGGTGTAATGGAACATCTCCAATTAACAGCGAATTGCGAATCAAATATACATTTATTTGGGACTGCACTGGAACTTGGTTTCTAGTTGTAACACGCGGGCATCAAGCGGATCAGTGGCAGAAGGACATGCAGTTCCCACCTGAATTGATGGAAGCAAACTGATCAGCTGGGCTGAAAAGAAGTGCCAATTGCTTAAATAAATGCTCGCTTCTGTGGCTTTAATAGCACTTTGATCTACAGAAATCATGGGATGCAGTTTTGCTTTGTACAGTCAGAAGCAGTAAAGCTCTATTTAATATCTCTGACAATTCCGTGAAAAGCAATTGAGAGAACTAAATCCACAGTGAGCTTCCACCTTTCTTTTCCTCTACTACAGAAAGTATGAAATATTCCTGCCAAAAGGGTGAACTGTCCATGTGGGCAGCCTTTGAAAAAGCTGCCCCAAAGCTGAAAATTGTACACACAGTCATACAACTGTAGAGATCAACTTGACTAAGAACAGAACTAAGACTAAGGAACAAAATGCAGGGTTTGATTAAGCCAGAAGGTGATGTTCAAAAATGAAATGGAAAATTCCCTGGATGAAGGGGATGGCATCTGTCTCTTTCAGAAGAGAAATCAAAGTAGAATTTTAAATGGATTTTGTTAAAAAAATCTATAGAAATAAATGATTAAAATTTCATTTAATTGGATTTTGTTTATTTTATACTACATTTCTTTGATCAGATTGACATTGCTACAGCTAAATGTCATCACGATAATCGTCAGCCTATACCTGAGCATTTAATTGTCACATAAAATTGAGTTAATGTGATTTGTCATATTCATACACATTGGCTGAATTCATATAACACAATAGGTGTCAAACACAAACAAGAGGCCCATCCATAAAGGGTTCGGTTTACTGTTTTATTGCTGAAAACTATATATATATATATATATATATGAATGTAGGTCTTTGGTTATTCGGGTCTTCTCCCACGTAAAATTGGAAGTGCCAAGACACTTCCAATTTTACGTGGGAGAAGACCCGAATAACCAAAGACCTACATACAAACACCCGCGAAAACCTGAGAAAACAAATATATATGAATCTTCTCAGACTGACAGTTTGCATCTACAGTCCTTTCGGAGTTGGGAGGCATAGAAATTCGATAAATTAAATTAAATTAAATTAAATTAAATTAATTAAATCTATGTAAAACTAGATAAGGTTCAGCAACATTCAGCGGGGGGGTGAATTTTGCCATCTTGTGACTACATAGAGACTCTAAACTAATTCCCCGCTTAACTCCTCCTCCCTAATTCTGACAGTCTCTCTCCAATAATACATTAAGTTTAGATTGAGGGTTTGGTGCAGTGGTGAAATCCAATTTTTTTTACTACCAGTTCTGTGGGAGTGGCTTGGTGGGCATGGTGTGGCTTGGTGGGTGTGGCTTGGTGGGCGTGGCAGGGGAAGGATATTGCAAAATCTCCATTCCCACCCCACTCTGGGGCCAGCCAGAGTGGGGTGGGAATGGTTCTCAGAGCTACTCAAAATTTTCACTACTGGTTCTCCAGAACCTGTCAGAATCTGCTGGATTTCACCCGTGGTTTGGTGTATTATAAGAACCTAGCTATTGCCTTAGCATTCTAAGTGTATCAAGCAAAACCATCAATCTATTATAATATTCCATCTAGTTCTGGTCATCACAATACAAAAAAGATCCTGAAATGCTAGAAAGAGTGCAGAGAAGAGCAGCAAAGATGATATGATGTCTGAAGGCTAAACTCTATGATGAATGGTTAAGGAACAAGGTCAAATTGGGTTGCAAACAGAGGTGGGTTTCAGCAGGTTCTGACCAGTTCTGGAGAACCGGTAGCGGAAATTTTGAGTAGTTCGGAGAACCGGTAGTAAAAATTCTGACTGGCCCTGTCCCCGTCTATTCTCTGCCTCCCAAGTCCCAGCTGATTGGGAGGAAATGGGGATTTTGCAGTAACCTTCCCCTGGACTGGGGAGGGAATGGAGAGTTTGTAGTATCCTTCCCCCGGAGTGGGATGGGAATGGAGATTTTACAGTATTCTTCCCCTGCCACACCCACCAAGCCATGCCATGCCCACCAAGCCACACCCACAGAACTGGTAGTAAAAAAATTTGAAACACACCACTGGTTGCAAATAGAAGGTGACAATGATCCCAGTTAAAAATCCAAGATGATTTTAAACAATCTATAGACTAAAGGTTTAAAAGCTGCATTTTTAGGATTTGGCTTTGGGCACCATCACTTTCTTTTTATTAAGGCTGCATCTATTACATATACAGAGCCCCATCATACTTAGTTAGTTTGAAAGTTGGTAATCCAAGCCATCTGGAGTTAATCAACTATGGGAAAAGCACTAACCATAAAAAACTCTGGCAATCAGTTTTATAGACCTGAATGAGACTTCATTTTAAATTGGATTATTTGTGTATATACACTTATATATAGACATAGACATACATACATGTTAAATGTATTGTATACACAATATATTTAACTTAATTACTAGATTTGTACAATGCCGTGCAGAATCATGGATCAGCCAAACAGGGTGAAACCATTTTGTGGCCAAAATATAGTGTCCAGAGATGGGTGTTTTTTTGATAAACTAAACCACAAAAACCTAATCAGACTTAACATAAACCAGGCTTAGAGTATAATTCCAATTTGGTGCTAGGTCTAACTTATCTAGTTAAATAAAAAGAAAAGTCAAAGGGTTACATCCATGCAAAGCTCTTGACTTGTTATTAGAATTGACTGGTAACTGTTTGCGTGGATGAGGTCACCTCCACAGATTCTCGTCCCACCATCAAAGCATCCTCAGTGGAGGGTGATGTCATCCATTTCTGTCTTCCAGAAATGGTTGCCAGCTAATTCCAGCAGTTGGGTAAGAAATACAGATGCAGCCTCAGTCACTGGCGAACAAATTTAACACAGAATTAGGCAATATTTTGTGTGCTGTTGCAACAACTTTATTCTAAAAACACTTGTGTTGTTACTGTATACATAGCTTATTCTTTGTGGTGTCACGTTACACACGTTAAAAGGAAAATAGAATAAAAGGAAAGCTGGCAATATAAACATTACATAAAACTGCCAAGTCTGCGTAACCATCAAGGAAAAGTAGCATAAAGCTAATTCCATTGAGGATTACAATTAATTGAAATATCTGGGAATATAAAAAGAAGTGTGCTTGATACCAAAGAAAGACTGTGCCAGAATATAAATAAGATGTGCCCAAGACATTTTGCTGCCTGAGGCAGAGATCCAATCACCGAAACTAAAACTTGGCCAAGTTATTTTGGCACTGTCTTAGCAATAAAAATAGAATAATTATTAAACATGCACACAGTTCCTTAACCATTCATTGTTGCCTTAATATTCAAACCCTGCAGCTTAAGGCAACTTATCTGGGTATAATATATGACTCATATGCCCTTAAATAACTATTAAATTGTTCTTTGGAAAGCAAATATGATCCATGTAACAAATCTCAACCTGCAGGCAGTCAAATGCCCCAATTTCAATTCACTGAACTTTTAAATATCTGCTGGAGATCTAAAAGAGATGCCAAAAAAAAATCAGTCATAATGATCAAGGAAGAAAAACAACCCAGAGCAATGTGTCCACTAGAAAAAAGGAGTAAGAGGCTATATGTATAAGACTACTGATAAAGAAAGAGACAGCAGGTTTATTATTATTATTATTATTATTATTATTATTATTATTATTATTATTATTATTATTCACAGGAATAGGTAGATCCTACCTTTGGGGACACTGGAACCCAAATTTTTCTTTTGGTGTTTGCCAAGCTCCACCGTGTATATAGGTGCAGAGGACTGGGCTACAAAAATATAGAGTACGCTAAAAAAAGGTAAAGGTTTCCCGTCCAATTTTGTCCGACCCTAGGGATGATGCTCATCTCCATTTCCTAGCTGAAGGAGCCAGCATTGTCTGAAGACGTGGTCATGTGGCCAACATGACTATACAAAGAAGGTGCACAGAATGTTATTAACTTCCCACCAAAGTGGTACCTATTTACTACTTGCATTTACATGTTTTCGAAATGCTAGGTTGGCAGGAGCTGGGGCAGGCACCGTGAGCTCACCTCGTCACACACGTTCAAGTACTTGGATCTTGAACTGCTAATCTTTTAGTTGACAAGCTCAGTGTCTTAACTGCTAGGCCACTGTGTCCTCACAGAGAGCACTAAATAGCAGCAGAGAGATACAGAAATTTTAATGTCTCACGACTTTTGGCAGCCCAAAAGTAGAATCTTTATTTTTTTTAATCTCCTTTTTCCTTTTCTTTTTCCTCTAGCCAACTGTCAATCCTTTCCCTTCTCTCTTAAAGTAAAGTTAAAGACTCACATGAGCTCAGTTTCTAGTACATGTAAATGTAATAGCAATAGCACATACTTACATACCGCTTCACAGTGCTTTACTGTTAGATATGTTCGAGGATCGTGCCCAATAATTCCAACAAGCAGTTCTGGTTTAAATCGTTTATTGTTTATTGACTGGACATCTCGTCAATACAGGTACATCTCCGGAACTGGAACAGGACCGCATGGCTGACCCTTAAGTACCCCCTGGGCGTGGCTAAGGTAAGGAGGGGCTATTGGGTTAGGGTGTACCTTGTGGGCTGGCCTGTCCAGCCCCCCTACCCCTAGCTCTGAGTCAGAGGCAAGGCATTTATTCCTGACAAAACCCCCTCTAAATGCCTGGCCGGGATATTCCTGAGTGGTGTACACTTGAGGCGCTATTTTTAGGAGGACACCTAATTTTGATGTGAGGTATGTGTGTTGCTTGTTTTGTAATGGCTTTGTTAGAATGTCCGCTGTTTGCTCCTCTGTGTCACAATGTATAACCCTTATGAATCCTATGTTTGCGAATTGCCTAACATGTTTATATTTTATGTCAATGTGCCTCGACCTTTGGCCAACCGCTTCAGCCTTTGATATTTCCATGGCTGCTTTATTGTCTTCATGCATAGTAATGGGGTAGTTTGGTTCGACCCATATGTCCGTGAGCAGGTCGTCAAACCAGATTAAGTTATTGGTGGCTTTGGACAAACAAATATATTCGGCTTCTGTGGTAGATGTGGCTACCAGATCCTGTTTCCCTGTGTACCAATGCACTGGGCTGTTGTTGAGGAAGAACACGTAACCTGAGGTGCTCCTCCTACTTTTCACATCTCCAGCCCAGTCAGCATCTGCGTAGCACGTGAGCGTGGGAGTTGTGGCGTTCTCGGGTTCTAGTGACAGGCAGGCGTCAGAACTGTGTTTTAGGTATCTCAGTACCCTTTTTATGGCTTCCCAATGGTACACGGTGGGCTTCCCTACGTGTCTAGACAGCAGGTTGACAGGTAGGGCGATATCTGGCCTGGTCCAGTTTGCAATGTACAATAGTGAACCTATGGTGGATCTGTACAGCGTGTTGTCTTTGAATGGTTCAGCCTCATTGTACATGTCCTTCAAAAAGTCTGGTTGCATTGGTGTTTCACACCCCTTGGCATCTGTCATATTACACTTATGTACCAGTTCCAAAATTTTATCTTTCTGTGACAATTGGAAACCTTTGTCTGTTTTTGTGATTTGCACCCCTAGGTACTTGTCTACCTTACCCAAAATCTTCAGGGAGAAATGCTTTCCTAGTTCGTTGGCAAAGTCACTGCATTTGCTGATCTGATTACCGATATATAGTATATCGTCCACGTATATTAAGACATACTCGAGGGAATCACCTGACTTCTTGGTGAAGAAGCAGTTGTCGGCTGAGGTGGCTGCAAAGCCCATGGATTTCAATGTCTTAGACAAACACTCGTACCAGCGTTTCCCTGATTGCTTGAGCCCATACAAGCTTCGGTTTAGAATCCATGTTTCTCCCTTCCTAGTTGTTTGACTGGGGGGTGCTCTTACATAAATCTCTTTGTCAAGCTCAGCGTGCAGGTAGGCGGTTTGTACGTCGAATTGGTGTACCTCCAGCCCTAGCAGTGATGCAATGACTAACGCACATTTTACGCTTTCGGCCCTGACTGTGGGGGAGTATGTTTCTGTGTAATCATCAGGGTATCTTTGAGCAAATCCCTGCGCTACCAGTCTAGCCTTGTAGAGAGTTTTGTTTTCCTCTAGTGTCTTGATTTTGTAGACCCATCTGGTGCCTATTGTCGTTTTTCCTGCTGGGACCTCAGAGGGAGTGTATACGTTTAGTTCCCTCAGGCTATCCATTTCCTTCTCCATGGCCTGCTCCCATTTTGCCCTTTCCTCATCTGGTAATTTTAGCACGTCTTCATATGTGTTGGGGGTTAGTTGGTTAGTGTGGATAGATAATACGTAATCCCCTAACCTTTGTGGCACCTTGCCCCTGTTTGCTCTGATTGGCCTGTCAGGGGGCGTCTCTGTGTCGTGCATGTACCTGGCTTCTTTCTCAGTGAGTGAGTCCACTTTGATGTGTGGGTGGTTCTCCTTCCACTCCTTCACTAGTATTTCCTGCCTCTCGCTTTTGATTCTTTCCTGTTCTGTACCCTTTCCTGTGTTAGGTGTTACTCCCCTTTGAGTGTTCTCCGGTCCGTCCTTGCTAAGGAACACCTCGTTGAGGTGTATCTTGGACCAGTTGGCATTTTCGTGAAAAACTGCTGTTCGAGAGATTACGAAGTTGTTGTTGCTGTCTATGAACCTATATCCCTTTGTTCCTGGTTCATATCCCATGAACCTCAGCCTTCGGGATACCCTGTCCCCCTTTTGCCTCAATTGCCTGGGAATGTGTACATCTGCTGTGACCCCGAATATGTGTAAATGCGATACTTGTGGCTTCCTTTGGTACATTAACTCATATGGAGTTTTGTTTAGTACGCTGGACCATAACCTGTTCAGGGTATAGTTTGAATAAATGAGTGCTTCCGACCAGAAGTGTTGTCCCAGGCCTGCATCCTCTAATGCGCACTTCATCATGGTCTGTAGCATTCCGTTTTTTCGTTCCGCCACTCCGTTTTGGAAGGCCGAAAATGGGGAAGACGTGTAGTGGACTACCCCGCGTGCCTTTAGCCATTGCGAGAAGTCGCTCGATAAAAATTCAGACCCCCGGTCTGTCATTATTTGCCTGATTTTGGTATTATGTTGTGTCTCTACCCTAGCGTAGAATTCCTTGAATTTTTGGAATACTTCGCTCTTCTGTTTTAGTGTGTACACGAAGCCATAGCGGCTGAAATCATCCACTATGGTCAGGAAGTACCTTTTCCTGTATTTAATGGAGGGCCTTAGTGGTCCCACTAGATCCATATGTATGAGTTGAAAGGTTGAGTCTGTAGTGCGTACTGACTTCTTGGGCCTAGGTTTGGTTTTTAATTTGGAGCTCTTACAAACAGAACACTCGAGATAGTTCTCACAATTCTTTATTTTTACACCTTCAGAGCACTCCATCATCTTCTGCACCACGGGGAAGCTAATGTGTCCTAGCTTTCTGTGTAATAGGTGAGCGCAATTGTCATGTATGGGCTTCCCTATCGCTGGCCTTTCTTTTCTGGTTGCCTCCTGCTCACTTGTTTCATTGTTGTCGTGTGTGTGGTTAACCCCCTCTATTTCTCTACTTGTGTTATCGGGGCTGGCCTTATGGTGGTTGTTTACTCTGGGTTGCTTGTCCCAGACTGGGTGGTAGAAGGGGAGTTCTCCGCTGATTACTATTTTCCCTACGTTTTTGCCCCCTCTAGTTACCTGCACCTTTCCTCCCTTGAAGGTTACTTCAACATTGTTGTCCTTGCTTAACTTTAGTGTAGCGAGGATGTTATAGGGTATATTGGGTACCAGTAACACTCCTTGTACCTCCCCTATCCCCGGCACGTGTGCATTGCCCTTGCCTGTTACTTGCACATTATTCTGGTTAGCCACCTTTATTATGAAACTCTCCTCTGTGAATGATGTTAGTAGATTACGGTCATACGTGGTATGGTTTGTGGCTCCTGAATCCAGCAGCCATGTACCTTCCATCCTATCCTGGTTTGTGTGTTGCCCCTGGTCTCCTATGCCATACAGAGAACCCGTTTGACTTTCCCTGGAGCTGTCCCTGTGGTTTCTCCTGTCTCTGGGGTTAGGTGAATCCCTACGTCTGTGTCTGTCCTCGGGTGAGTGTCTGCTTGTGTATCTTGTCCTTGACTCTGATCTGTCCCTCCTACGTTGCCTGTCCCTGTCCCCTGTGTTTCTAGGGCAGTCCCTTTTGTAGTGGTTCCTTGACCCACACAAGTAACATTCTGCGTTGCTGTGGTTCCTGTTCTGTGGCTCGACCTTCTTACTGGGCCTTTGCTCCCTGCGGCTTATTGAGCGATCTTTTCTGATGCTATCCTCAGCTATTAGTTTGCTCGTTAGTAACTCTAGTGAGAGCCTTCCTGTCCCTAGGTTGTCTATTTGTGTAATGAAGGTGTCCCAGCTGGGGTCCAGGGAGTTCACAATGATACTTATCATGGTCCTTTCGCTTATGACCTCCCCCCTTTGTGTTAGCTGGGCTCTGGTGGCGTTTAGGGATAATAGATGTTCACTCATTGGGGTCCCTGCTTTGTGTTTGGTGGCATAGAATTCCCTGGATAGCCTGGTGGTGCTTGCCACGCTCTGGCAGTAAAATAGTTTGTGCATCCTCTGTATTACTTCTAGAGCAGTCAGATGATGCCTGATGCTGGGGTAAATACTGGGGGTGATACTAGCTATAACAATGCAGTATGCTTTATGATGGGTACAATCTAGCTCAAAGGTCCATGGTTTTTTTGGGGGATCAGTGACTATGGATAGTAGGTCTTCTTTGAGTAGGGTGACCTGGAGCTGTTGGTTCCAGTCCAGGAAATTCTCCCCATCTAGCCTTAGTTTGGGGAAGTCACTTGGCAAAGCCCCTGAGTTATAGTTTAAGTTACTCACATTATGTCGCTGTCCATGGTTCCTCACGTAAGGGAACTCACAATAAGGTAGGGGAACGACTGTGGCGAGTCTGAACTGACTTGTCTCTGTGTGCATGCGTCGGTGTAGCTCTATGTCTTCCTCCGTTTCTCCTGTAGGGGCGCATTGCGCGTGCGCGAAGTTCATTTCTTCCCAGCCGCCATGGAGTGAGGAGCTTGTCTCCGTAGCTCCCTGGTATAGGCCCCAATCCTCCGGATGGGCCTTCGGTTCCTCCTTGGTCGGCCTTGCTCGTCTGGGATCGTCGTGGTTCGTCGTCTGGAGCCTCGGGAAGCGGTGAGGATCGTCGTCGAGGGCCTGGAGTCCGGTTGGTGCCGCGGATGGTCCTGGATGGCCCGGCCTCGTGCGGGTGTCGCCTCCGGGTGTCGGGCCGAGTCCCCTGCCCGCCGATGGACGTCCCCTGCCGGCGGATGGCCCCGCGGGCCATGGGTCTGGTCCAGTTCGTAGGTCCGGTGAGTAGTCCCATCGCCTCCGGTGTTCCGTTTTTAAGGGGAGGCTTCTTGGGGGCCCTGGGTGGCTCTGGATCCACGCGGCGGTGGTCGGTCCCTCGGGATGGGTGTCGGTGTCGGGCCTCCTCGCGTTAGGGTCCCCTTTGCGCTTGGGCCTGGCACCGGGGTGCGTGTCCGGTAGCTTTATCTTGTCCCCCAGGGCCGCGGCGATCAATTCGATTGCCTTGTTGAGTTCGGGCTCGGTAGGCGAGCCTGTGGCTTTGGGCCTTGGGTTTCCTCTTTGTTTGTGGCATTCTTGGGGGGTTACCTTGGGATAGGCCCCGATTCCCGCCATGAGATTTAAATCTCGGGAATCTATTGGTGGGTGGTCGGCCATTTTTGATGACGCCGCCTCCCAAGATGGCCGCCGTGAAAAAGGCGCGAAAACCCCTTCGGCTCCCTTGGCGGGTTTTTGGTGGGGGGTTCTCTCCCTTACCGCTTCTCCGCCGCTGCATTCGGATTCATCCTCATCTTCCTCACTCGCTGCTTCGCAGCCTTCGATTAGGCTCCGTAGTTCCGCGATGAGGTCGGTGTTGCTTTGCGATGAATCTATCAGGTCCAGGAGTTTTCCTTTTAGGTTGTGCTTTTCCCCTTTTGGAGTCTCGTGTTCGTCCCACTCCTCTCCGCGCCTGGCAGGGGTGCGTGGGTAGTGGAGTAGGCCACTTGCTTCAGATGCCTCTCCTCGGGTGGCTTCGGGTTGGGCAGGTCGTTCTGCCATCTCCTTGGTGAACGCTCTGGTGTTCATCCT